>CM031080.1:20185-620185 GCA_018257905.1 Gillenia trifoliata | reverse complement strand
GACAAATGACAGGTTGTGTTGTTAATGGTCAAGGAAACTTGGGTCGCTTGTTTGGGTGCAGGGAAATTGTGGACCTGTTATTCGCCTTTGGGCCTTGGGTGTGTTGATCAAAAAGGGACAAGATTAGTTTGGGTCGATGTACAGCTGTTTTTAAATAATACAGGGGCCCAATTCAAGGGATTTGGGTGCTTCAAGCATGCATTTCTTCGTGGGATTTAATTCAAACATTGGGCTTTACACCCGTAGTCTGAGGACGGCTTGGGCTTCCCTAAGAAATCCTTGTGTGAGTGTCCTTTTCCTCACTATTAAATTGTTTTATTTGGGAAATTATATTTGGTTAATTGCCTACGTTACTTGTGATTTTAAATTGGTATTTGACCTGTATTTTCGTAGACCTCGATTATTAGACTTACTGATTACTAGCTTAGCCTGGAATTTTGTTAGGCTTTGAAAATTAAAGGGCTTGGGCTCCATAATTCCCATTTGGGAATTTCACCATATTTTGGGTGAAATTCGTATTGTTTTATACGCGCATTGCTAGTATCGAACCGACCCTATTTCTGCACAGGGGGTTTTAGAAGTTAATTAGTTTATTCTACTTGTAATTTTGGTTCGTATACTGCTTGATCTGCCTTACCGTATTTGGTGAACCTTGGAATTGGTAAACTTCCTGTGGGATTGGGGTTCACCAAGTCCACTTATTGTTGGTATTTCTATACCTTGGTACCAATGTGCGATTCTCGTATTTCAATGATTTTAGTTCTTACGCTTAGTATTTCGGGTACGTCCTAGAATACTTTTATATTGATCGTCGAAGGTTATCCCAAAAGGGAAATTACCTCACTTGTTTATCCTACCTTATTTTATAAAGATTTATTTCCGTAGTATGTTTTCATATGCTCAACTAGGTTGCTTACACGGCTGGTGTACCGTCCGGCCGTGGGACCGCCTTCACGTGATTGTTCACACGTACCAGGCGCTCTCTATGGATCCATAGTAAAGCGCCTGTTTCCTAGGTCGCCTGGCGACTAACTTGCTAGGATGGCGCATACTAGCTCTTTCACGTGATTGTGTACACGAGCGCATCAAGTTACTTATACACTGTACTGCCTTACATTTAATATATCTCGTATGAACTTGTGTGTTTGCTATACCTAAACGAGCGCTTATCTTGTAGTCTTGGATTGTGGGGCTGTGGACCACTTTCAGATTGTTCACATCAGCACCGATACGCTCACTATGAATCCAGTTGTGAGGGTGCCACCGTTCTGTGTCGTATGGGCGACTCAACTTGTTGTGATGCGCATATGCGCCAGCTTCACGTGGGATTGCAGAAGGAGCGCTTTTATCTTATAGTCTATATTGTGGTGTTACACCTTGGTCTTCACTAATGCCACTGGGGCATTTATTTGATTTAATGTTTTCCGTAGATCCTTATTTTCTTAATGTAACCCTGCAAAGCTTTTTCCTCATTAACCAAGGGCTTTCTCGCTCGTTTCTACTCTTGCAGTATATTTCCGTACTTACTCTCGTTTTTCTACCTACTATTATAGTATGTTTCTTTCAAACTAAGCCTCCAACCAACTACTTGATTTGACTACGAGGTTACTACTTTCCTCGAAAACAAAGGTTTTTACAAAATGACTATTGGCCCACTCAATTTTTTTGTTTTTGTGGCGCCTCCTCCAGTTTAGTGGTCAAGTCAAGCCGACGTTCGAGGCGGTGGTATGACGAAGGTTTAAATTCCTTGGTATTGTATTTACTTCCTCACAGATCCGTACCTTGTACGATTGCCGTTGTATAAATTCTTCCGCCCGTACACTGCGGTAATATCATCACAAATTATTCAAATTTATTCTTAATTCTTTCAAATTGGCTCACCCTACGTGTGACGCCAGCACTACTTGACCTTGGGTGTCCACGTACATCCGGCTCTGGATGTGCTGGACAGACGAGAGCGAGGTTACTTACTAACCTATGCTCCTTCCTCCCGTACCACTGCTTATTGGTACCGTACTTCACTCTCGAATCTTGCTCTTGAATTGAGTAGAAATTCTTTCCGAACTCTACACCTTTGGTGTATTGTTTCCTTAGTTTAATTCTCTAAGTTCTTCTTGTGTCATACCACCTCGACATCACCAACACGTAGTTTCGCGCTTAGCTTTGGACGAGACTTGGACGTTTTTGTGTGACGTTAGACGTTTTTCTTTACCAACTTGCGTTGGAATCGCACCCCACTGGGAAACTAATTCGCTTGTCGTATTTTCATATTCCCTATAGGGAAGGCTTGACACAACGGATGATTTTGTCATCAAGTACTTTCCTCAGGGGCGACGCTGTGCGTAGTTGTTACAACTTGTTTCCGTGTCCGACTAATCCTAGTGGACTTAATTCAGAGACTTAGTTTCACAAATTCTTCGTGACCGAGCCAAGCAGTTTTACACTTTAATCGACGACTTTACCTTCGTGACAGCTGAACAACTAACATTGTTTGACCGGACGTGCCTTTCACCCTTGAGCCGTAGGCTGCACCGCCAATGCTTGGAGACGAATTTTCCTCCCAATTATTCCCGATCACTTTCTTGCCTCTTCATCCAAAGGGAAAAATTATCACCCGTAAAATCTCCTTTTGTACCTGCATCTCCTTCGCACGTGACGATCGCAATGACTCTTCTATGATCGTGAACCGAACCCGTTCTGGGCCGAACTTCCTCGAACAATTCGTGCCTACTACTTTCGTGAGTTAGACAATTTCCATCTTTACATGTTAATCAATTGTGTGGAGTCTTTACTGATCAAGCTTTGTTTTGTCGTGACTCAATCTTCTTCGAACGCTGAAGAACTTTCGTACTTCCGTAGTCGATACTTCTTTCCATTCATGACTTTTGTCATTCAAATCGATCATCTTCCCACTTGTGCATGTGCGGCTATCTAAACTATTCGCTTTGGCGACTGATGGATTGCGATCCATGAGTGATGAGAATAAACCACCTGTTACGTAACCCGTAAAACCGATATTAGCCCCAAACTTTGAATTCCTTAGAGCTCCCATGGGGCTCCTCGAGCTTCTTCCGTCGAGTTCCTAAGTGAAACTCAACCTCTATGGCCTCTTGCTCTAGCCACCATTTAATCTCTTCGAGGTCCCATGGACTCGGAATCAAGCTCTAAGATGGCTTAAAATGGCCTCGGATCACCGTTCGGGAATCGGCCTCTGTACCCGCAGTTGGTATAAGGGCTCATTCTCTTGCCCCGAAAGAATCTAGCTTTCAACGTGGAAGTTCAACTTCCGAATCATCCAAAGGCGGATCAACTTCACCTAAACCGTGAGGCCGGGTTCACCGGTGGATCCTGCCGTTTACATCGGGTAACTCCACCTGGGCCTACCACCTAATTCTTTCATCGTTGTGACACTTGTCATGTTGGTGAGTGTACGCAAGAAATTCAAGTGTGCCATGTCTCAGGACGATTGGGACACAGAGCTAACCAAATAATCAGCATCTGCAAAATCAACCTTGGCCCTCGCTCCGATCCAAGTAAGTTGGACGAACAAGCCATCGATAACCTACGGTGAGACGTACACATTGCCAAGGAAATGTCATTCCATACTGGAACCTTTCTCCCGACTCCCTGTTATTCTACTCCTCGTATCCCGGTGGTGCCTCGGCGCCCAAAGGGTGGGGGTATTGTTGACTCTTGGGCGAGTTCGTGATTTCTTACTGCAGATACACTAAACGATTCCGATCTTGTTTTCTAAACGTTAATCTCTCTTAGATTTTACTTGAATCCAAATGGATTCAAGTATTTCCTACCTCGCCTATTCCACTTTGTTTACTCAAACTACTTCCGACCACATTGTACTCCTACCTGCATGATATGGAATCGCTATGCCGTGAGGCAAGTTTATCTTTGCTCAGGGTTGCCGACGATACCTGCTATCATCACAAATCAAGTTTGCTTGCCAATCTCATTCCTCTCGGGATGTCGTGGTTTTCGAATGTAATCCTAGGAATGGATTGTTACCCAATTTCGTACAAGCAGAATTGTCGTATGAGGTTGATCACCTTCTTGCCACCGCATATCAATCGACGCTCACTCATGAAAAGGTCGAGAAATCAACTTGTGGCCGACTTCAAACACGAGTGCACCGCCGCCGAAGTTAGGCTTGTGATGGTAGTATCACATTTTCATGTTGGAGGAAGGAAACTTTTCGTGCTGACGATCTACCCGCTGTCAAACGAATCTTCCGAGTTTCTTTCCGACGATCTACCCGGGTTACCGCCTCGATCGAGAGGTGAAATTCACCACGATCCCTGTGTATCGATCGTATCTCTTTCCTTATCTTCATCTTTGACTCCACCCGAGCTGTGTGAGTCAAAAGAAATTTCGCTTTCCCAAACTTTTCTCAGTCAAAGGATTCTTTTTATCTCGCACTTCCTTGTGGAGCTCAGGTCTTGTTTGTTCAAACGAAGGGACGATATTCTAAGGCTCTGCATCGATTTAGGCAATTTGTTTGGGTGGACGACAAAACGCTACCGCCTTAGAATCGATGATCTTCTTTGACCAAATTCAAGTGCACAAAATTTTCTTCAAGATCGATCTCAGCTTGATCGATAATCTACCGAAGATCAAGAACGCCATTTGTTCACTTGACCAACTTTTCGACTCGTCACAGCCTACGAGTTCTTTGTCATACCTTTCGGGATGACAATCGCCTCAAAGAACTTTCATGAATTTATTGGACTCGAGTACTTCGCTTCGCACTCGACAAGTTTGTGATAGGCTTCCGGTTGACTTTCCGCGTATTCCAATTTCTCAGCCAATCATGCGAAAAGGCACTCGTCGCATGATTTTGTCAAGTTTAAGGAGTTTTCAACTTGTGCCATTCTCGACCTAATCATGTCTTGTTAGCATATGATTCCCGCGGATTAGCTTTCTGCCGATCCCCGCAGTGCTGCAAAGGGCGGATCCTGAACGACTGCATGGTTACAAGATTCAAAACTTTCTTGGCTTACCCGCTAATGACGCCGTGCGGAGTGATTTCCCTTCAAGTGTCTCGCCCGTCACGAACGCCAAGTAAATGTGAACTTCCGGTGGAGCGACGGTTCACGAGCAAATTTCCAACCGCTCGCTTGGTCTAATTCTTACTCTTGTATTAGCACTTTCCAAAGACTCATGCAGATTGTGACTCCACAAAGGATGCCACCGAACGCGGTTGAGTGCGTGCACACAAACATGGATGGATAATCGCTTATGCCTTCTGCATAACCGAAACCGCATGAGAGGAATTATCGTACGAAGGATTCAAACTGGTTACTGTATCTTATCTGAAGTTCGCACATTTTCACTTTGTGGACGCGTAGACCGTCCACTCGACCACCAAGATTTGAGGCATCTCTCTTCGGGAGACCTCACCTCTTACTAAAGGAGATGGATGTAGCCGGGCGCAGTGACTACGATTGCACCGTCGACCACCTCCTGGCCGTAAACGAGTAGCCGGTGCCCTTTATCGTAAGTCTTCGACGAATCGATAACTCGTTCAAACCTAGTCATGCTTTTTCCTTTTTTGATTGAATTTCGAGACACCGTTGTCACGTTTGAGTTGTTTTCGTGACGTAGCGCTCTTGACCAACTTTGGTTGAGACAATGGTTATTTCATCGGCGACGCTTTTGGTGGAGCTTTTTGGGAGACGTTGTAGTGAAATTGCTTACTCTGATCTACCTCTGTAGCTTCCTTATGGAAATTTCGGGACGAAATTTTTTATAAGGGGGTAGTTACATCCCGTTCCAGAATAATATTATTTTATTCCGTAAGGTGCTAAATGACGATTTTGCCCTTGGTTGACCTTTGGTTGAATTTTTGCGCGTAACTTGTACGACGCATTCACTTGTATTTTCCTTGACGTGCTCTGTTGCCACGAACGCGTAGACGCTGAAAGTTTATCGTCGGGACTAACGAATATTTTACTGGGCGTGATTTTCGACGCTTCCGTATTTTAACAATTTGGGCTGTTTTGGAGTTATTGGGTTGGGACCCATTTGGCAAGAAAGCCAATCACAAATCAATCCTAATACTTGTGGATCTTTGTCTCGGCTTTGTCCCATTCAATGAATCAAGTCACTTTTTTTTCTTCTTCTCCGCCGCACTCCAAGTCAAAAGCAACAAAAGCACTCTATATTTCTTTCTCTCGTAAAACCGAGACCTTCTCACCAAGCCACTTTGTGGCTGGGTATTTTGGCCGATCACAGCCCATTCTTCTCCTCTTTGGTGCCTTGGGTGAGATCGATCAAAACAACAAATCAAGCAACAACAAAAAAAAAAAAAAAAAAGAAAAACTCGTAATCTTCTCTCGACACTTTGGGCCTTCTCTTCCCGAGCCGCTATGGTGGCTTAGCCACCCTCTTTTTCATCAAACACATCTTCATCTTCTTCAACCTTGAATGCTTGCGTAAGAATCTTAAATCGTTAATGGCACCTGTGCCATTTTGCCGTCTCCTCGAGCTCACTTCCTGCCACCTCCCCATGGCCACCCCTAATCTCGCAACCCTCCTTCACCATTCAATATCTTCGTTCCAACAAGTTGAGCCTCCGTTTCGCACTCGTTCTCAAGAACAAACCTCGTGAAACCCAAGAATCTCGCGGGCAAAGAATCCCCAGAAACCCGCACTCGGGATTTACTCAGATACCGTGACGTTCTTCTTCCTGCCTCTTCCCCGTCACGAACCCGTAACTTGGCTGGGTGTTCCGAGACAACATTAACCGATACCTGACCGCTTGTCACGTTGGTCTCGAAGAAGGAGTACATTCTTACCTTTGATGACGACGAGGATGTTCAAGGCGATGTGGTCGGGATTAACTCGAAGAGTAACATGAGCCTACACACCAACCTTCGTACCTGTGACCCTCGTGAGGCTGTGGGAAATGGGACGTTTTTGGGCCGCCGGCCGGGTGGAGGGGTGAAGTGTTGGGCTGGTTTATCAATTTTGGGCCCTGGTGCATTTGAAAATGATAGACAAGATTGTGTGGTTTGGGTGCGTGATGAAATGGATGTGTTGTGTTGTCAATGTCAAGGAAACTTTCACGTTTGCTTGGGTGCAGAAATTGTGGACCGGTTATTCAGCTTTGGGCCTTGGGTGTGTTGGATCAAAAAAGGGACAAGATTAGTTTTGGGCCGATGCATGAAGGGTTCTTGGGCCAATGGCTTGTGGGCCCACCCGATTTGGTGTTTCACATTTCTTCGTGGATTAATTCGAAACATTGGGCTTTATGACCCGTAGCTTCTGGAGGACGTGCTTTTGGGTCTCCCTGCAAATCCTGTGAGTGGGGCCCTTTTCCCTACTATTAAATTGTTTTTATTTTGGGAAATTATATTTGGTTAATTGCCTACGTTACTTGTGATTTTAAATTGGTATTTGACTCGTATTTTGGTAGACCTCGTATTATTGTGGTATTTACTTGGATTACTAGCTCTAGCCTGCAATCTTGTTAGGCTTTGAAAATTAGTGGGCTTTGGGCCTATATTTCATTTGGGAATTTCACCATATTTTGGTGAAATTCCGTATTGGTTTATACGCGTATTGCTAGTGGTCGAACCGACCTCATTTCGGGTGGGGTTTTAGAAGTTAATTAGTTTATCGCCACTTGTAATTTTGGGGAGACTGTTTATTTGGCCTTGGGCCGTATTTTATGAACCTTTGGAATTGGTAAACTTCTACCGTATTTTGGGTTCACCAAGTCTACCATTAAGTTGGTATTTCTATACCTTGGCACCATGTGGCGATTCTCGTATTTCACGTATTTTAGTTCTACGCCTAGTACTTCTGTGTTTTACCCGAGAATACTTTATATTGATTGCTCTAAGGTTATCCCAAAAGGAAATTACCTCACTTGTTTATCCTACCTTATTTTATAAAGATTTATTTCCGTAGTATGTTTTCACATGCTCAACTAGGTTGCTTACACGGTGAGCTTGTGTACCGTCCGGCGTACCCGCCACGTGATTAATTACACGTACCATACGCCGTCTATGGATCCATAATAGGTGCGCCGTTCTAGGTCGCCCGGGCGACTCGAACTCGCTGGTGTGATGCGCATATGCGCTGCACTTCACGTGATTGTGTACACGAGCGCACTGCTACTTATACATTCACTGCCTACGATGTAATATATTCCGTATGAACTGTGGTGTTTGCTACACTTAAACGAGCGTCTATCTTGTAGTCTTGGATTGTGGGGCCAGGACCACTTTCACGGATTACGTTCACACGCACCGACAATACGCTCACTATGAATCCATAAGAGGTGCCATGCTCTAGGTCGTACGGGGCGACTCGAACTTGTTGTGATGCGCATATGCGCCACCTTCACGTGATTGTGTATATGAGCGTTTATCTTATAGTCTTATATTGTGGTGTTATCACCGATTTCACCGATGCTAATGGGGCATTTATTTGATTTACGTTTTCCGTAGATCCTTATTTTTACGAACCTTCTGCAAAACTTTTCTCGCCGAACGGTGGCTTTCTCGTCGCTTCTTGCACGGCATATTTCGTACTTCTACCGTTTTTCTACCTACTATTATAGTACGTCGAAACCAAGCCCAACCAACTACTTGATTTTGACTACGAGGGGTTACTATCAAAACAAAGGTTTTTACAAAATGACCATTATTGGCCCATCCACTCCTTTTGTTTTGCGCCCTCCAGGTTTAGTGGCTGAAGCCGCCGACGTTCGAGGCGATGGTATGACGAAGGTTTAAATTCCTGCACAGATTTACTCAGATCCTGCACTTTCGTACGATTGCCGTTGTATAAATTCTTCCTACTCGAGACATTTGTGTACACATTGATCATTAAATTATTCAAATTTACTCCCACTTAAATTGGCTCTTTCGTCACCCTACGTGGTGACGGCCAGCACACTCGACCTTTGGGTATCCACGTGTACATCCGGGTCGGGATGTGTCAACCAGACTTGTTACTCTCTTCTCCTATGCATAGTTACGTCAACTATGCAAATAAGTCATTGATAGATGGTGACGGACAAGATTTGTGGCAACGAGCATGATGAGTGGTAATGAAGATAATTAAGAGATTTAACAGAGTATAGTATAAGTCAATCGGCACAATACAGTGGTCGACTATTTATTTATATTCCACAATTATCTCTTGAATACATCCATTTATATCCTGCAACTATCTCGCGTAATTTGTCAAGAATTGTAGAAACTGTAGCTTGTGGTGCTGCATTTGCCAAAACTAATAACAATCTAATAGTTTACAAAGCCTAAAGCTAAAACTTAACCATTCACAAAAATCAGGGTGGACTAGAGGTTCTTGTTTGTTGTTTGGGTTGTTTTATCCCAAAAGTATTTAGGCTTTATTTAATATTTATTTAGCTCTAAATAAAGTTAGCATGCAATGCATAATAATTCTAAAGTCAAGTTTCTTGCATTACAAGAGTAGGAGTGACTCTAAAATGTCAAACAACCAAGAAAAAAGAGGTGGACAAAAATCTTTCGAAAATTAATTAAGTTAGAAAATTAAGGATTTCATGCAACTCTCCCTCTTTGTCTCTCTTTAGAACACCGTCCATACAAGAATAACAGAAATTATGGAAAAGACCATGCATGTATGCATGCATGCATATAGAGATAGGTATATATAACATAGCTATGATGAGCCTATATTATGTATGAAAGTTGAAACTCAAAGTTCAACGTTCCAAACAGCGCCAGTTTCTTCCCCGCACAAGTTATGCACGTCCTTCATCCTCTCCACGGAGTCGCATATTCCACTGCACTTCCAATCAAATGACGCCACGCATACATTCCCTGCTTGTGCCCTCCTTTCGCAATCTGCACATACAAACATACATACACATGCATCACAAATTCGAAAATTCGAAAAATTACAAACACTGGATGACCTAAATTGATTTGAATTATTACTTTTATTTAATTATTAACACATTAAAATTACAGTTTATATTTTGATTCTCTTTTAATTTACCCAATGAGCCAAAGCACAAACACAAGAAAGAAGAGGTTAAATAAATAAATAAAGCGGAAGTGTGATAATCGCTACCCTATGCATTGGTGTTACTTCAAAAAAATTTCAATACTACATAATGTTTAACACTACCAATTCTGGAATGACTAAGATTACAAGTTGAGATTAATACTAAGGCAATACCCGTGTTACTCCGTGATCAGCAGAGTCATACCTGGAGAGGTCGCACAACACATGGAGCGGTCGTCGATGTGTTCAACTTCAAGCCCAATGAACCAGGAGCCCAATGATACATCCTCATTTGCATACCTATGTAATATGGGCCTGCAAAGATCCAATATGTATATAGTAATTAACAGCCCAAGCCCAACCATTTCACCCATAAAAACCACACAAGTCAGCTTCTAGCACTCACAAATTGATGGAGATGTAGGCAGCCAAGTCCTTAGAGATGGCATAGATTTGGCCAGTCGCATGTCTGAAGTACTTGTTTCCTGCTTCTCCAAATTTCCAGTACTCTGGCTCGTGATATTTCACCCCTCTGCAGCATTCAACCACCCCAAATTTTGTTTAATTAACATATATTCTTTATTTTTCATGAAAATAATTAAATATCTTTCGAATGAAAATGTATGAGGATCTCACTCACTTTTGGAAAAGAACTGGGCCCGACTTCATGCAACCAATATAAATTCTGGGTTTGGAGCGGTGCCTTGCTAGTGTAGCCACTAGCATACCAAGATTGACATGGATATCGTCGTCGACCTTGACATAAAACTCAGCATCCCAAATGGAGATGGCGGTGGAGAAATACAAGCGGGTCTTGGTGGAAAGTTCATGGTAGCCCTCCACGTGGTTGAGCCTAAGGAAGTCGTCGTGCTCCGCCTCTTCTGCCTCGATCGCCCTATCAAGCATGCCTCCCTGTGTCGCGCTCTGCCCTATCACAAACCTTATTACAATCCCTTTCTCCTTCTCCAACTTCTTTAGCTTCTCTCCTGCCAAGTGCCACACCCACCCATACATGATACATACATTCATTAATTCCATGCAATGCAACATTAATTAATTTATAATTAAGAAGAAAAACTGAACCAACAACCTCTAGGCATCCAGGTTTCTCGAACTGTTTTTCGTCGTTTTTTGCTGCTGAAAGCCGTGTTAATTCCGATGACAACGAAAGCTTTTTGTCTAGGATGAGTAGTGGGATTATTATTTGATGCTCCATCTTCTAACTTGAGTTGTCCATCTGATCTCTGCCTTGCTCTTGCTGCTGTTATTTCCATTTCCAGCGTTGAAATTGTTTTATCCAACGATCTGATTTAATATTAGGTACTTGCTTTTTAATTAAGCTTGTAACCCAAAAAACAATACAAACAAAAAAAGACCGAAAGTGTTGTTGTGTAGAGTTTTACGTACTGGATAGCTTGATGGGTTTTTGTCACCTCCGCCATAATATCATCTTCGGATTTTCCTTCAACCAATTTCTGATTCAAAAAGGGAAAAAGAAAATGTTACCAATTGACATGCAGCTGTGTACTAGCTAGTCAGTTCTCAAAACAAACAAGGTGACGAAAACACCAAATTGACTAATTAACTTCATAAATAAATTAAAGCAATTAGGTGCTTAATGAACTTGGCAATTGATCATAACATAATATATATACCATAAAGTATAGAGTACTGATGTGTTCATCGATGTTAACTTGACGACTTCATGAATATTATTTGTGAATAACTAGCTTATAATTAATTAATAACTAATTACCCGCTTGTGATCGCAATCTTTATCTTGTGCAACTGATGAGGCCTCTAGCTTCTTGATGTGGTTGGAAATGATGGGAAATTGATGATCAGCTTCTTTATTTGGAGAATGCAGTTGAGTCGTCCATGTCATGCGGCTGGTACAAAACAGCGATCCTGCAAGAAAACTTGCAACACATAGCACCAACAGCACTTTTCCTGAAACCTGCTTTCCCCTCATGATTTTCCTCCACGAGTAATGGTCGTTTTCAAGCTGCCACAGCCGCCCTCCACAGATTTTCACACGTCCCAATCCCGCGACCAGATTCTTCCCTGATAGCACAAGTCTTTTTTTGGTTAGGGCCCTATAGATGAAGACCATATTCATGGAGAAGCAAAAGGGAAGATCATGCAGAAGAAAAATGTACCGATCGATCTCAGAGGATTAATGTTGGTTAATGCTGATCAGTCTAATGGTGTTTATAGTATTCTTGTACAGCACGCAGCAATCGTATTCGTATTATGTAATCCTAAAGGACTAGCTAGGAGGTAGATATATATACATACATTGAACTACTTGATTAGATGAAATTGCTAGACGACAAGAAAACTCATATTTTTGCAAAGTTTTGCAATCTTCTTTGACTTATTTTGATGAATATAAGTGGCAAATATTACCTTGAAAGGTGGTATCTACAAAGTATACATGTCATGTGAGGGAAAATGGGATGTTGAGGTGAAAGCAACTAAAATTTTGACGGAAATTACCCTTACTACCTTTTTTCTTGTTCTCCTTGTCAACTTTAACAAGTAAACTAATTAAATGACAACTTATTATAGTTAAGGTTACTTACGCTGAATTAAATTTCAACTAATATTTACCTCATTCAAATTTCCATACAATCAAATTTCAACCAATATTTACCTCATTTAAATTTCCAAACAATCAATCACTTTCTAGCTAGGTCTATATATTCAAACATATTAATGATACAAGCCGGTACAATAATATCTTGACCACATATTTTGAGGTATATTAATTAAAGATCCGATTGAACTTATGGAGGAGAGTCAATGAATTAGTTGATCACATGCCATGCTGCATAATTGTTGAGCTTGTAAATATGGACATATATATAATTAAACTACTCATTCCCATATCTAGAGAAAAATCCTACGGTTGAAGGAGCATAGTGTAAAATTGTAAATTAATTAATTTCCAAGTGTATTTGTATAATAATCCATACACGGAGTGGAGAAGTCAGCTCAGACAGCTGATTGCTAATGTAGTTAATTAGCTACATCATCATCCGCTATATAATTAGCTACGCAGGAATTAAAACTATGGAAAAATTATATGGACCCCATGAGTTCTTCTTATTACCTTTGTTAGAAAAAGCAAAGAGAGCTTGTGAAAAAAGAAAAGAAAAGAAAAGAAAAAGTGAGTAATTAATTAATTACCTTAATAAAACATGTAATATTGCAGAATTGCGGCGATTGTGAGCAGAAGCGTTTAATATGGAAGGAGGAGGAGAGAAGCCGTCGAGTGCCTTTGAATTTCTGAATCTGGTATTAACTCTCTCATCAGCTGCCTCTAAAATGCATCCCTTTATTAGAAGGATGATGACTTTGGATGGGTAGCGTTAGAGTTGGCAGTTCAATCATGTGCTTTTCATGGTTGAACAAAGTGTCTGCCCTAGCTAACTCAAAGAGAGAAGTTGCTCATTGGTTTGGTTCGGTTATCCTCAAATGTGCCATTTATATGTTACGTGTGTCTAGAGAATTCTTTCTCTCGATCTCCCTATACCAAACCAACCTATAATATATAAGATTTTGATTTTGTCCATATGTGATTCTGTTTGTGTCTACAATTTTAACAGTACATGCATGTTAGCATATGATAGCATGTTGGAGGACACTGGAGATTTCAAATTGAAACAATTCAAAGAGTACGTTGGATTGGGACTAATTCAAAGGCTCGATCAATCGATTTATTTTGGGGAATGAATGAATGAACGAACGAACGAATGATGTTTCAACGCTCATGATCATCCATCATGCACGGATACAGTGATTAGTGGATCCAACACGCCTATAATTTTGGTTCAAGCTTAATTTTTAATCTAATTAATTGATCTTCTAGTTTCCATGCATCTTCCTATACGAAACTCCAAATGACATGATAATCTTCCTATACGAAACTCCAAATGACATGATATTTGGTGGGTGGAGCATACAGTAGATGTGAGGCCAAAATCCTTGTGGGGAACCCGGGCATATAATATATATCTAGGTAATTATCAATTCGTCTCCAAAAATCAAATAGAAATATAAAATATAAAATATACACCTCCCTATTTGTAGAAATGAAGGCAAATTTAAAGGTTATTTGACGGGGTCATGCTTCCAAAGTTATAAAGTTGATTTCAGCCCAAATTTTCTAACGTATTTTAGAGAAAACTTAAAAAAAAACTCACTTTTAATTTACACCCTTTCACTGTATTACCTAGTATAACTGTTACAACCCGTTCCGGAATTTATAATATTTTATTTCTTAAATGTGTGAATTGACCAAAATGCCTCTAGTTAGGCAATAGTTGACTTTCTTTGACCTTCGTGTCGTGACACGTACTAACACACCCCGCCCTCGAATCCCACGTGGACACTGAGTTCGGGGCGTGCTGGCCGACACTCGTAAGTGACGAAGCCATTTTATGCATGACAACATTTCATTTATGCAATTTAAACCGTCAAATAGTTTGCGGAAATTATTACAAATATGCATAAGGTTCTGAGCGTAACTAATATAAAGCAATGGAAACAAAACATAGAGTCAAGTTCCTCGAATTTCTATCCATAACAGGGATGGATATTATTAAAGAAACTGAAAGAAAGATAGATCCCTACAATGTCGGGAAGAAATCAGAGCTGCCAAATCAGATGCCTCGACTTCACTAGATGCATTGCCACTAAGTCCTGAAGGGGGCGCAAAACAAAAGGTGTGAGTGGACGAAAATCAAAGTTTTCTAAACCCTTTTCTCTTTTCAACATAATAACCCCCTGTTTGAAAAATAGTATAAGTGTAAAATCATACTACCATAGTATATGTCAAAACATACCTTATAAGTATAACTAAAAAGTAAAACTCAAAGTAAAATCCGTAAAGGACCATTTATGTTTCCAAAAGTCGTACCACAATAGATATCAATAATTATAATAAAGAAAAACCAACACAGGGTATATGTGCAATCACCCATGTACATGTTGAGGAACCTCATCCCAATCCCCGTACAAGCACTTTATGTTATCAATCCATTTGTACTCCTAGTACCACACACATGTAAGCACTTGCGCAATAACGCGTCACACCCGAGTCCTTACGTTGTAAGGCCTTCCCCCAAAAATAAACATAAACGTAAGACAAGCTTGCACTAAGGTATTTACTGGACAATACCCCTGGAGTACAGTGCGTGTGACCCAAACATGTGAGACTTGTCCTACGGCCGTGAGACGGTACTACAACGTAGTGAAAGCATACCAAGTGTCTTTGAAAACATACATATATATACAACATGTGTGATATATAAAGAATAACATCAACTTCATAATTTCACAAATATTCAAACCTTGCATAAATAGGTGTACTCATTGGAGTTATATATTAAATACCAATATATTTATGCATAATCGAAATCATAAACTAAAACCATTTCATAATATATATAAATATATATTGATGCCTCAAATAATTAAAATCATTTAATAATAAAAACTGTAATCATTGCAAAGCATAGAAATCATTTATTAAAACAAAAATCCACTCACTAGTACTCGGGAGTATATTCCCCCTCGGTGTTGCGTCCCTCGGAGCGCCCAGTCGTAGGATTACCTATTTAATATTAGGGAATAATATTAAAAACATCCCTAAAATAAATAAATAAAACCCTTTTATAAAAAGAATCTAAAAAATAACACTATTTTAGCGAAAACGGGCTCGAAAAATGATTTCCGGGACCCGAAAACCTTCCCTCAGCCGTGCACAGCCACCAGTGCCGCAACACGAGCCGCCACGCGCCGGGAAATGGCTCCACGCGCTGGCACGTGTCACCACGCTCTGGTACGCGCCTGTTGACGTCATCCCACATGCCTGATGACGTCATCCCATGCGCTTGCTGACGCCATCCCACGCGCTGCTGACATGATCGCCGTTAAAGTTAACGGCGTCAGTTAAAGTTAACGGAATATACCTTTTCTGACGGAATATGCTGACGCCGTCAGGAATATTTGTTACCGTGACGGAATATTCCCCCTCCTTCAACCTCTCGCCGGTCGCCGGAGCCTCCGGAGCCGCCGCTGCCTCTGGTTCGCCGGAATCTGGAAAAATTTTACAAAATTGTCCAAAACTTCAAAAACTCATATCTTGTCCATTCCTTACCCAAATTCGACAATCCATATATCAAAATGAAGGTATTGAAGAGTAGAATATTTTCATACTAAATTGGGGCCGGAAAAATGGCCGGAGATGGCCTGAAATTGGCCGGAAAGCTTCGGACAAACCCTAAATCCGTTCTACTCCAAAACTGCACCAAAATTCACGTTCTTTATATGGAATTGAACCTACTCAATGTGATAAAACCAATGGAAATGGTTTCGAGGCTTAACTAGGCCGGAATTGTAAGGAACTTCAATGGACAATTTGTCGTTTTCGTTCCGGTATCGGTTTGGCCGATTTGGTTCGAGTTTGAAGATTTTGAAATCGCAGTCTCGTCTAGAATGACGAGACGATCGTAATGGCAATGGTTTTGTATGGTGGTTCGATGGTTTTGTGATTAAACCAATTCCAGGGTTTCTTTGTATATTTTGTAAGCTTTGGCCGAGAGAGAGAGAGAGAGAGAGAGAGAGAGAGAATGAGGTCGGAGAGAGAGAGACAGCTGCAGAGCAGCTAGGTCAAATCCCCCAAACCCTAACTAACACACGGGTGTGAAAATTACTAAAATGCCCCTTGAACTTTAAAGTTTAGTAAAACCTTCATTTTAACTCCAAATTGAGTTCCGCTTAAGTCCACGTGTTCATATCGATCAATACTACTTGAATATGTAAAGAAAATAATTTTCACATGTCGTTTCGAAAAAAGTCAACACAAGTCAACATTTGTGCACTATGGGTATTTTGGTAATTTTACAAGAAATTTTGGGACGGGTTGTAACATGTACGAATTTTTCTCTTGTTATTTTTTGGTTGTGCTTGTCGTTACGAATGCATGGATGTAACAGAACCGAATTCGGAGTTGAAACGAAGATTCAGCGGAACGTTAATTTCAAAGACATTCTCGTAATTTCACAAGGATTGTATTTTTTGTTTGGGCTTTGTTGTTTGGCATACCATTGAGGCCCATGCCCCATTCCTTCCCGTGCTCTCCCTCATTGTCTCACTTTGCAACTCTTTCACTTTTCTCTCCCTCTCCCGTGCCTCCACCCCCGAGCTACACATACCAACATCGTCCTCACCACCATACTCACTGTTTTGCGAGATTCACACCAGAGAGGCAAGAATCAGAATGTCCAGAAACATACATGTTTTTCGGCAAAGTTGAAGAGCTCCGACGGCCTCCTCGACCTTAACTCATCGATTTGGACGAGATTGAGGTCACAAATCAACTCCTTATTGTCCCAAGATCTAGATTTGGGCTTTGCATGCTCGAATCTGTCCTGAAATCGAAGTTCCAAGAACCCACTTTTTGGGCCGAGGTTTTCAAGCCATTTTCCGGCCACCATTCGAGCTCTCTTTTTGTAAAATCGAATCCCTCATCTTTTAAGCTTTAGTTTGACATATTATATGTTGAAAATAGTTGAAATTTGAAGATTTTATGACTTTGTAAAATTTTCCGGCCAAACTCTCACAGGCAGACTGCGGACGACGGTGGTGATGCAGCAGATGGAAGTTGTAGCAGCGAGTCGGTCCAGACCCAGCCCTGACTTCATCAAACCCGATCCAGATCCGGTTGGACCGAGAATATTCTAAGGTACATTCCTTCTTCAGACTAACGACGTTAATGGAATATTCTCTAACGCCTTTAGAATATTTTGTTAAATCCTTAGAATATTATGTTAAAGTTAACAGCACGCCATTAACTTTAACGCGCGCGTGTGGGTGCGTGATTGCGCGTGGTGGCCATCTGCCAGCGCGTGGGACCTCACGGCGGCATGTGAGGCAGTGTACGATTGCCCATGGCAGCGTATTTGGGTTTTCGAACACTGAAACTCTTAATTTGAGTTTCGTTTTATGTTATTCTTCCTAGTTTTCATTTAGTTTACTAAGTATGGTTGTTTTACTTTAGGAGTGACAACCCGAGGACTATGGAAAGCATACAAGCAAGGGATTACGACTACGGTCACTGTGAGTGAGCTTTTCTTTCAAAACTTATATCTTATGTATGATTGCAAAATATGGTATTTGACTTGCTTTGTCATCTTACCTCGTTTTTGAAAAACACAAATGTTTTATGTGTTGACGTTATGAATCTTTCTTTGGAAAGCTTTACTATTATGACTTACTTTTTGAAAAACAACGCTTTGTGCAATACCGTGAATTGTGTTTTGAGATTTGAGATATTACCCATGACATATTTTTATATGTTTACACCCGCTCATTTAGGATTGCTTACACGGTGTCTAGTACTGTCCGGGGCCAGGACTAGCTTCACGTGTATGTTCACATGCACCTATACGTTCACTTTGGATCTGTTGTAGATGCCAACCTGTTCTAGTTGTTTTTACTTCTAGAACTCGTTGTGATGCGCTTAGCGCTAGTTTCATGTGTATGGAGTACTTGAGCGTAGATTAATACACCCAACATGTTCATGTCAGAATATCTCTGCATGAACTCGTGTGTCTGCATTATCTAATGAGCATACCCTATTTGTTTATCTGAGATTTTGTGATTTACCTGCTTTCACTGATGCCATGGAACTTCGAGATACTTTTGAATTTCACTTGTTGATTTTCACGTATTGATTTCTTCTGAAATATTTTATTTCGAAGTTTTATGGTTATCTACCTGTTTTGGGAAACATTTGACTTTCCACTTTTACACTAATTTTCATATTTACTATGTAGTATGATTTTGAGATTATTACGGGTTTTTATAGTTAGGGGTTACTACTTTCGAAAAAGCCAAAGTTTTAGAAAACTATTGTTTTTGCCCACTCACACCTTTATGTTTTTGCTAAATTTAAAATTGGATAAAAACATAAACTTTAGGCTAACCTTTATTAAATTTATTGCTTTTTGCTCATTTCTTCTTCATCTTTTTCAACTTTTTTTTTTGTTCATGTTATTCTACTTTGTTTGGAGGAATAATGACACATCCCAACCCGGATGTACACGTGGACACCCAAAAGTCGGATGTGCTGGCCGACACCACGTAGGGTGACGAAAGCCAATTTGGATGTAATAAGAAATATTTGAATGAATTAATGAGTAGGATAAACAAAATTTGCACGGAATAAAGAAATAACAAATAGATAACAATTACCGTACGAGTACGGAGACCTGAAAATTTACAATTACAAGGAAATTCTAAACATCTTCATACCACCGGGTCTCGACGTCGACAGCTCCAGCCACTAAACCTGGAGGGGCGCAAAACAGAAGGGTGAGTGGGCCATAAATTGTTTTGTAAAAACCTTTCCTTTAGAAAATACTAACCCCTCGTCGTAAAACAGGTACTAAGTTTCGTAAAACTGTTCTTGAAAACGTAATATACTAGTAGGTAGAAAATCAAGGTAAGTACGGAAATGTACTTACCGTCCGAAATGGGCAGAAAGCCACCGTTCGGTATAAAATACTTTATCAAAAAGGTCGTAAAATAAAGTTATACGGAAAACCCGTAAATCAAATAGAAGTATCCGTGGCATCAGTGAAAATCAGAGATAAGTCACAATCCAACTATAAGATAAACGCTCGTTTAGGCAGGGCAAACACACGAGTTCATACAGATATATTCTGTCATGAACAGGCTGGGTGTATAAATAATGGTACGCTCATGTACTACGATCACGTGAAGCTGGCGCATAAGCGCATCACAACGAGTTCGAGTCGCCCATGCGACCTAGAACAGGTTGGCACCTACTATGGATCCATAGTGAGCATATCGGTGCGTGTGAACAATCACGTGAAGGCTGGTCCTGGCCCGGGACAGTACAATCAACATCGTGTAAGCCTCCCAGGTTGGGCGTGCAAAAACATGCCACGGAGTATCATTAAATAAAACAAAGTGAGGTAATTTCCCTTTTTGGGATAACCTTAAAATAGTCAATATATAAGGTATCCTCGGGTGTCGTACCCGGAATACCAAGCGTACAATTATAATACGTGAAATACCAAGAATACGCCACATGGGTACCAAAGTATAGAAATACCAACCTAATGGTAAAGTAGGTGAACCCAAAAATACAGTAGAAAATTACCATTTCCAAGGTTCACCCGAATACGGCCCAAGGCCGTCAGATAGGTATAAAACCCATAATCACAAATAGGCACAATATCAATTAATTCCCTAAAACCCCCTAAAATAGGGCTGGTTCGATACAAGCAATACGCGTACAAAAAAATAATACGGAAATCACCAATTTAATGGTGTAATTCCCAAATGGAAATGTAGGCCAAAGCCCACTAATTTCCATGGCCTAACGAAATACCGATACGATCTAGTAAACCAAGTAATTGCCATGAAATACAAGGTCTACCAACATACAAGATGAATACTAACTTTAAGTCATAATAAAAGTGTAGGCATAAATGAAGGTCTGCTAACAAAGTATAGTAATAAACAATTTAAAAGTATAGGCAAAAACCCAAATTAATATTTAAAACATGTAAAACACTTAGTTTAGGTAAGGAAAGGGCCCACTCACAAATACCGAAGCCAGGAAGTCCAAACGTACGTCCTCCAAACGCCACGGGTTGCCAAAACCTATTTTTAAAACCCACAAATTAGTAAAGTACATGAAATTACGAAGAAAACGGCGTTCGGAAACCCGAAAACGGAGTTTCAGGGTCGGAAAACCCAATATCGCCACCGTGTGCCACCGCACGCGCCACCACGCGCTGCCAAATGGCCTCACGCGCCGCCACGCGTCGCTGTGAGGTCCCACGCACCCTCACGCGCCGGTGGAAGTCCACCACGCGCGGCCACGCGCCGGTGACTGACGTCGTTACTGTTCCGTTAAAGTTAACGGAATATTCTAACGGCGTTAGAATATTCCGTTAACGCCGTTAAGGTTAACGAACAGAATATTCCTTGGAATATTCTGGTCTAACCGGGTTGAACCGGTTTGCTGACATCAGCAGGACCAGTCTGACCCGGTTTGCTGACGTCAGCGCCAGTCATCTCCTACAATTTTCCGGTCGCCGGTGCCGGCCGCCGGAATCTGGGTTTCATGGCTGGAAACCTGCAACTCGGCCTAAAACCTTCATTTCTTAACCAAAATTCATGATTCAAGTGTCAAAATGAAGCTGGGAGTGAGTAGATTCAGCATTTACCTAAGGGGAGGCCAAAAACTGGCCTGAGGTGGCCTGAATTTGAAGAAAAGTTCTCGGGTGAAGTTGAGCCGATTTCTAGAACTCCAAATCTCAGCCAAACTCGGCCATGCAGGGCTCGATCGAGGTTCCAGGGACCTCGGGGAGTCGAAAGGTGATCGAATCAGGGACTATCGAGGTCGAAACCGACGAGAAGGCTCATCAAAAAATATTAGGGACACCCACCGGAGTTCTGGGTTTCCAGGGATTGCAGGGGCCCAGGTTGGGTGAATTGAAGGCAACGAGGACGATGGTGAGGTCGGTGAACTCACCTGGCCAAAGGTTGGCTCAGTGAGTTTGAAATTTGAGCTCGGGTGCCATTAGAAATTTCTGGGTTTCTCTGGTTCGAAGTACAGTGTTCGAGTTTGCTTAACTGGGTTCGATCTGAGTGTGATGGAGGTGGCAGTGATTTGATTTGATTTGCTGAGAAAGGTGGCAAGCCACCATGGTTGTTCTTGGATGGGTGTACTTAGTGAATTTTGAGGGAGAAAGAGTTGTCAGTTTCCAGGGAAAGTGAAGTCGGGGTGTGAGGGAAAGAGAGAGACAGAGTACAGAGAGTGAGGGAGACAAGGGTGATAGAGGAACACAGTGGGCTGGGCTCACAGGAATTACTGGGCCCAAGGCCCAAATACGAAACACAACTAGATTAACGTCCGTAGAACGCTCATTCGAATTTCGAATGACGTCCCGCTCGCGCCTACGAGTCCGTATCGACGAGCACGTCGAGAAAATACAAGTAGAAGCGTCGTACGAGTTACGACGCAAAAAGTCAACCAAAAGGTCAACCAAGGGCAAAATTGTCATTTTGCACCTCCGGGAATAAAATAGTATTATTTTCCGGTACGGGGTGTAACAAATAATTTATAGGGCAAAGTGGATACACACCCAAATTTATCAATTTGTTTTAGGAAAAACCCAATATTGTTTTATCTGTGAAATAAACAACCTTAATTTCAGCTATAAAAACTTTCCATCTTTGCTTAGGTCATGATTTTTTATTACTTATACCAGTATTATCCTCCATATGCATCTAATTCATTGTATTAATTGTTATTTAATTTTTGGATGAATTCTCAGGTATATTCCTTTAATGATGTTAGGAATATTCCATTAGATTTAATGGAGATACCAGAATCTTCTGTTAAATCTAACGGCGTCAACTGACGCTGTTAGTTGACTGTTAGTTTGACCCAGCGCGAGAGCCTCGCATGAAGCCACGAGTGGGCCTTGCGTGAGCCGCGAGTGGGCCGCTTGTGAGCTGTGCGTGGGGCATTATTTTCGACTTCCGTCGGCTCGAGGCTACTCATGACAACGCGTAGTACCTAGGGGTAGTACGTATGGTATTTTTCGGACCTCCGTGTTGAGCAAACAAGGGATAAGTGTCGTTAATTAGTTTAATTAGTAATCTTTATGAGTTTAATCATTATTATAGTGATATCTCATATAGGTGAGACTTATCTAGAGGACTACCGGGGCTACCCAGGCTAGGGGGCTATCGGCTACTTACAGGTGAGTGAGTGGGTTTTTGTTTTGATAAATATATTATTATGTATGGTTTTTCACTGTTTTCTTTAAATTGTGAGCATGACTCATATAATATGTGATTGTTGGAGGTAGAACATCCGTATTATATTTGCCATACATTTTTTTTATACTGTTGCTGATCAGTAGATGTAAAACACTGAGGTATTAGTACTCAATCCTATGTCCAGGACTAGCCTTGACGTTTGAAGGTATCACACCCAAACAACTTGAACTTTTGTGTGACGCGTTTTACCCTCAACGATTAGCGTTAGACTCGCGTCATTGTAGTACTCAGCGTATTTCTTATATAAGCCTATCCTCGCAGCTTATCTACTTGGGCTTGTGTGTTTACATATGGGTGAGCATTCAGTTTTGTTTTCGAGCAGCCCATTATGATTTTACCATTGGTTTTCGGGGAGTACCCGTATTACTATTATAGTATTTTGAGGATCATACCAGGGAGTATGACATATTTTTCATGTTTTCCAGCGATGGGATAGTGTGCTCTTGGAAACAAAGGTTTTATCAAACTTTACTTTTTTACCCACTCACCCTTTTATGTTTTGCGCTCCTCCAGGAACTAGTGGCGGATTTGATACGAGGGCTTACTTCGGCTGTGGTTGGTGGTTCTGACAGTTTCTCCAGACTATGTAGGATTTGTTCCTACTTTTAGTTAATTTCTGCTTATCCATCCTCGCGGGGACGTGAATGTTTATATTCTTTGCACTATTTACTATGCTTTGACTGTTGTGCATCTGTAATAATGGGTTTTACCCATCACTGCACTTTTACTTCCGCTTCCAACTCTAAATCTACTCACTTCACTCATGCACATGCATAATTGGCTTTCGTCACTTAACACGTGTCGGCTAGCACTTCCCGACACTTGGCGTGTTAGGATCGGGATGTGTCAATTTCATAAATAGAGAATTGTATTATTATCCTTAATAGTAAATATGTAATTAAATTTCAAATTTCAAATTATAAGTTAAATTGAAATTTGAAATTTGAATTATATGATACAATCTACCTAACTACACAATTATTTATCTATGATAAAGATATATATATATATAACACTTTTTTGTTTTTGTTGAAATAATATATAATACAATTCTCTATTTATGAAATTCTTTTGATATCTTCATCTACCTGTAAAACAGATAAGAAACAATTGCACATATAAAACTATCACTATCTACCTATAGTAAATATACTAAAAACAATTATTTACCTTTTTTTGTTGCTAAAATAATATATAGTACAATTTCATATCTATGAAAACTATTTAATTAACATCTTCATTTACCTATAAAAGAGATATGAAACAATTATACATATGAAAATGTTACTATCTACCTTCAATAAAGATACTCAAAACAATTATATACCTAAGGCAAAGATATATAAGCATTTGGCAAATTTTTAAGACATGTAGAAGCAAAGGGAATATATTATCTGTAGTTAAGGTTATCAGTGTTACATCCCGTTCCGGGAATAATATTATTTTATTCCCGAAGGTGCGAAATGACGATTTTGCCCTTGGTTGACCTTTCGGTTGACTTTTGCGTCGTAACTCGTACGACGCATTCACTTGTATTTTCTTAACGTGCTCGTCGCTACGAACGCGTAGACACGAGCCGTACGTCGTTCGGACTCCGAACGAATATTTTACGGGCGTCGATTTTCGATTTTTCCCGTAATTCAATTTTGGGCTGTTGTGAATTATTGGGCTGGGGCCCATTTGGCAGCAGGCCATATGGCCTATCCCTGAAAATCTGGGATGTTGTCTGGGTCTTTGACCCGTGTCCCTTCCTTCTTCTTCTCCTTTCTTCTCTGCAGCAAAATAGAACCAAAAACACAGAAATTGCTCAAGGCACCCCGTGCCTATTCCCCTCCACTGTGAGCCATCCTTTGGCCATGGGAGACCACTGACACCACCATCACCATCTTCTTCAGACCTGGGTCACCCTCGAACCCAGAAACTTCAAAAACTATGGAGCTTTGGATCGGCCATTTTTCCGGCGAGACCTCCCTCGGCCAAACTCAGCCTTCTCGACCTCGATCCAGCCTGAATTCACCATCATTGGACTTCTGGGAACCCTGGGATCACAACCCAGGGCTTGCGTGTGAAGGAGACCTCGAGATCGACGAGTTTGTGTTTTGGCCGAAACTTTCGAGCCAAATTCGGACCACCTCCGGCCAGTGACCGGCCCCCAAAATGGTTTGGCGACCCTTGGCGCTCGGAGGACGTACGTTTGGACTTCCCGGCTTCGGTATTTGTGAGTGGGCCCTTTCCCTATATTATTTAAATGTGTTTTAAGTTGGGAAATTATATTTGGTTTATGCCTACTCTATTAAATGATTTCAAATTGGTATTTGACTCGTATTTTAGTAGACCTCGTATTATTGTGGTATTTACTTGGTTTACTAGCTTAGCTCGGTAATCTGTTGAGCTTTGGAAATTAGTGGGCTTTGGGCCTATAATTTCATTTGGGAATTTCACCATATTTTGGTGAAATTCCGTATTAGTTGTACGAGTATTGTTAGTATCGAACCGACCCTATTTCAGGGGGTTTTAGAAGTTAATTAGTTTAACGTCTACTTGTAATTTTGGGTTCATATACTCGTTTGACGGGCCTTGGGCCGTATTTTGGTGAACCATGGAATTGGTAAACTTCCACCGTATTTTGGGTTCACCAAGCCTACCATTAAGTTGGTATTTCTATACCTTGGTACCCATGTGGCGTATTCTCGGTATTTCACGTATTTTAGTTCTACGCTTAGTATTTCGGGTACGGCCTCGAGAATACTTTATATTGATCGTTCTAAGGTTATCCCAAAAAGGGAAATTACCTCACTTGTTTATCCTACCTTATTTTATAAAGATTTATTTCCGTAGTATGTTCTCATATGCTCAACTAGGTTGCTTACACGGTGTTTGGTGTACCGTCCGGGGCCAGGACCAGCTTCACGTGATTGTTCACACGCACCTATACGCTCGCTATGGGCCCATAGCAGGTGCCAGCCTGTTCTAGGTCGCCTGGGCGACTCGAACATTCATAAATTGTTTTAAGAAATGTCAAATGTGTTAGTGATCGAACCAAGTGTGAAGTGTCTAAATCTATAAAATGTTTAAAGATCTTAGTCACTTAATAACAAGACATCAACTTTGTGGAATTGAAACAATATGCTTAAAAGTATTAAGCTACTCCACAATGTCCTCTACCTGCTTATTTCTAGATTATACACTTTGAATGTAGCAAATACGATTTCTCATTAAGATCATGAGAAATAGTGGGAGATGAGAAAAAGGATATAAACAACAATATGATTGGTTTATAGTTGTCTAAGATTAATAGTACATGACTATTATTAATGAGCTTGTTATTTTAATTGTTAAAAGGCCTCAAGCTCTACGAACGCTAAAATTCTATGTTGTGTAAGCATTCTTAGAATAACCTATGAATGTGCTGGTTTCACAACCTAACATAAAAATGGTTATATGTTGGGAGTTGTCCATAATTCTCTTTATGAGAACAGCCGAAAACAAAGCAAATGGACAAGATGTGATGAAACAAAAGGGAATAGTTTCAAAATGAGTCACAACATATAGTTTAACAACAAGTGACAATCCGATTTCTAAGATCTCATGTAACTATAATGCTCTAAGTAGTGTTTGATAAAAGAATTATATCAACCACCTAGGAGGTATGGTTGAATTTCCCGTATCCTTTAGTAGGAGACTATGTTTCCAAATTTCTAATGGGATTTGATAATTTTTATATGACTACTTTAAAATCTTAAGATGACTAAAGCTTGAAATATGGTGTTTGACATCATATTTTAATTTTAAATGAAAGGACTTGACAAAGTAAGTCACACATTTGGTATTGGATCTAAATCTAGATTTAATCCAAAACATTGAGGGATTACTTAAGAAGCAACTCTTTGTGTAAGTTCGTTTAAATAACTTGTGATTAGCTAGAATTGTTGAATATCTCAAAACCGTTGAGACATCATCGTATAAGCTAATGAATCTTATTGATTGTCAATAGATCCAACACAAGTTAGTGGGAGCTATATGCATTCAATTCAAGAAAATATATATAAATGTTATGTTTTCTTAATGTCTTGAATGAGTGCTTAGTTACAATAAAAATCAAGGATCTTTGAGCAACATAATGAATGAAATCTATTCGATAGATTTAATGGAATACATATATTTCGAATGACAAAATGGTGACACGGTGAATGGACTAAATGATGTTATATGGGGTATTTGAATCTCAAATGTTGAAGATTTGGAGAAAGTATTTCTACATATGATATAGAAACTGTTTTCATGACCCTTATAAAGAATTTGTCGCTAAATACAAAAGAGACACAAGTATGGACTTGTTTGATTATATCCAAAAGGTGAATAACCATCGCGGGTTATCACTTGGAGATAATGATATGTCCCGGTGATCGTGTAACCAAGCACCGAATAATGAGTATATTATTACCTTTTAAGAAAGGAAATGTCGAAAGAGTGAGACTCTAGAAGCGTGATTCACTTAGGTTATCAACCAAAGTGAAAAATTACCCATTTTAACAAATGGATCTTCATGTTGGATGAAGAACTAATCATATGAATGCATTGTTAGTATGGTACTACAATGGTCTCATAGTTGGAGCGATGTTTGCATATAGTATGCAAACGAGATATATGTTAAGACATATATATATTAAACTTTGGAACGTTTCAAAAGGTGTTTCGAATAGACGGTTCACTTAGAACCAATGATTGAATCCTAACCATAAGGTCGTTAGTAAGGTACTACGACGTAATGGGGCGCGATAGCCTGGCCATGGACTCAAGGTCTCATCAAATATTTGAACACAAATGGAAAGAGACATCATTAAATGTTTTGGAAACATTTAATAAGTATATCCCTTTTAAGCTAAAAGGATGAATGCATAACCTAGATAAATTACGTGCTCAAGTTCACCTACTAACCGTGAAATGCACTGATTGACTTTAGTGCAAGTGGGGAGATTGTTGGAAATATGCCCCGAAAGTCAGCAATCTTTGGAAGAAACTTTTCGTATATTTATCGTATATATGGATAACCCTAAATACGTAAAGGGCAAAAGTCACTTATTAGACAATCTCAATAGTTGATATATGTCCAAACAAGAATCCATGGACAATGGATTGATGGAAGAAGTAATCTAATGATGTTAGACTACGAGACCTTCTCTCTCATAACCATGATAAATTAAAATGCTCCTCGGTCATGGACAAAAGCGTGCGTAGGGATACCGACAATCCGTAGACCGCACGCACCGTGTCGCCTTCAAATTGGAAGGGATGGAAAGTCTCAGCCATTCGTGTAGTGACACTATGACAAGTATGTAGGTGCTCACAAGGGAATGAGTTCACTCGAATACAATCGAAGGGAAAGCACTTGCATGGAGGTCTAATCACATGTCGTAAGCAAGTAACTCCATTGATTGGAATATGTAACTAATCCTTTGACATGAGACATCATAGTTGTTCAAGTCCTTAATCTTTGATTATGTCAAAGTCACCCCAATCAGGAAGGTGTCCACGGCATAGTTAAGTTAAGCTACTTAGCCATGGAGGCAAGTGAATGGTCAACAAGGGATCTCTAATCCTCGTTACGCAGTGAAGAATACTCTAAGATATGATTCGGGAATCTTCGCCCGAAGTAGTGAGCGTAGTGATGGAAATTCCTGTTCCTTTTACGACTCAATTGAATCATATAACATGGTATAATCACATTAGGTTTGATATTATGTATCCATACCCTAGTAATGTGATTGGAGAGAGTATTGTATTAGAGAAGGATCGAATTACATTGTGGAATTCAATTGAATAGGTTCTCCCAACAAACTTACATTAGCTTGGGTAGCCATGATATATGTTTAGATGTCACTCATGGCTTGTGGGTTCAGATGATTAAATATGTAGTCATCAAAGAAGAAAGAGAATTAAAAGTAAGTTTTAATTCACTAGATACTGGGATTAAAACTAATCACTCCTGGATTGATACCAATCACCTCACGCCTTACATCATTAGAACCTAAAATGATTGTACAACTAAAACACTCTTGTGGTGGACAACATATGAATGATGGAAATAATTAATTGATTAATTAAGTGTTATGATTAATTAGGAAAGTCTAATGAAATCATAAAGGCGATGAAAGATCAAGCTTTTGGGCTTACCAAATGTGTTCGGGCGTTTATTCGGGCTCATTGGGCCCAAAACCTATTGGGCTTTTATTCAAGCATAAGATGACTTGAAATATTAAAAGCCTAAAGCCCAAACAACACTAAAGGGGCCGCCTAAAAGAGAGAAAGAAAAGAGAGTGAGTAAGTTGAGTCAAAAGTTGACTCACTTCTCTCATCTTTATATGCAAAGTTTAATGAAACTTCTTCAAAATGGTTTTTGTGTGAGTTAGTCAACCAAAAGAAAAGAAAATCTCTCCTTTTCTCTCTACACAGCCGTCAACCAAGAGCAAAGAGATAGCTACTTCATCTCTCTTCTCTTGGTCATCCATCATCCATCTTGCACTACTTGGGTGGGGTGTGGATCTTTAGAGTGTCTTCAACTTTGGAGGCTACAGGAGAATCATTCAAATTCTTTCAAGGGTGGAGGAAGCAAGGAGGAGGCTAGGCTCAAGGAGTTCCAAGAAGAGAAAGCTTGAGGTATCCATCCTTGGTCTAAAAGCTAGATCAAGAGGTATAAAACTTCTACTCACTTTGTTCTTCTTCAATTTTAGTAGATGCATCAAATACAAACCTATGCTTCTTAAAGGGGATTTGCATGACTAATGCTTTGATAATTTTTAGTTTCCGTTGCTCATGCTTATAAATTGTGCGAATTGTATATGCATGCTAGTCACAGGAAAAATCCCAACATAATCCATATTTTCCCTTCCCGCAAGTGTACGAGCCAAAGGTTTATATGTTGTGTCCTTTTGGATTTTATATATATGGGTTATAATTTTATGTTTGACATAATATTTCTCTTCATTCAAAAATAAGTTTATCTTTGCTTTTCAATTGTTGAAAAATGTGATTCAAAAGAGTTGAAGAAGATATGCATACAAAGTGTTTTGATGCATGAAAATGAAGAGTGAGGTTTTGAACAAAAAATTGGGGCTTGATCTTGGGAAGGGCAATTTGGGTTTTGGGGAATTTTGGCTTGTGCCGTGTTTTATTTTATATACACTCACACACTTTTAAACTAGAAAGTCTAGCCCCTTGTCACTTTGTCTCTTGATATTGAAAATCACTCAAGAAAGTGCAAATCTTGGAAATTGTTTTCATGATTTTGTTCTTTGTGTCTATTTTTTTTTTTTCTCATTTTTAATTTCTGTTTTGGGTATGTTTCTTTATTCTTATCAAAATTTGCTTGAAGATTTAACCATCCTAGATTTGACTAGGAAGCCTTTACCTGCCCATACCAAACCTTACTCTTAAAGTCAACAAGGACAATTGGTGACAAAGGAAAAGTATGGCCTAATGCTTGTAGAAAAATGTTTGACATTTCTCCCACTCCCCTTGCCATAACCGGCCATACCCAAGTGATGGGTCCTTTAGACTCTTTTGTAAATTTAAAACATGTTGTATTTACTTTGGGCATATTTGCGGTTTGACTCCATAACTTTTAAATATTTGCATTTTGGCCCTTACCTCTCTTGAGGACAAAAATATATTGATATTTATTTTTGTTTGTAGATTAAACTCTTCCTTCATACAATTATGCCCATATGTACTTTAAATCTAATTGATAATTGTTGCATTTCCTCAATTAATTATTTAATGTGATTAAATAGTTAGAATAATGGTTGACTATGGACATACGCCTTAAACGATAATTGAGCTTTCAAGGCAAGGGCCGACAAATTCAAATTGTTTGAACCTGGGAATGTGTTTTAATTGCTATTTCCAATTGACCACAACACGTGCTAGACGTTAATCTTTCTCTCCCTCTTAATATTTGTAATTTGTTGGAATTTGTACAAATCGGTTTGTAATTCTTATTACTTTTACCTCATTAGTTGATTCTAGTACAGACTAGAGTTTCTTTAACTATTGGTAAAGATAGATATTAAAAGGGGTTTTTCATGAGATTAAAGATTTGTTGGGTCCAACGCCCACTAGCAATGAATGATTGTCTTTCGTTTAATGGCTCAATTAAAAATGTTTTAATTGGATTGAAAGCACGTAATTAAAGCGATAGCTTCCCTAGATCTTATTCAACAATGTTGGCTCTTGTTGAATTAACCTACAATGTCCATAGTCTTCCAAAGTGCCTATAAATAACTAGTATTTGCAAGGACACAATTTATTGTAATATGATTAAATAAATACAATGATGAGACCTTTAAAATCCCCTCAATCAACATTCAATATTAAGTTGAAAGCGGAGAGGTGTTTTTGACACTTCTTCAAGTGGCCTTCCAAATTCACATGGTAGCTCCAATCGTTTATGACTCAGTTACCCGGCTTCACCCTATCATGGGGAGTACAAGTATGTGCTATACTGTGAGAGGGTCTATTTCAACATTTGATGTGGTAAGGTAGGGCAACACGCACATGGCCAACATCATATCATTGTGAGGCTATTCTTGAAACCCCACACGAACTAGCATGGTGGGAATAACTTAACTACCTCCCAAGAAGAATGGTGCCAAATATCATATCATTGTGAGGCATTAGACTCTAGAGGCAAAAGGATGGGTAATCACAAGAGGTTGTTGTGAATGGGGTATCCGTACCCTCTCATTGTTATTTTTTGCTAGCCAACATCATATCATTGTGAGGCGGGCTTGGTAATAGTGAGTCTCCCATAACCTACTAGGAGCTTTATTTGAAATCTCTCGATTCCATTTTGAGGGATATGGGATTTGACTAAAATAGTGGGTAGGTGTCATTCGGTTTAAAGACCTAAATCATTTGACTTAACAATCAAACTAATTTATTTTATGTTTATGTATTTAGATATGGTTGGAAACACGCTATCAAAAGATACTCGACAAACATTGCCTCGAGGGTACAATTTCCCCATCATGGTACCGTAATATCAAGATTCTCCTTACCTTGGAGAAAATTGTTTACGTACTAGACAAGGCTCCCTCACATACCTCTTAGCCCCGAGGCCGAGGATGAACGTGTGCTAAGTATGACAAGCACGTTGAGATGATACACAAGCTGGGTGCCATCTCCTGAAGGAAATATGATTATGTTGGGATTTCTAATGACTAGCATGCATATACACTACAATTTATAAGCATGAGCAACGGAAGCTAAATTATCAAAGCATTAGTCATGCAAATCCCCTTAAGAAGCATAGGTTTGTATTTGATGCATCTACTAAAATTGAAGAACAAAGTGGAGGTAGAAGTTTTATACCTCTTGATCTAGCTTTTAGACCAAGGATGGACCACTTCCAAGCTTTCTCTTCTGGAACTCCTTGAGCCTAGCCTCCCTCCTTGCTTCCTCCACCTTGAAAGAATTTGAATGATTCTCCCTCTAGCCTCCAAAGTTGAAGACCTCTAAAGATCCACACCCACCCAAGTAGTGGAATTTTGATGATGGATGACCAAGAGAAAGAGAGATGAGTAGCTATCTCTTTGCTCTTGGTTGGCCGGGCCGGTGGTAGAGAGAAAAGGGGGAGAGATTTTCTTTCTTTTTGGGTTGACTAACTCACACAAAAACCATTTTGAAAAGTTTCCCATTAAACTTTGCATATAAAGATGAGAGAAGTGAGTCAACTTTTGACTCAACACTCACTCTCTTTCTTTCTCTCTTTAGGCCGGCCCTTTAGTGTTGCTTGGGCTTTAGGCTTTTAATATTTCAAGTCATCTTATGCTTGAATAAAAGCCCAATGGGTTTGGGCCCAATGGGCCCGAATAAACCCGAACATTTCGCGCAAGCCCAAAAACGATCTTTTCATCGCCTTTATGATTTCATTAGACTTTCTAATTAATCATAACACTTAATTAATCCAATTAATTATTTCCATCATTCATATGTTGTTCCACCACAAGAGTGTTTTCGTACAATCATTTTAGGTTCTAATTAGCAAGTGAGGTGATTGGTATCAATCCAATTGATTAGTTTTAACTAATCATCTAGTGAATTAAAACTACTTTTAATTCTCTTTCTTCTTGATGACTACATATTTAATCATCTAGAAGAACCCACAAGCCATGAGTGACATCTAAACATATATCATGGCTACCCAAGCTAATGTAGTTTGTTCGAGAACCTATTCAATTGGAATTACAATGTAATCTCGATCCTTCTCTAATACAGAAAATACTCTCAATCACATTACTAGGTATGGATACATAATGTCAAACCCCTAATGTGATTAATACCATGTTATATGATTCAATTGAGTCGTAAAGGAACAATTTCCATCACTACGCTCACTACTTCGGCCGAAGACTCCCGAATCATATCTTAATATTCTCTTCCTCTCGTAACGAGGGATTAGAGATCCCTTGTTGACCATTCACTTGCCTCCATGGCTAAGTAGAAGCTTAACCCCAACTATGCCGTGGACACCCTCCCGATTGGGGTGGACTCTTTGACATAATCAAAGATTAAGTGACTTAACCACAAGACAACTATGATGTCTCATGTCAAAGGATTAGTTACATATTCCAATCAATGGAGTTACTGTTTGACATGTGATTAGACCTCCATGCAAGTGCTCCCTCGATTGTATTCAAAGGAAGTTGTTACATCCTCGCCCGAAATAATAGTATTTCTTATTTCCTGAGGTGCAAAATGACGATTTTGCCCTTTGGTTGACCTTCGCTGGGACTCTTTTTTGCGTCGTAACTCGTACGACGCATTCACTTGTATTTTCTTGACCTGCCAAGCCGATACGAACGTCAGACGCGAGCCGTACGTCGTTTGGACTCGACGAATATTTCCACTTGCGCCGAGCCTCCGACGCTTCGCGTAATTTAATTTTGGGCGCTTTGGAGTTGATGGGCCGGGCTCATTGGTCCGGCAAGCTCATGTGGCAATCCCCCGGATTCGGGATTTGTCTGGGCATTTGTCTTGCCTCCCTCTCCCGTGCTCTCTCCCTCTTCTTGGTCTCTCGCCGCACCACACAAACACAACCTCCCAAATCCGCCAAGGCACCAAAATTTCTTGAACCTCCCACCTTCAGCCTCGCAATACTATAACCAGATCGGTGAAAGCCTCTTCACCTGTCAAACACAAACAAATTCGAGGTTGGTGAACCTAAGACCCCGCTGGAACCGTAAGTTACGTAAAATCCGTGTAACCCAAACCTTCAAATTTACTCAAGGCACCCCGTGCCACTGTCAGTTTCATTCTTCTCGGCCATACTTTGGTTCACCTTACCATCCTCGAGCATCATCGTCAGCTCTCTCCTCATCGCTCGGAATTCCCGGACCCAAACCCACGAACCGCAAAAGAGCTAGAGCCGCCATTTCTCCTACAGCTCCAATTTGATCAACTCAGCCCCATCCCGACCTCGGCATTCGACCCCCGAGGAGGACATATTTGAACTTCCTCGGGAGTCTCCGGGATTCAAACCTGTGCTCGCGTGTTTATCGTTGGCCTAGACGGCGACCCAAATTCCGCCGAGAACTTCGACCTCAACTCCGCCATCTCGTGCCATTTCATGACCCAAGTCTAGGTAAATTCGAATCCCTCTCAACTCCGCCTTCAATTTGACATAAATTGCGTGAAAAATGGTGAAGATTTGGAGTTTCTACAATTTTCCGGGCCTGGCGACTCGCGACTAGCGTAATCTAAAGCACTGGGAGGACACCGGGCGCTGACGTGTTGGCGATGACGCGCAAACCGGCCGATCGTTTGCCGACGCAACCGGGCTCTCGGCTCGAAGCGCCGCACCGGGCGCCGCTGAGCCGCGAGTGGAGCCGGGCTACAGAGGATGCGCGTGAGCGCGCGCGTGAGACACCGTTGGAGCCGCGCGTGGAGCCGCGGCTTGGCGCGTTTGAGCCGCTGCGTGAGGGCACGTGGGAGTGTCCAAATTCGACTCGCTTTCACGGGGCGACTCCGTGACGACGTGTACTACCTGGGAAAAATATACGCATGATAATTTTCTCGGTGTTTTGGACCTCCAAATTGAGAAAACAAGGGATAGGTTTAATTAATTGCGGAATTGCTACCTTTATGAGTTTAATCATCAGACCGGGTGATATCTCATGCCATAGGTGAGGCCAAATGGCACAGGTGTGGCGGCGAAGCAAGGTACGACGAGGCGCATCGCGGCTCACGGCGGCGGTTTTGGGGTTTCCCTCACCCCGAAACTCTGCTTTCTGCTTCAACGCCTCGCTTTCGTATTTCAATTACTTTATTAATCTTGGGTGTTCCAAAATAGGTTTGGCGACCCTTGGCGCCGGAGGACGTACGTTGACTTCCCGGCTTCGGTATTTGTGAGTGGGCCCTTTCCCTACAGCTTATTTAAATGTGTTTTAAGTTGGGAAATTATATTTGGTTTATGCCTCAGTATATTGTGGTTTTAAATGGTTATTTATATCGTATTCTTGGTAGACCTTGTTATAGTTATTTTATTACTCGGTTTACTAGTTTTCGGCTCGGTATTTCGATTAGGCCATGGAAATTAGTGGGCTTTGGGCCCACATTTCCATGTTGGGAATTATAGCATTAAATTGGTGATTTCCGTATTATTTTGTACGCGTGTTGCCAGTATCAAACCGGCATTATCTTAGGGTTTTTATACTTCGTTTGACGGGCCTTCGGGGCCGTATTTGGGTGAACCTTGGAAATGGTAAATTTCTACCGTATTCGGGTTCACCTAGTTTGCCATTAAGTCAGGTATTTCTCATACCTTGGTACCCATGTGGCGATTCGTATTTCACGATTTTAGTTCTACGCTAGTATTTCGGGTACGTCTCGAGAATACTTTATATTGATCGTTCTAAGGTTATCCCAAAAGGGAAATTACCTCACTTGTTTATCCTACCTTACTTATAAAGATTCATTTCGTAGTATGTTCTCATATGTTCAACTAGGTTGCTTACACGGTGCTTAGTACCGTCCTGGGGCCGACCAGCTCTTCACGTGATTGTTCACACGCACCTATACGCCGCTATGGACCCAGAAGTTAGCAAAAGCGCCGTTCTAGGTCGCCCGCACTCGAACCCGTTGTGATGCGCATATGCGCTGCTTCACGTGATTGTGTACACGAGCGTACATCGTTACTTATACACTCACTGCTTCATGATGTAATATAACTGTATGAATCTGTGTGTTTGCTATACCTAAACGAGCGTCTATCTTGTAGTCTTGGAAGTGTAGGGCCGTACCCGCCTTCACGTGATTGTTCACACACCTGCCAACAGCCCAAACCGTGCAAATCAGTTCACTTCAACCAGCACACACACACACACAGCCACTGCACCAGCCAGCCCACCTTCATCACTTCCCTGCTAAAACGCAGCAACAGCCCTCAAACTGCACACAATCTGCACCCCTTTATCATCACCAAACTCTTGTCCAATTCACCCTTCACCTCTTCCCTGCCAAAATACAGCAACCATCACCATCATCTTCCTCCAGTTCTTGCTGGGGTTCGAAAATTAGCAGTAACTTCTTCCAGTGCACAAACAGGTTTCAAATCGAGCTCCAGTGTGAGCTTGGCCATGAAAATGGCCTGAAGAATCCACGGGGAGAGAAGACAAAGGCACGGGGTGCCTTGAGTAAATTCAAGTTTCTGGGTAAATTGAAGTTTCCTGGTTTTTCAGCAAGGTTCCAGTTCGTTGGTTTTTGTTGTTGTTTGAAGAGTTTTGGTTTGGGCAGAGTAGAAGTGAGGGAAAGTGGCTGAGAGCCACGGCTTCATTTTGTTGAAGTTTGCAGGAAACAATGGCCAAGGGAAATGGCCTGGGTGTGTCTCGGTTTTGCCGAGAAGAAAAAGGAAAAAGAAAAGGCACGGGGTGCCATGAACATTTTCTGTGTGTGTGATTGTTTGCTGCAGAGAAGAAATAAAAGGAGAGATTGCTGAGAAGAGTGCTCGCGAAGAGGGAGAAGAATACAGCTTTTATTTTTGTTTCTTTGCAACAGAGAAGAAAAGTGAGGAAGAAGACAAAGTAAAAGAGGGAGGAAATAAATGTCTAAGTGTGAACACTGCCAGCAAGTGGCAAAGTCAAGGACAAATTCCACAAATCGTGGGATTTGTAGAGATTGGGCTGCTGCCAACTGGGCCCCAGCCCACTAACTCCAAAACAGCCCAAAGTTGTTAAAATACAGAAAACGCCGAAAATCAACGCCCGTAAAATTTTCGTTCGGAGTCCGAACGACGTACGGCTCGCGTCTACGCATTCGTAGCGACGAGCACGTCGAGAAAATATGAGTGAATGCGTCGTACGAGTTACGACGCAAAAGTCAACCGAAAAGTCAACCAAGGGCAAAATCGTCATTTTGCACCTCCGGGAATAAAATAGTATTATTTCCGGAACGGGATGTAACACATATCTCTTTTATAGATAAATGAAGATGTTAATTAAATAGTTTTCATACATATAAAATCGTACTATATATTATTTCAGCAACAAAAAAAGTGTTTTAGATATTATTATAATAGGTAAATAATTGTATATAATTAGGAATTTTCAATTTAATTCTACATTTACTATCAAGGTCAAAATAGTCATACAACTAATAAATGAATGCACAAATTAGGTTTAAATTGAAACCACATAAATGTTGTGTTAAACCAAAAAGTTATTATGTTAACTGGGTCTAAATCAAAAGGCCCATTTTATTTACTAATGTCAGACATTTATTGCAGTGTTACGAGAGGGACTTGTAACAGGTTCACCGTCATGTGGCATCTCTCGTCTAATAATGCATTGACATGTTCAAGTTTTTTTCCACATGATAATATATCATTAGATAGGAACACCACATGGCGGTAAGCCCGTTTTATGTAAGTGGCTCTCGCAATGTTACCTCCAATATTGCCGAAGTAAAAGACCTACTAAAGTCAACTTGATTAAATGCTTGTCACCATCGACATATTCATTTTTGAAAAACAAACAAGGGGGAGACCCGCAGCTTATAATTAGGAGGTTTCTTGGCCACAAAGTAATTATGTGAGAACCCGTATATTTTTAGAATAATTTCTAAGTTTTTAATTTTTTTAGATGAACCAGCTCATTTGAGTCTTGATCCTTGAAGCATTTTTCTTATTCACCTAGGCCACATGTTTATTAATTTGATCTTGTATTTTATTTTTATTTTTGGGTCCGTTGAATGCCTCTAGGTTTATAGCCAATTAGCTCGTTTGACTTATACCTTCATTAAATCCCATCATTTTAGTTTCCTTTCTCTACACAATTCTAGTATGTTGTGTAAGATGATTATGATTCAGCTCTCTTTCACGTGTTGCCTCCAACTCTTTGCCAACTAATTAGTGATATACAAACCCACACACAGCAGCACTCAAAATTGGGTATAGTAATATGAAGTGGGAAGAAGCAGGAGGTGGCAAGTACCCATTACTTCTAGCTTATTTATTTGACAGCTCTCATCAAGATATTTATTAAACTAATATGTATCTTTAACTATTAATATTTTATTAATTTATTTTCTTATAGCAGCTGCCACTCGTATAATAAGTGGATAATCTTATTTCTTCGGTTTTCTTCATCAGCTAGGATCTTCTCTTGGGGTCTGTTCTCTCTCAGGTTAACAAGTTTTTCTTTCTGCCGTTTCTTTGCTATTATTTGCATCGGTTTCCTACAGTATCAATATTAGTTAGTTACTAATGTTTCTATAAAAAGAAAAGAAGGGGCTGTTTCACTTTTAGTCTCTTTGCTTATGTGAGAATGTCGATCCGTTTGCCTATGTTGCGCAGTATGCTATGCAGCTGGTTTGGTTATTCTTCGATGTTCATTTTGAAAGCCAAAGAAGCTGGGCTACTTATATTTGTACCTCAGTTTGCACTTTCAAATCAGTTTTTGACAGCATATATGATTATATGTTTCCGATAGACCAAATCTCCTTGCACACAAACAGTCCACGAATCCAAAGATAATATGGATTAGGAGCAGTAGCGGAGGCATGGGTGGGGGCATTGGTTGCCTCTGTCCCCAATAAGTTATTTTTTTCTCCCATTGTATTATAGTCTTGAACCCAAAAAAAAGACTACCTTCATCAGTTTATATTCTTTTTATAGGTAACCAATGCACTAACCAATATAATGCGTATATAATTAGAGCAATTCATATGTAATACAATGAAAAGAACAATTCATCAAGTGCATATTTCGTTTAAAGAATACTTAAGCACAAACAACATTATGCATCCGGCCTTAGATTATATAGGAAACTGAATTTGAGACTAAATTTAAAGGCGATCCGGAATGCAAAATATGAGAAATTGTCACAGAAATAGTGCAAACAATATTGAGGAGTAGTTTCTCTTTTACGCTCCCATTGTGATAAAATTCTAGCTCCGCCATTGATTAGGAGTCATGCTCTTAAATTCTTTAACTGTAATATGGATTTCTTCCATGTTTTGGACTCCTCGACTCTGTTAAATACTCATGTACACTATTATAATTCATAGTGCATGGCTCAGTCTTGTTTTTCAGAGAGTTGAGATACATACTTTGTCTATTAATATCTTTTAATTAAGTCTACAACCTGATTATTTGAAAATAATGACGTATCATTGTGTTCCACCAAATTTATCATTAGTCTAAGATATGAACATATGCTTTTAACTATATGTATATATTTGGGTCTTGCTAGAACAATAAATCATTTTATTTGGTTCATCTATATATGTACATCTACTACAGTTGAATATGTTTGACTATTGTGTCGTATGAAGTTATGCTTTGGAATTACGGTAGGGGTTTTGGGAATTCTCCTCCTCCTTCTTGTGTCGTATGAAGTTATGCTTTGGAATTACGGTAGGGGTTTTGGGAATTCTCCTCCTCCTGCTGCTGCTGCTGCTGCTTCTCCTCCTGCTGCTCCTTCTCCTCCTCCTCCTTCTTCTCCTCCTTCTCCTTCTTCTCCTGCTGCTCCTTCTTCTCCTCCTCCTTCTTCTCCTCCTCCTCCTCCTCCTCCTCCTCCTCCTCCTCCTCCTTCTCCTCCTCCTCCTTCTTCTCTTCCTTCTCCTCCTCCTTCTGCTCCTTCTTCTTCTCCTCCTCCTTCTTCTCCTCCTCCTCCTGCTGCTGCTGCTGCTGCTGCTGCTCCTCCTCCTCCTTCTTCTCCTGCTGCTCCTTCTCCTCCTCCTCCTTCTTCTCCTCCTCCTTCTGCTCCTCCTCCTCCTGCTCCTCCTCCTTCTCCTCCTTCTCCTTCTCCTCCTCCTCCTCCTCCTCCTCCTCCTCCTCCTCCTCCTCCTCCTGATGCTCCTGCTTCTGCTTCTTCTGCTTCTTCTGCTTCTGCTCCTGCTCCTGCTCCTTCTTCTGCTGCTGCTTCTTCTTCTTCTTCTTCTTCTTTTTCTTCTTTTTCTTCTTCTTCTTCTTCTTCTTCTTCTGCTTCTTCTGCTTATTCTGCTTCTGCTTCTACTTCTGCTTCTGCTCCTGCTCCCTTTCCTCCTCCCCCTCCCTCTCCCCCTCCCCCTCCCCCTCTGCCTCCTCCTCCTCCTCCTCCTCCTCCTCCTCCTCCTCCTCTAACAAAAGAGGGATTTTGAGAAGAGGGTCAGTTCGTATAGTTGAGCATCATAGATCAACACTATTGTGGTAAAAATGCATGGTATAGGACATTCAGATATGCTTGTTCAATTATATGGATTAACGAGAATAGAGAAGGTGTTTTGCATTGCATTCATGCATATTATTTCATATGTATTTTTAATTACTTCATTGATAATTGAATTTTGTCAATTATATATATGAAAGTATAGGTCCCTGCTGAGCTTTTTAAGCTTACCCTAACTAAATTTTGCAGGTATACGAACTAGGCAATCCAAGAGGGTAGGCGGGATGAGGTCAAATTAGATAGGAGGCTTGGATTGTTCTTGTTTCATTGTCAGAATAGGGGTTTTATTATTCCTTGTATTTGTAAAAGATTACGAGTTGTTCATATATGAGGAATTATTTTATTTTTCACCCTGTTATAGTTTATTTTTATTTACTTAATTTAGCTAGCGTTCCAGATTTAGGTTTTTCTATCGACCCTGGGTCCGAGGTGTGACAATTAGCCACCAACTAGTACTGCTATAGAGGAATATGAGGGAAGCTGATAATATTGATAGTTATTTCTTAGCGATACATGCGCTCGATGTGCACATAGTACAACATTACCCACATTTGACAGACTAGACTGCACGCAACAACTTCTGATAGGAGCATATTTATGTGACATTATTATCTTATTTCTCTATGTTTATTTAGTAAATTTCCGTTAATTATAGTATTTTATTTTATTTTCATTTTATCATAGGTAGAAATGACAAAGTTGGAATTAGAAAGCTAAAGGTGCGAAATGGAGCAATATTTGGACTTGGAATGGAATGCTTGTGTGGTAAGCATTGGAGAGTAATGATTTGGATGTGTAAAACTATTAGAAGCGGACACAGGTGATGGATAATGACCTGACTTTGTGTGGATTAGAAGATAGAGGTTTGTAAGATAAGAAAAATTGCAAAGAAGTAGAGTCGAGTGAGATTTGGATAGTGTTGTGTAGAACTGTCAATTTCGATAGAGCATCCAGAATTTCTCAGAAAGAATTACGTACCATTCTATATAGGGTTAATTACAAAAAATCCCTCAACTTTTTGCCTTTTTTCATTATCATACAACATCTTCCAAAATTTTCAATTTGACACAACGACTCCCTATTTCAAAATTGTACAATCGTTAGAAAATTTGTTAGTTTCTCCGTTAAATGATTACGTGGCAAATGTAGGGCCCATTTTTTGCTGATGTGTCAGTCAAATTTGTCTACATGGATAAAAAACAAATTATAAAATACACAATGAAAAAAAAAAACACTTTTTATGGATTTCTTGGGTTGATGAGCACCAAATCGAACTGCAACACCCACATCGTCATCAACAGGAGAGGAGGAATCGACGCTGACTGGGGGGTTGACGCGGTAAAATCGGAGAGGGGAGGTGGAGAGCTAGCGACACTTGAGGGGGAGAAGGTGAAGAAGGGGGGGGAGAAGGTGAAGAAGGGGGAGGTGATGTGGAAGAAGCTGTCGGTGCTGAGGAAGCAACGAAATTTGGATGCCACCGATGACGACGAAGCTAGGGATTGGGGAGGAGGAGGTGGAGGAAGAGGAAAAGGAGGAGGAGAGGGAGGAATCGACGCCGACGAGGGGGGTTTGAAGGGAAAATTGCGGATTAACCGAGTTCATTAAGCAACATCAATAAGCATGCATTTAACAATTAAAGGCGGAAACATGCTTCTATGCACTTAAAACGAAACTTAACCCAAGAAATTCAAAGCCTAGTAGATATGGTGAACCAAGACTCAAATCAAAACAAATTTTGAGTTGAGAAATCTTATACCTTTGTAGATTCCTCTTTGCCTAAGCAAAGGCTAATCACCCATGGAGAGGGCCTTCATTCCTTGCTTGGATGATTATGGATGAATCGGATTCTCCAAGTTCCCAAAGTAGGGAACCTCTAAGTCTCCACACCAAGGAGAGCCTTGATGAGAAGATGAGTGCCCTAGAGGAAGAGAGATTGCTAGCTATTTTCCTCTAGGGAGCCGGCCTCTTTGAGAGAAGAGAGAGCTTTCACTCTCTCAATTCTCCAAAAGAAAACCACTTAGTTGAAATGTTATCAAATTGGCATTATAACATCTCACAATGTAGTGGCAAACTTGTAAATAAAACAAGTCCACTACATTGCAATCAATGGCCGGCCATGTTGGGTTCTTTGGGCCCTTTGGGCTTAATCTATTATTAGTCATTAAGTTGTCATACAACTTAAGTCAATGGGCTTGACGTTCGAAGCCCATTGGGCCTTGAAGCCCAAAACTAACCCGAGGTCTATAACGAACTTATTCGTTTGATTAATTAACATATTAATTAATCCTTGCCATAAATAATTAAACCATTTAATTATTCTTACTCATCTCCATTGTTTCATCAAACTCTACCTTACACGGTGTACGATCCATTAGGTTCCTTTTAGCGAGGCAGTGGAGGATTAGAACTCTTTCAAGTCTATTCCGAATTGAAACATACTTTCAATTCTCCCTTAAGTGATTATACACCTATAGGGCATCCACAAACCATGAGTGACACCTAGCAGTATGTCATGGCTACCCAAGCTAATCAGAAGAGGTGGAGAACCTATTCAGTTAGGATTGCAATGCAATACGGTCCTTCTCTAATACAATACTCTCGACCACATTGTTTGGTTTGATAGTTTATTCATGTCTACTATCCAATGTGATTCCAATACTTATATGATTACATTGAATATGATTTGGAACGACTTCCTAAATCTTATTCATACTCTGGCCAGAGATTCTTAATCATATCTTAGAGTATTCTCCCTCAAACGGTTTGAAGGTTAGAGATCCCTTGTTGCGCATTCACTTGCCTCCATGGCTAAGTAGCTTAACCCCAACGATGCCGTGGACACCCTCGGATGGGGTGCCTTTGACATAATCAAAGATTAAGGACCTCACCACAAGACAACTGTGATGCCTCAGGTCAAAGGACTAATTTGCATTATCCCAACTATGAGTTCTCATGTGACATGATCATGAAAACTCATCGTTGATCGCGTTCAGTGAACTCATTCCTATTGAGCACCTACATGCTTATCTTGATGTCACTTACACCAATGACTCGAGACTAGCCACTCTCCCTGAGAGAAGATATAACATGTACTGATCTTAACGGACTGTCAATGCCCAATTGGCAATCCTATGATCAGGAACGTTTAGGATATGTCCATGAACGAGAATGGTCTCATGAACCTAACTTGTTTAGATTACATTCTCATAAGCACATATTCCTTGGACTTATTGTTTAAGCATATAACATTTATATGGGACTACTTTAAACAATAATCATTGCCCTTTATATTAAACTAAATTAGTTTAACATTTGAAATGTCCGTAAAGTATCATCATATGATTGGTTTTAGGGCACATTTCCAACAGGGTTGACGTGGTAAAATTGGAGAGGGGAGGCGGAGAGCTAGCAGCACTTGAGGATGGGGGAGAAGGTGGGGAAAGGGAGGAAAACTAGGAAGGGAAGGTGGGGAAAGGGAGGGGAGGCAGAACCAGAGGGGAAGGAGGGGCTCGATGTCGACGAAGAAAGGGATATCGTAGGTGTGTAGCTTGCATGTTAAAGTTATTTGGGTTTGATTGAATTAGGTGAAGCATCACAGATGGCGGGAAGAAAGATGGTCGACGCCACACCAGTTTTCCGTTATCGGTGCAAGAAGAGTTCGTCGTAGAAAGCTGCAAATCTCGAAGAATGTAGAAGATTGGAAGAGAGAGAGAACGGAGAAAGAGGAGTGGCCAAGAGAGGTGGTGCCTACTCTTTTCTTTATTTTTTGGCTTTAAAAATTATTATTTTTAAAATTGATTTATTTTTTACTGCCACATAAGCAAAAACGGGTCTTGCATTTGCCACTTCATCATTTAACGGAGAAACTATCAAATTTTATAATGGTTGTACGATTTTGAAAAGAAAAAGAGAATAGTTGTATGGAATTGAAAATTTTGAGAGATGTTGTATGACATTGAAAAAAGGCTAAAAGTTGAGGGGTTTTTTGTAGTTTACCCTTCTATATATGAATGGAAAGCTCTGAATGTTTAGTTTCCACAGGATTTTGCAGATCTCAATTCCGATGCTTCTAGAATTAGTTATGACTGTTTTAGTGGGTAAGGGTTAAAATAGGCAGAAGAGTCCTAGTTGGCTTAGGTTTTTTGTTATTCTTTAAAGAAACTATGAAACAAATCCATATAATTACAAGGAGAATTGTCAACTCACACCGACACTCCCCCTCAAGTTGGTGCATAGATGTTGTTCATGCCCAACTTGTCAAGTGAGTTGAACAGGGCCTAACTTGAAACAACTTTAGTCAACACGTCTGCCAGTTGATCTTCTGATTTCACGAATGGAAACTGAATAATATTCGCACCTAATTTCTCCATGACGAAATGCCTATCAACCTCAACATGTTTGGTATGATCATGTTGGATCGGATTAGGAGAAATGTCGATAGCTGCCTTGTTGTCACAAAATAAATTTGTAACCGATAATGAAGGTTAACCAAGCTCCTTAAACAATCGTCGAAGCCAGAGAACTTTGCACAGTCCTTTTGCCATCCTTCTATATTCTGCTTTTGCACTAGATAAGGCTAGGGCTGGGTTCGGTTCGGTAACTGAACCGAAACCCTTCCACCGAATGCTTCGTCCAAAACTCGAGACCTACACCCTAAGCCCTAAGCTCCTCCCAAGGACATTCTAAAACCCTAAACCCAAAATGATCAACCCCAAACCTTGACCGACCTTTTAAAACCCTAAACCTTCAAAGTTAACCCTGAGCTCTAAAAGCTTTATAAAATTCTAAAAGAAATAAACTTGAGGACAATATGGTAATCTCTCATATCTTTTATTTAGTCATAGGATTACTTGCAATAAAGTTTGTGGCTTATCATAAAATATTTAATTAGACTTGGTATTTTTCCTTAAAACCTATACCCAACTTGGTATCTAATATGAATTTACCTTCATTATTAATTAGTATGAGAAGCTTGCAATTTTATTTGTGCAAGCGATATTGCACCTCATACTTCCATGACTTTGATGGCCTAAAAAAAATGTTGAACTTTGTTTCAATTCGGTTTGAAACCGTTTGAAACCGAAACCAAAATTGTTTGAAACCAAAATGAACCAAAATAAATTTCGGTTCCACTGTCAAACCGCATCGAACCGAAACCAAAATAAATTTCGATTTTGGTTTCAATTTCACCTCAAAACCGCACCAAACCAAACCGTGCCCACCCCTACTTAGTATGCTGGTCCAGGATAGATGTAATCATACTTTGGGGGTGGAGTTCAGAGCCACTATCTCGGATGAGTTCTGTATCGCTTTTCTGATTATTCCCTTGAATGGCTTAGAGCTTAGGTTTGAATGATATAACTCACAACCCTTAGGTTGCATAAACTTTACGAAAGCCAGAATGGTGCACTAAATCTTCGGGAGTAAAGGGGCCATGTCCCAATGTCTGTAGTTCGCCAAACGTAACTGTGCATAATAGGCGCGGGTCTCCCATGGTGCTAACCAGAACAACACAGAGTGGACAATAGGAGACTCTGAATGCACTTATGCTTTGAGTGTTTTAGACTTGCAATTCTTGCATAGTTACAAAGTATAAGGCGTTGATTTGTGTCTAGTAGGAAATTTTGGGTACTCCCTAGGGGTACTGCCTATACCGCAAAAGATAGTGTGAGAAAGAACAAACAAAGTCATGTGAGAATCAAAACGTCTGTACCCTTGTAAGGGAAGATTGGAGTTTGATGTGAGGGTGGCAAGGTTGCACATTCCTTGGCTGACCGCAAATATGATCTGAAAAGACCATACCAGTCTTAGGAGTTTGATGTCTTGAATATGCAATTCCCAACGCCGGGCCATGCTAGGTGCCTGAGTCATTGCATAGGACGTTATTTCTTTGACAAAACGCCTTGATTTAGGTGGACTGTGGAGATGTGTTCTTCATGAACATGTCTACGCATAGAAAAACAGTGTTAAAGTTGCATGGCTTGTTATGATTCCATGCCCCAGTCTTGTTGAAGAAGTATGTAACATCTTGCATTCATTTATAGATTAATATTTAAGATAATCAAAAGTATTTACCTCTTGAAGCGTTGCCATGGTTTGCACCAAGGTTGATCACCCGTTTGTTGGGCCTTCGTGTTGTTCATACTACTTCCTAGCGCCTTAGTATGAAAATGAATCTCCATGTATGTATGGGACTATATTCGTGCCCTAGTTGCTGACGCTTTGAGCATGTTGCTCTTCGAAGTTCGAACTTGAAAAGGTGAACTTTGCAAATCCGCAGAAAATTGTTGTTCATTCGTAGTAAAACAAAGATATTTTCTTCATTAGGGACTGGAATCATAAGCCGTAAAGTACTGCTGAAAGTTGACTTCTGTAACTTTCCAACGATATAAGCCTCATTGTTTGATTATGGCTGAAGAATTTCAGTTTAGTCTGCAAAGTGGACTGATATGCATAGGTAGATTGTTGATTGCCTTTTACTCCGTTTTGGAGTTGCTTCATGTTCCGTGTTGGAACTATTCTTGGGCGATCCGGAGTTGAGGACACACTTTTCAAGTCATCTAGATTGGCCACTTTTTCCTCCAGAGTTGCCGACACACACTTTCATGTCCTCTAGAGTAGCTAATACTTGCACTTTAGCTTGTAGAGATAGACATATTGTCTAAGCTTTATTGCCCCACTTATTCATTCAAGATGAAGCATTCGGGATTTGCAAGATTGAGTTGAGTATATAGATTACTTGTGTGGCGCATGCCAATTTCTTGATTGTAGGAATCTCCAAGAGTATAGAAAATAGATCAAATCTTCAGTTGGACCTGGCTTCCGTGTCTTGCGGAGCAAGTAGGTTTGACTTAGCAAGGTTTGTGGTACTTGCAGACTGTTCCAGAGCCCAACAAGGTGTGGTGGCACCGTTTGTTTAGTCCATCATCAGAGTTGTTTGTCTATGACCAGACTATGAAGGCGTGCTTACTCTTATATGCCTTACTCCGGCTAGTGAAACATTAATGGTCCCTTGCAAATGGGCGATCCCCTTGAGGATGGATAATCATCCAATGATCATGTATTTCGGAGTAGGTCGGAGTAATATGCCGTTCGAACTTCTTTATATGTGAGGATTCGGGTCCAGAACCACCATGTGATGTTGAAAATCCGTGACAGTTTTATTAGTATTCTCATTTCTATATATAATATAAATAGCTTTTGTACATTGTTTATTACATCTTTTCGTGCTTTAAATACCAAATCATCAAAATAATTAAAATACCCAAGGCAATAGCCAGCTCCATTCACGATACTCAGTTGGAATACTTAAGGCAAGGTGAACCTTCTTCATATCAGGCGTATTCTTTAGAGTCGAGCCAAACTCTGAATATGCACAAGAAAATAAGATCATGTAGTCAGTAATCTGAAATCAAAGCAATTCACAACCGAATTCAGGCAGTCGAAGAATGAAGTAGTGTACTTACCTTCGATAAACTTTACTGGGACGCACAGCTCGGTCGAGGAGTTAGATTTCCACTCAACACTAATTTCGAGAGTATCCTTGGACCATTCGTGATCACTCATGCTTGAAGAATCAAAAAGCTTATGGCGTATAGACCTTAGCAACCCCACGCCATCCTTATGACCAATCTCAAAAAAGTACCAGAAGACTTATGCTACAAGACAAGACTCAGAATTCAAGGTAGACAAGGAGTTTATTCTTGGTAGTTCTATTCAACTTGGGATTTCTACATCTGAGTGCACCATTTCGGCTTTCGAAAAGTTTATGCAACCCAAGGGTTGTGGGTTATATCATTCAAACCCTGACTCTAAGCCATTCGAGGGAATAATTGGAAGGGCGATACGAAACTCATCCGATATAGTGTCTCTGAACTTCGCCCCCAGAGTATGATTACATCTATCGGGGACCGGCATACTAAGTCAAGTATGTTATGCGGCGACCTTTGTGTCTAAGATGTCAGTAGGTCCGAATAAGGCATCCAGACTAGGAAATCCTGAAGATGGAATTTTATTCCGATAGAGCTCTTATTCTCGGAAATGCCTTAGTTTTGTCTTAAGAGTGTGCAAAACTTAGACAAACAATAGATGTAAGGTCAGGCTTCATTGTATCCATCAGGCTTATTTGCATATATCATTTGCACACAAGATGTGAATGCTAATAAAGTATGAAAGATAACATATTTACATGTATCTTGAAGCAATCTTTTATCTCGTCATAACCATACCCACATTTATCAGAAATTTTCTCCAACAATTATATCTATCCCGGGTAAGCTATTTATCACCAGAGTGATCATATATCATGACCTACATGCAGATTTACTCAGAATCAGAGATGTAGAGGTAATCAATAATTAAGCAAGGGGACAAGTTTGTTGGTAAAGATTGCTGCTTATGGGGACCATTAGATTTAGAGTAGTACTCCTTTAGCAAACATATATAAAAGTTTAAAATTATTTTGAAATACTAGCTAGCTAGGTAGGAAGATCTCTTAAAGCCAGTGATGGTAACTAGGAAGATAATAATGCATTCCAGTACAAGACATGAATGAGACATGTTCCATTCTTAACGCCAAAGTGATCGAGAAAGAGACGAGACAGTATAGAAACAATATCTAACCTTTTTTGTTTTTTTATTTATTTTTAAATAAAAGAATGATAATATATTAGACGAGTTGAGTTACACAATATCTAACCATTTTTCATTAAGCTTAATTATGAAATGTTATTACTCTAATTATAGAGGGCTTACAAGCAATAATAATAATAATCTATATATCTTACACAATATTCTGAATTACATCCACCAAATATATGGCTAGATAGTTTAGCTTTGCTTTTGTGACAAATGACTCGTGTTTTAAGTAACCAAAAGCATGTATAAAGCAGAAACCCTACCACTTACATAAATGTTCCTTTTCCCTCCCAAAAAAGAGCATTTGGAGCCCTCCTTTCACATGATCAGCAGAAAGACGCGTTGAAGAAAAAAAAGTAGAGAATATCCATATATAGAATAAAAGTAGTAGGAGGGAGGGTTCATTGAATCTTGTAGACTTTTAGTTGATGGATTATAGACCTAGTTAGCTTTACATTCTTGATTCATTTCTGGCATTTAATTAAATAAAACCTTCTAGCATGCTTAATTTGCACTAAATAATTAGAAGTACCATATATCATACTATTAATAGATGGAGGAGCTTTGCCTTTTACTTTTGTACATGTACAACCAAAAATTCTTGGGTGCTCCGGAGTACGGGGTACTCCGGATTTTTTAACCGTTGGATCTTAATTTTTATATTTTAAAACAAAAATCCAACAATTAAAAAATTCGGAATACCCCATACCCCGGGGTATGCAAGAAAGACTCCATGTACAACTACAAGAGACGACGAATATGCGAATTAGTTCATCAAGTTATAATATTAATTGTGAGGTTCAACAACAGGCTTTGAAGGGTTGAAGCTATTGCTTTCCAAGTCTTTTCCGTAGGAGGAGGAGGAGTCTTTCGGTGATAAAGACGGGTTGTAAGAATACCAATTAGACCAGAAAAGGTAATTGAAGAAGTTGACGAGGCTGAGCGCAGCGAGCAGCCAATAGAAACGGTCTAGCCTATCCTTGTTGAGATCATTGTCACTGAGCCACCCACCCTTTGAAGAAGTTGAGGTCACCTTGTTCACCAGAGAAACAAGGAGGGAGCTCAAATAAAACCCGAACGAGTATGAGCAGTATGTCATGGCAGTTAGAAAGGACTGCATCCCCTCCAATGACTGCTTGTAGAAGAACTCTATAAGCCCCACCGCGGTGAACATCTCCGAAAGGCCAAATATGAGAAACTGGGGAGCAATCCAAAAGATAGAAAGCACTTGGTTCGAATACAAGGCAGCGTTTCTTCTCTTTTGCTCAATAAGTGCAGCTGAAACCATGGAGAAAGTAGCAATAAAGAGGCCAGTGCCAACTCTTTGCAAAGGTGAGATCCCTGAGTCCCTTCTGGTGACTTTTCTTGCGGCAGGAACAAAGACAATTTCGTAGAGAGGGACAAGGAAGATGAGCATCATGTAAGGGATGGCTTGAAGCGAAGCGGGGGGGATTTTGAATCCTCTCACGATCTTAGTGTTCATGGCACTTCCTTGCTGGACGGAGAATGTCTGGAGTTGAGCTAAAATGGTGTTGAAGATGATGGTACAGGCAAAAATGGGCACAACTGAGATAATGATTTTGACTTGTTCCACCTGTGCCACCGTGCATAATCTCCACGGACTTTCGCTCCGCTGACTTCCGTCTTCATTTTTGATGCATGCCTTATCCAGGAATCTGCAGTTTTAGTAGTACTAGTTAGAGTCACTAGATAGAAATTAGTTCTGATTACTATGCTTAATAATCCCAACTTTTTCTATAAAAATTAAGCAGGATAAAGAGTGCTCATAAAAGACGTTGACATAAATTGATATTAGCAAAAGAAGATGCATCTTGATTTGAGGACATTAATTCAAATTTTTTTCTCCTTCATTAATACAGAGGGCATAGGAAAAAAAATTGTATTAATCTTATATTCTCAGACAAAAAGGAAGAAAAAACCAACAAAAAGGAAAAAAAACCAAGTAGAAGTTAATTAGGCTGTTACTTTATTAACTTTAAATTAACCATTTGAATAATCCCACCTGAACTTTTCAGTGTGGAGGAGAGTGGTCACGTTTGGTGACATGGGAACAAAGAGGTGGTAATTTGGCTTTGGAATTGGAACACTGTTTTGGTTTCCATGAAGCATTTCTGTATTTGAAGGACAGATTTGCTTTCTCTTTGTAAACGCAGCAACAAAAACCTGATGAATGTAAAAACTCGATAAATTAATTAAAAGGTTTCTCTCAATGTAAGTACACGATAACATCACAATTTATAAGTAAATAAAAAATGGTGCTGTTATTGGCATTTTAAAAGTCTCATTGTGCACTCTAAACTTTTTATAATTAAAAAAAAATACACTTATGAGGAGTGCATAATGAAATTTTTAGAGTGCCAATAATAAGACCATAAAAAACACTTAAAAAAAATATTTGAGAAAAAAATTCAGTTTACTTTATAACACCAAAAAAATTTACAACTTAAAATCAACTAGCATGACATGTTAATTGATGAGAAGGTTTTTTTCCCTCCAATTGACTGGTTGAACTGTTTTTCTGTAAAATTTATAGTTGTCGGATTGTTTTCTCTAATACTATTAATTAAAAGGATTAAGAGGAGACAGCGATCATGCCCACTTTGTAAATTTATTCATAATTTAAAGTGTTGGGTCGGTGCCAAATCCAAACCTATATATCCATGCATAGACTAGTGTGTGTATATAATTTAGGGGTGCTAAAAGAAAGACAAAAGGGTTCAAGTCATCTGACTGACATACAAATTTTCCACTTTGATAGAAAGAAAGAAAAGAAATAAAAGAAAGAAAGCTTCTATCCGATTATGCAAATAGATCTTATTTTTATCAGCAAAGAAAAAGAATACATTAGTTTACTCACAGGCAAGAATAATTACAATACAACAGAAAAATAAGCAATAAGAAAGTCATCTAAACGCTACAGCAATATACACCAGACACACTCATAGAGACACAATTCTTAATCAAGTAATTAGATTTATTTAAAAAGAAACTTCTTTCAGCTGTGATTAACGGAATTAGAGTTGAAAGTGATTTCTAACAATTAAAATCGCTTCTAACAACCAAACTTGCTCAATTAGCTTATAAAACTGACAGCAAAAGGGGCTCCTCAATTTCAAAAGGATGGAAAAAGTAGGGAAGACAAAAAGCACAAAGTAACTTTGGAGAAGATTAAAGAAGCAGGGAGAAAGGAGGTAATTAGTGAGATCATCAGGTTGGTTAATTACTTGAGCAATAGGAGTGAAAATACTTCCTCGGGGGGGTTTGTTCCTGTAAAGAGGTGCACCAAAAGTCAAGCAGAATAATCCCATTGCCATGGCAGCTGCTGAGACTCCAAACCCAACATCCATCCCGGAGTGTGTTTGGACCCAAACAAGGATTGTAAGCGCAATGAGTTCTCCCGTGCAGAAGGCGAAATACGCGCAGTTGAAGTAAGACGATAGCTTCTTGGACTGCTTAGAGTCGTCCCTCCTGAACTGGTCAGCCCCATGAGAGATTATGTTTGGTTTCAGGCAACCGCTTCCTAAGGCCACCAGGTATATTGCAGCAAAGAATATCAGCGCCTTGTAGCTCTTTGCCTCGGCACACGACTCCTCTTCGTGCTCATGGGATGACATAATAATCTTGTTGCAGGAGGGTGGCCTTAATTGTGGGAGATGGGCTTGTACACACAGTAATATAAAACCCTGCAACCAATTTAATTACTCCAAAAATTAGTCATTAATCATGTTAATTATAAAAGAGAAAATTAATATTCTCTTCATAGTTTATGCATTCAGATTCAGGAGCACTATTATTATGCCACATAAAATATGCTTTTTTCCTCTTTGGGGCTGCAAATCAATGGGCTTCTGTAGCTATAAACCATGTAACATTCATACATCTTTTTTTCTTTTTAAATTGGTGTATACTGTATAGGAGAGTGTGAAATGATAAGAGTCGGCCACTTTTGGATTTTTATTGATTTAGTGTTGATAAAATACGATAAGTTTTTTTTGATCATTTAATAAGATAAACTTGGATTTGAGGAGAGAGAGAATCTGAATATGCAAATTCCACCATATATATATATATACATGTATATATAGTGCTTGAAATCATGATACCACCATATAAATGTAAGATAAAAAAGAAAAAGAAGAATTGGGGGGACTGGACTGCTTACAGAGAGCTCGACAAAGCCGAAGATGATCATGGTCCAGAAGCTCCCAAGGTAGGAATCAGAGAGGTAGCCACCAAGGAGGGAGAGGAGGAAGGCCGTCCCTATAAAGTTTGTGACTATGTTTGCAGACTTTGACAGTGAAAAGTGCATCTCATTTAGTACGTACGTAATCAAATTGTTCCCAACACCTGCTATTGCCATCATCTCAAAACCCTGCAGACCTGCACATTTATGTGTGTATATATCATCTACCAATGTAGGTTAATACCATCAGCAATGCCAGGAAGTACAAGGGACAGCAAAATAAGATCACACACACGCACACACACACACACATAGATGTGTATGTATGTATGTATGTATGTATGTATGTAGATATGGTGCAAACTAAATAAGACTCAGAAAGGGAGAGAGACCGAGGACAAAAACAGCAGCCCTCATTCCACCATGGTTGGTAGGCTTGCAAGGTCTGCCTCTCCAATCAACATCCTCCTGATCCACCACTGCACCTTCAATCTTTGAATCTCCTCTTAATTTCATTGTTGTCTCTCTCTCTATAGACTGACTAGTACACTCTCTCACTCTCTTTCTTGTTATATATCTGTGTGTAGTTTTGTATGCTTCTCTTTTGTGAAATCAAAGGCTCTGACTTCCTTAAAAACTTCCTTTTGTGATTTGGATACAACCTAACAAGTGCGTTTGCCTCATATATTTATAGTGTCACGGTCACCTCGGCCTGCAATTCCTCGGGGCCGATCTATTCGACTCCTTGGCAAGTTGACTCAGCAGTAATGGGGAGTGGCATGGCCCATCCATTCTCCTTAAAACAAAGCTAAACAAGGCTCAGCAGGTCAGCCCCGCCCCCCCCCCCCCCACCCCCGCCCCACACAATCACTTTGGTATATCCGTGGCTGATGGCTCTACTCCTCAAGACTATATATATAAACATATAAACGATGACTTCCATCTCCAGACTATCCATCCACCATCCATTACCATAGATTTGTGGGGCTCTGGGTACCGTGGGCCGTACTTTTCGCCAAACACTAGTCACTCGTGAATCATGGTCATTCTGCTTAGTATGCCATCTTTCAAGTGGGCCCACAACCCCCTAGTGATACTGATCCAGAGTGGAGCATTACTTCCATTACTACCACCCCCTCTGCACTACGCCCATACTATTATTGTTGAGAGTATGAATTCCACATAAAAAAATAAAGTCATGTCTAATAGTTTAAATTATTATGTCTTCCTCTCTTATTGTCAATTCGTTTTCGGTTGGATGTTAACGTATTAATATGGTATCAGAGCATACTATACACTAGTTATACTTTGCTATAGATGTAGTATGAGACTTAGTTGAATTGATTCTAGTTCCTCTTTTGCAATCTTCACTAGTTATAATTGCATTGAATGGATACTGATGATATTGATGATATTTGTATTAGCTTGCAATATGACTTATAGTGCAGATATGGCTTAATGGTTTGGTTAAATGCGATCACTGTTTAATGACCTTTTAATGATCTCTGTGATATGCAATCACATTGAATAAACATGGAATCCTTATTTGTATAACATGTGGTATCAGAGCCAATCAATTCAAGTCTTAAGCTCATCTATATTATATCATATTGAAGTTATATTTTCCGTTATGATTAATGACTGAGTAGATTTGATTAAGTATAAAGATCTTTTCATATTGTATTTTGTACTCTTAATTGGTTATTTGAGTTCTAACCTACGAGAGATAGAGTGAAACGATTCCTATATCTAATCAAATGATATCAGATATATTGATTAAAATCAATATTTGTTTGAAGTAGTTCGTTTATTCCAATTAAATGAACTAAATCTTTATAATTTCATAAGTATATTACTAAAGTGGTTAACTTATATTATGTTTATTAAGATATTATGGTAGCAAAATTTTGTCGCCTTTGAATTGACGAAATTGTACCTACAAAATAAAGAAACACCATAGGTTAAAGACCAAACCACAAGCGTAGAGGGAGAGGAAGGGGGTGGTTTGGCCAATGAACCTTCGATGCCTAAGTCAGAAACTTTATAGAAAGAGTGGGTGTTTTAGGGTTAAATTGCGTAGAATCAACTTACCAAAGAATTGACTGTTGAAAGACTATTTATAAGAGTATGGCCGATCATGTGAGTAAGGAAGCCTACGCCACGTGTCGGTGTCCAGTTGGCCAAAGTGTGTCATCCGTTGGATGGAGTTGTACATATGCAATGACTGTACGAGATAATATCTTTAAGATGTTGAACTATCTTAAAGATACCAAGGATAATACTTGAAGATATTGTTAAGTTAATTAATAATATCCTAAGAATTAACTTGGAGAATCCTTGATTGAATTTGATTGTGTTTCCTTGATTACATGAATCTATCTTCAATTAGGAAAACTTAAAGGTGAGAATTAGTTATTAATTCCACCTTTAATTCCCTTGTCTTGCCTCCTTGCTATGTGTAGTTTAGGCTGGAGTAATTGTAATCAGCAACTCAAGGCTTCTAGTTTCATTGAACTACAAGCTCAAGATCATTCAAGTAGCATCTTCTAGATGCACTAACAATTGAATTTAGTGCAAGTGGGAGATTGTTGGAGATATGCCTTGAAAGTCAATCTTGGGAAGAAACATTTCAGGATAACATCAAAACGCTTTAGTAATGTCTAAAACGATAACAGGGCAAAGTCACTAATTGGACTATATTATTCAATCGAAATACATCCTAATAGTGAATACTTGGACAATGGATTATGGAAGAAGTGATCTAAACATCTTAGAAGAATGAAACCTTACTTCCATAACCATGATGTCCTAAATGTTCCTAGTTATTGGATTGCCAGATGGATACTGACGATCCGAAGAAAAACTGGAACATACCATGTCTGCTTCAATGAAGAAGGGTAAGTCTCAAGCCCTTTGTGTATGGACACTAAGACAAGTATGTTGGTACTCATAAAGGAGATGAGTATTGAACGTAATTGAATGAGAGTACTTGCATGGAGTTTTATCTACATGTCAAGCAAGTAACTCTATTAGTTGGAATGATGTAAGTAGTCCTTTAACCTGAGGCATCACAGTTGTCTTATGGTTAGGTTCTTAATCATTAATTATGTCAAAGGCACTCCGAAGTATAAGGATGTTCACGGCATCGTTGAGGTTATGTTACCAAATCATGAAGACAAGTGAATGTGCAACAAGGAATCTCTAATCCTTAGTAAGAGATGAAAAATACTCTAAGATATGATTCGGGAAATCTTAAAGTCGAAGTATTGAGCGTAACAAAGGAAGACATTCCTATACGTCTCAAATGAATCATATAAAATGAGATTGATCACATTAGGTGTTTGATAAAGTATATCCATACCCTAGTAGTGTGATAGAGAGTATTGGTTAGAGAAGGATTGAATTACATTGTAATTCCAATGGAATAGGTTCTCCGAACAAATTCTACATTAGCTTGGGTAGCCATGACATATGGTTAGATATCATTCATGACTTGTGGGCACCTTTGATGATTAACGATGTAATCGTCAAAGTGAAGGGAGAATTAAAAGAAAGTTTTAATTCACAAAATGGTTATACAAGTAATAAACAAAAATATTTGTAACAATAACCTCACTGCCTTGCTAATGAGAACCTAAAAAATTGTACTTCGAATACACTTGTATGACGAGATATCATAATAATGATGGAAATAATTAATTAGATTAATTAGGTGATATGATTAATTAGAAAGTCTTAATTAACCATAGAAGCGATTAAACATCGATTTTGGGCTTAATGGAAGTTTGGGTTAAACCAGGGCTATTGGGCCCAAACTTGGGCCGTTAACTTAAGCATGAGTTGGCTTAAGTATGAAAAGCCCAACCAAGCCCAACACCAAGGCTAGGCCGCCTAAAGAGAGAGCGGGAGTGAGGAAATAGTGATTTCCCACTCACTATTTCATTTCTCTTTATAATGAAATTTTATTGAAAAACTCATTAGGGCTTTTGTGTGAATGTTCTAACAATTAGAGAAAAGAAAAATACTCTCCTTTGTACACACATAGGTCGGCCACCAAAGAGAGAAAAGTGTGCTAACCTTCACTCCTCCTTTTGGTCATTCTATCATCCTTTCTCTTCAAAAGCGGGAGTCTTACTTTAGAGGCTTAAGAAGGATCTAGTAATCAACATCTCACAAGGTGAAGGAAGAAATGAGGATAGCAAGAAGAAAGGAGTTCTAAGAACAAAGAGCCTGGAGGTGGGCTATAATTGGTTTAAAAGCTAGATCAAAAAGTATAACACATTACCTTCAACTTTGTTCTTCATAATTTGTTTTGATGCATAAACCTATGCTTCTTGAAGGAGATTTGCATGACTATAGCTTTGTTAATTAGCTTCCATTGCGTATGTTAATCATGTTTAAATTTTTTATACATGCTTGGTAGTCACTAGAAATCCCATAGAAATCTCTATTTCCCTTCAATCCCAAGTTGAGAAGACTTTCCAAAAATATATTCCTTGACTGCATTGAATTATGAGCATTGACTTGTAGTATAAGTCTTGTGGGATATAGGATCCACAAGCCCATAGGATTTATTTATCTCCACTATAATAAATAGAGGATTAAATAAACCTGGACAACAATTGATTTCCAAGTGAGAAAGAGAGAAAACCAAAAAGAGATAATTTTCAACCCTCCCTCTCCCTCAATTTTCTTCTTTGCATGTTTCACAAGGTGTTGTTTGTGTGCTTTGCCCTCATTGCATTGATTCATCAGGTAAGAAAACATATACATATATGTATTTTTTCCTCTTTTTGCTACTGTTGTTGCCGTATGGCAGCACTGGATTTGGTGGGCTAGGGCCCATGAGAAAGAAGACTAGAGGCAGTGCGGGCTGGGAGCTGTGTGTGGTGCAAAGGTGCGGCTAAAGTCGGGAATAGAGCTGCGGGCTAATGGCCTAGTAAGTGGGCCTGAAGGAAAAATTTTGTCCTAGCTAAGAACAATAGATGAACATTTGATACTCATGCTTCCTAATAACAATTAAAGTAGGCATGCATTCAAAAACAATTCATAAAACCCATGACTTTCAAAGCCTAGAATATGGTGAACTACAAGTACTCTTTTAACAAAATTAAAGAGTAGGAGATTTGAGATTCATTACCCTTGAAGCTCATTCTTGTTTGCACAAGAGATTCACCCATGTGGAGGGCCTTCAAGTCACCTCTCCTTGCTCCAATCTCCTTGTTTGCTTCTTGAGGATGTGAGGATAAGAACTCCAAAACACCAAAAACTTAGTGTGTTCCTCTCGAAGTCTCCACACCAAGGATGAGGTGTGAAGATGAAATGGATGATTTAGGAGCAAAGATTGTTCAGCTATATGCTCACTAAATGGCCGGCCTCCTCAAGAAAATGAGAGAGAATTTCAACTCAATTTCATCCAAGAAAACCCCTTGCGATTATGGGCCATAAAAGTTCCCTTTATGCCTCATCACATGTGAGTGGCAAACTTGTAAATAAGCCAAGTTTACCTCACTCACTCTAGGCCGGTTTTGGCATTGCTTTGGGTTAATTTCCATTTAGTTTTAGTTGTCATACAACTCAAACTCAATGGGCCTGTGGACTAAAAACCCTTTGGGCCCCGAAACCCAAAACCAACTTAAAAGCCCAAATAATGTAACCTTTCGTATAATTAATTAACTAATTAATTAATCATGATCATTTCACTAAACAATTTAATTGCTTATCCATTCCTTTATTTCTTCACTTTCATCCTTACTCTGTTGACACACCCCACCCTCGATACCCACGAGGACACCGAGTGCGAGCGTGCCGGCCGCACACTCGAAAGTGACGAAGCCATTAAATGCATGACAACACTTAGAAAATGAAATTAAATTGTAATAAACGTTATGGAATTAAATGTCAATATGCATATGGTTCGAGCGTACTCAATTGAAACAATGGGAAATATAATAGAGAGTCGAAGTTCCTAAAATCTCTATCCATAATGTGATGGATATTATTATAGAAACCGAATAACAAAGAAGAATCCCTACATGGCTCCGGGATATTATTATAGTAAGTGCAATTCCCCAAAGTCATTATCCAAGCTATACCATAGGTGGCTTGTCGACCCGGTTCGTATCTACGTGGAGCTTGGGGTTCTCGGAACTAGGTCGCTGCCTTGCTTCCAGTGCCTTGCCAGGTTCATCATTAATCTCATTAATTTCCACTGCTCTACTTGTAGCTTCTTTTGAGAACAAATTCTTCCTCAAGAAACTTAGCAGTTTCCGCGACAAAGACTTTCGGTCGTCAGATGGTAGAACTCATATCCCATAGTTTCCCTTGGGATATCCCACAAAATAGCACTTCACGCATCTAGCTTCAAGCTTAGTAGCTTCAAGCTTTTTTGACATATGCTTCACAACCCCAAATCTTTAACGCGTGATTAAGACTTGGCTTTCTTCCATGCCATATCTCATAAGGCGTTTGTGAAACCGATTTGGAAGGTACTCTATTAAGCAAGTAAGCTGCCGTATATAGAGCGCATCCCCTGCAATGTTACCGGTAACTGCTGAACTCATCATAGAATGAACCATGTTCATCAAGGTTCTGCTTTCCCTTTCGAAACTCCATTGAGTTGTGGAGTTCCCGGTGGAGTCCACTGCGGATATTCCACACTTTGAGGTAATCTAGAACTCAAGTTACTTAGATACTCCCCCTCGATCTCGATCTAGATCTTTATCTCGCTTCCCGCTTTGCTTCTCTACTTCATTCTTGAATTCTTTGAACTTTTCAAAAGATTCTCGACTTGTACTTCATAAGATACACATAGCCAAACCGAGAGTGATCGGTCGGTGAATGTGATATAGTAGGAGAAGCTTTCCTTCGACGTAGTAGACATAGGTCCACATAATGCCAAGCGTGGATTAACCCTAGAATTTCAAGGGCACGCTCTCCTTACTGCAGAATGGAGATTTGGTCATCTTCCCCTTTCAAGCACAACATTCACAAGTACCCATTTGGTCATTACCTAATGGGTAGAAATATCCGTTCTTCGACATCTTGCGAATCTTATCAAGGTTCACATGTCCAAGTTTAAGATGCCACATCTTTTCTGGTTAACTTCTTCTCTAGCCCTTTTGGGGTTTTGAGGTATTTCCTCGCTCAATACAAAGGCATTCCACTACTTGTCTCTAGGTGAAAAAGTCCCCTCTATCATATTACGATGAGAGATACGTCTTAATCGGCTCAAGTATAAAGTGCAACTCAATTTGTCAAACAAAAAACCGAGTGCCCATCTCGTAAGCATAGAGATGGAAATCAAATTCTTTATACATGAAGGAAAATATAAACAATTTCTAAGTTCCAAGACTTCCCCGTAGGGTAGTTTAAGCATGTAGGTGCCTATTGCTTTTGTGTGATCTTAGTGCCGCTCCCAACGCGCACAATTATCTCCCCATTGCGCAGCGTTTTGCTCACTGCTAGTCCTTGCAACGAATTGCGTATATGTTGACTAGCACCTCGAATCAAAATATCCGTAGAATTGAGCTCACCGTAAAGCACCCCTATGACCGAAATAGTCCCCTTCAAAAGTTCGTGCCAGCAAGGCTCGCAATGCGCACCCCGTATTTCTTCCAACGTTCATCCTTTCCACAATGAAAGCATGTTCCTTTGGGATTTTCTTGCCTTCTTCTTAAGCAACCTTTCCTTGTGATTGCATTCTCACTCCCACTCGTCCTTTTGAAACCTTGTTCAAATTTACAGCACATGTCAATCATCTTGGTTAAAGTATGATCGAATCCATTCACTTTATAGTTTACTATAAACTTAGTGAAATCATCCGAGAGAGATGCAAGGAAAAAGTCTTTGGGCCATTTTCCCATCGATGGAAGTTCCTAAACTTTAAGATCTTTCAAAAGATCCTTTCCATCTTTTGTCCATGCTTGACCGATGCCCCCTTTGCCATTTTGGCATTCATTAGACTACAAACATTTGAGAATCGTATCGTTACTAGTCTCAATGTCATGCACTTATGCAAGTTTACCATGGCACATGAAGTGTCCATGTGCTTATGTAGCTTTCAAGCTCCTCACTAAGTGAAGTGAGGATTAAGCATTTGGCTTATAAGTCATCCTCATAGTGTCTAGTATAACTTTTACACTCCTCCTTTGAAGCTAATTTCGTAGGGGAGGGCATGAGAGGGGCTGCTTGAGCACATACAATATGTCATTCACCTTTGAGACATTTCAATGTGGTGATACCAAGCAGAAACGTTGGCCCCTTAGGCCATTTTTGTCAAGTACAAAGGTGGGTGTAATAATGTCGTTAACCACATAAACAAAACAGAAATCGTATTAGATTGCTGATTTTAAGAAACTAATGATTGGGCCTTAAATCAGTGCCCCCACTATTTTTGGCAAATTCCACATCCCTCAATGGGAATCCCAGGAGTTAGCCTTGAACTCTAGCTAGGCATGCTGGATCACGCCAAGCTCACTCACGAGATATGATCTTGGTTAGCAACAATAGTGATGAGAGAATAACAATTTATTCCTTTACAACTTTTGTAATTACCCATGCTTTTTTTGGCCCTAGAGAATGATGCCTCACAATGATATGATCTTTTGGCACCATTGCACTTAGCTAAGTTATTCCCACCATGCTAGTTCGTGTAGGGTTTCAAGAATAGCCTCACAATGATATGATTCTTTGGAGCATCTTGTTGCTCATACCTCACCACATCATGTTCAAATGGACTTTTAGGCAAGACATACTTTGAACTTCCCATGATAGTGAAGCCGGTGGCGTCACAACGCTTGAGCCCATCACGGTGGAAGGCCACAACGAGATGTTCAAAACATCTCTCGCTATCAACTTAATATTCATTTTGTTGAGGAGTAGTGTTGGGCTACATCAATTTTCATTTTAATCATTATTAAAAGTTGACTTAGATGATTATGAACCGCTTAATTGATCCCAACACGAGCCTTGTGTTGGACCTGGGGTTTATGCAGATAGTTGTTGATTTAATTACGTTTAATCCAATTAAAACCGTTATTTCCTATTAAGTGTTGGGACCCAACTATTCCAATTTGCATACAACTAAACAAAGGAATACTAAATAAAGAGAAGGGCTTATGCCTCTTACAACACATTTGAACTAATCACCACCTAAATCTAATCTACTTAACCCAAACATTCATAATGTAAAAGCGGCCAATCACATAGCTCAATTATCGTGGCCTATGGTTCATAATCACCCATTGACTCAATTAATCGCATTAATTAAGAAAGCAATTTAAACAATTGGTTTTCGGATTCATAGAATTGATTTAAATGGAACTAAAATGAAATGAAAACTACCTCATTTAAAGAGACAAAACCATTTTGTTCTCTTCATAATTTTGGGCCGAAAACAATGACCATAACAATTAGGTCACTTAACAAAACAAAACTTCATTAAAGGAGCAAAACAATTTGTCCTTTAGTGATTTTGGCTCATAATGAAAAATCACAGTCCTTGGGTTTAAGTGCAAATACACAAAAGTATCAAAATCCTTTATGTAATTGCACAAAGCCCCAAAAGTACCCTTACTTTAAGGGTGGCCGGTTTTGAAGGGAAAGAAGGGGAGGAAACCTTAGTGGGAGACAAGGTATGGTTCAAATAGCAAAGGGTAAGGTTTGTAAGGTTGATTGGTATGGAATTGGGTGATGATTGGTATGGGGTTACCTGAATCACACAACATAAATCATCCATCACCAATCAAACAAAACAAAACAATTTGTGTAAAACAACAAACACTAAACCCATTTTGTTCTTGGCAAAAACACTAAGAACACCCACTAAAACCGATTTTAACACTTCACAAAAATAGGGTTAACATCCTAGGGTACTTAGTTCCAAAGTCACTTTAAAACACTTTTAACAAGTCACAAACAACCCAAAAATCCACCCTTTGGATTTGGCCGAATTCCCCCACAAACATGGCACCAAATTTTAAGTTCCAATATTCATGCTTAAATGAAACCACATCTACAACATTTGAGATGCTAAATTCAAGCAAAATTTTCATTCATAAATAGCAAGAACAAAGCTTGTAACATTTTTTACAACATTTAAATCAATAAATCATGAACAACACAAAACCCAAAAAAGGATCACCATACCTAGACCTAGGCCTGACACTTGAAGGAAAAATTTTGTCCTAGCTAAGAAATACATAAACATTTGAATTACTCATGCTTCCTAATAACAATTAAAGTAGGCATGCATTCAAAACAATTCATAAACCCATGACTTTCAAAGCCTAGAATATGGTGAACCATAAGTACTCTTACAAAATTAAAGAGTAGGAGATTTGAGATTCATTACCCCTTGAAGCTCTCATTCCTGTTTGCACAAGAGATCTCACCCATGGGAGGGCCTCTGTCACCTCCTTGCCCATGTAACTCCTTGTTTGCTTCTTGAGGATGTGAGGATAAGAACTCCAAAAACACCAAAAACTTAGTGTCTCCGAGTCTCCACACCAAGGATGAGGTGTGAAGATGAAATGGATGATTTAGGAGCAAAAGATTGCTAGCTATATGCTCACTAAATGGCCGGCCTCCCTTGAAGAAAATGAGAGAGAATTTCAACTCAATTTCATCCAAGAAAAACTCTTAAGTGATTATGGCCATAAAGTTCCCTTTATGCCTCATCACATGTGAGTGGCAAACTTGTAAATAAGCCAAGTTTACCTCCACTCACTCCCTAGGTCGTGCTGGCATTTACTTTTAGTTAATTTCATTTAGTTTTAGTTGTCATACAACCTAAACTCAATGGGCCTTGTGGACCAAAAAAACCCTTGGGCCCAAACCCAAAACCAACTTAAAAAGCCCAAATACTAACCTTTCGTATAATTAATTAACTAATTAATTAATCATGATCATTCTCAATTAAACAATTTAATTGCTTAACTATCTCCTTTATTTCTTCACTTTCATCCTTTACCGGTGTTGACACCCCACCCTCGATACTCCACGAGGATACCGAGTGCGAGCGTGCCGGCCGACACTGAAAGTGACGAAGCCATTAAATGCATGACAACACTTGTGAAAATGAAATTAAATTGTAATAAACGTTGCGGAATTCAATGTCAATATGCATATGGTTCGTGAGCACACTTGGAAACAATAAATATAATAGAGAGTCGAAGTTCCTAAAATTCTATCCATAACAGGGATGGATATTATTATAGAAACCAAATAACAAAGAAGAATCCCTACATGGTCGGGATGAAAGATCGTAGCCGCCACGTATCCTCGACCGCGTAAGCCGTGTCACTAGCGACTCCGAAGGGGGCGCAAAAACAAAAGGTGTGAGTGGACAAAAATCAAAGCGCAAACCTTTCTCTTTTCAAAGTACTAACCCCGTTTGAAATTCCAAGAAGATAATAGTAAAATCATACTATCATAATATGTATCCAAAACGTACTTTATAAGTATATCTCAAAAACGTATGTCAATATACAATATCCGTAGATAGCAAAACATATTTCCAATAGTCCTTTCATCGTATATATATCAATAATAGCACGCAACCAACACATGGTATATGCGCAATCACACATGCACGGGTTGAGGAACAAAAACTTCTCAATCACCGTATGAAGTCCAATACACGTTAATCAATACTCTGTACTCCTAGTACCACACACATAAGTCCCGCGCGCAGCGCGTCACACCCGAGTCATTACGCAAGGGGGGCCTTTTCCCCATAAACAACAACAATAATCGTAGCTAATGCTTTCTGCACGAAGGTATTTACCTAGACACACTCCCCTGAGTACAAACACACGTGTGACCCATACATGTGAGAACTGTCCTAATGGCCATGAGAACGGTACTACAACGTAGTGAAAGCATACCTAGTGTGTTTGAAAACATATATACATACTATATTAAATAGGAACCAAAATCCCATTTATAAATCCCATATATCAAATATTGCATAAATAATCATTCTCCCAAAACCATACACACACAAAATATCAATTCGTATTTATGCAAGATATAATATCATAGTATAAACCATTTTATACTATATAATCATAGAAGACAATTATCTCAAATCACCAAAATAATCCATTTATCAATATAAATTTACCATAAATAATCACTTAGGTAGCACAAATCATATTCATATATTTATAAATAAATATATATAAGTAAACATGCTTTAAAAGCCATTTTAAAACTATATATAATCATAAACATAATCATAGAAACCATTTTATAAAGTAAATGTCCACTACTGTGTGATCTGGGAGGAAATCCCCTGGTAGCCCTCCCGGGTGTGCGGAGCCGAAGAATTACCATTTAAAGTTAGGGAATAAATTAGACTTTCCCTAAAATACTAAAAAATAGGCCTTAAAAGAATCCCCCAAAATATGAATATTTTAGCTGTAAACGGCCAAAATAAATTCCGGCCCCGAAAAACCCTACCGCCGCCGGCCGCTGCGCCGGGCGCGCCGTGCGCGCACGCGCGCCACGCGCCGGAATCTCGTTCTAAACTCCCTCCACGCTGAAACTCCCACCACGCGCCGCACGCGCGGGCATCAGCGCCGGGAAACCCCGTGACGCTTCCACACTGCAAAAACCAACCCACGCCGGCCACGCACGGCCGAAGCGGCTTTCACGCGCCTAAGACGCGGCCCCACGCGGCCGGCACGCGTCGCCACGCTGGCACGTGGTCCCACGCGCTGGCGCGCGTGTCTCCCACGCGTCACGCGCCCCACGCGCCTTGCCGACGCTTCGCTCCTCACACGCGCGTCGACGCCGCCCACGCGCCCCACGCGCCCGCGACGGCCGAAGATCATGCTTAACTAATATACTCGTTAACGGAATAATCTGGCTGCCCCTCCTCTCGCCGGTCGCCGGAGTTCTCCGCCGTCGCCGCCAGCCGCCGCCCGTTCCGGCCTGGACTGAAATTTAATACCGATTATGTCCCAAAACTTCAAAATTCATAACTTCTTCATCCTTTGTCCAAAATTGACGTACATATATCAAATTGAAGGTATTGAGGAGTAGAATATTTTTATACCTATTTGAGGCCGGAAAAGTGGCCGGAGATGGCCTGAAATTGGCCGGAAAGCTAGGAAACCCTAATTCGCTCTCCTTCAATACCGCACCAAATTTGACGTAATTCTTATATGAAACTGAACCTACTCAATCCAACAAAACCACGGGTAATGGCCCCGAGGCTGGCCTCTTGGTCCCGGACAGGCGTAAAATCGATGAACAAGCCGCTTGGTCTCGGTTCCGACGTTCGCTTGAACGAATCCGGTTCGAGCTTGAAGATTCCAAGATCACGCTCCCGTCCAAAATGACGAGAGGATCACGTTGGGCATGAATTTTGGGCGACGGCTTGATGGTTTTGTGATTCAACAAGGATTAGGTTTGTCGGTGTAGTTTTGGCTTTGAGAGAAAGTGGGGTAGAGAAAGAGAGGGAGAAGGAAAAGAACGCAAAGAAATGGGGGAGGGTTGGCCGCCGTGCGCCGCCCCAAAACCCCACTCCCACACACGGAGGAAAAATTTACCAAATGCCCCTACACTTTAAAAGCTTCGTAAAACGTTCGTTTGAACTCCGAATTGAGTTCTCGCTGGGTTTCCACGCGTCGTATCGACGAGTACATGCCCGTAATATGTAAAAAGAAAATAATTTTCACAAGTCGTCCCGAAAAGTCAACCAAAGTCAACTTTGACTTTAGGTAATTTGGTCATTTCACAAAATTTTGGACGGGTTGCAACAATCTACTCTTAAATAAAATTTCGTCCGCGAAAATTACAAACAAAATACTAGGAATAAATGCGATACCGCGTCGCATATGCCTCGCCTCCCAAGTAGCCTCCCCACCTCAAGGGAGCTACTCCACCTAACCTTCACTGCAGGTATCACCTTGTTTCGTAACCTTATCTTTTCGTCCAAAATTCTCCACCTGCCTCCTCGTAACTCAACCTCTGTCCAACCGCAAGGGTTGCGCCGAAGTACATGAGAGACTCGTGGTGGTACATACTTTCCTCAACATAGAAACATGAAAGACATCATGTACCCGAGATAGTTCTCGCCGGTAACGTCAACCGGAGCAAGCGATCGCGCCAATACGCGCCACAATTTCACGACCAATGTACCTGGGACTCGCCTACCCCGTTTACCGAATTCACCACCCTTCCAAAGGCGACAATCTTCAAAACACAAAGTCGCCTAACCGCATACTCGCGGTCCTTAGAGTGTTTATCTCGCAATACTCTTCGTCTCTGTCCCGCCGCTGTGTTACGCCTAATCACTCCGAATCTTTTCGTAGTGTCATCTACCAACCTCCGGCCCTCAAGTGCTCGCTCCCCTACTACCCAACATAGTGGGGTCCTACACGCCTTACCATACAACGCCAAACGAGCTACCGATACTAGAGTGAAAACCGTTGTTGTATGCAAACTCAATCAACGCCAGGTGATCATCCCAACTTCCCCAAATTGAAGGACCGAAACTCTCAACATGTCCCAAGGTTCGAATCGTCCTCTCGCACTCAATTCACTGGCTCGCGGGTGGAAAGCCGTACCGTGATGCAAGTTTCTCGTTCCCATAGCCTCGAAATGCCTTCCAGAACTTCGAAGTGAACCTCGATTCCTATCCGACATGATAGAACCGGTACCCCATGGAGTTTAACAACTATCAATGAACATCTTCGCCAATTTATTCACCCGGTAATCCTAACGAATTGGCAAGAAATGAGCTATCTTCGCGGGGCCGGTCGACGCATCACCCAAATACCATCACACTTGCTCTAGTAGTAACCCAAACACGAAGTCCATGGTTACATTCTCCCATTTCCAAACCGGGATAGAAGCCTCGCGACAAACCCGAAGGTTTCGTCTCTCCGCCTTCACCTCGCTCGGTGAAACACGACTCACATAGACGGCGATATCCTTCTTCATCCGACTCAATAGTAGTAAGGTCGGATGGTACCTAAGTACATCTTCGTACTACTCCGATGCAAAGCATAAGCCGAGATGTGTGCCTTCATCCAGATTTCCCTCAATCCACTATCACCTTGGGTACGAATAATCGACTACCCAACATCGCACTCCATCCTCCCCGATCACATAATCCTGTCTCACACCGCCAAGAACTTCCTCCTTAAGCCGTATACACTGCATCAACTCTCGAGCCTCGAACTTTATCCACCAAAACAAGACCTAACCTCGAAAAATGAGCCAACAACGCCCATGATTATCCACATTAAGGTAGCACCCGTGTTCTCAACTCACTCCAACATCGGAATGTAGGTCGCCGCACCGATGCCAACCGCCCATGGGATTCCTCGACTCCCAAGGCGCCGGCTACCATATCTCCGCTCTTCTTACCGTGATGATAATCGATGGTACGCTATAATCACCACCGTCTCCATCCATCTCTCTCGCCTCAAGTTCAACTCATTCTGCGTAAAAATACATTTCTGAGACTTCTTGTGGTCGGTGAAGATAATGCACAAGTCTCCCCATAAAGATAATGTCGCCAAATCTTCAAAGCAAAGACCACTCGCAGCCTAACCTGTGTCATGAGTAGGATAATTCATTTCGTGTCATTGAGTTGTCCTGGATGCATAGGCGATGACCTTACCATGTTGCATCAACACAATCCCAAAACCATGCAAATCGAAGCATCGTTGTAGATATCGAACTCACCGCTCTCATCGTAGCTAACTAACACGGTAGCATGAGTAAGGTGATGTTTAAGTTCCCTGGAAACTCCGTCCACAATCACACATCCCAAATGAACTTAACATCCTTCCTGGTGAGTTTATAAGAGGTCCGGCTATAGATGAGAAATTCTGCACTAAACGACGGAGCACAACCGCCAAAACCCAAGAAACTTTCACCTCGGCTTACATTGGCTCACGTCCCACCACCACCGCCCACCTTCTCGTGTGGATCCACAAAATGCCCGCATATTACATCCCAAGAAACCGATACTATCCAGCTCAAAACTCACACTTGCTGAACTTGGCGCATAACCGAGTCAAAGCCCCCAAACTCTCCCAAAACAATCCTCATGCCCCCATGCCTCTGCCTCACTGGGAGTAAATCGTAATGTCGTCGATGAATACAATCACAAATCGTCCAAATACTAATGAAGACTCGTTCATCAAACGAGAAATGCACTGAGCATTAGTCAATCCGAACGGCACGCTCCGTAAAACTCATAGTCTATATCTCGTTCAAGGCGCTGGCACATCATCCTTGCGGATACGCAACCGATGATATCCGTATCGCAGTCAATCTGAGAATACTCGTGCCCTCACCGATCGAACAAAGTCATCAATCCGAGGCAATGGATAACGGCTCCTTCACCGTCACCCATTGGAGTTGCCCGTAGTCTATGCATAGACGCATACCCATCCTTCTTCTTAACAAACAACACCGAGCACCCCAAGGTGAAGTGGGCCGGGTTGAATAAACCCTTAATCAACTAACTCCCGAAGTTGGGTTTTTAACTCTCAATTCTACTGAGCCATACGATTACCTACGGAAATAGATCAAGACACTGCACGTATCAACCGTAAACTCGATCTCTCTGTCAGAGCTAAACCAGGTAGTCCTCGGGGGAAAGACGTCGGGATATTCATTGACCACGCGAACATCCTCGACACGGGTTGGAGAATCTTCCTTCATCACCACATGGGCCAAGTACCGACAAACCTCTCCGTAACAACTTCTCGCCCTTATGATGAAATCAAACCGTCTCGTAACACCTTTCTCTCGCCTTGAAGACAACCCCAGTTTACCCGCATTTGGAATGTGACCACTTTGGTACGACAACTAATAATGACATGATACTTGGATAACCAATCCATACCCGTAATAAGATCAAAATCAATGATATTTAGGGGAATAAGATTCGCCTCCATGAGTTCAAGCGCTAACGAAAACCGGACACCCAAATTCCCATTTAACGGTGTACAAGTTCGCTCCCTGGGTCGAGCAATAACTAACTCACACTCAAGAGATGACGGTTGGGGATTTACTTTCTTAGCGAACATATGAGATATAACCGAATGAGTAGCACCCTGGATCAATTAAACTTCTAGCACTAACACCAAAAACTCTCAACGTACCCATAATGATTCTTAAACCACGAAAACTCCGTGAGTACGCACCTATACTCCCTTGAACTACATTGGAGTAATGACTTGCCCCGCGAGGCAAAGCCTGATAAATCCGTCGACGCGAGGTGGCATAACTCAATAAGAAAATACCGAGATACTAGTACAAGAATGACGTACACCAAGTGTTTGTCATAAGAATTCTCTCAACCTATGCTCGATACCAAACCGACACACCCCACCCGATACCCACGTGATACCGAGTGCGCGCGTGCCGGCCGACACTCGAAAGTGACGAAGCCATTAAATGCATGACAACACTTGTGAAAATGAAATTAAATTGTAATAAACGTTGCGGAATTCAATGTCAATATGCATATGGTTCGCAGCGTACTAATTGAAATGAAATATAATGTGGAGAGCTTGAGTTCCTAAAATCTCTATCCATAATGTGATGGATATTATTATAAACCAAATAACGTAAAGAAGAATCTCACATGGTTCTGGATGAAAGATCGTAGCCGCCACGTATCCCTCACCTCGCCGTAAGCCGTGTCACTATGACCCGAAGGGGGCGCAAAAAACAAAAGGTGTGAGGACAAAAATCAAAAGTTTTCGCAAACCTTTCTTCAAAGTACTAACCCCGTTTGAAATTCCGCATAATATAAAATCATACTATCATAATATGTATCCAAAACGTACTTTATAAGTATATTCGAAAAACGTATGTCAATATACAATATCCAGAGATAGCAAAACATATTTCCAATAGTCCTTTCATCGTATATATACACACAATAAAGTACGAAAACCAACACAGTGGTATATGCGCAATCACACATGCACGGGTTGAGGAACAGCCTCTCAATCACCGTATACAAGTCCAATACGTTAATCAATACTTGTACTCCTAGTACCACACACATGTAAGTCCCAGCCAGCCGCTGCCACACCCGGTCATTACTAGCCAAGCCTTTTCCCCATAAACAACAACAATAATCGTAAGACAAGCTTAGCACTAAGGTATTTACCTGACAATACCCCGGAGTACAAAGGTGCAGACCCATACATGTGAGAACCGCCCTAATGGCTATGAGAACGGTACTACAACGTAGTGAAAGCATACCTAAGGTGTTGAAAACATATATACATACTCATATGTAAATAGGAACCAAAATCCCATTTATAAATCCCATATATCAAATATTGCATAAATAATCATTCTCCCAAACCATACAATAAAATATCAATTCGTATTTATGCAAGAGTAATATCATAGTATAAACCATTTTATACTATATAATTCATAGAAGATAAATTATTCAAATCACCAAAATAATCCATTTATCAATATAAATTTACCATAAATAAATCACTTAGGTAGCACAAATCATATTCATTAAGTATATATATTTATAAATAAATATATATAAGTAAAACATGCTTTTAAAAGCCATTTTAAAACTATATATAATCATAAACATAATCATAGAAACCATTTTATAAAGTAAAATGTCCACTCACAAAAAGACGGAGTGAAATCCCCTCTGTAGCCCTCCCGGGTGTGCGGTGAGCCGAAGAATTACCTATTTAAAGTTAGGGAATAAATTAGACTTTCCCTAAAAATAATTAAAAATAGGCCTTAAAAAAGAATCCCCCCAAAAATATGAATATTTTAGCGAAAACGGGCTCGAAAAATGAATTCCGGCCCGAAACCCTACCGCCGCCGGCCCACCGTCGCGGCGCGTGCCGCGCACGCGCCGCCACGCGCCGGAATCTGTCGGAAAACTCCCTCCACGCGCCGGGAAACCCCACGCGCCCGCACGCGCGCACGCCGAGAGTCCCCGACACACACACGCGGCTGAAAACCAACCCACGCGCTGCCACACGCCGCGAGTGGCTTCACGCGCCGGCACGTGGTCCCACGTTGGCCGGCACGTGTCGCCACGCGCGCCGGCACGTGGCCCCCACGCGCCGGCGCGTGTCCTCCCCCACGCTGCCACGCGCCCCACGCGCTTTGCCGACGCCACCCCACGCGGCTGCCGACGCCGCCACGCGCCCACGCGCTCGTCGACGCCAAGACTGCTTAAAAAGCTAACGGAATATGCCTGCCGTTAACGGAATATTCGGGCCGCCCCTTCCTTCGCCGGCCGCTGAGCTCGCCGCTGCCGCCGCGCGCCGCCCGGCTCGGCTTTAACTGAAATTTAATACCGATTATGTCCCAAAAACTTCAAAATTCATAACTTCTTCATCCTTTGTCCAAAATTGACGTGCTTGCTATATCAAATTGAAGGTATTGAGGAGTAGAATATTTTTATACCTATTTGAGGCCGATGTGGCCGGAGATGGCCTGAAATTGGCCGGAGCTTCGAAACCCTAATTCCGTTCTCCTTCAATACCGCACCAAATTTGACGCACTTTATATAGAAACCGAACCTACTAATCCAACAAAACCAATGGTAATTCGCCTCTCGAGGCTTACCTTGGCCCGGGATTGTACGTAAAATCGATGAACAAGCCGCTCTAGCTCCGCCCGATCATGCCGCTTGAACGAACGGGTTCAGCTTGAAGATTCCAGATCACACCCTCGGGCCCAAATGACGCAGAGGATCACGTTGGTATGAATTTTGGGCGACGGTTTGATGGTTTTTGTGATTCAACAAGGGATTAGGGGTTTGCTCCGTGTAGTTTTTGGCTTTGAGAGAAAGTGGAGAGAAAGAGAGGGAGAAGGAAAAGAACGTGCAAAGAATGGGGAGGGTTGGCCGTCGTGGCAAATAGCCCAAAACCCTAATTCCCACACACCTGAGTGGAAAATTTAACAAAATGCCCTACACTTTAAAACACTTTAAAGCTTCGTAAAACGTTCGTTTGAACTCCGAATTGAGTTCCGCTTGCGCCCACGCGTTCGTATCGACGAGTACATTCAGAATATGTAAAGAAAATAATTTTCACAAGTCGTCCCGAAAAAGTCAACCAAAGTCAACTTTGACTTTAGGGGTAATTTGGTCATTTAACAAAAATTTTGGGACGGGTTGTAACAGGTGTACGATCCATTAGGTTCCAATTAGCGAGGCAGTGGGCGATTGTTACTCTTAACGATCGATTGTGAATTGAAACCACATTTCAATTCTCCCTTTAAGATTAGTGTTGGGTAATCCTTAGGGCTTCCACAAACCATGAGTGACACCTAGCAGTATGTCATGGCTACCCAAGCTAAGTAGAATTGGTTGGAGAACCTATCCAGTTACAATTACAATGCAATACGGTCCTTCTCTAATACAATACTCCTAATCACATTGTTTGAGTGATAGTTATTTTTATGTCTACTATCCAATGTGATTCTCTTCTATATGATTCAATTGAATATGATTTGAAACAAACTTCCAAAATCATATTCATATGCTTTGGCCAAAGACTTTCGAATCATATCTCAGAGTATTCTCCTTCCACCATGGAAGGTTAGAGATCCCTTGTTGTGCATTCATATGCCTACATGACTAGATAGCTTGACCCCAACAATGCCGTGGACACTCGCAATGGAATGCCTTTGACATGATCAAAGATCAAGGACCCAATCATTAGACATCAATGATGCCTCAGGTCAAAGGACTACTTTGCATATTGCAACTTAGAAGTTCTTACATGACATGTATGTACGAACTCCTATTGATCGTTGTTCAGTGTACTCAATTACTTTTTGAGCACCTATGTGTTTGTCTCAGTGTCCAACACTAAATGACTTGAGACTAGTCATACTCACGATTGAGTTAACATAACACATACTAACCTTAGCGGATTGTCAATGCCCAATTGGCAATCCTATGGCTAGGAACGTTTTAGGAATGAACATAAGAGAGAGGTCTCGTTTATCTAACTTACTTAGATCACTTCTCTCTTAGATCAAATACATTCCTTGGATTCTCTTATTGATTAAACACATGATACAATAAATAGTGATTAACAATAAGCTTTGCCCTTTCATTAAACTAACAATAGTTTAATACAATAAGTATTCCAAAAGCTATTACATCAAATGAGTGGCTTTGTGGGCATACTTCCAACAGGGCCGTCATGCTGCTGGGCTGTAGCCTGGCGCTGGTCGTGGCCTGTTTGCTAGGTTGTGGCCCGATGCGGAACAAGAAGGGGGGGGGGGGGGCCGGCCGCGACTTGTTTGGCCTCCCAGGCTTTCATATATATTTCTTTCAAACTCCATTTTCTAAATTTTCATAATGTCTTCTTTCGAGTGTAAGACGGATGAATATCCCTCACCCAAATACCATCAAGGTGAGTCTTCTGGAAGAGTTGGATACTTTAAGGTTGCTCATGCCAAGATTAGTTCTGAAGACTTATTCAGGAAATTTATTGAGGAATTCAGGCATGAAATCCCGTTTGGTGTTCATGTGAGGCGCGTGGAGGATCAAATAAGTCATGAACCATGTGCCAAAGCTGCTTATGTAGGGAGGAGAACCATCAAATTCCACTCGTATTACTTTGTGCTGGGGTTCACCTTTCCCATGCCCGCTCCTTTATCAAGAGGTGATCTACTCGAATTGGATTTCTTAGCTGCTGTAGATGAAGTAGTTGAGGATGAAGTTGCAAAGACTGGATGGCAAAAGTACGAGTTGCTAAAGGCGATGTGGCTGTTGACGAGCCAGAGATCATTCAAGCCACTAATGAGTAGTCTGTTTTGAAGATTTAGAAAATTTCTTTTCTTTTTTGTTTAGACTTTGATTTCTCTTTGTTTTATTAGCTTATGTTGGATTTTGGAGGTCTTTATGCCAATTTATCAATTCGCTTGGAATTCAATAAATTGCTTTCTTCGCTTTACTCAATCTTTGTTATTCAATTGCCTTGAATGTTCTTAAAATTTTGCTTGCTTGAAGCGTGTTGCAAAACTATAGCTAAAGAAGTGGAAACTATTTGCGTAGCTTTGATCAAAGCAGGCTCTCCTACGTGTCTAGGCTGCAAGTTTGGGTTTTCTGGAACGTTGAGTTATCGAGTTCATCGTGCGTTACTGCCCCCTGACTGTTTTCTGCAGGCGTTGCCATATGCTAGTCACCAACTTCATTTCTTGAATGAAGTTCGTCTTGTTTTCATGAGAACTTGTTTGTCCGATTGAGGCCAGGTTCCATGGGCAGTACGCTTTGAGCTTATAAGATCTTGTAATTCACAAGGTCGCATCGTGTGGCACAACGAAGTCTCATGTAGGTTGCACGAAAATCATGCTTTGTAGAAAGTGATGGAGATTTATGGGCAGCTGGCTTGGAAGCCTTACTGCACTTATAAGTCACTGATCCATTGAGTTGCGTAGCCTGTAGTGCACAACATGATAGGGTTTTGTAGGGCACGAAAATCGCTAACTAGTCACAGCAAACTTGTGCAATTGTATGGAAATTCGCAGGCAACAATTAAGGAAATGTGTTGCACTTATGCTTCTCCCAGTAAAGGAACTCTGGTTCTCACAGATTAGATCAGGGGCCAGAATCCTTCAGTTAGCTAAGTCAAATTTGGGGACCCCAGGAAGGGACTATGGTGGCTAATTCTAGGAAACGGTTTCGAGAATTGTCATGCGTCCAGTTACACTGGGGCAGCCGAACTCATCCACTTCTAGACATCTAGGCAGTTTGCCCTCTCCAAGAGGGAAGCATACCCAATGGGTGTCGAGAATTTAGTTTACCCTTTCACACTGTAAAGCTTTACCCAGATGGGCGTTGAAGAATTGGTTTACCCTCTCAGATAGGAAAGCGTTACGCATATGAGTGTTGGAAAATTAGTCTACCCTCTCGCACAGGAAAGCTTTACCTAGATGGGTGTCGGGGGATTGGTTTACCCTCTCACATTGGAGAGCTTTACCCACATGGGTGTTAGGGAATTGGTTACCTTCTCACACTGGAGAGCTTGGAATTGATCGTTGAACGTGCATCTGAGCAAAGTTTCTGATTAATTCCTTAAATCCTCATTGAAATAGGTGGAATGTAATGAGCTTTGCAGAAACAAGACTGCAAGACAACTAAAATAATCTTCAACTTGTGAGGTCTTGTTCGACGATTTGCTTGAGACTTTGAACTTATTTAGGTAGGCCTGATTGGAGTTTAGGTAATGATGGAAGGTTACCCATTGCAGTTTCTCAGATTGCTATTTAGTGAAAGCTGAATCTTCCCTCTTCTTGGATTTGTCTTTGCTTGGGTAGCGGTTCCACAGGCTGCCCCCCGCAGTAACCCGCACGTTTGTGCTGCTCTTCCAGACAGTTTGCCCGTTTGTGCTGCTACTCATGGTTATGCTTGGCAACTGGAACTAGTTGAGTTTGATCTCGAATCTTCACAAGCTCTATCCTTTTTCATGTGTTGCCTGTTTTAGTGTGTGATAAAAGGGTCTCTCTCCCAACCAAGTCGCTAGTGAACACTGTGCTTGGGCTCAAGTCTTGAGTGTATTTTAGAGCGTAGACCTAACCTCGAGTAGGCATTGAAGGGAAATTTTTGGAAAACCAAGTTCATTTGAGCAACATCAATAGCATGCAATTAACAATTAAAGGCGGAATCATGCTTGTATGCACTCAAAAACAAAACTTTACCCAAGAAATTCAAAGCCTAGTAGATATGATGAACCAAGACTCAATTGAGTTGAGAAATCATATACCTTTGTTGATTCCTCTTTGCATAAGCAAAGGCTAATCACCCAAGGAGAGGGCCTTCATTCCTTGCTTGAAGAGGATGGTTGAAGAGGTTTCTCCAAGTTCCCAAAATTGAGAACCTCTAATATTTCCACACCAAGGAGTGCCTTGATGAGAAGATGAGTGGCCTAGAGGAAGTGAGATTGCTAGCTATTTTCCTCTAGGGTAGCCGGCCTCTTTAGAGAGAAGAGAGCATTGATACTCATCTTTTCTCCAAAAGAAAACCACTAATGTTGAAATGTTATAAAGTTGCCTTTATAGCATCTCACAATGTAGTGGCAAACTTGCAATTAAAGCAAGTTCACTACATTGCACTAAATGGCCGGCCATATGGGTTCAATGGGCTGTTTGGGCCCTTATGTTTCATTAGTCATTACGTTGTCATACAACTTGAGTCAATGGGCTTGACGTTCGAAGCCCATTGGGCCTTGAGGCCCAAAACTAACCCGAGGTCTATAACGAACTTATTCGTTTGATTAATTAACATATTAATTAATCCTTGCCATAAATAATTAAACCATTTAATTATTCTTACTCATCTCCATTATTTCATCAATCTCTACCTTACACGGTGTACGATCCATTAGGTTCCTTTTAGCGAGGCAGTGGAGGATTAGAACTCTTTCAAATCAATTGTGAATTGAAACATACTTTCAATTCTCCCTTTTAGTGATCATACACTTTTAGGGCTTCCACAAACCATGAGTGACACCTAGCAGTATGTCATGGCTACCCAAGCTAATCAGAAGAGGTGGAGAACCTATTCAGTTTAGGATTGCAATGCAATATGGTCTTTCTCTAATACAATACTCTCGACCACATTGTTTGGTTTGATAGTTTATTCATGTCTACTATCCAATGTGATTCCATTACTTATATGATTACATTGAATATGATTTGGAACGACTTCCTAAATCTCATTCATACTCTGGCCAGAGATTCTTAATCATATCATAGAGTATTCTCCCTCAAACGGTTTGAAGGTTAGAGATCCCTTGTTGCGCATTCACTTGCCTCCATGGCTAAGTGGCTTAACCCTAACCATGCCGTGGACACCCTCTGATGGGGTGACTTTGACATAGTCAACGATCAAGGACCTAACCACAAGACAACTATGATGCCTCAGGTCAAAGGACTACTTTGCATTATCCCAACCATGAGTTCTCATGTGACATGAGTATGAGAACTCCTCGTTGATCGTGTTCAGTGGACTCATTCTATATTGAGCACCTACATGCTTATCCTGGTGTCAGGTACACCAATGACTCGAGACTAGTCACTCTCCCTGAGAGAAGATATAACACATACTGATCTTAACGGATTGTCAATGCCCAATTGGCAATCCCATGATCAGGAACGTTTAGGATATGTCTCATGAATGAGAATGGTCTCATGAACCTAACTTGTTTAGATTACATTCTACTAAGCACATATTCCTTGGACTTATTGTTTAAGCATATAACATTTATATGAGACTACTTTAAACAATAACGTTTGCCCTTTATATTAAACTAAATTAGTTTAATAGTTGAAATGTCTGTAAAGTATCATCATATGATTGGTTTTAGGGCACATTTCCAACAATCTCCCACTTGCACTAGAGCCAATCAGCTTGGTCATCAGTGATGATACCTCTTCTGAATTCATTTCATAAATGGCTGAGTAGTAGGCCTAGATAATGGATATCTATATGTTATCCATAGAAGCAACCTTGAGATTAACGACTTTACCATTATACATGATTCTTAATCATGTGGTTTAGTCTCTCATTTGAGTTCGGATCTTGATGAGACCTTGATTCCTTGGCTTGAGCTATCGCCCCATTAGTATCGTAGTGTTGGCACACTAAAGACACTTTCTTGTTGGAATCGAATAGAGAGTTCATAAATGAACTTTCCCATCCAAACAACAATGTTGTAAGCTTCTATATGGCTTTATATATTTGCATGCACGATGAAACACACTAAAGTCATTACTTTTAATGTTTCCACCTAAATATCTCTTTAGTCATAATAAAGAGATATTCAATGATGGATTAGATTCATAATCTAATACATTTACGCTTCCATTGCGTTACTCTAATTCTTCCTCATTCTTGAGGAATCCATCCCTTAGTGTTTCTTAAATACTTAAGGATTCACTTGACAGTTGCCATGGTTCTGATCCTGGGCTTGCATTGATATTGTCTTGTACCACTCAAGGTACAACTCATATCAACGTTTTTCATACAATATGAAATACATAAATCACCTTTCTGCATATGCATAAAGGATTCTATTTACGCATTATTTCTTTGGGAGTCAAAGGGTAAGTTCCCTTTGAGAAGAGCAATCTCCTAGTCTCACTAGAGTTGTCCTTCCTTTTGAAGCTTATCATCATATGAGAAACTTCCTAGCATCTTTCGTCTATCATTAGGGATTTGATATAATCCAATTATATCCTGAAATCTATCATTATATATTTCCATTCCATGTTTATAGACTATGTCTCCCATTATAGATTTGTTTAAAGTCATAACTTTAACGAAGAAGAATTTCTTTCATTTCCAAAATTAATATATATCATATATATATGTTCAAATTTAGAAATATTATTAACTCCCACTAATCTTTTGTAAAACTAGTAGACAAAAGATTCATTTACATCTTTATGAGAAATCAAACGATTTGCCTCTCTCATAAAATTGCTTATAGCTCCCACTAGCTTGTTAAGATTCATGATGGATGAATCTCTATAACTTACATGTCTTGTGATTTCAAGTTTTTAGACATATATTATCAAGACTATCTTGATAATGGTTTTGGAAACCCATATTATGTCCAAACATTAAATCATCGTTAAGTTGTAGCTAACAATATTCGAATTAATAGAAACCAAGACTACATCATAGATGGTTTCTTCCAAGTCAACCAATCTCGCTGATTGTAGTCATCTTAAGCTACCAATTAGCTATGTGGGTTTCATTATTTCGCGTCAAATGGTATTATACCATTTCCTTGAGTATATGTCGTATACATACTCAATGTAATCATAAGGATTTTTCATTCTTATTTCTTTCGAATTAAGAGGTGTAACTCTATGACATAGTCATAAAGTTCAAACCATTCAACTGAGACGATTTTCAAATCCTTCTTGACTACTTTGGAGCTATTGGTGTTGGAACTAGGTTGTTATAATTGTTGATTATCATCTTGTCTCTCAAAGAACCTATTCTTTGAATTCTATTTTTCGTTCACTTGCTCAATCTTAGGCAAATCCTAGTGTAGGATTACAATGAACTACCCAACAAACAACATTTGTTAGTTGGTTAATAGAAGTGATATCCAAAGGTTAATTTAAGGATATCCCACAAGATTGTTCTCAAACAATATTGCTTATTAGCACACAACCCCAAATCTTAACTTGCTTAAGACTTGTCTTTCTTTCCAACTACATCCTATGGAGTCATGAAAACTTTGGAAGGTATTCTACTTGACAATCGTATTGTCTTAGAAGTATATATATATATATATATATATATATATCCTATATATATGGGTATTTTTGATAACATCCAACGGACCAAATCTTATTCGAGTTCGTTCTTCTCCTAATGGAGAAAACTATTATCTTATGATGCTAATTTTCCTTGATATCTTTCAAGAAAAAACTCTTCTAAAGTGTTATACTTCCTTGGATCAAATCTAAGGAGGTAAATACTTTAGACATCTTACTCATCATCTGTTGGAAATGTGCCCTAAATCCAATCATATGATGATACTTTACGGACATTTCAAATGTTAAACTAATTTAGTTTGATATAAAGGGCAATGATTATTGTTTAAAGTAGTCTCATATAAATGTTATATGCTTAAACAATAAGTCCAAGGAATATGTGCTTATGAGAATGTAATCTAAACAAGTTAGGTTCATGAGACCATTCTCATTCATTGACATATCCTAAACGTTCCTGATCATAGGATTGTCAATTGGGCATTGACAGTCCGTTAAGATCAGTACATGTTATATCTTCTCTCAGGGAGAGTGGCTAGTCTCGAGTCATTGGTGTAAGTGACATCAAGATAAGCATGTAGGTGCTCAATAGGAATGAGTTCACTGAACGCGATCAACGATGAGTTTTCATGATCATGTCACATGAGAACTCATAGTTGGGATAATGCAAATTAGTCCTTTGACCTGAGGCATCACAGTTGTCTTGTGGTGAGGTCCTTAATCTTTGATTATGTCAAAGGCACCCCATCCGAGGGTGTCCACGGCATAGTTGGGGTTAAGCTACTTAGCCATGGAGGCGAGTGAATGCGCAACAAGGGATCTCTAACCTTCAAACCGTTTGAGGGAGAATACTCTAAGATATGATTAAGAATCTCTGGCCAGAGTATGAATAAGGTTTTGGAAGTCGTTCCAAATCATATTCAATGTAATCATATAAGTAATGGAATCACATTGGATAGTAGACATGAATAAACTATCAAACCAAACAATGTGGCCGAGAGTATTGTATTAGAGAAAGACCGTATTGCATTGCAATCCTAACTGAATAGGTTCTCCACCTCTTCTGATTAGCTTGGGTAGCCATGATCTTGCTTTAGGTGTCACTCATGGTTTGTGGATGCCCTATGAAGTGTATAATCGCAGGAGAATTGAAAGTATGTTTCAATTCGAGAATTGATTGAAAGAGTTCTAATCCTCCTTTAACATCGCTAAAAGGAACCTAATGGATCGTACATAGGAGTAAGGTAGAGTTTGATGAAACAATGGAGATGAGTAAGAATAATTGAAATGGTTTAATTATTTATGGCAAGGATTAATTAATATGTTAATTAATCAAAACGAATAAGTTCGTTATAGACCTCGAGGTTAGTTTTGGGCTCAAGGCCCAATGGGCTTCGAACGTCAAGCCCATTGACTTAAGTTGTATGACAACTTAATGACTAATAATACATTAGGGCCCAAAGAGCCCAATGAACCCACATGGCCGGCCATTTGAGAATGTGTAGCAAACTTGCTTTAATTGCAAGTTTGCCACTACATTGTGGAAATGATATAAAACAAGTTTATAACATTTCATACTAAGTGGTTTTTTTTTTTTGGAGAATTGAGAGAGTGAAAGCTCTCTCTTCTCTCAAAGAGGCCGGCTCCCTAGAGGAAAATAGCTAGCAATCTCTCTTCCTCTAGGGCACTCATCTTCTCATCAAGGCTCTCCTTGGTGTGGAGACTTAGAGGTTCCCTACTTTGGGAACTTGGAGAATCCGATTCATCCATCATCATCCAAGCAAGGAATGAAGGCCCTCTCCATGGGTGATTAGCCTTTGCTTAGGCAAAGAGGAATCTACAAAGGTATAAGATTTCACAACTCAAATTGTGCTTGAGTTTTGTTAATGGTTCACCATATCTACTAGGCTTTGAATTTCTTGGGTTAAGTTTCGTTTTAAGTGCATAGAAGCATGTTTCCGCCTTTAATTGTTAAATGCATGCTTAATGATGTTGCTTAATGAACTCGGTTAATCCGCAAATTTCCCTTCATCATCTTACATTCTTAAATTCTTTGAAACCTTTTACAAAGAATTCGGACTTGTGTTTATTCAAAATACACGATAGTCCAACCGAGAGCGATCTTCGGTGAATGTCATATAACATGAGTAGTATTATGTTGTGGTCAAGTGCCACTAACATCTAAGAGCAGTTCCAGTGTTGCCCACCTCCCCCCAGGCAATCACTATTCAATCCACCTCAATGAACAGTAATTGCCCTAATGAACAGTGTATTTCCCTGTCAATTGCTTTTTACATCTCCACCCCTACAATTAAATTGCCCTGGCAATTGGCAATAAAATATTAGTATTTTTTATATTTATAAAATAATACATAATAATTTTATTTGTAATTTTGGATAAGATTTTTAATCGTTCTCGTTGCGCCACGTGTCATTATCCGAAAAACCAATAACAATAAAATATTGTATTTTTTTATTTATTTATAAAATAATTCAAAATAATTTTATTTGTTATATCGGATAAAATTTTTAATCGTTCTCGTTGCGCCACGTGTCATAATCTGAAAAGACAATTATTGGTGATGGATTTCCGATAAGATTTTTAACGAATCACGTTGTGCCACGTGTCACAACCCTATTACACTCATTGATGACAGATTTCCACAAGATTTTTAACGAATGACGGCATGCCACATGGCATTATCAACAACCTAATCCTTTCTGAATCCTCCATATAATCCACCATCCATCCTCAGAAATCTCACACCACCATTCATAGTTTCTGCTTCCTTCTTCACCAAAATCCCTATCATTATTCATAGTTTCTACTTCCTTCTTTTACAATGTCTTCTTCTTCTTCTTCAAAGATGATGTGGGAAATCGATCAAGAAGAGGAAGAATTGTTTAACCAATCAGAAGCAACGTTCAATGGCGGGGATTGGGCCGAAAATCTGATGGAAGAGGATGACGACCGTAGACGGAGAGATGACGAATCAAGAATGGCAAGAGCCTCACATTCCCGTCGAGTCATCCAAGTTGTGGCTCACACCTCCAGGCCCAACCGTGCTATCAACATTGAAAGAAACAGGCAACGACGAGGTCAGGAGCTGTTGAACGATTATTTTGTTCGTAACAGTGCATTCCCTGATACGTACTTCCGACGTCGTTTTAGAATGGAACGACATTTGTTCAACAAAATCATGGGCGCTGTTTGCAACCATGATTCTTACTTTGTGCAAAAGGCAGATGCTTTTGGTGTTATGGGTCTCCTGCCTGAGCAAAAAATTACTGCTGCCTTGCGGATGCTTGCATATGGAGCAGCTGCAGACCAAGTGTACGAGCTAACGAGGATGGGAAAATCAACCATTCTTGAGTCCCTGATGAGATTTTGCTCGGCAATCGAATCTATTTACACTGCAGAGTACCTCCGTAGGCCTACTCTTGATGACTTGCAAAGGCTTCTGAAGAACGGTGAGATGCGAGGTTTTCCAGGGATGATTGGAAGCATTGATTGTATGCACTGGACTTGGAAAAACCTCATTCTATATTGAGCACCTACATGCTTATCCTGGTGTCAGGTACACCAATGACTCGAGACTAGTCACTCTCCCTGAGAGAAGATATAACACATACTGATCTTAACGGACTGTCAATGCCCAATTGGCAATCCCATGATCAGGAACGTTTAGGATATGTCTCATGAATGAGAATGGTCTCATGAACCTAACTTGTTTAGATTACATTCTACTAAGCACATATTCCTTGGACTTATTGTTTAAGTATATAACATTTATATGAGACTACTTTAAACAATAACGTTTGCCCTTTATATTAAACTAAATTAGTTTAATAGTTGAAATGTCCGTAAAGTATCATCATATGATTGGTTTTAGGGCACATTTCCAACAGGCATTTGGTTGAAGGCCACGGCGGGAATGCATGCTGCTTGAACACTCAGTCTGAGGATAGTCGAGTGGCTGCTTTTCGAGATGCCTTTGGAAGGAAGTTTCATCATCAGCTCTTAGTTTTCTTTAAGACACATCGTCACGAACGCGCTGTATCTCGATATGCTCAAGAAGTTGGCTCACCAAAGTGGTTTGTTGTGCGTTAACAATTTTAAGTCTGTGATCTACTGGACATGTTTGTTTTGCCATTTGGAGTAGAAGCCCTAGGCCATTAGGCATCACCACAAGTGACGGAAGTGTAGGGGCTAGGATAACGGGCCCAAAATTTGAGCCGAGCTGGTTCGGTGACACACCCCACCCTCGATACCCACGTGGATACCGAGTTTGGGCGTGCTGGCCGACACTCGTAAGTGACGAAGCCATTAAATGCATGACAACACTTAGTGGAAACAAAATTAAAATACTATTAAGTTTGCGGAAATCAATGTCAATATGCATATGGTTCAGAGTGTACTAATTTTGAAACAGCGGAAACCAAATAATAAAATAAGTTCCTAGAATCTTTATCCATAACAGGGATGGATATTATTATAGAAACTGAAAAGAAAAGATAAATCCCTACATGGTCGGGATGGATGATCAGAGCTACCACGCAGATGCCTTGACTTCGCCGGATGCACTATCACTATGTCCTGAAGGGGGCGCAAAAACAAAAGGTGTGAGTGGACAAAAATAAAGTTTTCGCAAAACCTTTCTCTTTTCAATATAATAACCCCCTGTTTTGAAATCCCGTATAATTGTAAAATCATACTATCATAATATGTATCCAGAACGTACTTTATAAGTATAGCTGAAAACGTATATCAATATACAATATCCGTAGATAGCAAAACATATTTCCAATAGTCCTTTCATCATATATATCAATAATATAAATATAGGAAAACCAACACAGGGTATATAAGCAATCACCCATGTACGTGTTGAGGAACAGCCTCTCAATCCTCGTACATGCACTTTACATTATTCAATTAAATTGTACTCCTAGTACCACACACATGTAAGCACTTGCACCTTAGCGCGTCACACCCGAGTCCTTACGTAGTGGGGCCTTTTCCCCAAATATAAACATAAACGTAAGACAAGCTTGCACTAAGGTATTTACCGGACAATACCCCTGGAGTACAGTGCGTGTGACCCAAACATGTGAGACTTGTCCTACGGCCGTGAGACGGTACTACAACGTAGTGAAAGCATACCAAGTGTGTTTGAAAACATACATACGTATATCATGTGTAGAAGCCAATAATTAAATACCAATATTTCCATATAAATATATTCAACCCTCAAAATCATTTCATAAAATATATCCCTGTATATAAACATATCTCAAACCATTTCATAATATATAACCATAAATAAATACCATATGGTTGCATAATTGAATACCAACATATATATATATATATATAATCATGTCCCAAAACATTTAAAATCATGTAAGAAACCATTTCAATAATTATTTTCAAGCATATAAATCATTTATTCAAAACAAAAGTCCACTCACAGGTGATCGGGAGTGAAATCTCCCTCGATGTTGCCCTCCTCGAAGTGTGGCGCCGAAGAATTACCTATTTAATATTAGGGGAAAAATTAGAACTTTCCTAATATAAATTAAAATAGGCCCTATAGAAAATATTCCAAAAATAATACTATTTTAGCGAAAACGGGCTCGAAAAACGATTTCCGGAGCCCGAAAACCCTACAGCCGCCGTCCACCGCCGCCGGCGCCGCCGCACGCGCCGCCACGCGCCGGGAAACGGTCGGACGCGCCGCCATGCGCCGGGAGGCGGCCTCACTCGCCGGCCACGCGCCGGCACGCGCCGGCACGCGTTGGCACGTGTCTCCCACGCGCCTGCACGTGCCTGCTGACGTCATCCCACGCGCGGCTGACGTCAGCACCGTTAGTTTTAACAGAATATACCTTCCGGACGGAATATTCCGTTACCGTTGACGGAATATTCCTCTGTCTCCTTCCCCTCCCCGGTCGCCGGAGCCGCCGTCGGCGCTGCCGTCCTCCGCCGTCTGGTTCGTCGGAATTCTGGAAAATTTTCCAAAAATGTCCAAAACTTTAAAAATTCATATCTTCTTCGTTCTTTGGCCAAATTTAACGTGCCATATATCAAAATGAAGGTATTGACGAGTAGAATATTTTCATACCAATTTGAGGCTGGAAAAATGGCCGGAGATGGCCTGAAATTGGCCGGGAAGCTTCGCGAAACCCTAGTTTCGTTCTCCTTCAAAACTGCACCAAATTGGACGTTCTTTATATCGATTTGAACCTACTCAATCCAATAAAACCAATGGTAATGGTTTTGAGGCTTACCTATGTCAGGATTGTACAGAAACTTGAATGGCAGTTCGTCATTTTCGTTCCGGCGTCGGTTTGGACGATTGGGCTCGAGTTTGGAAATTCTAAAATCACAGCCTCGTCCAAAATGACGAGACGATCGTGATGGTATGGATTTTGGGCAACGGTTCGACGGTTTTGTGATTCGTCCAAAGGTTAGGGTTTCGGTGAGGTTTTTGGCTTAGAGAGAAAACTGGGAGAGAAAGAGAGATAGAGGCTGTTCAACGTGCAGAATGAATGGGGAAGGGTTGACTGCACAGCAGCCAGCCAAAAACCCTAATTCCAACTTACGGAGTGAAATTACTAAAATGCCCCTACACTTTAAAGCTTCGTAAAACGTTCGTTTTAACTCTGAATTGAATTCCGCTTGCGTCCTCGCGTTCGTATCGACGAGTACATCATGAATATGTAAAGAAAATAATTTTCACATGTCGTCTCGAAAAGTCAACAAAAGTCAACATTTACCACTAGGGGTATTTTGGTAATTTCACACAAAATTGTGGGACGGGTTGTAACATTCAGTCTAACCCAGGTTTGGTTTGGAACCTGAAGGTTAGACCAATCAAGGATTGGAGCACCGTGGGCTGCGCATCTTGTTCCTGTGTGGTCCGGATTGTAGATGCATCTATTTGGGCTTGGGAGGCTACACTGACAGAGGTTGTAAAAGGAGGCAACCGCCAACCTTCGTGTTCCGTGGTGTGGAGCTGCGGAGTGTGGCTTGGGACTCCTTGTGGGTTCCGTTCTCGAGACCTAATTTGGGCACATAGAGAGTACCGTTCATCATGTTTTCGAAATTTTCAACCATTTTTTCTTCTTCTAGGGCACAAGAATTAAGAAATTGAAATTTCAAAGATTGGGTGCAATAGAAAAATTCCAAAAAGTAAGAAATCGCTGAGACTAATTGAGAGAGTTTCTTTGAGATGTTTCTATCAAGCTCTCAATGAAAACACCGTTTGTGGTAGCAAAATTCTGTTGCCTTTGAATTGACCAAATTGTACCTACGAAACAAAGAAACACCTTAGGTTTAAGACCAAACCACAAGCCCAAAAGGGGGGTGGTTTGGTCAATGAACCTCTGATGCCTAAGTCAGAAACTCTGTGGAAAGAGTGGGTGTTTTAGGGTTGATTGGCATAAAATCAACTTACCAGATAATTGACTGTTGATGGACTATTTATAGGAGCAAGGCTGACCATGTGGGTGGGGAAGCCCATGCCTCATGTCGGTGTCTAGTTGGTCAAAGTGTGTCATCCATTGGATGGAGTTGTACATGTGCAATGACTGTACGAGATAATATCTTTAAGATGCTGAAATATCTTAAAGATACCGAGGATAATACTTGAAGATATTATTAAGTTAATTAATAATATCCTAAGAATTAACTTGGATAATCCTTGATTGGATTTGATTGTGTTTCCTTAATTTAATGAATCTGTCTTCAATTAGGAAAACTTAAAGATAAAAATTAGTTACTAATTCTACCTTTAATACCCTCGTCTTGTCTCCTTACCATGTGCAGTTGAGCCTGAAGTAATTATAGTTAGCAGCTCAAGGCTTCTATCTCGGTTCAACTTCATGTGGAATGAATGTGGGCCTTGCCAATTAATAATGAAATTCTCATTAATAGTGAAAGAAAGTCCATGTGTCAACTCCATAATATTCAGAATTATTTTTGGCTTCACAGATATAATGATTAATTAGTTTGCAGTCTATAAACATTTAACAAGTAGTGAGATTTCCAAAAAGATAAAACTATTGGGTTTGGCTATATCCTGATGTGTGGTGAGGTATAAAATGTGGAAGTCATGTGAAATATACCACTAAAAAGTGTTGTGTTTACATGATTTACTATGTTTTGTATTTTAGCTATACAAGATTTGAGATTCATATATTGATATTTAGTTTTATAGATTTTTTATATTTGTTATAATTCATTTTCTAATTAATTATATATATATACATACTTCCAGTTATTCATATTCATCTATCATTATTGGATTATTATTATTTCTGATTATCATTTAACCATGTTTGGATCATTGGTTGGTTTTACCGCCTATCATACCCAGTAAATCTCTAAAATTAACATAGTAAGGGACTTCCGCCCCATTTGATTAACATAGTAAGGGACTTCCGCCCCATTTGGTATCAGAGCCAAGTGAGTGGTTAGTCAAAGTTATTTCTTAGTAATCTTATTCATCTGTATTTGACACTCTGTTTTTTCTCAGTCAAATTTATCTGATTAACCCTTTCTTTCAAAGTGTTTATCTCTCGACCCAAACAGTAAGGCGCGTTGTCCAAACAATAAGTCCCGGGGTAGGGCATGAGCGGAGTGCATGAGCGATGAGAGAGAGAAGCCACAGAGATAGAGGGAGTGAACCCAGGTAAGGTTACTGAAGTAAACCCAGAGTCATCTACAATGAGTAGATTATTTAGATCTAATTCGACTACCAGCACTAGCTCTAGTAACAACATGGGTAGAATACCTGACATAGTTAATGAAGAGCAGAAATTGGATTTTTCCACAGAAGAGTCATTTAGTGACTGGAATATCCCTAAGGTATCCAATAAGTCAATTTACAAGAAACAATGGTCAGTAGCTTCATTTCGAAGTGAACATCATGTTAAAACAGTTGAAAAGGCTTATGCCTTAAGTAAAGAACATGAAACTTGTCAGTTGTTTACACATGAACAAGTTAAGTCACACAGAAAAGACGGTCATAACTATATCCACATTGGATTAGTAGAGATCGCAGTCAAACCTTTAACAAGAAGAGGTCTCAATACCTCAATATTGTTATGTCTCAGAGATGCACGATTCATTAACTTCAGTGATAGTGTTCCCGGGATGATTGAGTCAAGTCTTTACAATGGGCCAATCCATTTCGATTGTTTCCCAGATCTTACAGTCAGCCTTTCAGACCCACATATGTTAAACTTGTAACTAACAGATCAACGACCTGAGTTTGACTAAGAGAATGATTAGTGATATAACTATTAGCAACCATGCTCATGTGTTGTAACTTGTTTAATAACTCTTGTTCACTTAATCCATCAATATTCCATTCGTACAATTTGTCAGCAGAAACTACAAATTGATTATGAAAATTTCTTTCCTCAAATTGGATATCTGGAGGTGTTGGCCTTGGATACCAATTCTTGGTCAGAGATGTTGTATTAAATCTTTTACTATTTGTGATTTGATTTAATTCAAGATTGCGGAAACCACCATCAACCTCTTGTAACTGGATCTATAGTTTCTGTGTGGTAAAATATTGAACAAATGTTTGTCACAAAACTTATGAATTTCAAATCATTTTAATTTTCATTGACAGGTTATAATATTATGAATCTTATCAACACAGAAAAGCTGAATGGGAATAACTTTAAAGCACTTGGAGTCAACAAAAATGTACATGGGAAGCAAAAGCATTATGCTTTTAAATTAGGTTCTTCTTCTTGTTCAAAGACGCATGTTAGCAGTTCCATTGCACCTAATAAAAATTTTCATTATTAATTCAAACAAATTGAATAATCCTGAAAAGTTCCAAGCAAAGCAGTCCCCTCCACTCCTTTTGAGATTTGGACAGGCAAAAAATCAAGTTTCTCTCACTTTCATACATTGGGGTGCAAATGTGAAGTTAGATTGTATAATCGTCTTGAGAAAAAGTTGGACATGAGGACAACAAGTTGGTTATCCAGAGAAGTCTAAAGGCAACATATTTTATTGTCTTTATTTTCACACAAGACTTGTTAAAAGTAATAATGCAAAGTTCATTGAAGATTTCAGTCTCACTCATTGCCATTCAAGGAATTCTTATGCTTTTGAAAAAATTAGTGAGCCGTCTACTTCTTCCATGAATAATACAGTCACTTTACCAGTCCCAATTGTCAATATGTTGCCAGAAAATTCACCAAGTACACCACCTTAGCAACGAAATGAAGCTCCTGAAAGTCAAGTTGATCAAATTCTTCCTTAACAAATTGATACAACAGTGGCTCCTATTACTCGTCCATTGATAATAGTGTAGTGCTTCAAGTTCCAGGTCCTAGTGTTGTCAATGAAGTGCCTCAGTTGAGAAAATCTACAAGAATTAAAAAGCCAGCTATATTTTCATATCATGTTGCATATCCTCAAGAAGTTGATTTTGATATTGGAGACGCATATGATCCAATTACTTATAAAGGAGCAATTGACAGTCCTAATTCTTCTTTTTAGAAAGCTGCAATGAAGAATAAGTTAGTTTCCATGTCAAGTAATCTATCTGGACATTGATTAAAGGCCACACTAGTATCAAACCAATTGGTTGTAAGTGAGTTTATAAAACCAAACGTGATTCACAAGGAAGAGTTGAAAGATTTAAAGCTAGACTAGTGGCTAAAGGGTTCACACAAAGATAGGATTTGGACTACACTAAGACATTCTCACCTGTGTCAACTAAAGATTCATTTCAAGTGATTATGGCCTTAACATCTCATTTTGACTTAGAGTTACATCAAATGGATGTCAAGACTGCTATTCTTAATGGCAGTCTTTATGAAGACATTTACATGAATAGCAATCTTGATGAAGACATTTACATGAAGCAACCACCAAGATTCATTGAAAGGGGGAAGGAAAATTGGGTATGTAAGCTCAACAAGTCTATTTATTGACTGAAACAAGCCTCTAGACAATGGTATTTGAAGTTTGATCGTATTGTGCAATCATTTGGTTTCACAGAAAATAAAATTGATCACTGCATTTATATGTAGTTTGTTAAGATATATGTGGATGATAAATTATTGGCAAGCTCAAGCATGCAACTTCTCATAGAAACCAAACAAATGTTGTTAGGTAGCTTCGATATGAAGGATTTGGGAGAGGCACATTATGTCCTAGGTATTGAAATAGTGAGAGACAGATCTAAAAGGACCTTAGGGCTACCTCAAAAGAACCATATTGATAGAGTTCTTAAGAGATTTAACAGGAAAAACTATAGTGGTGGTGATGTCCCTATTGCAAAAGGTGACAAATTCTCTACAACACAATGCATTGTGACTGAATATGACATTGAAATTATGAAGGATAAACCTTATGCTTCATTAATTGGAAGTGTGATGTATGCACAGGTATGTACAAGACATGATTTGGCATTTGCTCTTAGTGTGCTAGGAATGTTTCAATCGAATCCTGGCTTAGCTCACTGGAATGCAAGAAAGAAAGTGTTGAGATATTTGAAGAAGACCAAAGACTACTTGTTAGGATTTCATCGAGTTGAAAATTTGGAAGTAATGTGTTACACATATGCAAATTAGGGAGGTTGTATTGATGATAGAATGTCCACGAGTGGATATGTTTTTATTCTTGCTGGCGGTGCAATTTTATGGAGGAGTAAGAAACAAACTACAAGAGCAGTGTCTACTATGAAGTCTAAGTATATAGGCTACTTTGAAGCTATGAAGCAAAGTGTTTGGTTGAAAAATTTTCATAAGTGAAATAAAGGTGGTAAACAAAATTCATAAGCCATTGAAGATTTGTTGTGACAACACTTCAGTTGTTTCCTTTGCTAAAAGTAATCGAATCAGAAGCTTCAAGATTCATGTTTATCAAATACTTGTTTCGAAAATGGGTTTGCAATCATGTTTGGATCATGTTTGAATGTGGGAGTAATGTAATTGTTTCCACTATTTTGTCAATATACATTTTCAGAAGTTATGCTTATTAAGATTATTAGTTGAGTACATGACGATGTAGTTAATTTATAAGAGTTCAAACTAATTAAAATCATGTAAATTTTGCAATCTTGCAAAGATTGAAATAATGAAGGACATATAAAGTGTCAAAGGACCAAAGATATGTGGGAGTTTTTGGTGGTATATCTATTAGCTTTCACATGAAGTTTCCCTTTATGACAATGTTATCGTTTGATTTGATTAGTTTGTAATTTTAGAGTACTGATACTTCTTATTTGTATGAAGATTTCTAAAGTTCAACTAATATCTCTATGATAAGTTGTTAATTTATTCTGCTTAATACAATTCAGTGATCACTTTATATTCACTTGATATATATGCTGACAAATGGTTTGGTTATACTCATATGAGAGAACGTAAGACTTATTTTCGTTTAGTGAATATTAACCAAACCATGTTTGATATATCAATTAGTAAATATAAAGAATTGTATTAATATAAGACTTACAAAGGTTTGGACATACATAAACTACTTGGTGAGAAAATCCTAAGGAACTCAACTTTGAATTAAAGAGTTAGTTACAAACTCTTAAACTGATGGCAACCATTTCCTTAATAGGTGGAGCAGTTACATAGGAATTTATATAGTGAATGGTCCATCTTCTCAAATTACACGTTCACCAATGCTTGTCCTATTGAAAGCAAGAACATATTGAATCCAAGAGAAGAGAAGGCTGTCTTCAAGTAATTTTGCAGCATATAGTGATTCAAAATCTTCCATTATTAGAGTGTTGTAGATGTAGTATGGGACTTGGTTGAATCGATTCTAGTTCCTTTTCTACAATCTTCACTAGTTATAATTGCATTGAATGAATACTGACAATATTGATGATATTTGTATTAGTTTGCAATAAGACTTTATAGTGCATATATGGTTTAATGGTTTGGTTGAATGCGACCACTGTTTAATGATCTCTTAATGACTTTTTAATGATCTTTCTTATATGCAATCGCATTGAATGAACATGCGATTGCAGTGAATGAACATGCAATCCTTATTTGTATAACATGCATTTCTTCATGGTGTTCTCTAAATAGAAGTGTACATGGACCCTATGCAAGTGTAGATGTTACCTCGAAGGTAGGTTATGACAGGGATGATGAGAATGAGATGCAGTGACTACAAAAATATGTTGCAACTAAATTTGAGATGAAATTTTTAGGTGAATTGAAGAGGATTAAAGTTTTTACATCTTTTTATTTTAATATTGGAAAATTAAGAAACCTTGTAAAGGCTATAAGTAATTAATTTGACCACTCCCCCAATTTATTCGCAAGGATGTGTGATATGGTGTTAGAGTAGAATCTTCATCTTTGAATTTTTCTCCTTAATTTACGTTTCTAGTATGTTAAGGGGACTTTCTTGCATACTCCGGAGTATTTCGTACTCCGGGTATTTTAACCGTTAGATTTTTGTTTTAAAATATAAAAATCAAGATCCAACAGTTAAAAAATCCAAAGTACAGGATACTCTAGAGCACCCAAGAATTTTTGGTTAAGTCAATACTAATTGTAATCAATTGAGGATTCCTTCCACAAAAGATTTTATCTTACTCTATATATTTTAACCATTGTACATGAATTAATACAACGAGAATTATTTTTAAATGGTATTAGTCAAATTAGGTCCTAGGGTTCCTCTGCTTTCACCATAAAAAATTTTCAGTTTAAGTTTTTAGGGTTTCTTAGGTTTAGCCACCCTCCCCCTTCCTCCACCATGTCTTCCTCGTCCTCCTCCTCTCTTCTAGGTCCAAATACCTCACTTTGTCAAGTTAACTAAGTCTAACTACCTTGTCTGGCTAGATCAAACATTTCCGTGTAGTTCATGATTTATGGAAGTTCATTGATGGCTCTCACCCTCTCCCTCCTTCCAAGGTCTCCACACCTTCCCTGACCCCAAGCACAAAGAAAAAGAAGACACTACTACTCTCTTAATTGCCAATCCCGATTACCATTTATAGATCAAGCAGGATCAACCTGTTGTTAGCTACATCACCAGTGTTATCTCTGAGTCTATTCTCTCTCACCGTTGGCTATGAAATTGCTTAGGAGGTTTGGGAATGCCTCCACAATCATTTTGCTCAGAGTTATGTTGCTAGTGAGGCGAATCTTCGCTTCAAACTCCTTGACATGTCCAAAGGCTCGCATACTGTTGATGCTTACGTTCAACATTGTTAAATCCATTACTGATGAACTCACCTCCATTAATGAACCCGTTGCTGACAAGGATTTGGTGCTTGCTATGCTTCGTGGTTTAGGTGTTAAATATTGCATGTTGTCTACCTTCGCCGAAATATTTTCTTAATTTAACCTATAATTTTTTTTATCGAAAGAAATTCCATTAAAAATAGTCAAAAATTTATATACGACATACATGTTAAACGTGTCTCTTAAAACAACTCAAGAGACTACACATGTCAAAAAAACATCACAACCCTACAATTACAAACACATCAAAAATACAATACGATTCTTTATCGTGGATGACCTTAGTCCTAGATCCTAAACCCTAGTTTTGAGGACCAAATATTTCAAGCCCGAGAACTATCGTAGAGGCTCCACAATGAAAAGACTACACCGACATCTAATAATCTTGCAATTATGTAATAGGATAATACTTACATTCCCCCTTTGGGATATGAGCTCATTCTCCCATTGCGAATAATGTACGTATCTTGACCGTTCAATTTCTTAATCAACGAGAAGTTGGGAAAAATTGTTAGGGTGTGTGTTTACCTTCTTATTGGGTCCCTTTATACAGGGTTAGGGTTACTTAGAGACTAAGTCCAAATTTTCTAACTTACATCAATAAAGAACTAAACTAATAATATATTACATAGGATAATACTTGCATCCCCATGTGCGAATAAACATATTTTCTCATTTATGAAAAATGTATCTTGACTGAATAAAATCATCGATTGAAACGGTTCAATTTCTTAATCTTCATTTGAAGATCATCCCTACAAAAAATTATTTCAATTGGAGATCATTTAGTCATTCAAATGTATAGAACAAATCGACGGTGTAGGTATAAAGTAATATATTCATGATGAACCGTCCATTTATTTGATACGTTTGGATAATTAAACGATCTCCAATTCAAATGATTTTTTGTAGGATTGATATTCAAATGAAGATTAATAAATTCAACAGTTTCGATCGTTAATTTTATTCGGTCAAGATATATTTGTCACAAATGAATAAATATGTGCATCCCCACATGGAGATGCAAGTATTATCCTATATAATGTATTATTTGTTTAGTTCTTTATTGATGTAAGTTAAAAAAATTGGACTTAGTCTCTAAGTAACCCTAACCCTCTGTAAAGGGACCCAATAAGAAGGTAAACACACACCCTGACAAATTTTCCCAACTTCTCTCATGTTCTTTCTATATTTCTATTTTCTTTTCCACAATAAACGTGGAAAAATCTTTAATGGTACGTACCATTCAATGGTACGGCCACTGAATGGTCCAAATTAATTTAAGGTGAGTCCCAAATGAATCTTAAACCATTCAACAGTACGTACGTACCATTGAAGTTTGATCTCAATAAACGTACGTGTTTAACATTTGTCCTCTATGATTCAATATCTCATCTTTGAAAAAAAATGAAAGGCAGAGTCAAAGATAGACACATCCTTCAAACTTTATTGTACATGTTTGTCTAATACCCAGTCTATGGATATATGGATATATGGTTTCTACTTATAAGATTAAAAAAAAATTATATGAGATGGGTTCACTGTCATCATAATATTTTCTTCTAATAAAATAATAACATATGTAAGTTTCTCAATGCATAAAATTGTATTATTGAATTGTGAGATTATATAGCGGTAAATCTATTCCATATAAGTTACTTTTCTATAATGGCAGAAAAACTATTATTAACCCTCAAGTACATGTGTAAGAACCGTAAAAAATTTCAGACCCTTTACAAATTGCAGGACTAAGCCACTAGCTAAGATATATAATTAGGTATAAGACGTGTTGAACGTGCAGGGGGAGGCACATATATGAAAGGGATTGGGCTTTTGCTGTATGTATCGATCTATCTTTTATATAATTAATTAATGTTGGTAAAAGGCAGTGATATCTAATGTCTCCGAAATGATCGAGTACCAACTGTACTCCAAAGCATGATAGTCTAGAGGGCTTTTCCAGCACTAGTAGCCTGGAACGTCCCCTAGCTAAGAATAAGATCACCACTCTAAAGTAACCAAAAAATGTTGACTTGTATTAGGATTCCTGTAATTATGGGATTCCTACTATATTAAGTTTCCTAGTTTAGGATGTAATTATTCTTCCCTTATTCTTTCCCATATTTGTATAGGGTTGTATATATACCTGTTTTGAGATGAAATACAATTATCATTGAAAAGCATTCTTTCTTCTTGGTATCAAGAGCCAGATTAGAAAGAAACACTGAACCCTAATTTTTTTTTTCTCTGCCGTATACCTGATCCATTGCAGCGAGCAACCCTAGGGTTGTTGCTGCCCATTCCCTGACCCATTGCAGCGAGCCCCAGATTGGTGGTTACTGCCCTGTTGCTTCGTCCCACGTGTTCTAGATCTCTTCCCTGTTGCTGTTTGTTTTTCTGCCGAGTCTTGTGTCAGTCAACACCGGAGCGGATAGATGGCTGAAGAAAAGGGGGTTGGGTCTCAGATTGTTTCAGTGGCTGCTCCAATTATGGTGCAGTCAGAGAATTCAAGCTTTAATATTGGTATGGTTTTGGATGAAAGGAACTATGATTTATGGGTTCCTCTCATTCAAATTCATATTGCTGGAAGGAAGGAGATGGGATATCTTCGTGGGTCTATCAAGGCACCTAGCGAAGACGATCCTAAATATGATGATTGGTTTTCTGAAGATCAAAAAATTAAAAGTTGGCTTTTGTCTTCAATGAAGCCTGAAATTATGAAACGGTACATTCGGTTGTCTACATCGAAGGAGATTTGGGACTCCTTGAAGGCAGCCTACTTTGATGAGAATGACAAGGCTAGAATTTATTCGTTGAATCAGAAGGCATCCCGTCTTCGTCAGCATGGCCGGTCCTTAGCTACCTATTTTGGGGAGCTCACTGAGATATTCCAAGAATTGGATCACTTTAATAAAGTATCCATGGAGTGTGAGAATGACATCAAAGTGTTTCAGAAATCCACTGAGAGACAACGGGTCTATGTGTTTCTTGGTGGTCTCGATGATGTTTTTGATCAGGTACGTGGAGAAGTGCTGCGGAAGGATCCCCCACTTGGCCTGCAGGCTTCTTATGCATATGTTCGTCGAGAAGCCGATCGAAAGGAAGCAATGAAGACAGAGGTTGACAAGGGGGAGCCCACTGCCATGGCAGCAAGGGCCCGTGGCTCATCTATTGGGTCGAACCGAGAAGGGGTACAACACTGGCCTGGATCATCTCGGCCTAGCCAGACAAGCCGGGATCGTCCACAAGGTAAGTGCCCACACTGTGGCCTGACGGGACACTCCAAGAGTCGTTGTTTTGAGCTGATTGGATATCCCGAGAATTGGGATAAGACCCGTGATCCTCGGTGCAACAAATCTCGAGCCTCCATTGCCGAAACTAAGAATGATTCGGATCAGATAGCGGACAAGGCCTCTGCCATGATAGTTGCGGCAGGAAGTGATGGTAAGGCACTAAGTACTTCTACTTCTGTTATGAATAATACATGGATAATTGATTCCGGAGCTACTGAACATATGACTTGTGATTCTAGACAGGTTCCATCACTAAACACATCCCCACACACCGAGGTCAATGTTGCTAATGGTAATGCCGTCCCTGTTATTGGGAGGGCACTGTTTCCCTTTCCGATACCATGAAACTTGATACTGTTCTTGTGGTTCCCTCTCTAAATTATAATTTGTTGTCCGTTGCTCAAATAACCCTTGCCTTACATTGTTTGGTTATTTTTTGGCCCTATTTTTGTGTTTTTAAGGACATCCGGATGCGGAAGACGATTGGTTATGGTATTAGAAGCGGGAAACTTTACTACTTGGAGTTGACCACCAGTAGTTCTAGCTTGCTGACTCAAGCTCTTTCCGTTGATGATCCTCGAGGAGTTACTAATAAAGTGTCAGACATCTGGATGTGGCACCGGCGCCTTGGGCATGCTTCCTTTGGTTATCTGCATAAGTTATTTCCTAGTTTATTTGTCAAGAATGATGTTTCTCAGTTTAAGTGTGATGTTTGTGAACTGGCTAAGAGCCATCGAACCTCTTTTCCCCCCAGTTTAACTAAAAGTACCGTTCCTTTTATGATTGTGCATTCTGATGTATGGGGACCGTCAAAAGTAGCTACTCTTGGTGGTGCTCATTGGTTTGTTACTTTTATTGATGATTGTACCCGAATGACTTGGGTTATTCTGTTAAAGTCGAAGAGTGAAGTTAGTTCGGCCTTTCAACGGTTCCACAAAATGGTTGCTGTACAATACAACAGGCATATCCAGGTTCTTCGCAGTGACAATGGGGGAGAATATGTTAATATGGAACTTCATTCATTCTTAGAGTTGCATGGCATTGTTCATCAGACCACGTGCCCATATACTCCTCAACAAAATGGAGTTGCAGAGAGGAAAAATCGACACTTGTTAGAAATGGTTCGTGCCTCCCTCATTTCGGCCCATCTGCCCCTCCATTATTGGGGAGAGGCACTTACGTCCGCCGCTTACCTTATTAATCGTCTTCCATTTCGGACGCTCAACTTCCATACGCCATTTCAGGCCCTCACATCTCAGACTAGCAGCCCTCCGACTCCCAATCTTTCCCCACGGGTCATTGGGTGTGTTGCGTTTGTTCACCTCCATCCACCTCACCGGAAGACTAAACTGGAACCTAGAGCTCTTCGTTGTGTTTTTTTGGGGTATGCTACTACCCAGAAAGGGTATCGTTGTTATCATCCTTCGAGTAAAAAAATGTTCATTACTCAGGATGTGAGTTTTCACGAGGATGAGATGTTTTTTCGTTCCTCCACGTCCTCACTTCAGGGGGAGTACCGAGAGAGTGAAGTTCTGACCCGAGAGGGTGATGTTCTGACCTTTGATTATTTTCTCGTGACGAGAAATGAGCTGCACGAAGAGCAGCCCTCGCAGTCTGCACAGTTGGAGCCCACGGCATCTGCAGGGCAGCAGCGCACGCTGCAGTTTTCTCAGATGGAGCCCACGACAATTGAAGGGCAGCAGCCCATGTTTGGTGAGCAGCCCACTGAACAAGAGTAATTCGGGAGGGTGGACCAACTCACGCGGGTTCCACACGAGGTTACACAAGGTTTGAGATTGAGCCACGGGTCCCACAAGTTTTGGTCTTGAGAGTGGCGAGCGGCCGTGTTTGGCAATGGGACCGAGTGTTTTTCACAAGATTCTTCTTCGGAGTGTCATATCGGGTCAAGGCACGAAACTCGTCTTACATTAATTCTCATAACTTGATCGTCTCCTACACTTAGGATGCACCTCGGCTTAGTCGCCTTCCCGAACGTGTTAACCTAGGTATCCACAAACACTTATGAGGCGAGATCCTAAGTGTAAACACAAGTATTCCTTGAGTGAACTGAGGAGTGGATTCAAAAGTAAGATGCCCATTAAACAACTATGTGTCTACACATCCACTGTCGAGAATCAAATAAGTCATTTGTATATCAATTATCTACGTATCTATTCCTAACGATTGATAGGGAGGCTTTTACTTGATTCTCATTTGGAAAGATGCAATGAGCGAGGAATTAAGGTCATTGAAGAAGAATGCTACGGGAAATAAGCGGCTTGCCGGTGGAAAGAAATACGTGGGATGTAAATGGGTTTATCTGATGAAATACAAACGAGATGGAGAGCGGTAGATACCAGCTAAAGCACGATTGGTGGCAAAGGGGTATACACGAAATATGGCATCGACTACAGCGATACGTTGCACCGGTGGCAAAGATCAATACGGTTCGTGTTCCTGCATGCAGCGCGGCAAATGCAGGTTGGCCTGCACCTTGATTCGATGTAAAAAAATGCATTCCTCCATGGGGGAATCTAGCGAGGAGATTTACATGGACCTTCCACCAGGAGTGCAGCGGAGGTAGGACATACGAGAGCGGAAGGGTATGTGAGGCTCGAGAAATCATTGTATGGGTTAAAGCAATCTCAAGAGCTTGGTTTGGTAGGTTTACCAAGTCTGAGCATTTGGGTGCCAGGAAGAGGCGGTGGGATCACACGTTATTCTACGAAACGCGAGAGCAACGGAAAGGTCACGGTTCTCATCGTATATGTGTGGATGATATGGTGGTTTGCGGAAGTAGCGATGGTTGAGCAAAAGCGGCCTTGAAGAATTTATTTGTCCACGAATTTGAGATGAAAGATCTTGGTTCTTTGAAATATTTCCTTAGGATTGAGTATCGAGATGCAAGTCGGGATATTTCTATCACAAAGGAAGTATGTTCTTGACTTGTTGAAAGAAGCAGAGTGTGGCAGTTTTTGGCCAGGTGTCACACTCCTTTGACGGGGAAGGAATGAAGTTGGGTATCGATCGGGAGACAAGAGTAGGTTGATAAAAGGGAGGGTATCAAAGGTTGGTAGGAAGATTAATGTACTTGGCCCACACTAGGCGGATCTTGCTCATGCCTTAAGTGTTATTAGTCAATATATGCACAATCCGAGGAACAACACATGAGTGCGATTATGAGAATGTTGAGTTACTTACTTGAAGGGAGCCTTTGGTAAAGGAATTTTATTTCAAAAAAATGGGCATTTCAACATTGAGTGCTATACGGATGCTGATTGGGCAGGATCAACGGATGATAGGCGCTCAACGTCCGGGTATTTCACCTTCGTTGGGGGAAATCTAGTAACGTGGCGGAGCAAGAAGCAGAATGTTGTCTCAAGGTCAAGTGCAGAATCCGAATTTAGAGGCATGGCACTCGGTATTTGTGAACTATTGTGGCTTCGGTTTCTGTTACAAGATTTGGGGGTCAAACATGATCAGCCGATGAAGTTGTTTTGTGACAATAAAGCTGCTCGTGATATTGCTCATAATCCCGTGCAACATGATAGGACTAAGCATGTAGAGGTTGACCGGTTCTTTATTAAAGAGAAGCTGGATAGTAAAGTAATTGAAGTTCCTCCCATAGGAACGGACGACCAAGTCGCAGATATTCTCACGAAGGCGGTTTCTAGTGACAAGTTCTCCAGGTTTCTAGACAAGTTGGGCATGTGCAACATCTATGCACCAACTTGAGGGGGAGTGTTGACTTGTATTAGGATTCCTGTAATTATGGGATTCCTACTATATTAAGTTTCCTAGTTTAGGATGTAATTATTCTTCCCTTATTCTTTCCCATATTTGTATAGGGTTGTATATATACCTGTTTTGAGATGAAATACAATTATCATTGAAAAGCATTCTTTCTTCTAAAACGTGGCAGAAACCAATTGTTGTTAAGAAATAAGAATAATTTAGGTTCTTTGACTTCCTTTGATTGTCATGTATAGTTTATACTAATACTACTAAAGGAAGATAAACATATTACTCGTTAAAGAGATTATTTTTGTAACCAATATATAATTTTAGTGGTTTCTATTATATGTTTAAAAAGTATACCAATTGTCCGATAGATATTTACTCTGATTACACGAGAGTATCTCTACTTACCGATATGCAACCTAAACAAGATTTTAATATTTTATTCTAAAAAGAAAATCCTTAAATTGCAAGAAATTTACGCAGACAACAAATTATTGTGATTTAATTGAAGTATTGTCATACATGCATGGACACGGTAAAGGAAGAGAGAAGTTGGTGTGGTTTGTATGATGGGAAATGGAAATTAAAAGATAGTAGTGCTACATACTGGTAATGGTAGGGTGTCCCAGCTTTGCTTTATTATATATGCTTACATTATATTCTTAGATAAAGATGAATCATAGCTAGTTTAAAATATTTTTAATTATTTAGTGTAGATAATATCGTATGTATTATAAAAAAATATATTATTAATTACTCTATATTTGTTTATTAATTTTATTTAGGAAAAGCATATATCACATGTTAAACGGACATTCAAATTCAAACCACGTATCAAACGAGTGATTTACATTCCTTCGTCATAAGATCCATGGATTAAATATGCCTTTGAGATGAGCCACCAACCTAAGCTTTCGAGGATATAAATGAGCCAAGTAGCCTAGCTTTTGCCTAAGTGCGTAACTTTAAATTAATTTATTTTTAGATTTTTTATAAAACCAATATGTTTTTGGCCAAGAGATATACATGGTTGAGGGGAAGAATTTTCAGGTGAGTATGTGACTGTCATTATTTAAAAAGAATGCAAATATGTATCTTCTAAAAGACTACTTAATAATGCAATTCAACAATGGGAACCGTTTACATTTGAAGTATTGATCTTAAAGGGTTATTGCTACGAAAATAAGTCTTGTTTCGTCATCTATAATATGCTCAAATCAACAAACAAAGTATCTCAAAGAAATGAAATAAAATGATGATGATCGATAATCAAATGACTAAAATTGACTTCATAATTTATAACATCTTTCTAAAAAATATTGTTCCATAATCATTTGATTTCAAGCTAGAGTTATGGACCTCGAATTTTTCTCGTAAAAATATGTGGGCACTAGAAGCCTAGGACATATATATACATACATTAGAAGCCTAGGAGGTATATGTAAATGCAAGAAAATCTAAAAGATAGACGGTTGGATTAACTTCAGATTCACAAACTATACGAGTTATGATGCTCGAATTTTCTCGTATGTGATGAATTTTGAAGAAGGGTTGTACGTAGAGAAGTGTTGTACGTTTTGGGAAGAGGAGAAAGCTAAGTCCCCACTACATTGGTCAGTACCAGATCATTTAGTGAGTTGGTGAGGTTGCTTACCGACTTAAGTTACCTTCAGAGTTATCGAGGGTGCACAATGTTTTCAACGTGTCCATGCTACAGAGATATGTCTATGATTCTTCGCATATGATCCAACCTCAGCCCTTGAAGATCCACTCGGATTTGACCTGCGATGAGGTAACAGTGATGATTCTTGACTTTAAGGAGAAGGTGTTACGAAACAAAACTCTTAGACTTGTAAAACTCTTGTTAGGAATCACGTCGTTGAGAAGGCGACTTGGGAGATAAAAGAACGCATGAGAGCTCTTTATCCATATTTGTTCTTAGATTCTACTTTTGTGTAATGTAGAAATTTGGAACAAAATTTTCTTAAGGGGGTAGATTGTGACGACCCATCCCTAATTTTATTGCAATTTTTTTCCAAAGTTGTAAATTGACCAAAATGCCCCTATAGGGTTAAGTGGTAATCCTATGAGGACATTTGAGCTCATTTCGTATTTTGTCTCATTTCTTGCCATATTCTTGTAGTATTCGTCACTACGAATGCGAGAGTGCAAACGGAATGTAAATCAAACATGTAACGAAGAAGTTGCTGGCGTTTAAATCTCGGGGCAAAATGGTAATTTGCACTCAAGCTTCCCGAGCCTTTCCAATTACAGGGGAAGATTTTTTTTTGTTTTCCTGTTTTGTGTCGTTGTTTTGTGTGCCAAGGGACCCGTCTCCTTCCTATTTTAGTAACCCGCTCCCCCTCTCTTTTCTCGCAACTCTCCCACTTTCTCTCTCACTCAGCTGACTCCCTCACTTTTTCTCTCTCGTCTCTCTCACTCCTTCCTACTGCACATAGAGTAAAGAACGACACCACCACCGTTCTCAGGTGATTCAGCCCCAAACCGCCATTGTGATCATATCTCCACCACGAACTCAAATATGAGTTCTTTGTCATGGAAATCCGAGTTAAGAGCCCAAAACACCGAGCTTCGATGCAGGTTCTTTTTCTAGCGAGTTGCAGAGCAAGGACGACCCATTTTCTAGGTCGATCTCATCGAGTTGGACGAGATCATCATCACCAATCGACTTCCCGACATTCCTAGGTTCAGATTCAAGTGTTTCGCCCTCGGATCTACACGAATTCAAAGATTTTGTTTTCGAGTCAAGGTTCTATGCCCTGTTTCAGGCCATTTTAGGCCACCTTTCGACTTTGAGTTAGGTATAAATGAGAACCTTCTCTCTACCTTGATTTTGACATAAAGATCATGAAAAACGGTTGAGTTTTGACCTTGTTTTGAATTTGATAGGTTTCTAAAAAAGTTTCAGGCGAAAAGCCTGGATTTCAGCCAAACTCTAGCCGGCAGATGGCAGACGATGGCAGCTTCAGCAATCGGCGAGAGGAAGAAGACGAAGAATATTTCATAACGGTGACAGAATATGCTCTAACGACGTCGTCATATTCTGTTAAAATCGAGCTATATTCTGTTAACTTCTGACTTTAACGGCGCATTCCACTGGCGTGTGGTGGCCCCATGGCGGCGAGTGGTGGTGCGTGAGCCCCTTTTTAAATACTTTCAATTATTGTTTTGAGCAAACAAAGGGATTTTCAAGTTTTTTCCTTAGTGTTTACAAACTTTGAGTAGTTTAATGATTAGCATAGTGATTTCACACATAGGGGAGACTTATCCATAGGAGTACAGAGGCCAGACGAGGTAAGGCGGCTACAATCCGACTATGTATCAGTAAGTGGACTATGTTTTTAAACATATAAATTATACTCTATTTATATAGTTTTCACAATGGTTTTGTGAAATAATTTTACATCATGCCATGATTTTACTTATAAGTATAAGTACTACTTAATTCGAACTCAATTCGAAGTTAAAACGAACATTTTACGAAGTTTTAAAGTGTAGGGGCATTTTGGTAATTTTCCACTCGTGTGTGGGAATTAGGGTTTTTGGCTGGCTGCATAGCAGCCAACCCTCCCCATCATTCTGCACGTTCTCATTCTCTTTCTCTCCCACTTCTCTCTCCCGGCCAAAAACTTCCAAAACATACACAAACCCTAGATTTTGGACGAATCACAAAACCATCAAACCGAGACACGAGACCATAGCCATTTTGATCGCCTCGTTATTCTGGACGAGGCTGTGATTTTAGAATCTCCAAACTCGAGCCCAATCGTCCAAACCGACGCCTGAACGAAAACGACGAACTGCCATTCAAGTTAATGTACAATCCCGACATAGGTAAGCCTCGAAACCATTGCCATTGATTTTATTGGATTGAGTAGGTTCAAATCGATATAAAGAACGTCGAATTTGGTGCAGTTTTGAAGGAGAACGGAATTAGGGTTTCCCGAAGCTTTCCAGCCAATTTCAGGCCATCTCCGGCCATTTTTCCGGCCTCAAATTGGTATGAAAATATTCTACTCCTCAATACCTTCAATTTGATATATGGCACGTTCAATTTGGCTAAAGAACGAAGAAGATATGAATTTTTGAAGTTTTGGGACATAATCGGTATTATTTTCCCAGATTCCGGCGAACCAGGGCGGCGGCGGATGGCGGCGCCGGCGGCAGCTCTAGCGACCGGCGCAAGGAAGAAGACAGGGAATATTCCTGACGGCGTCCACATATTCCGTCCAAAAAGATATATTCCGTTAACTTTAACGGCGCTGACGTCAGCAGGCGCGTGGCTAACGTCAGCCGCGCGTGGGACGGTGCGTGCAGGGCGTGTGGCGCGTGGGGGACACGTGCCGCGCGTGGGTGACACGTGCCAGCGCGTGGTGACACGCGCCAGCGCGTGGCGACATGTGCCAGCGCGTGGCCGGCGCGTGAAGCCACCTCCCAGCGCGTGGCGGCGCGTCCGACCGTTTCCCAGCGCGTGGCGGCGCGTACGGCGGCGCAGGCGGCGGTGGACGGTGGTTGTAGGGTTTTCGGGCTCCGGAAATCGTTTTTCGAGCCCGTTTTCGCTAAAATAGTATTATTTTGGGGTATTTCTCTTTAAGGCCTATTTTTAAGTTATTTTAGGGAAGTTCTAATTTGTTCCCTAATATTAAATAGGTAATTCTTCGACTCCGCACACCGAGGAGGGCAACACCGAGGGAGATTTCACTCCCGATCACCTGTGAGTGGACATTTGCTTTATTAAATGGTTTTTATGATTGAAAATGTTTATAAAATTGATTTCCTTATGGTTTAAAATGGTTTTCTGAGCATGTTTAATTATATATATTTATTATTAAATATATATATGTTGATAATTGTTGATGCAACCATAATTGTTTTATTTATGATTATGTATATTGGGAAATGAATTTAATTGGGGATTGTGGTTTTATACCAAAGTATGATTATACATTATGAAATGGTTTTATCCTATGATCTTATTTTTGCATAAGTATTAAATGGTATTTTGATATATGGTTTTGAAGGAAGATTTATTTATGCAATGTTAAATATTTGGGAATTATGAAAGGGATATTGCTTATTATATCTATACACATGAGTATGTATGTATGTTTTCAAACACACTTGGTATGCTTTCACTACGTTGTAGTACCGTTCTCATGGCCATAGGACAGTTCTCACATGTTTGGGTCACACGCACTGTTCTCCAAGGGTATTGTCCGGTAAATACCTTAGTGCAAGCTTGTCTTACGTTTATTGTTGTTTATGGGGAAAAGGCCCCACTATGTAAGGACTCGGGTGTGACGCGCTACGGCGCCAGGACTTACATGTGTGTGGTACTAGGAGTACAAATTATTGGATAACGTATTGAGCTTGTACGGTGATTGAGAGGCTGTTCCTCAACCCGTACATGGGTGATCGATCATATACCCTGTGTTGGTTTTCCCATATTATATATTATTGGAATTATGAAATTGTGATTTATGGATATTATACCTTTTGATATGTTTCAGTATACTATTAAAGTATCTTTTGAACTATACTACGATAGAATATTTCTACAGCTGTACTGAATTTTCAAACAGGGGGTTAGTATGTTGAAAAGAGAAAGGTTTGAGAAAACTTTTATTTTTGTCCACTCACACTTTTGTTTTTGCGCCCCCTTCAGGACATAGTGATAGTGCATCCGGCGCAGTCGAGGATTTTGCGTGGCAGCTCTGATTATCCATCCCGACCATGTAGGGATCTATCTTTCTTTCAGTTTCTATAATAATATCCATCCCTGTTATGGATAGAGATTCTAGGAACTCAGTTTATTATTTGTTTTCCGCTGTTTCAAAATTAGTACGCTCTGAACCATATGCATATTGACATTGAGTTTTGTAACTTTAATACAATTTAATTTTGGTTACACTAAGTGTTGTCATGCATTTAATGGCTTCGTCACTTACGAGTGTCGGCCAGCACGCTCGCACTCGGTATCCACGTGGGTATCGAGGGTGGGGTGTGTCACATGATCATACATATTTTATTTGTTCATCATACATGCTTACACTCGGTGTCTACTCGTCCCGGGCTAGGACCAGCTTCACGTGTATGTTCACACAGCATCGTTACGCTCACCTTGGATACATTGTAGGTGCCAGCCTGTACTAGGTTGCATTAGGCTTCTAGGACTTGTGTGTGACGCGCTTAGTACCAGCTTCACATGATTGTGGTACTCGAGCGTAGATTTATTACACCCATCCTATTCCATGTAACTACTTTCTGCATCGGATTATGTGTCTGCATATTTTGATGTGCATACTGTATTATATATGTTGAGATAATTGTGATTTATCCGTATCCTTGGCATATTTGCCCTTTTACTGTTACTATGGTTTTCATATTATACGTAGTATGATTTTTGGAAACTATATGGATTTTTACATCGAGGGGTTATTATGTTACGAAAAGAAAAAGTTTTAGAAATCCTTATTTTTGTCCACTCACACTTTCTGTTTTGCGCCACTCCAGGACTTTGTAGCTAGTTTTAGTGGTGAGTGAGAGACCACTGGTGGTTTTGACATCAACTTCATCTAATGTTGGGAATTTATTTCTTGTTAGTTGTATATTATCCATCCTACCCAGATGAGAATATTCTTACTTTTACTACACTCTTAACTATGCCTTGACATTGCATACATTTGTAATAAGGGTTCTTCCCACACTTCTGCACACTCTTACTTTTAGTTTAAATTAGTTTTAGACTTTGGTTTTAATTTATCCACACTTTTACACATCACTTGCATGTCATGCCTTTCGTCACATTTCCAGATGTCGGCCACCTTTCCAGATGTCGGCCATCATGCCTCGATTTCAGTGTTGACCTGGACATCTGGGTCGGAGTGTGTCATGAAGTCATATGGGTTCGGATTTTGGTATAGAAGATTTTTGAAGAAATACCTAAAAAATAAACGGTTAGATCATTAAAATACATTATGCGGTGGGCGCTAAAAAAATGTTCCAAAATATTCATATATATATATATATATATATGAATATGGTGGAGAATGCGTTGATGGTGTCACAACAGTTGGGTTGAAAGTCCTAATCCTAAGCTAGCCAATAAGAAGATGCCAGGAAAGCTATTTGCCAAGTTATATCAAAGATATGGAGGGAACAATTATATATGGGTTGGCTGTTTGCCGGATACAAAACTGAGAATAGATGAAAGTGGCAAACATTGAATTTCTAATACCCGTAGACATCGGCTTTGGCGGCCGTTAAAGTCGCCACTGTGATTTGACAAGAACTAGCAAAGTTGCCGGGTAGGCACAGTTGAAGAGATTTTTCAGTGTTTTCGGGGGAAGTCATGTGTCATAATACAAGTGAATGAGAATTTTTTTTTTTTTTGAAGTGTCTTTGTATTTGTACTATGACACGTGATGTATTGTTTCATGTTCCAAGTATACTGAAAAATTTATCCTTCAGTTGGTGTGCCAAAATAAGATGATTCCAAATCGTTGATTGCCACGTAGACTTTTATTAACAAAAATATCAAAAACTATGTAATGCAAGTATGAGATATATATAGTATCAATTAGGTTTTTTTTTTAAGTGTTCGGTTTTCAAATAGTACTCCACTTGTCATAATACAAGTGGAGAGACACGAAAAATATATTATTTTCTCCACTTGTATTATGACACGTGGAGTACCCTTTAAAAACTAGGTATTTAAGAAAATCTCTCATCAATTAGATGAATAATGTATCAATATGTGCAAGAATATTAAATGGTTAAACTAACCAATTGGTTAGACATTCTGACCCAATTCGCTCCTAATAAGTGACTCTCACTCCTATTAGTCTTCAATCGTCAACACAGTGATGTTTCTCCAATAAAATGAAAGAAAATAACTTGGCTGCTAACAATTCAGCAGGAGCTGCTGCTGAATACCCAATTCCGTGTGGACACGTGTTCACACGGAAGTGAGTATAAGCAGAAGTGGCTGCTGAATTGTCAGCAGCCAAGCCTTGTTCAAAATGAAATTAAAGCAAAAAGACATACATCCACCCAAAGAAAAAAGGATTTAAATATTGAATAATTGTACTGTGGGAGTACATAATTTTTATTTTATTTTATATATATTAGTATTGTGGGAGATATATATCCAACATACAGTGTTTGTGTTCTAATGTGCGTGGAAGCTGTGCATAAATTTGATTTCTTAACCAAATTAATGATTGTGCACCAAGTGGGACATTGCTTTGGTTAAGTTCTTTTATGTGCCTCGAGTGAACAAGGACTTAAAATTTAGTCTAACTTCGTGTATGTTTGCCTAAAAAATAAATGAAAGTAAAACGAAAACTAGAGAGAGAAACATAATATAATCATTTCATGATGGAGTCAAGATTACAAATGTTTACAAAAGTAAAATCTAGGTCGATGGGCCAAGCTACATGACTTGAAATGTAAATTGACTAGAAATGTAATGAAAGCAGTAAAACTCTAGTAAGATTCAGGCCATAGAAGGAAACATAATACTAGAGGAGTTCACCGAGATCACTAGTATCGGATTGGACTTAGTAAAAAACATACGCCTCTGAGAGGAAATCAAGATGGTTGGAATGACCCATCAACCGAATCATACCACAGGGTGGCAGAGTTGTAAAAGTTTTAGATCGTAGGATCTTAGGTAGTGTTTGCTTCGAGGGAAGGCTTTGATATTGTAGCTGAAGAGCTAAGAGAGTTTTGTTGAGGAGCAATTGAGTTTGTGATGAAAAGCAGTTGGGTTGATTGAAGAAAAACTCAAGGTTTTGTTTAATCGTAGAGATTGAATTTGATGAAGGTCTCGAGCTTGACGATCTCTGACTCTATTTATAGGTAGTAGAGAAGAAGCAACCTCGATCATAGTTCTGAGTTGGAGCATGGGTAGATTGGTCATTTGGTGCTGGCAGTGACTGTAATTCCTGGTAGGTGGCCTTTAGTTGTGTTTTGTGGCGGTTCGCACAATCGCGGTAGTGACATCAACATGTTGAGTGATGCGTGTATGGGCATTTAAGGAGACAATATATTCGTGGGTCTGGTCGTTTGTGTGGCAAACGCTCCTAGGTGAAAACCCTGTATGAGCCCTCGAACTGGTTGGGATAGAGTGAAGTGGTAGTCTGAGCTCTGGGATAGGGTCCTAATTGGGTTTCGAAGTTGGTGGGCCGGAGTTGTGCGAGTTTTGCATAAACAAAAATAGTTTTGTCCTCATAGCATGCCTTATTTTTATTTATGGCCTAACAACCTCCTTTTTCTTTTACTTTCTTTTTTATGAAAACCCAATAATCTCTAGTTTATTTCTTGACAAAAAAAAAACGTAATAATAATCTCGTTTTGTTTTAATAAACTTGTGGAAAAAGTTTCTAAGATTAATGATAATTAATCAAGTGCAAGAGAATATTAAAGCCTCACCATTGACAAAAGTGCTCGGTTGACATCTTACTTGGAGATAATTAAGCAAATTCATGATTACCCATCGTTACTACATGTCAACCCTCTCTCGAATTAAAGAAAAGCACATTTGACAATCCTAATTTTTTCCTTGATTCAAAACCAATAGATGCAAAGTACGCAAGCGTCTGCAGTGTGCACACCACACACACACTAATTAACTAGAAAACTACATATAGAAATTAATTAATTAATAATATATGCGTTGTCAAGTATTTTAGACCACCAACCAAGTCACCAAATCTTTATAAAATCTACATCTATACTTTTGGAAATTTTCCTTGATCGTCAAGGAATGGGGTTAAAAGAAGGAAAAATTTTTGGATAGTACGAACTATTTAATGGTCCGATTATCGAATGGTTCTAAATTAATTTACAGTGAGTCTCAAATAAATTTTAAACTATTTAACAATATATATCATTCAATGGTACGTACTATTAAAATTTAATAAAAAAAAAGGGTTAAGATTAGTTAGTGGGGTCAAAAGGAGGTAGCTACACAGTAAATTAGTGGTCGATCACACAAGGCATCTTTTATCTTGAGTTGTTGCTCTCTTAAAATATATTTATATATAGCTACTTCAAGAACTTTCTTAATTTATTACATTCTTTTTAGACTTTTCCTAACCAGCACAATTGCAGCTGAAAAAAAAGGTGAATCACATGGACAGGCCTAAGACTTTTTGTTAGAGGCATTGGAGATTAGAGAGCATCATTACATTTTCCTCTCATTCATTCTCATTGTAACTAGTAATTGTAATTCCCTCAAGCTACTAGCTAGTGATTCCTTAGGAGCACATAAAGATCTCTTAGGATACATCACATGTCATTCTTTTGGACAACCATCAACGCTGTGGGACTGTGTCGGCATATGAAAATGCCTGCGAGTGGGAGACAACCATGAGTCTTTCTTGCATACTCCGTACTCCGAAACACTTAAAAATTTTTGGACAATCATAAATTTGTTTTTGTTTTCTTTTCCTTTTCTGTTATTTTGTAAGTGTTTGTGTTTGGAACGAGGTTAAGTGAGCATAAATTGTTTTTAACAATGTGATATTCTATTTTAAATTAATTTAAGTCATGTTTATTTACAAGAAATGAGAATTAAAATCATTTTCATTATTGTGTTCCTCGTTTATAAAAATATAGGATTAAGAATCAGTTTACTTCTAAACTTTTCCTTGTGTTCACTAATATGTAAGAAATCGAAAAAGTGCTAACTTCCCCTTCAAATTTATAATTAAATACCTAAATATCAGGAATTCTGATTCCCTTCCTTTGCTTTTCCTCTTTCTAAGTTTTCTCAGTCCTTCTATATTCCATGTTTAAAGTAAGTGAGATTCAATCTTTAATGGGGCACCACACGGCCTAAACCAATCGGACTAAATTATAACTGCATTGGAATTTTATATATATATTTTTGAATTGTGGATGCATTATTAATTTGCATAAGATAATACATATATAAGATAGCATACAATTATCAATACCAAACTTGACTTTCAGTGACTAGGGCAATATCTCTACGAAAAGACTCGCGGCATGATTACCATCACGGTGCATAAAATCCTTTTTGATGCAAAAAAATCACCAACCCTAACTAAAATACAAATACAACCAAAAAGTAAAGAGACAATAAGCTAGACGTAATACACTAATGGTGTGAGCCGTGGTATAAAAACCTTAGAGAAGAAGCAATTATGTAATTTACATAACAAAAAGGGTTGTGTAATTTTCTTTTACATACAATATCTCGAGCAATAGACAATATTGTGCAACTTTTGATTTCAGTGCATCACCAACTGTTTTGTGCTGGAGGGGAATAAAACAGTGGAACTGTGGAAGTCTTGATCAAGAGCTGTATATTTGTGCATAATAAACCGCAATATAGTTGCTCTTTTTCTATGCATGCACCAATATATCTGTCATCCTTTTCGACTCTTATAAGCAATGGTTATGAGCAGCGCAACTGGCACCATAGTGGCCAATATTGTTGAGTAATGAGTATTGCTTTGTGGGCTATAATATAAAAGTAAATATGTTCCTACCAATAACTAATTTTCCTCAATCTTTCAGTGGTCTTTTCGATTTACCCAAACGGTGGGAAAGATGGTGTACATCATAAATCATATCCTCTTCAGACTTCAGTCACTCGTTTCAAAAATGACCACAATGCAAGTCTACATCAATTGATAAAGATAATTTGGCCTAAATAATAGTGATAGCCTAAATGGTGAGGGACAATTTAATGGATTAGGAGTAGGATATATAAAATTCTTTATAATTTATGAAATTCTTTTGTAAAAGTTGAAAAAAAAACCATGAATAGTGCGTGAAGTATGTAATTCTTTTTCAAGTTTAATTAGTGTGGTCTGTTTATCAAAGTTTATTTTTTATAGTTTCTCAGTATATCAATGGCTAGCTTTCCTTTTGAAGCATCTTTCTGCTTGTGCACCGAATTTTATTTGGTCTAGAGATTTGATTTCCTGTAAATTGGTAACTGTTAAATGGAATATGGTATGTGGGCCTAAAATTGAACGTGGTCTTGGTCTTCATGATTTAGCAACTTTGAACTTGACGACTTTGCTCAAGTTTGACTGGGTGTTTCCCTCTTTTCGGCCGAGTCGGGCTGAGAGAAGGATTTTTGGTCCTTCTTTTAATCTGGTGCGAGGCATGCCACCAACCAAGCCAAGAATTGGCGAGGTTGAAAAAGAATTGAGATGTTGCGCTTGAGCCTAACTTCTAACCAAGTGACTAGGGGTGGGCGCGGTGCAGTTCGGTGCGGTTTTGAAGCCAAAACCAAAATGAAACCAAACCGTTTGTTTCGGTTCGGTGCAGTTTCAAACGGTTTCGTTTTGGTTTTTGAGATAAAATTTATAATATACACCTATTTATGCATAAGACGGTCTTAATTTTCTCATAAATTAATTAATGAAAATGCAGCAAAACCAGCAACAATCTAGCAAAAAACAGCAGCAAAACTGCATAAAAAAGCAGCAAAACAACAGAAAAATAGCAGCAAAACTGCAACAAAAACTACACCAAAGCTGCAGCAAAATACTGCAGCAAAACTTCACCAAAACAGCACCAAAAAAACTGTACCAAACTGCACCAAAAAACTGCACCAAAACTGCAGGACTCAAAGTGCAAAATTGGATGATAGTCTACTGTCTAGTTGAACTATTGAAGTATTGAACTAATTAATTAAAAAGTTTAAAACATAATATTTAATATATGATGCGGTTTCAGTTTCGGTGCGGTTTTGAAAACCCAAAACCGAAACCAAACCGTTTTCTTTGCCGCGGTTCGGTTTCGAAACCGAAACCGTTTCAAAACCGCAAAACCAAACCGTTCGGTGCGGTCTGATTCGATTCGTGTTTCAGTTTCAGTTTTCGGTTCCAAGTGCCCACCCCTACAAGTGACTGAGAGACCAAGCAAGGAACCTTCTCTTGGTCCGAGTCCGATCACTACCTTGGAATCAAGGTTGGTTTGGCTTTAGATCTCTGTTTTTGAGTTTTGGGTTTATCTGATGCAATGGATGGAAGTGCTAATTGCAATTAAGATAATAAAGTAAGATATTAAAGTGAGAGAAAGTAAACGACGAGTAATTAAAGATAAGCGAAATAAGAACAAAGAACGAATTTAAACTAACGAAAGGGATTAAAGTAAAATAACCTTGATTAAAATGAAATTGAAATAACAACTTAATTAAAATGTATTTGAACTAAACCAACGAAAATAAGCTTACAATTAAGAGTGTGAGAATGTAAACGAACGGAATGTAAATCCTATGCTAAGAAATAAAAAAGTGCGGGATAATCTAAAGAAAAGACTTTGTGTGTTTGATCGGGAATCTTTTCTTCTTCTTATGGTGAGGTATTTATAGGGCAATGCACAACCCACTTTCTTGGCCATTCAATGGCCTGGAGTCAACTCTCTTTGAAAGCATTCCTCGTTTGGCCTCCTTGATTTCTGGGATTTAATTGATGAGGATTTGACTTCCATTATTTGGGGCTTAATTGCTTGATTCTCTCATTCTTTTGGGTTGATTTAAGCTGACCTTGACCTTCTTCCTTTTCTAAATTTCATCATGTGAAAGTTAGCCTTGATTTCCCTCCATGTACATTGAACCCAAATTTGAAAGCTTTGATCCATTTTGGGTTGAAATTTCTCATTACATGGTCGAAACCATCAATCTTGGTTCTTGAAGAATTTTCCAACATGGACGGGGCTGAGATGTTTGGTCCTGAGTCTAGAGTGATACAAGACTGAAATGTGTGATCCCAGACCCAGAATACCATGGGTCTAAGGAGATTGGTCTCAGGCTCAAATTGTCATAGAACCAAGGACATTGATCTCGGATCCGGATTGTCATGGAACCAAGGGCATTAATCTCGGATCCAAATTTTCATGGAACCGAGATGCTATGAAACCAAGAGCCTGGTCCTAGGTGTGGATTTTGATGGCTCCGAGATGTTTGGTCATTGACCCCAAAAACCTTATTATTATTTAAAATTTATTTATTTTGTGCAAGGTTAGATGATCTTCCTTGCTAAGCTGGGCCCAATGAGAGTCGAGTCTCTGTCATTCTAGGTCATGATCGGCCTCAACTAAATCGAACAAACCAATCAAGTTTTAAATCCATGCAACTTCCGAGTTTTCCATGCAAATTGGTCATGCAAGTTGGCCATGAAAATTGGTCATGCGAGGCTCGGGTGGCTCCAAAAGAAAGTTGGCTCAAACATGGCTCTAAAGAGATGGACCAATAAGATGGTTCTAAATAGATGGACCACTAATATGGCTCCAACGAGATGGACCGAAAAGAGATGAACTACTAAGAAATTGACCACTAAGATGGCTCCAAAGAGATGGACCACGTTGCAAACCTAGGTCGGTAGACCCGACCTTGTTGGTCTCAGAGGTGTTTGACTCGGACGAAATTTGGAGTGGCCCAAACATTAGGATACTTTACAATCTTCTTCTTTGTGGAGTTCTTTTACCCGCTAGCATTTTCTCCTCACGCCTTACAAAAAATAAGATGGGCATGGTTTGAAGCGTGCTTTACTTGTTCTGAATAATAATAGTCATTGGATTATTGGAGATGGGAGGTTAGTTTCTTTTTGGTTTGATAAATGGTTGGATGAGCTAATTATTAGTCCTTCATTATCTCCGGTCATTCCTCCTACAGTTTTTCCTCGAGTTTCCAATGTTATTCAAGCTCAGAGTTGGTTATTGCCGAATTATTTTGTAGATTTATTCCTGTTGTAGCATATAAAATTTTGCATCATCTTGTACCCTTGACAGCAATTGATGACAAATTGATTTGGGAGCCATCTCCTTTTGGGTAATTTTCCTTTTCTTCTAGTTATCCTCTAATTCGAGGGAGATAGTGATTGTGCTTGGGCAAAAGTTATTTGGTGGCATTTCATTCCACCTTGATTATCTATTTTGGCTTGGCGTCTTTTTGCGTGATAAACTTTTCACCGAGGTTGCACTACAATGATGTGGTATTTCTTTGACATCTATTTGTTGTATTTCTTTGACATCTATTTGTTGTTTATGTCATGTTTCTGAGGAATCTACTGCTTATGTTTTTTTCACCGCTGCCAATTTTCTAAGCAACTTTGGAAGTGGTTAGTATGTCAATTTGTTACATCTTTGCCTTATTCAGGTTCTTTTGTTTTTTCTGGGATGCTTTTGTGCATAAGCCATTTTTCTGTCAATTGCACAATCTCTGGCTCTTTGTGAGTTTTTTTTTTTTACTATCTCGGTTGTCTGGAAATCTCAAAACAAGTTTATTTTTAGGGCCTTTCAATCTCTTTCGATCGTCTTTGCATGTCTATCTTTTATGGGCTCGTTCATGGTGGGAAGTTTATTCATGGATACTCTCAAGGTTTAGATACTCGTATCATTTCTTCTCTAGCAATTCAGCCTATTCCTCATAAATCCCCTACTATTTTTCCCGTGTTATGGTCTCCTCCTTGGTATCCTTGGATTAAACTTAATACAGATGGTTTGTGTCACGCCCCAGACTCGTGGCTGATGGAAAAATAACCCCGCACCCGGTGCGCAAGGAAAAAAATGAAAATAAAAAGAAAATAAACAAAGAGAAACCAGGATGAAAAATATAAAATTTATCTTATAAAAATAATAACTCATAATTCTTTACAAGGCTACAAAAGAAAAAAAAACAGTTATAGCTTCATATCTAATCTGATCTCATCCCGCCTACCCTCTTGATTGTCTAGTTTGTAAACCTGCATAACAATAAAGGGATAAGCTTCAACAACTCTGTACGAACATAACTTTACCACAATAAATTGACTAAAGTGTCATGGTGTCATATAATCAAATATCAAATCATTTTTAATAATAATGCAGAGTGCAATGCAGATTCTTTGTCTATACCCGTTAATTTGTATAACTAAACACCCATACCTCGTATGTCCCATTCCATATTTATACCACTTGGTCCCGAGTGAATAATTATACGAACTAACCCACATCCCAAAACATCCCAGGACTCCCCTTTTGTTAGTCGTCTTGCCTAAACTCTTCGTCACCGGTCTTGAATTACCCTAAAAGAAAATGTGCATTGTGGGCTTGCTTGAGACTTGGTACCTACTAAGAGTTTGGCTTAACTACACAAAAGATCCTTTCCAACTACCCTCATGTCCAATTCTTTCTCAACACCGAAGTTCCAACCACTTCTCACATATGAGTGATGCACAAATAATTTCACTTCATCGTTCACATGTACCACAAATATTCTCAATGAATAACATTTCAAATGGTAACACAATCATTGATAACAAATAAACATCCAAGTGATCTAATGATGTACACATATCCATGTAACACCCAACAAGATTAATCAACCAATGAGATCAAATAATAGAGCACTTCACGAAATTTAATAAAATCAATATCCGTAAAGGTCTGCCGTATTTCCCCTACCTAGATTTCAAAACTATAGCGTAGTTCCAACTCTTTGTTACAAGAGTGCACCAACTTGATCAAATCCTATGTACAAGTGTACGCCATCACAAAATGCATGCTCTAAGCCTAATCAAATTAATTGGGAACTGCTCTTTAGTTGATCTAAAATAACATTGCTATAATAAAAGAAACGTTTGAATAGATGATAAAGCATCAGTACAACCAAACACTGCTTTAACTGAATGATATAGAGAATATATATATAGTTCATATAATCATTCCAACTCTGAACATATGGTGGTTTATTAATATAGTAGGCATATAAGCCAAAAGCTTGAAAATGTGAAAGATTGGTTTTGTTCTAGTATATACAAATGCATATAAAGATAGCTATAATATATATAGTTTGAGAGTGTGAAAACCAGCGGCAGATAGATATGTAGATAGATAAGTAGTTTAGAAAAGGAAATTGAATTGGAATTGTCAAACTAGGGTATTATCCATAGCCCTTTCATATTTTATAATAAAACAACCAACTCAAAGATATATACATACTTAAAACCAAATCAAAGTAAGCATGTGTATAAACTAGCTTTGAATAAAAACTCTATGACAGATAAAAATAATAATAAGAAAGGAAAGTATATAATAGTCATGAAAAAGATAAACAAGGTACATAAATCGTTACCCATACATAGCAAGCTACAAAGTGACTCCACAGTCCACCTTCCCTCTCTGATCGATCTCTCTCTCCCAACACTAATCTAGTTGCAGAGAAAGAGACGTGAAACAATCCTTTTTTTGTTTTTTGCCAGTGTGAGAAATTGAAACTAAGAACATACTCTTTTACTCGAAGGCATAGAAAAAGATTAATTGAAGGGTAGACAAAACTCTGATTTGGAGAACACCCAGATTCTATCTCTCTGTCTCTCGTCGGTTGGGTAAGAGAAGAATGGTCCCTTCTTATACCATTCCAATCCCATAACCTGTAACCTTACACCGACTAAAGGTGTAGGTAACTATTAAAATTATAATAACTAGCCTCTCTGCACGCCCTGGCGCGCGCGCGAGAGGCCTTTTTGTATTCACGGGCGTGTTCGAGGCCTTTTTCAGGATGTAGGCAAGGAGCATACGTGTTGGCTTAACCGCTGGTTTACACCTTCTATCGGATCGATTCAACAGTAGGCTTCACTCTGATTCCTTCGAAGGAATGTTTATGAGGCATTTGTCGTCGGTGTGTTTGTCAGGCGTGCCACTATTGGCATTTTGCCAATAGAAATATGTATATTAGTTTTAGTATAAGTTAGTTTATAAATATATTAGGTACTTGCGCCACAAGTAATATAACTTCTATTCATCGAATTGGCGACTTAATTAGATTAGGTCTTGGTTAGGTTCTTTTTATTGCCTTGCTTATTAAGGACTTTTAATATCTCTCGATTGTTTATACCAGAGATTGCTTAAGATGGGATTTTGATATAAACTGGCTATAACAAAATGTTCCACGCTCGCGCATACATAGAAAAGTAAAGACGATAATTAAAGACAAGAATTGAAATACTTGAAAGTAAAGACTTTGAGGGATTTCCTCAAAGGTTTCTTTCTGAACTTAAGAGTTCTGTTTTTTGGTTGTTTGAGTGTCCTTTACTTCGAATCCTCCCCTCGTTTATATAGACCATTAGGGAGCCCACGTCACAGCCGTCACTTCTCTCTGCCACCGTCTCTGGAGACTCAATGAGGTAAGGCTTAATCAGTAAGGCAATAAATAATATCCCTGATCAGCCTACTCCCACCGAGAAAAGTTCTTTATTCAGTCTGATTCCCTCTAAAATGTCAAGGGCTTTGCATTAAATGCAGTCAGTGGAGGACTTTTCAGACTTACTTCCTTTTTGTCCACTAGTCTGGGTTGGGCCTTTCCTCTCTTAGGCCCAACCCATTACCAAAAATAAGTTATGGCCCAATGGATATTTTTCAGTGTAAACAATTGCCCCCTTAAACTTACTTAAGCCGTTTCATGATCGGCTTTAGTCAAGTTTAAGACTCTTTGGGACTTTCTCCATCATCTTTGAATCTGTGCCAACTATTCAATTCCCCTGTGTGAACTCATTTAAGCCATTATGACCGGCTTTGGTGAAGTCTAAGACTCTTTGGTAATCTCCCACTACCTTAGAATCCGTGACAAATATCCGCTTTATATTTGCGTTCTTTAGGCGGCATATCAAGCATCAGCAATACCATCCTCAGTGTTTAGAAACTCTCCTTCCCTTCAACTTCACATCATCACCAATTACTCCATAGAGAGAAACCCAGTATGTTTCTGGTGAGAATTTTGAATAATACCCACAAAAATGGGAACAAGCCTCAAGGCTTGTTCCAATATTTATGTTGTTTCAACATCCTAATGCATCTATGATGCCAAAGATCGGATTGTCATGGGGCTCTTGCCATGCCCCACCCTTGCCGTACACCCGTCGTCTGGATATAACCTCCTAGTACCTGGTGGAAACTCCTCCAGGATCTCAACCGATCTGCCGATCCTCATTATCCTTAACACTTTCCCCCATCTCGGGATTTGGCACTTCGGTTTCTCTAGTCTTCAGCTTCTGGACGAAGTGGGAGCCTTGAGAAGAAGTTCGGACATGATGGATAATAAATCACGAATGTCCTTGGAATCTCCTACTCTAGGTCTAGAATTAGGGCTGAATGTTAGTGTCTGAGCTTTCTTCTTTCTAGTTTATTTCCAGGTTGTCCGAACAATTTCTATCCTATAATAAAACGATTTTATTTTTCTACCCTAGTTTGTTCAAACAAGGACCCTAAAAAATAACCTATTTGTCTTACTAACCCACTTACCCTGAATAAACAGCCCTAATAATCCATAAAGTTGGAAAAAATCCACTTACCCCTTTAAATTTAATTAAGCCGTTTATAATCGACCCTTTTTAAGTTTTGAGATGCTTTGATATTTCATTTCACCTCAGAATCCGTGATAAGCGCCATTTCCTGGCGCACTAAACACGTTTTAATGCAAAACGGTTCCACTAACCGTTACTTCTGGGAGCACAACCGGAAACCCATAATTGCCTGTTTTTTATTTGTACGAACTTTTCCACCTTTATAATTGTGATTTCTGGAAAGGTACTATTCACCTGCCTCCAAATTCTTTCAATCCCAGAATTTCCTTTTGAGCCTAACTTTCCCAAATTCGCCCATTGCATTTTTGCCCTAATTTCAATCCCACATCTTCATCAATGGCTCCTAAGAGAGAACCCCTGACACACCCCACCCTCGATACCCACGTGGATACCGAGTGCGAGCGTGCTGGCCGACACTCGTAAGTGACGAAGCCATTAAATGCATGACAACACTTGTGAAAATGAAATTAAATTGTAATAAACGTTGCGGAATTCAATGTCAATATGCATATGGTTCAGAGCGTACTAAATTTGAAACAGCGGAATCAAATAATAAACTGAGTTCCTAAGAAGAATCCCTACATGGTCGGGATGAAAGATCAGAGCTGCCACGTATCCTCGACCTCGCCAGAAACAGTCTCACTATGACCTGAAGGGGGCGCAAAAACAAAAGGTGTGAGTGGACAAAAATCAAAGTTTTCGCAAACCTTTCTCTTTTCAAAGTACTAACCCCCTGTTTGAAAACTAGTAAAAATATACCATCGTAGTATAGTTCAAAAGATACTTTACTATTATACGGAAACATATCCAAAAGGTATAATAACATAAATCACAGTTCATAGTTCCGTCAACAAATATATATAAATATAATATGGGAAAACCAACACAGGGTATATGCGCGATCACCCATGTACGGGTTGAGGAACAGCCTCTCAATCACCGTACAAGCACTTTACGTTATCCACTATTTTGTACTCCTAGTACCACACACATGTAAGCACTTGCGCCGCAGCGCGTCACACCCGAGTCCTTACGCAGTGGGGCCTTTTCCCCATAAACAACAATAAACGTAAGACAAGCTTGCACTAAGGTATTTACCGGACAATACCCCTGGAGTACAGTGCGTGTGACCCAAACATGTGAGACTTGTCCTATGGCCATGAGAACGGTACTACAACGTAGTGAAAGCATACCTAGTGTGTTTGAAAACATACATACATACTCATGTGTATAGATATAGGAGTAATATCACTTTCATAATTCCCAAATAATTAATATTGCATAAATAAATATTTCCCAATGGAAATCGTATATCAAATACCCACATATAAGCATACCCGAAATCATAGTCCAAAACCATATACTAAAATATCCATAAGTAACCAAACCTTATATAATCGAATATATTTATGCATAGAAGCCGATATTTAAATATCCAATTACCCATAGAAATATCATATCTCAAAATAGTTTCATAATATATATATATCCATATGTATATATATATAAAATCCTATCTCACAACCATTTTATATTATATAAGGTCACTAAATCAAAATCATGCTTCAAAACCATTTAGAATCATATAAATATCCAAATTATAAATATTTCAAAGCATAGAAATCATTTATTTAAAACAAAAGTCCACTCACAGGTATTCGGGAGTGAAATCTCCCCCGTCGTTGTCCTCCTGGGTGTGCGGAGCCGAAGAATTACCTATTTAAAGTTAGGGAATAAATTAGACTTTCCCTAAAAATAATTAAAAAATAGGCCTTAAAAGAATCCCCCCAAAAATATGAATGTTGTAGCGAAAACGGGCTCGAAAAACGATTTCCGGAGCCCGAAAACCCTACCGCCGCCGTCCACCGCCGCCGGCGCCGCCGTGCGCCGCCGCACGCGCCGCCACGCGCCGGGAAACGGTCGGAAAACTCCTCCACGCGCCGGGAAACCCCCTCACGCGCCGGCACGCGCCGGCACGCGCCGGGAAACCCCCGGACGCGCCCACACGCGCCGGAAAACCGTCCCACGCGCCGGCCACGCGCCGGCGAGTGGTTTCACGCGCTGGCACGTGGTCCCACGCGCTGGCACGTGTCGCCACGCGCTGGCACGTGGTCCCACGCGCTGGCGCGTGTCCCCCACGCGCGTCACGCGCCCCACACGCCTTGCTGACGTCACCCCACGCGCTGCTGACGTCAGCCACGCGCCCCACGCGCCTGCTGACGTCAGCACCGTTAAAGTTAACGGAACATACCTTCGCCGTTAGGAATATTCCCCTGCCGTTAGGAATATTCCGTTACCATTAACGGAATATTCCCCTCCTCCTTCCTCTCGCCGGTCGCCGGAGCTCCGCCGCCGGCCGCCGTCCGCCGCCGTCTGGTTCGCCGGAATCTGGAAATTTAATACCGATTATGTCCCAAGACTTCAAAAATTCATAACTTCTTCATCCTTTGTCCAAAATTGACGTGCCATATATCAAATTGAAGGTATTGAGGAGTAGAATATTTTTATACCTATTTGAGGCCGGAAAAGTGGCCGGAGATGGCCTGAAATTGGCCGGAAAGCTTCGGGAAACCCTAATTCCGTTCTCCTTCGATACTGCACCAAAATTTACGTACTTTATATGAAATTGAACCTACTCAATCCAACAAAGCCAAAGGTAATGGTCTCGAGGTTTACCTTGGTCCGGATTGTACAGAAAGTCGATGAACAGTTCGCCTATTCCGTTCCGACTTCGGTTTGAACGAACGGGTTCGAGTTTGAAGATTCCAAGATCACAGTCCCGTCCAAAATGACGAGAGGATCACGTTGGTATGAATTTTGGGCGACGGTTTGGTGGTTTTGTGATTCAACAAGGATTAGGGTTCGTCGGTTCGTGGTTTGGCTTAGAGAGAAAATGGGAGAGAAAAGAGAAAAGACGTGCAGAAAAATGTGGGGAGGGTTGGCTGCTGTGCAGTCAGCCCAAAACCCTAATTCCCATACACGGAGTGGAAAATTACCAAAATGCCCCTACACTTTAAAGCTTCGTAAAACGTTCGTTTGAACTCCGAATTGAGTTCCGCTTGCGCCCACGCGTTCGTATCGACGAGTACTTCGAGAATATGTAAAGAAAATAATTTTCACAAGTCGTCCCGAAAAAGTCAACAAAAGTCAACTTTGACCCTAGGGGTATTTTGGTCATTTCACATAAATTTTGGGACGGGTTGTAACAACCCCGGTATATTTTCGGCGAGAAGCTTGATCAGCACAACCAAAAATGGGAACAGGCCCTTGAGGTCTGTTCCAACCTCTATACTGCTTCAACGCTGCACCCCCTCCATGGTGCCTACACCAACGGTCCTTGTTGGTTAAGGCCTCGTGTTCACTCTGCCATCGATCAGATTGATATGAATCCTTGGACCTGCCCCCCACCTTATATGCGCCACCTGGAGAAGACCTCCTGGAGTCTGGTAGAAAGGGGGTACCTTTCACCCTTTGTCTATGGGGTTGAATCCGACAAGAAGAACATGAGCCTAACATGGTCGGATTGGGTCGATCGCCTCCAGCCGCAGTATAGTGATCAGTGGAAGGCCAACGGGATCTATCATCTGATCGAGATGACCAAGATCGTGCAAGAACCCAATCTTGCCCTCGTTTTCACTGCGGCCATGTTTTGGAACACCACCACCAACACCTTTGATTTCAGGTGTGGTCCTATGTCCCTAACCGTCTTGGACATGGCCCAACTCTTTAGGCTTAGGCCATTGAGAAGGGTGGTGGATGTTACTGGCAATTGGAGTAACTCATTTACCTAATCCGCCCAGGAAAAAGAAGCAATCAGATCGCAGCTGCTGAAGGTGGAACCCGACAATGATTTCAGCGAGCACATCGCGTTCGGTCATTACCCCGGGTACTACAGCCATCTGTTTTCCCAAGACCCTGCTCGGGAACATGTATATTTCCTGGTGTACTTCCTGAGCAGGTTTCTCATCCCCAATGCCTCCAAGTGCGTCAAGGCGGAATGGTGATATGATAAAAGTTAACACTCAAATTAAACCCTCTTTTGACAATTGTAGTGAAGTATGTAAGTAGGGATCGTTCTAAACCGGGGATTAGGAGGGATTACTAAATCTCTTGGAAACTGACTCAAAAACGTAAAAACAAAGTTTAAAATACTAAATTAGACTCAAAGAATACAAAACTATAACTTAAAACACCAAAACAAACCAAAAGACTCAAAACAGCGAACAAACACTCAAAACTGTCTTAAAAACACTTTCTGGGCAATTTTGGACACTAAAGAAGATTTTGACGAAAATAAATTATAACTTGACTCAAAACACTTAAAAACACAATCTAAAACACTTTCTAACTAATTTGACACTTGAAAACACAGGGGTGATTGGTTTTGACGAATTTTTGAAAACAAAACTAAACTTTGGAAAACAAACAGATTTGAAAACGAATTTGGTTTAAATAGATGGATGAAAGGCTGGCTAAGGGGTTCATCTCCACACATGTTATTCTTGCATACAAAACGATTTCCAATTGCTTTTCAATAAACCATGAATTCTCAATGCCCCAAGTTAATTAGGTCCGCTTTAATTAACCTTCAGATTTTCCTAACGTTATTGAATTGGATGATTGCATACGACAACCCAAAGCATTCCCTACAAGTCCCCTATATGATTGCATAATAGAGATACAAGCAAAAATCATTAAGTTCTGTGAAAACCATAAGCATTGACGAAGCACTTGTTACTATGATTGCATGAAACTTATGCCAAGAATTTACTTAACTCGATTGAGATCATCAACCTTTACTACTTATGAATATAAGTTCATAACTATTAGGTGAAACTCCCTTATACCCTAGCGTTCAATTTATGCATGATAATTAAGCGTGCACTCTTAACCCACACACACAAATCAATTTAATTCAAACAGATAAGTAAATTGAATTCACAACTTATGAAACGCAATTAGAGGTAATCAAATCATATAGCAAGCATAATCATGTGTTTCGAATCCCCCCCTTAGCCAAGGGGGGTTTAGTTCCTCATATGTACAGAGCAAAGAATATTGAATTGGAACATTGAAAATAAAAGAAAGATTACACCTAAAACGTCCAGCAACTCAGACTTGAATGGCATGCACGTCCACGGCTTCTTCTCCTCCTCTTTGCTGCGGCACAAGGGTTGGTGGTGAAAAGTGTAGGATGATGAATGATGTAGAAGTCTCTGTATGGTATGGCAGGGTATGAAGAAGGATAGAAAATTATGGCGAATGGTCCGTCTCTCCTTTCGACGAAAATTGGTTCATATCTTATATATCTTGTGCGTCCCCAAGTGATTCCATTCTTAAAGGATTCTAAAGCACGATTTTTTAGAGAGTTTAGACTTCCTTAGAACTCCTTGATTCATCTGAATTAAAAGTAAGAACACGCACAAACAGCTGTCACGTTATCTTCCTTTCAACCCAATCCGACTAAAACTCTTCTGCCTGTTTCGACCTTCCGTCACTAAAACAGAAATAGCTATTTCTAGAAGCATCCGAATCATGATCTGTAAACTGCTATGGAAACTAGACATCCAGGGCTTTCCAACCATATATGGCACGACACGTGATTCGATCTGAGGAATTTTGGGTGCTCTGTCGAAGTTGGCAGTTATTCCTATCGGGATGGTTTTTATTCCCATCGGGATGGTCTTTTTCTCAATTTCAGCCGTGACCTCCTTCACTCTAGGATTCCTGTGCATATGAAACTCATCTTCTAGCTGATTCCTTATCTTCATATGATTCCAAAACGTCCATCCATCATGCACCAATCATATGCTATTCATTCCACACCCAAAACTGCTCCAAAGTGCTCCAAAATGCACCTTCTTGCATACTTTGTCCTTAGAACCTGAAAACACACGAAAATAGCTTAAATAAACAATAACTAACTACGTAAATGCAAGAAAACAAGCTAACTAAATCGCATAAATATGCTCCTATCAAATGGTTCCCGTCGGCCTCAGCTCTCTACTCTTTCAACGACTTGGCTATGGGGCCGTTCATCTTGGCTCATATCTATCATATGATGCACAAGATGACCTGCCATAAGCCATTATTTCTGAATTTCAATGGGCCCACTTGGATGCTGCAAATCTGGCTGCAGTGGTACTTTCCCCGCCCTAGGGCTCCTGACATCAGTTTCAACAGTGACACAGTTCCTGCAATTCAGCTGAAGTCCTCAGCTGCTATGAACCTTCCCTCCGGAGCTTATCTATATTACTTCAGAGAATGCAAAACTCGGACAAGTGAAGAATGGGGACTCTCTGTTACCAGGACTTATCCTTGGTTCACAGAGAGGTCATTCTCTGAAGGTTTGGGAAGTGATTCTACCTTCGCTAGGCATTTCTTCAGCTGCATCTTCCCTCGGGACCTCTCCTAGGGCGTGGGCCGTGCACCCCGACACACCCATGGGGTTGAAGTATATCACCCCAACTTTCTCTGCTGCCAGTTTGGTCTTCTTCAGACCATTTCTGAGCCTTTGCATCACAGACTGAATGAAGCTACCTCATATCAGGTCAGAAAGCCCTCGGATGCAGAGATGGTCGAGGCGATGAGGAGTCTATTTGTTGTGCAGAAAGCTTGGACCAAGCCTGACATTTTCAATGTCTAGTGCACCCAAGAATTTGATACTTGGTGGGAAACTCAGTTTCTGGAGAGGTTTCCAGAGGATCCCATTCACACCAACATTAGACTTTTCAAGCTGTTCGATATTGGGAGCAATATGAGCATTCAACTCCAACAAATCTTTGCTCGGGAACTGGCCATCAAAAACAAGAAGGTCTTGATTGGTAAGCTCCTACCCTTCATCATCGGATTACTTCTTTCATTATCTCGCTGTCGGGATGATTCTCTTAGCCTCTGACTTTTGCCCTATCTGTATTGCAGTTGGTGTAGAGCCTTTCAACAATAATGATACTGGAGATCTCTTCGGAGATGATGGTAAGGAAGAGGTCCAGCAGCCCGTCATGGCTCCTGCTGCCCCATCCCGACCATCAAGAAAAGGTAAGGAGAAAGCCCATGAGGCCAGGACAAAAAGTAGGGAAGACCGGCCTTCGGCTCCTATCAACCTTTCACAGCAAAGCGAATCAAGGGAACCGTCACCTACTCCTGCTCCTGCCCCAGCTCCAGTAAATGTTGCTGTTGATTCTCCCATAAATGCCTCCACTTCTCCCTCCAGTAACTTCTTTGCTCCTAAAAACCATTTTTGGTTCTCTTTGTCTTTAATCATCACTCATGATGATTGGTTTTCCTTTTTTCAGGTAGGACTCAAAAAAGGAGACGAAGAATTATTGGAGAAGAAGATGAACCAGAAGAAGAAGGTCCTGTCCCCAGGAACCCACCTCCTCAGGTAGTGTGTATAATCTCTTGAAGGGTATTGAATCCGGTCAACCTTTTATTTTAGTCTTTGTACTAATTGTTTATCTCTGGTGTAGGTTGACACTTCCTCCAATCCCTTTTTGGCTCCTGAAGCAAGCCGCTTAGCCGGGTCCTGTCTGCCAGCCCGATTTAGGGACATAGACACAAATGTCCCTACTCCATTAGTTGTAGTGCAGCTTCCGCCTGGTTTCCTTCCTCAGAGGAGATAATCCGGGATTCAAACAGGCATCGCGAAGTTTTGGGCTTGTTCTTCAGAGGTCAGTCTGCTGAGGAAACCTCAGCTGAGCCTCCCCTTGCTGGCTTCAAACCTCAAAAGAAGAGGCTAAAAAGGAAGAGCCATAGGGAAGCTTGGACTCAGGAGGTAAAAATCATCCCAATGAAAATTTTTATGCATTCCTTCCAACAGGTTGATAACTCGTCTGTTTCTCAGGTTCCTGCTGGATCTACCACCAGGGAGGAAGATCAGGCTCCAGAGTCTGCCGAGCCCTTCACTCAGCCTGCGCCTTCTACTCCTCCACCTCTAGAGATGCCATTGGTCTTCGTGGAAGAAGAGCATGCCGCTCCCCCAAGTCCAGGAGCGTCTGGTGATGAACAGGTTGCTCCAACACCCACCCCTATAGAGCAATCCGATCTTCAAGCCTCGGCCTCTGGGAGGTAAAAGAAACTTTGGTCATTCCCACCACTAGTGGTAGGGATGACCAAGTCTTCCACGAATTTGATCGAACTGGAGAGGTAAGAGATGTTTCTTTCAAGTAACCTGCCCCATATTTTTCTTTTAACCTATAACGTCTTTTGTGGCTCTAACTTGTGTTAATTATGCTGTCAGGTTGGACCTTCTTCTCCAACTGCAACGGCGGCAGCTTCTGTGCTGACTTCTTTTGCAGAGCCTTAACCTGACGAGGTGGCAGAACCATTGATGGCTGCTCCTCAAGAAGCTCCATCTCTCGGGTCCAGACCTTCGATCCTCCTCCAGCTGGCCAGGCTAAAGGAGCTGAGCAGCGGGCCTCAACCCAAGACTCCTTAGAGAGATATAGAGGATGCCAAAATATAGTGAAGACCTGGGTTGGTCAGGACTTCAATCTGGATGCAGTGGCGGAGCCAGTTGAAAAATTCATGATGCCATTGGTCTGTTGGCTAGGGTCGTGTTGCTTCCCCAATCTGATCATGGCACTTTCCTCTCCTGCTTGACCATCATTGGCCAAGCACATCGGGATCTTAAGGAAGCAACTTCTAGAGCAAGAGAAGCCTAAGCTTTTATCAGCTCACACTCTGAGAGTTCTTCCTTACTCCAATCCTCGGTGGAGGAATGTTCCTTGATTGGTGATAAACTCTCCAGTGTATCCGACCGGCTTGAAGCTCTATTAGAAGAAGTCAAGCTCTTGAAGGCCGAACAATTTGACTTGGAGGACCTCTTGAGGATCAAACTTGAAGTTGTAGCTCTTCTCCAAATTCGAACTCAAGAGATGATCACACAGCTAAAGGAGAAGGGGAGCGAGGCGAATAGGCCAGGGCTGCTGGAGGCTAGGATTAGAGCAGAATTTGAGCAATGTAAACTTTTGGCTCGTTCTTTAGATTTTGGATTTCCTTCTTTGTAGTATGTTTCCAGGTTGTCTGAACAATTCCTATCCTATAATAAAACAAGTTTATTTTTCTATCTAATATTGTCCAAACACGGCTCCTAAAAACTCACTTTGTTTTTACTAATTCGACTACTAAATAAATATCTCTAACATCCTAGAGAGTTGGGAAATACTTTTTCAAGAACTTCCCATTGATGGAATGTTGTTGTTGAACTCCTTCCAACGATCTCAACTTATATGCCCCCTTCCCGATCACCTGATCAATCAAAAAAGGTCCCTCCCAAGTTGGACTCCATTTTCCAAATCCTTTGACTTGGGTCCCAAACGGTAGGATAGCTTTCCATACCAACTGATCGGGTTGGAAAACTTCCCCTTTTACCTTCTTGTTATATGCTTTAGCCACCGATTGTTTGCCTGCCAGAATTTTATTCAAGGCATCGAGCTGGGCTTCGTCCACATTTTCTACCTCCTGACACATGGCTTGTAAGTACTCATCAAAGTGCAAACCATATTGGTTCTGAACTCTGAGAGACATCACATTAATTTCCATGGGAAGCACTGCATCCTGGCCATAAGTTAGAGCAAACGGTGTGGTCCCTGTTCCAGACCTTTTAGAGGTCCTATAGGCCCACAAAGTGTCTCCCAACTTCTCATGCCATTTTCTTGGATTATCATCAGTCATCTTCTTGATAATGTTCACCAAGACCTTGTTACTGGTCTCAGCCTGCCCATTAGCCTGTGGATAATACGGACTTGACTGTATCAACTTGATCTTTAATTCTTCTGCAAAGTCCATTGTTTCCTTAGATATAAAGGATGGTCCTCTATCAGTTACGATAGTTTCTGGTATCCCATATTTGTGCAATATCTTGCTTCTTATGAACTTAATGACCTCTGCAGAAGTGATCTTTTTGACAGCCATAGCTTCCACCCATTTGGTAAAATAGTCTGTGGCTACGATGATAAACGTGTGTTCTTTGGAGGAGGGAGGATATATCTGTCCAAAGAAATCCATTGCCCAGCCCCTAAAAGGCCATGGCCTGACCACAGGATTCATCGGGATGGCTGGAACATGCTGAAAAGGACCATGTTTCTGGCACTCTTCACATCCTTTAGCATACTCCTGGCAATCTTTTTCCATTTTTGGCCAAAAATAACCATATCTTCGTATTAGCTAGCGCATTTTAAACCCAGCTTGATGAGCACCACAAACTCCTTTGTCCACCTCAGCCATTATCCTCATAGATTCAGTAGTCCCCAAGCATCTTAGTAGAAACCCACCTGGTGTTTTTCTTACTAGATCTTTATCCCATATTGAATAATTCGATGCCTGAGTCCTTAACTTCCTTTCCGTCTGTACTGATGGATTGTTGAGATAGTTCAACAGTGGAACCCGCCAGTCTTCAACTTCTGGTTCTACTTGGATAACATCCATCTCAAACTCTCTATCAAATACAGAGGGCAACGATCTTTTTTGGACTTCAACCCATTCATTGGCCTGGCCAAACTGAATCTGCACTCCGGATGCTATTTGGGCCATATCATTGGCAGCCAAATTCTCTTCTCGGGTAATGTGCTATGCAGTAATACGATCTTCCCAGGTTTTTACCAAATATCCAACAACACCCATGCAACTAGCCATTACTAAGTTTTTGCATTTATACTTCCCTGGAAGTTGATTGATGACTAGTTCTGAATCGCCAAATATATCTACACTTGGTGCCCCCAATTCCATCAGTAATTCCAACCCAATGATGAGTGCTTCATACTCGGCTCGGTTGTTAGTCAGGCCATTAAAGTCCAGATGGAATGAAAAATGATGATGTTCGCCCTTAGGACTAACCAGTACTACTTCTGCATCTGCTGTTATGCTGGTGCATGAACTATCAAAGAACAATTTCCAAGGTGTAAGCCATAAACTGGCTATATTCTTGGAAATGTCGAAAGAACTATATCCTTTCCTTGCTTGGTTAGCAGACCCAATACTGCTGATTCTAATATTTTAGGAGGCTGCTCTTTCAGTATAATCGAGTTGCCTGGATGAGATGCCAAAAAGTCTGCAATGGCTTGTCTTTTAATAGCCTTTTGAGGCACATATTGGAAGCAAACTTCTGACAGAGCAAACATCCATTTCCCAATCCGACCAGCCATCATTGGCTTGGATAACATGTATTTAACCACATCCGTATTAGCAATTATGTGGATCGTGTATGGCAACATGTAATGCCTGAGTTTGACTGCTGTAAAATATGAGCTAAGCATAGTTTCTCTATCGGGGTGTATCTTGTTTCCACATCAGTCAAACTTCTGCTTAGATAATAGACAGCCTGCTCCCTACCTTCATCATTGTCTTGGTCTAGGAAACTACCTATTGATTCCTCAAAAGCTGAAATATACAGTGTAAAGGGTTTTTCCTTTCTTTGGTGGCATCAACACAAGTGGTTCTGCCATATACTGACACACCCCACCCTCGATACCCACGTGGATACCGAGTGCGAGCGTGCTAGCCGACACTCGTAAGTGACGAAGCCATTAAATGCATGACAACACTTGAAACGAAATTAAGTTGTATTAAACGTTTGCGAAATCAATGTCAATATGCATATGGTTCGAGAGCGTACTAAATTTGAAACGGCGGAAACAAATAATAAAGCGAGTTTAGAATCTCTATCCATAACGGATGGATATTATTATAGAAAGCGGAAGAAGAATCCTACATGGTCGGGATGCAATATCGAAGCTGCCACGTAGAAGTCTCGGCCTCGCCGGATGCTACATCCTTTGTGTCTGAAGGGCGCAAAACAAAGTGTGAGTGGACAAAAATCAAAGTTTTGTAATTTTCTCTTTTCAACATACAACCCGCATTTGAGAACCGGTATAAATATACCATCGTAGTATAGTTCAAAGATACTTTAATGTTATACGAAAACATATCGAAAGGTATAATAACATAAATCACGGTTCATAGTTCAGTCAACATATATATATATAATATGGGAAAACTTGACAACACGGGGTATATGCGCGATCACCCGTATGCGGGTTGAGGAGCTGACCTCTCGTCACCAGTACAAGCACTTTGCGTTATCCACTATTTTGTACTCCCTAGTACCACACACATGTGTAAGCACTTGCGCGGCACGTCACACAGAGTCCTTACGCGGTGGGGCCTTTTCCCCGTAAACAACAATAAACGTAAGACAAGCTTGCTAAATTATTCTGGGACAATACCCACAGGTACGGAGTGCGTGTGACCCAAACATGTGAGACGTCTATGGCCATGAGAACGGTACTGACGTGGTGAAAGCATACCTAGTGTGTTTGAAAAGCATACATACATACTCATGTGTATAGATAAGATAAGCAATATCCACTTCATAATTCCCCAAATATTTATCATTGCTTAAATAAATCCTTTCCAAAACCATATATTAAAATATCATTTAACATTTTATGCAAAAGCAATATCAAAGAATAACCCATTTCGTAACATAATATCATGTGATAAATAATCCCAACTTGCCAAAAGCAATCCACTTTCCAATATACATATACTATAAATAGCCATTAAGGTTGCCAAATAATAATACACAAGTATATATTTATAAATAAATATATATAAGTAAACATGCTTTAAAGCCACTTTAAAACCATATAAAATCTAAATCATAAAGCCTTTTAAATCATAGAAACCATTAAGAAAGCAAAAAGAAAGTCCACTCACGAGGTGATCGGGTGAAATCTCCTGGTGTTGCCTCCTCGGTGTGCGGAGGCCAGAAGAATTACTGTTAAAGTTACAGGAATAAATTAGAAGCACCTATAAAAATAATTAAAAAATAGGCCTTAAAGAATCCCCCCAAAAATATATAGACATTGTAGCTGAAAACGAAATTTCAAGCGATTTAGAACAGAAAACCTAAGCCGCGATCACACCCATGGCGCCGCCGTGCGCCACCGCACGACGCCGTCGCAGCGGCCGGGTGTGGTCGAGAAAACAGCTCCACGGCGAAACCCCTCCCGCGCGCGCGCGCCGACACTTGGGAAAACCCAGGACGCGCCGGCGCTTGTGGGGAAAACCGCTTTCCCGCGCGTAGGCCACGCCGGCGGGCTAGCTCCATGTGGCCAGCCGCACGTGGTCCCCCGTGTGGCCGTGTTGTCATCTGCCGGCACGTGGTCCCACGCGCGTCACGCGCCTGCGCTATGGCAGCGATCACCCAGCCTTTATTCTTGGCGTCATTATCTGGCATGTAGCCTTCTTGGCGTCGGCACTTAGATTAAGTTTAACGAGAATATACCTTTCTTGGATTAGGAATATTCCCCTACTTAGTTAGGAATATTAAGATTCTGGTTAACGGAATATTCCCCTCCTCCTTCCCTGCCAGCCAGGTCACGTGAGACTCGCCAATGCACAGTAGTGCAGTTCCTTAGGAATCGAGAATTTTAATGCGGAACAAGTCTAAACTTCAAAAATTCGTATCTTCTTCATTCTTTGTCCAAAATTGACGTGCCATATATCAAATTGAAGGTATTTAGAAGAGTAGAGATATTTTTATACCTATTTGAGGCCGGAAAAGTGGCCGAGATGGCTACAAGTGGTAGAAACTTAAACCTAATTAGTTCTCCTTCAATACCAAATTTGACGTACTTTATATGAGAAATTGAACTACTCAATCCAAAAGCAAAGCCAATGGTAATGGTCTGAGGCTTACCTTGGTCGGATTATACGAGAAAGTGCGATGAGCGATTTCGCTTATTGGATTGTGTCGGTTTTGAGCTTGAGTAGTTGATTTGAATTCAAGATCACAGTCAGTCCAAAATGACGAGGATCGTTAATGCAATTTGGGCGTTGGTTTGGTGGTTTGTGATTAAGTTCCAAGAATGAGGTGGCTCACGGTGCGTGACCTGAGAGAGAGAATGGGAGAGAAAGAGAGGGAGAGAACGTGCGGCAATTTAAGGTAGGGGTTGGCTGTATTTTATTGAAATCAGCCAAAATGTAAAACCCTAATTCCCATACACGGGTGACAAATTACCAAAATGCCCGCACACTTTAGAAGAAGCAGTAGCATTCGTTTGAACTCACAGATTGAGTTAAAACTAACATAGCGTTCGTATCGACAATTGCAGCTCGAATATGTAAAGAAAATAATTTTCACAAGTCGTCCCAAAAGGTCAACAAAGTCAACTTGACTTTAGGGGTAAGTGGTAATTTCACATAAATTTTGGGACGGGTTTGGCAACAATCTACCCCCACTTAAATAAAATTTCGTGTGAAATTACAGCAAAGAATACTAAAACAAATGCGGATCTGGCAGCCTCGTATGCTCCTGGAGTCTCCAGAGTAGCCTCCTACACTTACCATTAGTTTCACGCAACCTTGGAGGTATTACCTTGTTCCTCGGAGACATATCTTTTCTGTCGAGAATCTCCAGAGTTCCTCCTGGCCAACTCGACCCTCTCATCCAAGCTGCAAGGGTTGCGGGTGAAGTACATGAGACTCGTGTGGTACATACTTCCTCGACATAGAAACATGACATCTATGTACGAGATAATTTTACTGGCGGCAAGGCCAAGCGATAACAAGCTAGCCAATAAGCGCCTGATCTCGTAAGGACCAATATCTTGGGGACTCGACTTACCGTTGCAGATCTCACAACACCGCTTCGGGCGACAATCTCGAAAACACAAAATCACCCACTTTGCATACTCACGGATGTAAGTGTGTATGCACAATACTCTTACCATGCGTCTGGGCGCTTTCGGGTTACGCTTAATCTGAATCTTCTGTGGTGTCATCTACCAGTGCAGGCCTCGGTGCTCGGCTCCACCTCGAGTCCAGCCTGATAGGGTTACAGCAGCCTTACCATACAAGCGCCTCATACGGTGCCATACGGAAATCTTTGGAGTGAAAAGCGTTGTGTATGCGAACTGTCAACAAGTGGTCATCCCAGCCCCCGTTGAAGGGACCTAGGCTACTCGCATGTCCCTCCACAGGAGTCAGATCGTCCTCTCGGGCCCGACCATCGTACTGCAGTTTGGAAAGGATCATCTTTGTGCGAAGTTTCGTTCCATAACCTCACCCAGAAATGCCTTCGAATTTGGAAGTGAACCTGGATCTCTATCCCAGATATGATGCAGGCGGTACCAGTAGCGAAGTTGACAATCGACCAATGAACATCTTCGCGATTTATTGGCGGAAATCTGACCAATTGGCAAGAAATGAAATTTGTCTTCGTCAGGTCGGTGACCGTCGCTAAATACCATCTGCTTTTTTAACGGGTGGCGTGCTTGAAACACAAAGTCCATGTTAACATTCTCCCATTTCCAAAGTATTTGGAATAGGAAGCCTGCGATAACCCAGAGCGGTTTTGCCTCCGCCTTCCGCTGGCGACAAGTGGCTCAACCGAAGCTCACGTACACGGCGTCCATCACCTCTTCATCCACGACCAATAGTGTGGGGCGGATGGTGCGGGTACATCTTCGTGCTTGCCGGATGCAAAGCATAAGTGAGATGTGTGCCTCGTCCGAGGATTTCCCTTTTCAATCCTTATCATATTTGGAGTACGAATAATGCGACTGACATCGGTACTCCATCCTCCTGATCACATAATCTTTGTCTCCTGCCTTAAAGAACTTCCTCCTTAAAATTTGTACACACTCGGAATCAATCTGGGCCTCGGAGCATCACCAAAACAGGACCTAACATGGAAATGAGCTAACAACGCTCCGCAGTATCCACAGTGGGTAGCACCAGTGCTCCTCAGCCCTCACCCAACATGGATGTAAGTCGCTCCCCAATCGTGCCAGCGCCATGGGATTTGGAGCTCAAGGCGTCATTACTTACATTAGCCTTACAGGATGATAATCGATGGTACAATTATAATCAGCTGATCAACTCCATCCATCTCCTCATCTCCATTCAACTCAGCTCTGCGTAAAGATATACTTGAGACTTTTGTGGTCGGTGAAGATCACGGCAAGTCTCCCCGTCTGGATAATGTCGCCAAATCTTATTAAAGACCGGCTGCGGCTAACTCCAGGTCATGGTAGGATAATTCATTTTCGTCTTAGTTTGGAGTTTAATGCGGATGCGCTAGGCGATGACCTTACCATGTTGCATGACACACAGACGAAACCATGCAGCGAAGCATACATTGTAGATATCAAATTCCAGCTCTCCTTGAGGGAAGCACTAACAGGTGCATGAGTAAGGTGATGTTTAAGTTCTGGAAACTCAGCTCTAGCTGTCATCCCAAATGAACTTAACATCCTTCTGGTGAGTTTGGTAAGAGGAATCAAGCTATAGATGAAAGTGCACGCAAAAGCAGCGGTAATAACACCTTTGGAGACCCGAAGCTTCTCACCTCGGAGTCACATTGATCATTTGCTCCCAATTCACCACAGCCTCCCACCTTACGTGGATCCACAAAAATACCCTACGGCGAAGTCACATGCCCAAGCGATACCCTATCAGAAGCCAAAACTCACGCTAGCTGAACTTGGCGTACGGCGGCGTCTTGCAGGCTCTCGAAACAGTCTCGGATGTTCCCACATTGCTCGGTCTCACTCGGGAGTAAATCGGAATGTCGTCGATGAACACGATCACAAATGTCCGGTCCAAATACGGTCGGAATATACGTTCATCAAATCCATGTGCGAGTTTGGAGCATTAGTGTCCGACGGCATCACTTGAAACTCACTAATGTCCATATCGTTCGGAAGGCAGTCTTGGGCACGTCATCCTTGCGGATACGCAGGCGGTGATATCCGGATCGAAGATCAATCTTGGAGAAAACTTCGTGCACCCTTCGGTGATCAAACGAAATTAAATCAGTCCAGAGGCGATGGATAGCGGTTCTTCACCATCACCCAGATTAGGTTACTGTGAGTCATGCGTAAACGCATACTCCACGTCACTTCTTCTTAACAAACAACAGGAGCACCCCGAGGTGAAATCTTTTGGGTGAATAAACCCCTTGTCAACTAACTCCTGAGTTGGGTTTTTAACTCCCTCGATTCGGTGGAGCCGTACGATGCGGCGCTCGGGAAATAGGATCGGTACACAGTGTCGGAACAATCGTGAACTCGATCTCGTCGGGAGCTAAACCGAGGTAAATTCATCGGGAACGTCGGGATATTCATTGACCACGCGACCATCCTCGACACGGTGGAGAATCTTCCTTCATCACCACATGGGCCAAGTACCTGACAACCGCCTGCAGCCTTCTTCGCCACGAGAGTGATGAAATCGAGACAAGTTACACCCAAAACTTCTTCTCTACGCACTTGAAAACAACACGAAAATTACCCGGTGTTTGGAATGTGACACTTTAGTACGACAATCCACAATGGCATGGTACTTGGATAACGATCCATACCAGAATAATATCAAAGAGTCAACGATGTTTAAGGAATGAGATTAGCCTCGTGAGTTAGTCGCAATAGCTGGACAATCTGATTCCCTTTATACGGCGAGTACGCCCCGTAGGGTGACGATAACTAACTTTCCTTTCAAAGAGGTGAGGGTTGGGGATTACTGTAGCGAACATAGGGGTTATACTTAGAATGAGTAGCATCCAGGATCAATTAAAAACTTTACCACAAACACCAAAACTGAACGTACCCTTAATGATTCCTAAACCACGGAAATCTCGGAGAATCGGCCGGTGCTCCCACGAACTACATTGACAATGACTTGCCCCGGATGGGCAAAGTCGGATAAGTTTGGCCGACGTCGAGGTGGCATAGCTCACAGACAAGGAAATGCCGAGATACGAGTACAGAATGGCCGTACACCCAGTGTTTGTCATAAGAATTCTCTGACCTATGCTCACGATACCAAGGCGGCACACCTGCCCTCGTGCCCACGTGGATCACAGAGGTGCGAGCGTCTTGGCCAGGCACTCGTAAGTGATGGCGAAGCCATTAAATGCATGACAACGCTTGCGAAAACGAAATTAAGTTGTATTAACGTTTGCGGAAATCAATGTCAATATGCATATGGTTCGGAGCGTACTAAATTTGAAGCTTGACGGAAACAAATAATGGCCAGGTTCCTAGAATCTCTATCCATAACGGGGATGGATGTGTATAAGCTGGAAGAAAGAAGAATCCCTTTACATGGTGGGATGCAATATCGGAAGCTGCCACGTAGAGTCTCGACCTCGCCGAGATGCTACATCCTTTGTGTCACGAAGGGGCGCAAAAACAAAGTGTGAGTGGACAAAAAATCAAAGTTTTAACCAAACCTTTCTCTTTTCAACATACTAACCCCTTTGTTTGAGAAACCGGTATAAATATACCATCGTAGTATAGTTCAAAAGATACTTTAATGTTATACGAAAACATATCGAAAGGTATAATAACATAAATCCACCGGTTCATAGTTCAGTCTGACATATATATATAATATGGGAAAACCAACCACGAGGTATATGCGCGATCACCCATGTACGGGTTGAGCGGCCTCTCGGAAATCACTTAGTACAAGCACTTTACGTTATCCTTATTTTGTACTCCTAGTACCACACACATGTAAGCACTTTAGCGCCGCCACGTCACACAGAGTCCGCACACGGCAGTGGGCCTTTTCCCCATAAACAACAATAAACGTAAGACAAGCTTGCACTAAGGTATTTCTGGGACAATACCTGAGTACGGTGCGTGTATTGAACATGTGAGACTTGTCCTATGGCCATGAACGGTACTACAACGTAGTGAAAGCATACCTAGTGTGTTTGAAAACATACATACATACTCATGTGTATAGATAAGATAAGCAATATCCACTTCATAATTCCCCAAATATTTATCATTGCTTAAATAAATCCTTTCCCAAAACCATATATTAAAATATCATTTAACATTTTTATGCAAAAGCAATATCAAAAAGAATAACCCATTTAGTAACATAATATCATGCTTGATAAATAATCCCAACTTGCCAAAACAATCCACTTTCAATATATATACTATAAATATAGCCATTAAGGTTGCCCAAATAATAATACACAAGTATATATATATTTATAAATAAATATATATAAGTAAACATGCTTTAAAAGCCACTTTAAAACCATATAAAATCTAAATCCATAAGCCTTTTAAAATCGCAAGAAACCATTTAAAAGCAAAAGTCCACTCACGGGTGATCGGGAGTGAAATCTCCTCGGTGTTGCCATACATACGGTGTGCGGGCTGAAAGGGTGCCTTCCCAAAGTTAGGGAATAAATTAGAACTCCCAAAAATAATTAAAAAAATAGGCCTTAAAAGAATCCCCAAAAATATGAACATTGTAGCGAAAACGGGCTCGCGATTTAGGGCAGAAGCTCTCACCGCGCCGTCCACGCCGCCGTGGCCGCCGTGCGCACGCACGCCTTGGCGGCCAGGGTGTGGTCGGAAAACCGCTCCACTTGGGAAACCCGCGCACACGCGTGCAGGCACGCGTGGAAACCCGGACGCGCCCCCGCGCGCCAGAGAAGCCCTTTCACGCAGCGGGCCACGCCGGCGGGTGGCTTCACGCGGCGCACGTGGTCCCACGCGGCGGCACGTGTCCACACGCGTCACGCGCCCCACGCGCCTTCGCGACGTCACCCCCGCGCCCCACGGCTGTGGCAATCGGCACAGATTCAAAGTTGCTTGGAATATACCTTTGCGTTAGGAATATTCACATAGTTAGGAATGATACATTGCAGATTAACGGAATATTCCCCTCCTCCTTCCCCTCATGCCATTCGCCCAGAACTCCGCCGTCATGCCGCCATGCATGTAGATGCAGTTCGCCGAGATACGGGAATTTTAATCTGGAATTAAGTCGGAAACTTCAAAATTCGTATCTTATTCATTCTTTGTCCAAAATTGAGTGCCATATATCAAATTGAAGGTTATTGAAGAGTAGAATATTTTATACCTATTTGAGGCCGGAAGAGTGGTAGGAGATGGCCTGAAATTGTGGAAAGCTGGGAAACCACAATTAGTTCTCCTTCATCTTGCACCAAATTTGACGTACTTTATATGAAATTGAACCTACTCGATCCAAAAAAGCCAATGGTAATGGTCTCGAGGCTTACCTTGGTCACGGATTGTCTGAAAGGAATCGATGAGCTTGATTCGCACATTCAGATTCAGACGTCGGTTTGAGCAACGGAGTTCGAGTTTGAAGATTCCAAGATCAGTCCTAAGTCAAAATGACGAGATCACGTTGGTATGAATTTTGGGCGTTGGTTTGGTGGTTTTGTGATTCGTTCAAGAATGAAAATTTGGCTCTCGGTACGTATTTTGCGAGAGAGAGAATGGGAGAGAAAGAGGGAGAGAGAGCGTGCAGCAATTTGCAGGTAGGGTTGGCTGCTGTGAAATCAGCAAAATGCCAAAACCTAATTCCCATGCACGGGTGACAAATTACCAAAAATGCCACTACACTTTAAAGCTTCGTAAAGCGTTGTTTGAACTCACGAATTGAGTTAAAAACGCACCGCGTTGTCAAGTGGGATGTGAAATATAAAAGATATTTCCTGCCAGGTATTCCCAAAGGTCAGTAAGAGTCAGCAGCTTTTGGAGTAAATTGGTATTCACATAGTTTTGGACAGGATTGCCAGCAGCATATACTTGCTATCTCTTCAAAAGCTTTCGGTGACCTAGTCCCCATTGAGCTTTTGTTTTGTTTCTTTAAGCTTTAGCGAGTGGGGATAGAGGTTTTGGCTTTCGGCCAAATTTGCGATGAAGCCTTCCTCGAAATTGATCTTTCTAGCAACATACGGAGTTCTTTCTTATTTCTTGGTGAAGGTGCTTCTATGATCACCTTGGCCTTATTTTTGTCTACCTCTATACCTCTTTGATGTACTAAAAAACCTAAGAAATTGCATGCTTACTTACCCCGAAAGCACATTTCTTCGTTTTCGGCCTATGCGACCTCGTCGCTCAACACTTGTCTTAAGTCATTGGGTAGTCCATCGGTTTGGATTTAACCACTATCGTCAATATAGACTTCTAGGTTGTGGCCAATGAGGTCATGGAAGATGGCATTCATGGCCCTTTGATATGTAACCCTTGCATTTTTTAAGCAGAAGGGCATATTTTATATAGCCTCCCGATATGACCGGGACATCCGAAGGCTGTCTTATGTATATCATCTTGACCATTCGATTTGATTATAACCGGCATTTCCATCCATGAAGGATAAAATTTTATGGTTAGGCTGCTGACATCAATGGGCATGTCGACATAGGCATCGGATAGAAATCCTTAGAAGTAGCATCATTAATATTTCTATAATCAATACACACTCTTTTATTGCCTTGGTCAATACTTTTATTACGGGTACAATATTGTATACATTCTACATACTTGGTGGCCTAATGAACCACGCCTTCAAAAGTTTCTTTATTTCTTCCTGCATTTTTCCTTCAATTTCCTTAGACATTCTCTTGGGTGCTTGTTGAAGCTGGTTTGTATCCTTCTTAATTGGCATCCTATGCTCACCAAGGTTGAATCCAAGCCACGGCATCTCATCGTAATGCCATGCGAAGCGATCTCGAACTCTGTTAATAGCAGTCGGTTGATCAGGTAGTCCACACGAAACAACAAATAGCAGTCACGATTGGCCTAGAATCACCTTTCTGTCCCTAGCTGATGGTTTCAAGGGATCTTGAACCTACGGCATTAGTATACGTTCACTTAAAACAAACTACGGCATTCAAAGCTTGGTTCGAATAACCGGGCCAATCCGGATAGTTGATATGTCTAGGTTTGAGCAGTTTTTCCTCCTTAGTTCTAGAGGTACTAACGATTTTGTTGAAGTATGCCTGCAAGCCACTCATTTGATGTAATAGCTTTTGGAATACTTTTGGTATTAAACTATTATTTGTTTAATGAGGCAAAGCTTATTGTTAAATCACTTATTTATTGTATAATGTGTTTAAGCAGTAAAATGAGAATGTATTTGATCTAAGAGAGAATGAGACCTCTCTTATGTTCATTCTAAGCGTTCCTAGCCATAGGATTGTCAATTGGGCATTGACAATGCTAGGGACAGTATGTGTTATGTTGACTCGTCGTTGGTATGACTAGTCTCAAGTCATTTAGTGTTGGACACTAAGACAAACACATAGGTGCTTTCAGGTAATTGAGTACAGCTGAACTGACGATCGATAGGAGTTCGTATACATGTCATGTAAGAACTTCTAGAGTTGCGATATGCAAAGTAGTCCTTTGACACAGAGGCACCATCGATGTCTAATGATTGGATCCTTGATCTTTGATTATGTCAAGGCATTCCATTGCGAGTGTCCACGGCATTGTTGGGGTCGAGCTGTCTAATCGTGAGCATATGAGTGCCTGTGAGGGATCTCACAACCTTCCATGGTGGAAGGAGAATACTACGAGATATGGTTCGAAAGTCTTTGGCCAAAGCACATGAATATGACTTAGGAAATTTGTTTCAAATAATATTCAATTGAATCATATAGAAGAGAATCACATTGGATAGTAGACATGCAAATAACTATCACTCAAGCAATGTGATTAGGAGTATTGTATTAGAGAAGGGCTAGTATTGCATTGTAATTGCAAGCTTGGATAGGTTCTCCAACCACTTCTACTTAGCTTGAGTAGCCATGACATGCGCTAGGTGTCACTCATGGTTTGTGGAAGCCACGAGGATTAGCAAACACTAATAATCTTCCAAAGGGAGAGTGAAATGTGGTTTTCAATTCACAATCGATGGAATTAAGAGTAACAATCGCCCACATTGCCTCGCTAATTGGAACCTAATGGATCATTACCTTAGAGTAAGGATGAAAGTGAAGACATGAAGGAATGGATAAGCAATTAAATTGTTTAGTGAACAAGATTAATTAATTATACGAAAGGTTCGTATTGGGCTTTTAAGTTGGTTTTGGGTTTCGGGGCCCAAAAGGGTTTTTGGTCCATAAGGCCCATTGAGTTTAGGTTGTATGACAACTAAAAACTAAATGGAAATGAACCCAAAAACAATGCCAAAACCGGCCTAGAGTGAGTGGAGGCAAGCTTGGGTTATTTACAAGTTTGCCACTCACATGTGATGGGGCATAAAGGGAACTTTATGGCCATAATCACTTAAGGGGTTTTTCTTGGTGAAATTGAGTTGAGATTCTTCCTCAATTTCTTCAAGGGAGGCCGACCACTTAGAGTGCAAAGGGCTAGCAATCTCTTGCACCTAAGTCATCCATTTCTCTTCACACCACATCCTTGGTGAAGAGACTTAGAGACACTAAATTTTTGGTGTTCAAGGAGAACCGGTCCTCTCAAAATCACAAGGAGATTACATGGAGCAAGGAGGTGACTTGAAGGCCCTCCACATGGGTGAATCTCTTGTGCAAACAAGAATGAGCTTCAAGGGTAATGAATCTCAAATCTTCGCTCTCTTTAATTTTGTTAAAGAGTCATTTGGTTCACCATATTCTAGGCTTTGAAAGTCATGGGTTTTATGAATTGTTTTGAATGCATGCTTGCTTTAAATTGTTATTAGTTGGCATATGTATTCAAATGTTCTTGAATTGTTCTTAGCTAGGACAAAATTTTTCCTTCATGATTTTCATCCATCTCTCTGGCTGAAATCACTTTTAGTGCCCTTCTTTCTCTTCCATATTCTCCTAGCCTTTGGATCAGTGATCGGATTGCCATCACTCGATCCCTTCCTTTATCGGTTGTACTTATCATAAGGTTTGAAGGCTAGGGATTAGGAATGGTCGGTCCCATTCTTAATGGGTCATCGATGTACCTTCTGCCATGAGCTTTCGGGCCGTCACCTGTGTAGGGCAGCCGTCTTTATCAGCTTCTGTACATCGGAATGTCCCCACATATGGATTGTAGAAGTTTACCTCCGATATGTTGGTTGTTGGAAAGACAGGCCGCATATCGGCCTGTACCAGCTCCCATAACCCTTCTGATCCCTCTGAAGGTTCTTCATGATAGATGGCAATCTGTTGGTGGAGAGTCGATGGCATGCACAAGGACTGATGTATCCAGTCCCTTCCCAGTAATGCACTGTAAACTTCGGTGCTTTCCACTACGAAGAATACCACCATAATTTTCTTCGATCCCAAGTCTACTTCCAAAGGTATAACACCATAGGTTTTGGTGATGCCCCCAAAGAAGTTGGACACGGAGCTTTCTGTCGGCATTAAATCTGCTTGAGATAGATTTAATTTCTTCAGGATCTTTACTGGCAAGACATTCATCGATGCTCCTCCGTCGATCATCACCCTTAAAAAGGGCACTCCTTCTAGACGAGCAGTCATGTAGATTGGCCTCATGTGCGCAGCCATTTTCTGGTTTGGCCTTGCAAAAATCATCCTTTCATCATGTATCCTCCAGGATTTGTTTATCGCTCCTTCCGAAGATTGAGAATCAATTCTCACATCTTCTTGTTGGCTCTCTAAGACAGTGATCAGGGATATGGAAGGATCACCCGAGATGTAATCTCCTTCCAGAGTCTCTTCTTGATCGGGTTCGACATGAAAGAAAGATGATAGCACGTAAACCATGTTGATGTCAAAATTAGACTTTTCAACATTGGTTTCAAGCTTAAGCCCTTCTTTCCGATTTGCTTGACCTGTCTCAGTGTCGGCAATCATCTTTTTTAGCCAAGACTCCAACTCCTCACCTTCGATAGCCTCCATGGAATCCTCCCCATTGCTTTGGACAGGCAACATTACGTCTGGCTTAGAGCCATAATCTACCAGTTGTTCATTTTTAGTGGGGACCTCATCTATCTTGTCCACTGATCCGAACTAGATGTCGCAATCCATTTTTTCCAGCAGAGAAGTCTCTTCTGTCTCGATTACTATTGTCTTCTTGGCGATCGGCTTAACATGTTGACCATTACTTGGTCCTCCATGCTCGATCAGGTTGATCTTCTGTCCCTTGATAGGGACATAAACTTAAGTTGGTCGAGTCTTTTGGCCAACTTTCGAGCTGTCAGCAGTCTTGTTTGTAGATGGTTCATTCACGTCAGTCTGTGTTCGCATGAATGCTCCATACCTCCTTTGGATTTTCCTCTTGGCCGGTCTGGACAACTCCTCTTCAGCTCGTCCATTTCTGCCAACCCGATACCATTTTCCGTTCACCTTAACCAGCTTTTCTACCTTGCTCGGGGTAGGGGTTTTCACAGCTACTTTGGGAATCTTAACTTTTAAGACCTCCTCTGTGCGTGCCAGCCTCTCCTTTACAGATTTGGGAACCCATTGCCTGGATTCCGATGCTCCTAGCGATCCTCTGGATTGTTGGGGCCCTTCGTTCTGGGCTTTTCTTCTGATGCCCCCAATCCGATCAAATATACTACTCCTTGGTAGTGGCTCCCTAGAATTGTGAGGACCGTAATTCTTAACTGGACTATTCATGACATGGAGTCTCAGTCCTTCTCTTCTTTTGACCATCCTGGTTAATAACAGCCTCTGGAGCAGGTATCTAGAGTTCGCAGTCGCAGTCGCACTTGCACTTACTGCACAATACGACTCCACCTTGTACGTAAGCCTTTGGTCTATCGTGTTGAGATTCAATTCTCACATCCCGATGACTGCTTGCAACTGCCTTTCCGTTGTTCAGGTCCAGTGTTTCCTTCCTTTGGCCACTTCTTGGCCAATTTAGGTTCACCATGTTGATCGGGACCTCAGGGAAAGGCTCTGTGTCTATCACCATGTTGGCTTGGGGCTTTTCCAAGACCAACTTCCCTTTGTTTATCATCTCTTGGATCCAATCTCTGAACGCCACATAGTTGACAGTGTTGTGATTCTAAGAGCAATGGGGCTTGCAGTACTTCTTCCCCTTAAGCTCATTAGGCTTGGGCATCCTCTTCGAGGAATCCAACCTGATACACCTATTCTTTACCAATTCAGCAAAGATCTCTGATGATTTGGTAAGATCAAAGGTGTAACTCTGGAACTTGGGGGGTTTGTTGGGAATATAGTCTCCCGCTTCCATGGCTGCCCTCTGGTCTTTAATCGGTTTCACCAACCCTTTAATGACCGTCGGGGAGGTTGGTGGCAGCATCTCAACCACAGAAATTTCCAAATCCTCAAACACGTCACTGTTGTCATCAGGTTGCTCGATGAACTCGAAGTCTAGATGATTGACAGCCTGTTTGGATTTGAAGTAGGGCACCTTTGAGGAGTGCTTATGTTAAGACTCCTCTGCCAGCAACCTTTCATACTTGGTAGCAACCATCGCGATCTCCTGGAGGTCGTTAAATTTGGCATCTCCGAACTTTTTCCGCAAAGAGATCTTCAAAGCCCTTTGAGCTATAACCACTGACTAGTCATTGCTCATAGGGAACTTGCATTTCATCTTTGTTCTTTTGAACCTCATTATGAAGTCCTCAGTTGTTTCATGCTTGAATTGCTTCACCTCCACCAAATTGTTGATGGTTACCTCAGGTTCTAACCTGTAGAACTGGTCGTGAAAGGCTGCTTCCATCTGCTCCCAGGATCTTATGGAGTCCGGAGCTAGATGGGAGTACCAATGAGAAGCCATCCCTAACAGAGAGTTCTCGAACAGTCTGAGTTTGTAGTTGGGGTTATCCTCAAATGCCACGCATTTGTTGGAGTACTTCCTTATGTGCTCCAAGGACGATACCGATGAGTCTTCCCCATTGAAAGTAGGGAAGTTTGGTACTTTAAAATTCATCGGGAAAGGATTCTGCTCGTCAATGTAGGCAGGGTACGGCTTCTGATACACCGGCCTTTGATTGATGGCCTCTTCCGGCCCTGCTCTCCCGAGGATTAGCCGTCTCAACTCGGCTATCTCATTTCTCAATTCGATGTTATCACCATCTTCTGGCAATAACATCTGATCAGGATCCGTTGGAGAGTGTTGGGGTGTACCCTGACTGCCTTCGAAACTCTGTTCAAGGTCCATGCCTCTCCAGGAGTTGTGGTTGAAGCCTATTCTCCCAGCCATATATGGCTTTTGGGGCGCTACTCTTCCCCAGCCTGCTCTTGTATTGATAGCAGGTCTTCCTTTGTGTGCAAACTCCCTAGGGAACCTCTCAGGCCCTGTCTTCTTGGGAATATATTTCCCTGGTTTAGCCTTCGGAGCGCTGGTAGTGGTGTTGAGAAATAGGCTTTCTCCAATCACCAGGGAACTACTTGGTGCCCCCAACCTCTCTTCTGACGAGGGATTGTGCGTCATCAGATTGGGGGTAACAAAGCCTTTGTTCTCTTCCTCCATTCTGCCCTTGAGAGGGGACTCAATCGGAAGGAAGAGTGGCTTGAGCGATTCCATTCCACCTAGGTTCAATATAGGTCTCTCTGATGATCCTTTCATACCACTTAATTGGTTAGAAAGGAATGAGAAACCCTAGTCTATTTTATTCTGAACGTTGTTGGAGGAGGTGCAGAGATTTCTGATGTTTGCTCTATTGTCTAGAGCAATTTTGTCCATGGATTTCATCATCTGCACCATGGTAGATTGCAATTCTTCGCTTCTGTCTGTCTTAGTCGGTTGGTTGGAAGCCTGGGTCTCAGGTGTGCATGACCCATGTTCGTCGAGATGGACGTAGATTCCTTTGCCGTCATTTTCACGAGCTGAGATTGAGAAAATGTGCTTCTTGGTCTTTCTTTCTTATGCTTGGGCATAAACAGCTAGAAAGAAGTATCCCATCGGGCGTGCCAAAAATATGTTCGAGGCCTTTTGCAGGATGTAGGCAAGGAGCATACGTGTTGGCTTAACCACTGGTTTACACCTTCTATCGAATTGATTCAACAGTAGGCTTCACTCTGATTCCTTCGAAGGAATGTTTATAAGGCCTTTGTCGTCGGTGTGTTTGTCAAGCGTGCCACTATTGGCATTCTGCCAATAGAAAGATGTATAATAGTTTTAGTATAAGTTAGTTTATAAATATATTAGGTACTTGCGCCACAAGTAATATAACTTCCGTTCATCGGATTGGCGACTTAATTAGATTAGGTCTTGGTTAGGTTCTTTTTATTGCCTGTCTTATTAAGGACTTTTAATATCTCTCGATTGTTTATACCAGAGATTGCTTAAGATGGGATTTTGATATAAACTGGTTATAACAAAATGTTCCACGCTCACGCATACATAGAAAAGTAAATACGATAATTAAAGACAGGAATTGAAATACTTGAAAGTAAAGACTTGTAAGTAAAGACGTTAAGTAAGAACTGATATTGAAAGACTTTAAGTAGAAGGTTCAATAATATTACATGTAATGGTTATTTCAGATTGAACAAACACCCATCGGGTTGGTTTTAGTTCCATCATGATGGTTTTCAAAGTTGGTTCCTTACAAAGGGAAATAATCAAAGACAGCTTGGCCTAAGATTTCTAATCGATACTATCAAAACAGGGATGATTTGATGGCAAAGCTTAATTCACTACTCCTCAGGGGAGTTAGGATGTATGATCCTAAGGTTCTGGTCTTTGAGTTCTCAAAGTCACAAGCTACACGAGTAGTGTGAATGAGAAAGCAGTAGATAGAGATGAAATCTGTATCTGGGAAAGGCTTTGAGGGATTTCCTCATAGGTTTCTTTCTGAACTTAAGAGTTCTGTTTTTTGGTTGTTTGAGTGTCCTTTACTTCGAATCCTCCCCTCGTTTATATAGACCATTAGGGAGCCCATGTCACAGCCGTCACTTCTCTTTGCCACCGTCTCTGGAGACTCAGTGAGGTAAGGCTTAATCAGTAAGGCAATAAATAATATCCCTGATCAGCCTACTCCCACCGAGAAAAGTTCTTTATTCATAGTCTGATTCCCTCCAAAATGTTAAGTGCTTTGCATTAAATGCAGTCAGTGGAGGACTTTTCAGACTTACTTCCTTTTTGTCCACTGGTCTAGGTTGGGCCTTTCCTCTCTTAGGCCCAACCCATTACCAAAAATAAGTTATGGCCCAATGGATATTTTTAAGTGTAAACAGGGCGCTACGCGCCCTTAAAGATGTGTTACGTTAGCACGCGCGAGAGGCCTCTTTTCTATCACAGGCACTAAGCGCTGCTAATTATAATCCTCTAAAGCTTCACTTTTTTCTTGACTGTACTTACTCAAACACAATTCTCTCTTACTATGCTTCTACTCAATATCGTGTCCTTTCCTCCAGCAATTTCTGTTCACATTAAACTGCAACGCTAACTTGAGTAATCAAACATCACAAAGCTACACCTCACTTTTTGCATATGAACACTATTCATATGTCAGTTATATGTGTGTTCTTGCTTACTAAAATGCACATTTCACTACAACATACAACAACAAAAGTAATCAAACTATCCCGTAAGTACGCAGATACCGCACCAAATCATATATATCTATAAATCTGTGTCAATCTCATCTGGGGCAATGCAAAATCCACACACGCAAACACACACATCCGCAATAAAGTATTAATCCGTACCTTATGAGCACTTTCTTTCGCTTTCTCGGCCTTTTCTTTTTTAGCCTTCTGCTTCTCCAATTTCTCCCTCTCCTTTTTCTTCACAAATTAAAAAAACAAAACAAAACAGAACAAATTGATTCGATTACAAAAAAGAGAAAGAAAAACAGTATACTAATTGCTTCTTGCTTCTAAACTTACTTACCTCTAAGTTTTTAAAGGGCACCTGCATTCAGTGCAGAATAAAGTCAACCTAAAGTTAAAAAGCTCCCACAATTTTGCATATACCACTAACTTCATAGCTTCTTCTACACAATCCATGTATGGAAAGCTTCTATAAATTGGGAAAAGCACCTCATTGATCACGACCTTCAACTATTTTGAAGGAAGACACTAAGGAATCATAAAAATGAACTCTTGAATTTGAACCAAAAATGTTGCAGGGCTCATGCAATATTGTGGCAAGCAGAATACTCAAAGGGACATGTACAACAAATAACTGAAATTTCAAAAATCCGCAATGTCTATAATATATGTTAACTCACAATGTTCCGATTGCCCAACATGCTTTAAACATCATTCAAATATGTGTGGATACATCCCCATGCCTTTGCAGAAGTCCAAGAAATATTGAACCCATTCATACATAAAAGATTGGCGGTTTCGTGAAGGTGCTTCTCACTTTAAATTCTTAATTTTTCTAAAAATTACAAAATTCCAGCAACAATTAAAAAATTCCTCCAACTATTAAAAAATACCAACAAGTAAACAATCAATAAGAGAAAACGTAGGCCTTAGAGAATTGCAAGACACAAAGTTCTAACAAATTTGTTTCTGATAATTTTCAGAATCTAAAGCAAAACAAAACCTTGGTGTTAATCGGCCAGAAACAGATGAATTCAAATCGACTGGACTAATCTTGGGATCCATACAAAAATAACTAAAATTAGAAAGCACTTGCCTACAACAAATATTCAAAATTCGAAGCAATTTCAAACAAATCCTAATTAATACTGGGTAATAACTGAAATTAATGATCTGAGATAGAGAGGAAAACGACGATACCTTCCATGGTGTGAGTTTCTGGGGATTCTATCGCTTTGTTAGTTTTTGCCGTCTGTACAGCTAAAAAGCGTAGCCCATCAAACCTGTTTGGGTAGATTGATTGAAGCAAAAGAGTATACAATTGAGTCTGCATGTTTTTGTTTGCACCCAATTCAATTTCGATTTTAGGAGAGAGAGAAAAGGTTCAGAGGCAGGGCAATTTTCTTTCTTCTCTTCTCCCCTTGTTTTCCCTTCCGTTGGTTTGGCTTCTCTTCATAAAAATTCGAAAAATCTGCCAAATACCAAAAACCACAGAAAAAATTCAATCTAATGCTAAAACCTATGAAATGCTCGCAACATGAAGAAATCTTCACAACGAATTGTTTTGTATTTCTTAAGTTTCAATTTACACAGGTATGCTTTACATATAGAAAAGAAAGAAACAACCCAGTTACCAGAATGACTTCTAGTGACCGGGTAAACCTCCGCTTTAATCTAATCCTTAAATTAAGGAGATTACACTAATACCAATACACGCCACTAATCAGTCATCTTCCTTTAATCAAGGGAAGATGACTGGTACAGACAGCAGAACACTCATGTACAGAAAAGTCAGCGCAGCAGAGAGCACGCAGTAGTTCAGTAGACGGAGGAGCCAACCCGATGAGGGTTATACAGCCAACCCGATGAGACCATAACCAATCCGATGAATAAACAAGAACCCGATACAACATTCAAACCATCCCGATGTGCATGCCGATCATCCCGATGTACCATGCATCTGTTTATTTATGTATCTCAACACTCCCCCTCAAGCTGGATCTAGTAAGTTAGTAGATCCAAGCTTGCTTAAAAGACGATGTAGATGAACCGATGACAGTGGTTTGGTGAAAAGATCTGCAAGCTGATCATGACTTCTTGTAAAAACAGTGCTGATAACTTGAGATTGAACTTGATTTCGAATGAAATGGCAATTCACCTCAATATGCTTGGTTCTCTCGTGGAACACAGGATTAGCAGCAATGTGAATAGTTGCCTGATTGTCACACATAAGAGACATGGGTGCAGAACTAGGAAAACCTAGGTCAGAGAGCAAACCTTTAAGCCATATTAATTCGCACGCCGTGACCGCCATTGCCCGATATTCCGCCTCTGCACTTGAGCGAGCAACAACTTGTTGTTTCTTGCTCTTCCAGGTGACGAGATTTCCACCAAAAAATGTACAGTAGCCAGTTGTAGATTTTCTATCGACTTCATTCCCTGCCCAATCTGCATCTGTATAGCCGGAAATATTAGTAGACTGATTGTTCTTCATGAGAATTCCTCGACCGATGGAACCTTTGAGATAACGCAGGATTCTTTTGACAATGTTCATATGATGCACAGTAGGTGCATGCATGAACTGACTGACTATGCTAACAACATAGGTAATATCTGGTCGAGTGATTGTGAGATAAATGAGTTATCCCACTAGTCTTTGATAGTGCTTTACATCCGGTATGGCCTCTCCATCAACGTTGAGCTTCAGTTTGCAGTCAACAGGTGTGGTGGCAAGCTTGCAATCAAGCATTTTTTCTTCCTTGAGTAGATCCATCACATACTTTCGTTGACAGATAAACAGTCCTTTGGAGGAAGTTGCCATCTCTATTCCCAGAAAGTACTTCAACTTCCCCAAATCCTTGATGGCAAAGGTTTGCTGTAGTGTCTACTTAAGGTCTGCAATTTCTACAGCACTATCTCCAGTGATGATCAAATCATCAACATATATAAGAACCACAAGTTTCCCTTTCCCATTTGTGCGGACAAACAGGGAAGAATCAGCATTACTGTGTGTGAAACCGATCTTGGTCAGCACAGACCTAAGGTTGGCATACCAAGCTCGAGGTGATTGCTTCAACCCATATATTGCCTTGTGTAGTTTACACACTAGGTTATCCTTTAAAGGACCATAGCCTGGAGGAAGTTGCATGTTTTATGAAGGAATGCATTTTTTACATCCATTTGGTAGAGAGACCATCCACTATTTATCGCCACAGAGAGAAGAACCCTCACGGTGTTCATCTTGGCAACAAGAGCAAATGTTTCTTTATAGTCGACCCTAAAAGTCTGAGTGAAGCCGCAAGCCACAAGACGAGCCTTGTACCTTTCTACAGAGCCATCAGCTTTGAACTTGATTTTGTATATCCATTGGCTTCCAACAGCTTTCTTTCCTTGAGGAAGCGGAACAAGACTCCACGTGCAGTTATCTTCCAAAGCCTTGAGCTCTTCTCCCATTACTTGTTTCCACTGAGGAAGAAGAGCTGCTTCCTGGTAGGTCGCTGGTTCACAATGCTCGTCTAGCGCACTTACAAAGGCAACATGGGAAGGAGACATTGCACTAAAATTACATGTGACTGGATACTGCGAAGCATAAGTCACCTAATCTTGTAATTTTGCCAGAGGCTTTCTTGCACGGGGAGGGTTTCTCCTGATCACTTGGGTTTCTTGATTGGAATTGATCTCTTCATTCTCTGTACTGTTGTCGGATTGCTCCGAGGTGATTGATTCATCTTGGGGTTCTCTCAACTCTTGTAGATTAGTTGTAGAATCTTCTTGTATCACTGGATCGGTAAAGGTTTGAGGCAGTGGTAACAAATTGAGTACTTCCTCCCCCTTGGTTGTAGTATGCTCAAAATAAGAATTGTTTTCTTCAAATTGGACATCCTTAGAAACAATGCATTTCTTGGTGACTGGATCAAAGCATTTATACCCCTTTTGAATACCCAATGAATATGCATTTAGTTGCTCTGGCATCAAGCTTATCTCGATTTTTGGCTTGAATGTGTATGTAACAAACACAGCCAAAAACTTTGAGGTGAGTCAAGTCAATTTTCCTGCCTTTTAGCACTTCATAGGGAGATTTGAACCCTAACACTGAACTTGGCAGCTTGTTAATGAGGTAAGTTGTCGTAAGGATAGCAGATGACCAAAACCTCTTTGGAATACTCATATGTATCATGATGGATCGAGTTTTTTCCAAGAGATCCTGATTTTTTCTTTCTGTAACACCATTCTGTTGAGGAGTACCTACACAGCTTGTTTGATGGATGATGCCATGTTCACTTATATATTGAAACATATTGTTTGACATGAACTCAATGCCATTATCTGATCGAAAAATTTTGACATTTGATTGAAATTGGGTTTTAATGTGAATGTGAAAATCCTTGAAGATATTGAAGACTTCATTTTTTTGACTTCATTAGTTAAACAAAACTAATTCTGGTAAAGTCATCCACAAATAAGACAAAGTATCTAAAACCTTCCATTGATTCAATAGTAGGACCCCACACATCACTGTGTATACGTTCAAATGGTTTACATGTCGAAGTTTGAGATTTGCCGAATGGCAATATGGTGGATTTCAACAATTTACATGTTTCACAGTCAGTGAGGGCTTACAAACATTTGGAAAACTTTTTGACATTACAAACTCCGAGGGGTGAGCTAGTCTCCTATGCTTGATTTTTTGTGTGGTTTTTGCATAGATAATAAAGTCCATTTATGAAGACCCCTTCACCAATCGTCTTCTTGGTGAGAATATCTTGAAATATTACATTATTGGATGAAAAAATTGCACGACAATTTAAATTGTTGGTGATTTTCCCAACAGACAACAATTGGAACGGAAAAGATGGTACATATAAGGCACTGGAAGATGTTTTGGTTGAAAAAATGTTGATTTTTCCAGTACCTAAAACAAGAACATTTTGTCCATTCGCAACAGACACATGTAATGGTTTTGAAAAAGATTTAAAACCCTTTAAATTTTTTATTTTGTTCGTCATATGATCAGTGGCACCAAAATCAATTATCCAACAATCTTTTTCAATACTAGTTAATAATGCGATAGAGAAAGCTTGTAGAATACCTGGTGCCTCTTTACTCGGTACCCTCTGATTCCTAGAAAGAAAGCCCGCAAATTTTCCCAACATAGCTGTATGTTGGTCTCCTTCACCATTAGTGGACCCAAAAGCACCTCCACGTCCCTTTTCCTGTAGGTAGTTTGCAAACTCATTGATGAGAGTAAGCGGATTGGTCATAAACTTAGCTAATCCATGGGGTGTGGAGGAAGAAGGTTGAACCGCAGCAACATGAGCCTTGAACTGACTTTGCTGAGAGGATAGCGGTATGATCTTTCCTTCTTTGGTGAACTGTAGTTTAAGCTCAAGATGGAGTTCCCAACATTTATCTTTAGTATGCCCAACAAAATTGCAGTATTTGCACTTTTGGTGTGGGAATCGTCCCTTGTACACCTTTGCTTCAGTATGCTTGGCATGAGACGCATATGCACGAGACTCCGTCATCCTCGGGCTTTGCTCAATAGTCATTACCTTCCTTCGTGCTTCTTCTCTCTGAACTATAGCACAGACATTGTTGAAGGAAGATAATTCTTGGCTCATCAGAATGTGGCTTCTCAACTCCTCGTAGTCTGGGCTCAAACTTCCCAGCAGCTGATAGATTCTATCTTCCTCTGCTCTTTTGAGAAGTACTGTAGGATTAGTAGTATGTGGAAGGTACACATCTAGCTCATTCCACAGAGTTTTGAGCTTCCTGAGATGTTCAACAAATGATTTTCCTTCTTGCTGAAGGCTGGCAATGTCTTTCTTCAGCTGGAACACTCGTGCATAGTTGTTTTGGTTTCCGTACATTTCCTTCAAGCTTTTCCATAATTCTTGAGAGGAATTAGAATAGCTGAAAATCCATGCCTCCATTAACAAAACCGAGCTTTCCCTTACCTCCAAGGGTCAACTAAATAGCTCGAGACCATGGTAAATAATTAAACTCGTTCAGAAGAATTGAACATAGTCGTTGATTGGTGTTTACCTCAAATTCTGAGGTATCTGAGTATGTAAAATTTGAGGGGGAAGCATTTAAATTTTCCCCTCCCAAATTTACAGATCCTTCCTCAGCCATTTTTGAAGAAATGAAATTTTACAGCGAAAAAATTAGAGTCAGGTTAAGATTGAACCTGCTCTGATACCATGAAGAAATCTTCACAATGAATTGTTTCGTATTTCTTAAGTTTCAATTTACACAAGTATGCTTTACATATAGAAAAGAAAGAAACAACCTAGTTACCAGAATGACTTCTAGTGACCGGGTAAACCTACGCTTAATCTAATCCTTAAATTAAGGAGATTACACTAGTACCAATACACGCCACTAATCAGTCATCTTCCTTTAATCAAGGGAAGATGACTGGTACAGACAGCAGAACACTCTCATGTACAGAAAAGTCAGCGCAGCAGAGAGCACGCAGTAGTTCAGTGGACAGAGGAGCCAACCCGATGAGAGCATAAACAATCCGATGAATAAACAGCAACCCGATACAGCATTCAAACCATCCCGATGTACCATGCAGCTGTTTATTTATGTATCTCAACACAACAACAATTAAAACCACATAAAAACTCAAAAAATATGCCAAATACAGAAGAAAAAAAATTTAAAAGTTCTCAAGATCTATTGATGTAGTTTGTACCTGAGTTCAATAGAAATCGATTGGCGGTGATCTCGACCCACGTCGTGCCCCGATTCGACTGGAAATTCATCAAATTAGATTAAATTTGTTTGTGGGCAAGAAGAATGGTGAAGTCGATGTAAATTCGTCAAATTAGATTGAATTTGTTTCTAGGCGAGAAGAATGGTGAAGTCGGTGTAAAGATAATTATCAATTTTGTAGATAATTATCTCTTTCCCGCTCATTTTAATGTTTTTTACTATTATGTCCCCATTTTTTTTTTTATAATCTGTAACAATGGGTGTTTTAGATATTTTGTAAAAAAATTAAACTTAAGGCCTTCTGCCTTAATAATATAGATAAAATATAGATAGATATTTAGTAAGAATATAATATAAAAGATTATAAAATATAATTTAGGAAATATATAAGTTATGTTATATCCCACATCGACCAACGGAGAGGGGGTGATGTGCCTTATAGTGCTACGGCGGAGTCGGTCACGAGGATGTGACGAGAGGAGGTGTCGGGAGCCGGGTTGCGGTCACCGGGACGTGGGTTATAAGGCCCCACCACGCTTCCCGCTGCGCCACTCTGATAGAAGTGGTACAAGTGGTACAAGTGGTTTGGTGTGAGTGGTACAAGTGGTTGTTTTGCACATGGAGGTCTTGGGTTCAAATCCAATTGAAGGTATTTATGAAATTATTTTTATTGTTATATCCACATCGACCAACGGAGAGGGGTGATGTGTGCCTTATAGCCGCCTGTACCCACCTCCAATTAGCACGAGGCCTTTTGGGGGCTCACTGGCTTCGGATTCCATCGGAACTCCGAAGTTAAGCAGTTTGAGCTAGAAACAATCAGGATGGGTGACCTACTGGGAAGTTGCTCGTGAGTTCCCAAAAAACAAAGCCGTGAGGGCGTGGCCAGCGGTTAATATCGTGCTACGGCGGAGTCGGTCCCGGGATGTGACAGAATGGTATCAGAGCCACTCTGCCGTTATTCCGAGGCACGGATGTGCCAGCAGCCACCGCCACGGGTTCCCACATAAGTAGGGGTGGATGTTATATCCCACATCGACCAACGGAGAGGGGGTGATGTGCCCTTATATGTACGCCCACCTCAGTGCTTACGAGGCCTTTTGGGGAGCTCACGCTTCGGGTTCTATCGGAACTCCGAAGTTAAGCGAGTTTGGGCTAGAAGTATCTCAAAGATGGGTGACCTACTGGGAAGTTGCTTGTGAGTTCCCAAAAACAAACCGTAGAGGGCGTGGCCCAAAGCGGACAATATCGTGCTACGGCGGAGTCGGATCCGGGATGTGACAAGTTAAGTATAATACATAGCTCAATGAAATTAATCACAATATTTACCAAATTAATTATTATATAAGTATTTTAAAAATACAGGTCTTAACAGTTTGTCTAAAGGAAATTCTAGTCTTGCTACTTGTCGGGGCATTTTAGGGATTGTCGTGGTCGGTTTCTTGGTAGTTTCTGTCAGGGTATTGGCCATCGTAATTCTTTCAAAGGGGTTGGCATTGTCTTTGGTTGAAAATTTACTCTTCTAGTGTTATTTCCGTTCTCTGTTCAAATTTTTTTGATCCTCCTTGGCTTCTCCGCACGCAATAGTTTACTTGTTTGATGTCACATCCCGGACCGACTCCGCCGTAGCACGATATTGTCCGCTTTAGGCCACGCCCTCACGGTTTTCTTTTTGGGAATTCACAAGAAACTTCCCAGGGGGTCCCCCATCATGGGATTGCTCTAGCCCAAACTCGCTTAACTTTGGAGTTTCGATGAAATCCGAAGCCAGTGAGCTCTCAAAAGGCCTCGTGCTAAATGGAGGTGGGCATGTACATATAAGGCACATCACCCACTCTCCGTTGGTCGATGTGGGATGTCACATTTTCCCACATTCTTTAGATGACTTTTTGCTGTTCTCACAATTTTAGAGAAGGGAATGTTGTGGCGGATAGCTTTGCTAACATAGGCATGTCTTCTCCTAATTTGGTTTTGACATGATTCTCCTCCATTGGTGGTTTGCACTGCTTTGTTTTCAAACTTTGTTGGCTTGCCTGACTTCCACTTCTCAAATTAATTATGACTTTCAAGTGGCGGATTGCTTAGCTATTTATGGAGTTTATCATCCAGGTGTCAATACTTCGCATGGCTTGGTTTGGGACATTAATTCGAGGAATTTTTTCTTTCTTCATCCAGTTTTCCTTTTTCGATGATGTATTGTTCTTTTCTTTGCGGGGCTTCGTTCCCGCTCTAGTTTTTATTTTTTATCACTCTTTTTTATTTAATAAAATTTCGAAGATAGAGGACAGGGGGTTGTTATATCGGAGAGTTAGTCCTTTCTAGTCACTATGACCGGGAAGGAAGTAGCCTATTTGATGGCTAAATCCTGGGGTTTTGGTTCTTTCTGACCGTCTTGTGCGGGTTTAGAGAGTAAGGCTACTTTGGTAGACCAATGACCAAGCTTTATGTGTAGCTCAACTCGCCTAATCTATTATCATTATTTTATTAATAAAAAAAATTTTAAGCACTTGGTGAGCTTATCGATATCTAACTAGCAATGTTGCCGGGGCATGTAGACATTTGTTGAGGACATTTAAATATAGACAACTGTCATTGCAGAAGGATTCATATAGGACCTTCCAAACAATTATTTCCAACTTCCATAGGGTCCCGAGACAGGTAGGTCCCTTAATTAAGGAAATCCGACCTTGAGTAAAAGGTTCAATTTTTTTCAATGTAACAAAAGAGGAGGATATAAACCAGTGGTGCATTGCAATTATCATATTGTTACATAAAGTGAATAAAAAAAAAGACGATGAGAAAACTTTTAATCAACAAATTAAACACATACACAAAATGAAGAAGAAGAATACTAAACAGTTAATGTTACAGCCCGTTTCGAAAATTAGAATTATTTTATTCCCGGAAGTGGGAAATGACGAAAATGCCCCTGGTTGACTTTTCAGTTGACTTTTGCGTCGTAACTCGTACGACTCTTCCCTCTGTATTTTCTGGTCATGCTCGTCGTCACGAACACGTGGACTCGAGCGGGACGTCGTTTGGATTCCGAACGAATATTTTACGGGCGTTGATTTTCGACGTTTCCCGTAATTCAATTTTGAGACAGATGGGTTGTTGGATTGGGGCCCAATTGTCAGCTGGCCCATGTGGGCTTATCCCAGAAAATCTGGATTTTTGTCTCTTTCTTTGACCGAGCCTTCCCTCTCTTCTTCTCTGCAAGTAGACAACCAAGCACAATGTGCTCTGCACACCCGAGCTCCTTCCTCTCCCTAAGCTCTCACCAGGCCATTTTCATGGCCAAGCTATCGCAATGGACTCGAACTGAACTCAACAGCTACCAGAAACCAGTGAACCCGAGTTTCTCTCTCCCTCACCAAATTGATCAAGCCACCCCGTGGCCTTTCCTCTAACCTTTACCGAGCCCAAAACTCATCAAACTGATCACCATTGTGTTCCTGGAAGTCCCAGGAACCTTGCTCAAGCCTTGGATGGCGACGTTTGGCCGAGAAACAGCGAAACCGAGATCGGCATTTTTCACCAGTGGCTTCTTCCTCATTTTCAGGCCATCTCTGGCCAGTTTTTGGCCCCCAAAATGGTAAAATATTATTCTCCTCACTTCTAGCTTCATTTTGGTACTTGAATCATGCAATTTGGCCTTGAAATGAAGAAGTTATGAAGCTTTGAGTATCACCGACAATCCCAAAGAACAAGGCAAACTTTGCCTTACGGCATAGGGATTCCAAATTGTACCCGGTAGGAGTACAATGTGGTCGAGTAGTTTGAAATAAACAAAGTGAAATAGATGAGTAGGTAATACTTGGATCCGTTTGGATCTCAAGTAAAAAGTCCAAAGAAAGTTTAACGTTTCCGAAACAAGATCGGGATCGTTCAGAGTATCCTACTGGTCGAAAGTACAACTCGCCCAAAAGCCAGCAACGCTCCACACTGGAACTGCCAGGCACCACCAGGATACAGAGTAGCGTAACCAAGGTATGGGAGAAAGGTTCCAGAGTATGGAATGACATTGCCTTAGCAATGTACATCTCCACCGAAAGTAGATTGTTGAAAGAAAACTGTTCGTCCAACTTACTGGATCAGAACAAACCAAAGGTTGGTTTTTGCCGGTACTGCGAACACTGGTTAGCTTTGTGTCCCAATCGTCCACAGCCATGGCACACTTGAGTTTCTTGCTCACACTCATCCAAAATGACGAGTGTCACAACGACAGCAGAACTGGGCGATAGATTGGGTGGAGTTACCCAGTAAACGGAAACGAGATCCACCAGTGAATCAACCCCCACGGTTTAAGGTGAAGTTGATCCACTACTGGATGATTCAGAGCTGAACTACCACGTTGAAAGACAGATTCTTTCGGAGACCGAAAGAATAACTGCCCGATACCCAACTACTGGGTGAAAACTGCCGATTCGGGTTTTGCTGTTTCTCGGCCAAACGCCACCGAGAAATGGCTGAGACAAGGTTACTGGGGCTTCCAAGAGTTCAAAGGTAAAAAGATTAAGGTACTTTAGAGTTGGTTTCACCAAGAAATGGCCGAAGTTCGAAATCGAACCTCGCCGAAAAATTTCTGAAACTAGGTTTCAAAGGTTACTTGGGAACGAGTAGTCCAGGGTCAACAAATTGAGATCGGCAAAGACGGTGGTGAGACCAGAGATCTCCCATAGCCAAAGGAATGGCTCAGCGAGAGCAGAAAGAGAGCTCGGGTGCCTAGAGTAGATTTTGGTTAAAGCAGAAACCAGAGAGAGACAAAGATGGCAACTTGATTAGCCAAGTGAACCAGCCACGGTGAAAAGTCCTCATCGACGTTCGAATACGAAGATTCGATAAAAAGTCAAACTGTACTCAGACAGTGGACACGTCGCAATTAGAGTCAAAACCGAAGTTATTGTCAATCACCGTCACTCGTGGATATGCAATCTATACCGTCGCCGAAGCGAATAGTTAAGATAGCCGCACCTGCACAAGTGGGAAGATGATCGATTTGAATGACAAAAGTCATTAGTGGAAAGAAAACGTCAACTCCAGAAGTACGAAAAAGTTCACCAACTTTCGAAGGAAAATGAGTCACGACAAACCAAACAGTCGTAGAGACTCCACACAGTTAAACAACACCACGAAGATGGACGTTGTCCAAAACTACCGAAAAGTAGTAACTCGAATTGTTCGAGAAAAGTCGACCGACAGGCTTGGTTTACGATCATCGAAAAGGTCATTGCAGTCGTCACGTGCGGAAAGTGAGGTACAAGAATTTCACGGTGATACTTTTCCATTTCCGAATGAAAATGGAAAGTGGTTGAAACAATAGAGTGGAAAATCCGTCTCCAAGCCTTCACTGCTAACAATTTGAACATCTGCTGACGTACTCAGCGATGGCCAAAACAACCACAAGAAGTAGACAACGCGTCCAGTCAGGCAACGCTAAAAGTTCATGCGTCACCCGAAGGTTAAAGTCGTTGGTTAGAGTGTAAAACACTAGCAATGCAAAGGGTTTGTGAAACTAAGTCTCACGAATTTAGTCCACTGGAACATGTCGAACACGAAAAGTAGTCGACAGGTTCCTCCACTTCAACACCTAGCGTTGTCCCCAAGGGGGAAAGTACTTGATGAAAAATCATCCGTTGTGTCAAACTGACACCACACTCCGAAAATACGACAACTGAACCAGTTTCCCGATTCAGTACGATTCCATCGGAAAACAATAAATAAACGTCAAACGTCACACGTAACATCCGAAGGATAACGACAAAACTGTCAAAATCGGGGAAAACTGCCCAAAGCTACACAAAACCTGACGTCGAGGTGGTATGACACTAAGAAGAACTTAGAATTAACCTAAGGAAAACAATCCAAGGGTAAGAATCAAGAATCAGAATTCACGAAGTTCGAAGTCTGATACCACAGACAAGTACGGAGTACGGAAAGAAGAGCCTAGGTTACGAAAAACCATGCTCTGATACCAATCTGACACATCTCGATCCCAGACAAGCCAGGTGTCGGGAAGTGCTGGCCGACACGCGTTAGCATGACGAAAGCCAAATAGAAATTTTAAGAATGAATAGTAAGAACAGAGTGCGGAAGAATTGTTAGAATACACAGCGAGTAGAGTGAGGGATACAAGTTAAATACAACGTAGAAACAACCCTACATTTGTCATACCACCGCGGCTCGACGTCACAAGCTCCCAGCCAACTAACCTGGAGGGGCGCAAAACATAAAACGGTGAGTGGGTCAAAAAGCAAAGTTTGATAAAACCGTTGTTTTCAAAAGTCTAGTAACCCCTCGTTTGAAAACAAGTATAGTTTGAGAAAATACGTCATACCCGTAGGTATGAACCTCAAAATACTATCATTTAAAACATTCGGGTACTCCCCAATAAATCATTTACTGATTTGCTCACCCATATGTAAACACACAAGTCCAAGTGGCTAAACCACGAGGAACAGGCTAGGTATAAAAGTAATACGCTGAGTACTACAATGACGCGAGTCTAACGCTAAGCGCTGGTGCACAAAGTGCAGTCACACAAGTTCGAGTTGCCTAGTGCAACCTAGAACAGGCTAGTACCTACAATGGATCCAAAGCTGCGTAACGGTACTGGTAGTGACTACTCCAAACGTCAAGGCTAGTCCTGGCCACAAGACTGAGTACTATACCTGGGGTGTTATACATCTACTGATGAGCAACAGTATGAAAACATTCATGGCAATATAGTACGAATGTTCTACCTCCAACAAACGTAATGATATGCAACTACGCTAACAGTTAAAGAAAGCGTTGAAAAACCATACGTATATATATACATTTATCAAACAAAGACCCACTCACTCACCTGTAGGTAGCCGAGCCGAAGTACCCCGTCCTGGGTAGCCCCGGTAGTCCTCTGGATAGGCCCCACCTATATGAGATATCACCGGTACAATGATTAAACTCATAAAGGGAACGAATTAACGAATTAATTAAACCTATCCCTTGCTTTCTCAATTTGGAGGTCCAAAACACCTCAAAAATGATCATGCGTACTACCCCGAGGTAGTACACGTCGTCACGAGTCGCCCCTTGAAAACAGATTCGAAAAAGGACCTCCCACGTGCCCCCACGCGCGGCTGGAAGGTGCGGAGCTTGGCTCCACGCGCGGCTCCACGCGCGAGCCGGTCAAAGTCAAAGTCAACGCTGACGTCAGCGTTGACCGGTTTGCTGACGTCAGCAGGTCGGTCTGAACCGGTTTGCTGACGTCAACAAGGCCGGTCCAACTCGGTCCGATGACGTCAGCGCCGGTCATCCCTGCCAGAATTCCGGTCGCCGGCCGCCGCCAACGCCGCCGTCGCCGTTCGCCGGAATCTGGAAATTTGGCCGGATTTCTGGAAAAACTTCAGAGCTTCATAACTTCTTCGTTTTAAGTCCAAATTGGACGATTCAAGTACCAAAATGAAGCTAGAGATGAGGAGAACAAGATTGTACCATTTTGGGGGCCAAAACCTGGCCAGAAGTGGCCTGAAATTCGAGGGAAAGCCACGGTGCAAAAAGGCCGATCACGGTTTCCTCGATTCTTGGCCAAACGCCGCCACCCAAGGCTCGAGCAAGATCCCTTGGACTTCTAGGAACTCAGTGGCGATCAGTTTGATGTGATTTGGGTTCGATTTCACCAAGAAATGGCCGAGGATCGAAATCGAGTTCGTCGGGAAATTTCTGGGATTTCTGGGTTTGCAGGGTCTAGGATCGAGCTCAACTGGCTCAAATATGTTGAAGAAGGCCTGGAAACTTGGTTGGCCAAGATTTGGCTCGTGGAGGAGCCACGGGTGTCCAAAGAGATGGGTGTTTGTGTGGATTTGCTGAGGTAAAGGGAGAGGGAGTACGGGACAGAGATGAGGGACAAGGATCCCAGATTTTGTGGGATAAGGCCACATGGGCCAACTGACATTTGGGCCCCAGCCCAACAACCAAACTGTCCCAAAATTAAAATACGGGAAACGCCGAAAATCAACGCCCGTAAAATACTCGTTCGGTGTCCGAATGACGTACGGCTCGCGTCTACGCGTTCGTATCGATGAGCACGTCAAGAAAATACAAGTGGAATCGTCGTACGAGTTACGACGCAAAAGTCAACCAAAAAGTCAACCCAGGGGTAAAAACGTCAATTCCCACTTCCGGGAATAAAATAAATTAAATTTTGAACGGGATGTTACAATGTTAATGAAGCAATTTAACATTTTAAAATTCAAATAGTAGCTGCACTATTTGTGAGAGTGAAAAACTGTATCATTTCAAGAGTTGACTTCACAATTATAAATTTATGGTATGCAAATAATCTACTTATACTTTTTATCTAAAATAGAGTTAAATTAATTTTTAATCAAATAACATGCCTCTGTTTTTGTACTAATTAATTTACCTATATATAAATTTATCTATGATTAGCACGTTATTTATTTTTTTAGGTAAATTATTTTGCATGTATTATTATTTTATACGCAAATAATTGACCTATATTTTTATGTAAAATATAGGTAAATTATTTTGTAGGTAAATTATTTTGCATGAATTTTTACATATATTAGACATTTTTTTTAAATTATATATGTGTATGTGTAAAATAATTTACCTACATTTATATGTAAAATATAATCTTCGTGACATTAATTAAGCATGTATTATTACATATTTTAGGCATGTTTTATTGTTCTTATATATAAGGCAATGAATTTATAACATTAATGTTTTTTTTCTTTTTGTAAAATCATTAATTCTCCCTTACAATCCATATGGAATTAATTGTGTACATCAAACATTCAAATATGGGTATTTTAGGCATCTAAAAAATTTAAAATGTGTAAAGTCAAACATAATTAATGAATTTGCTTATGTGGAGTCGGGTGACACATCCCGACCCGGATGTACACGTGGACACCCAAAAGTCGGGTGTGCTGGCCGACACTGACACATCCCGACCCGGATGTACACGTGGACACCCAAAAGTCGAGTGTGCTGGCCGACACCACGTAGGGTGACGAAAGCCAATTTGAAAGAAATAAGAAATGAATTGAATAAATCAAGATCAATGCGTACACAAATGTACGGGCGGAAGAATTTAAACAACAACAATCGTACAAGTACGGTATACAGAGTATATACAATACCAAGAAATTTAATGCCTTCGTCATACCACCGCCTCGAACGTCGACAGCTTCAGCCACTAAACCTGGAGGGGCGCAAAACAAAAGGGTGAGTGGGCCAATAATAGTCATTTTGTAAAAACCTTTGTTTTCTGAAAATAGTAACCCCTCGCCGTCAAAATCAAGTAGTTGGTTGGAAAACCTTTTCAGAAAACGTACTATAATAGTAGGTGGAAAACGAGGTAAGTACGGAAATATACTTACCGTCCGAAACGGGCAGAAAGCCACCGTTCGGCATAAAATACTTTACCCGAAGGTTCGTAAAATAAGGATCTACGGAAAACCCGTAAACCGAATGAATGTGACACACCCCACCCTCGATACCCACGTGGATACCGAGTGCGAGCGTGCTGGCCGACACTCGAAAGTGACGAAGCCATTAAATGCATGACAACACTTGTGAAAAATGAAATTAAATTGTAATAAACGTTGCGGAATTCAATGTCAATATGCATATGGTTCAGAGCGTACTAATTTGAAACAGCGGAAATATAATAGAGAGTCGAGTTCCTAAAATCTCTATCCATAACAGGGATGGATATTATTATAGAAACTGAATAACAGAAAGAAGAATCCCTACATGGTCGGGATGAAAGATCAGAGCTGCCACGTATCCTCGACCTCGCCAGAAGCTGTGTCACTATGACCTGAAGGGGGCGCAAAAACAAAAGGTGTGAGTGGACAAAAAAAATCAAAGTTTTCGCAAACCTTTCTCTTTTCAAAGTACTAACCCCCTGTTTGAAATTCCAGTATAATAGTAAAATCATACTATCATAATATGTATCCAAAACGTACTTTATAAGTATATCTGAAAACGTATGTCAATATACAATATCCGTAGATAGCAAAACATATTTCCAATAGTCCTTTCATCGTATATATATCAATAATAAAGTACGGAAAACCAACACAGGGTATATGCGCAATCACACATGCACGGGTTGAGGAACAGCCTCTCAATCACCGTACAAGTCCAATACGTTAATCAATAATTTGTACTCCTAGTACCACACACATGTAAGTCCTGGCGCCGCAGCGCGTCACACCCGAGTCATTACGCAGTGGGGCCTTTTCCCCATAAACAACAACAATAATCGTAAGACAAGCTTGCACTAAGGTATTTACCGGACAATACCCCTGGAGTACAGTGCGTGTGACCCATACATGTGAGAACTGTCCTAATGGCCATGAGAACGGTACTACAACGTAGTGAAAGCATACCTAGTGTGTTTGAAAACATGTATACATACTCATATGTAAATAGGAACCAAAATCCCATTTATAAATCCCATATATCAAATATTGCATAAATAATCATTCTCCCAAAACCATACAATAAAATATCAATTCGTATTTATGCAAGAGTAATATCATAGTATAAACCATTTTATACTATATAATCATAGAAGATAAATTATCTCAAATCACCAAAATAATCCATTTATCAATATAAATTTACCATAAATAAATCACTTAGGTAGCACAAATCATATTCATTAAGTATATATATTTATAAATAAATATATATAAGTAAACATGCTTTAAAAGCCATTTTAAAACTATATATAATCATAAACATAATCATGGAAACCATTTTATAAAGTAAATGTCCACTCACAGGTGATCGGGAGTGAAATCCCCCTCGGTGTAGCCCTCCTGGGTGTGCGGAGCCGAAGAATTACCTATTTAAAGTTAGGGAATAAATTAGACTTTCCCTAAAAATAATTAAAAAATAGGCCTTAAAAGAATCCCCCCAAAAATATGAATATTTTAGCGAAAACGGGCTCGAAAAATGAATTCCGGGCCCCGAAAACCCTACCGCCGCCGTCCACCGCCGCCGGCGCCGCCGTGCGTTGCCGCACGCGCCGGGAATCGGTCGGAAAACCCCTCCACGCGCCGGGAAACCCCCCCACGCGCCTGCACGCGCCGGCACGCGCCGGGAAACCCCCGGACGCGCCCACACGCGCCAGAAAACCAACCCACGCGCCGGCCACGCGCCGGCGAGTGGCTTCACGCGCTGGCACGTGGTCCCACGCGCTGGCACGTGTCGCCACGCGCTGGCACGTGGTCCCACGCGCTGGCGCGTGTCCCCCACGCGCGTCACGCGCCCCACGCGCCTTGCTGACGTCACCCCCACGCGCTGCTGACGTCAGCCACGCGCCCCACGCGCCTGCTGACGTCAGCACCGTTAAAGTTAACGGAATATACCTTCGCCGTTAACGGAATATTCCATCGTCCCCTTCCTCTCGCCGGTCGCCGGAGCTCCGCCGTCGCCGCCGCCGCCGCCGCCTGGTTCGCCGGAATCTGGAAATTTAATACCGATTATGTCCCAAAACTTCAAAAATTCATAACTTCTTCATCCTTTGTCCAAAATTGACGTGCCATATATCAAATTGAAGGTATTGAGGAGTAGAATATTTTTATACCTATTTGAGGCCGGAAAAGTGGCCGGAGATGGCCTGAAATTGGCCGGAAAGCTTCGGGAAACCCTAATTCCGTTCTCCTTCAATACTGCACCAAATTTGACGTACTTTATATGAAACTGAACCTACTCAATCCAACAAAACCAATGGTAATGGTCTCGAGGCTTACCTTGGTCCGGATTGTACAGAAAATCGATGAACAGTTCGCCTATTCCGTTCCGACGTCGGTTTGAACGAACGGGTTCGAGTTTGAAGATTCCAAGATCACAGTCCCGTCCAAAATGACGAGAGGATCACGTTGGTATGAATTTTGGGCGACGGTTTGATGGTTTTGTGATTCAACAAGGATTAGGGTTTGTCGGTGTAGTTTTGGCTTTGAGAGAAAGTGGGAGAGAAAGAGAGGGAGAAGGAAAAGAACGTGCAGCAAATGGGGGAGGGTTGGCTGCTGTGCAGTCAGCCCAAAACCCTAATTCCCACACACGAAGTGGAAAATTTACCAAAATGCCCCTACACTTTAAAGCTTCGTAAAACGTTCGTTTGAACTCCGAATTGAGTTCCGCTTGCGCCCACGCGTTCGTATCGACGAGTACATTCAGAATATGTAAAAAAAATAATTTTCACAAGTCGTCCCGAAAAAGTCAACAAAAGTCAACTTTGACTTTAGGGGTAATTTGGTCATTTCACAAAAATTTTGGGACGGGTTGTAACAGAATGCCCCCGTGGCATCAGTGAAATTCGGTGATAACACCACAATATAAAACTATAAGATAAACGCTCATATACACAATCACGTGAAGCTGGCGCATATGCGCATCACAACGAGTTCGAGTCGCCCATACGACCTAGAACAGGCTGGCACCTACTATGGATTCATAGTGAGCGTGTTGGTGCGTGTGAACAATCACGTGAAAGTGGTCTTGGCCCCACAATCCAAGACTACAAGATAAATGCTCGTTTAGGTATTGCAAACACACAAGCTCATACAGATATATTCTGTCATGAACAGGCTGGGTGTATAAGTAATAGTACGCTCGTGTACACAATCACGTGAAGCTGGCGCGTATGCGCATCACAACGAGTTCGAGTCGCCCTGGCGACCTAGAACAGGCTGGCACCTGCTATGGGTCCATAGCGAGCGTATAGGTGCGTGTGAACAATCACGTGAAGCTGGTCCTGGCCCCAGACGGTACACTAAACACCGTGTAAGCAACCTAGTTGAGCGTATGAAAACATACTACTGAATACTCTACATAAAATCAGGTGGGGTAATTTCCCTATAAGGGTTGCCCTCAAACTAATCAATATATACTTGGTATTCTCGGGGCCGTACCCGAAATACCAAGCATATAACTAAATACGTGAAATACCAAGAATACGCCACATGGGTACCAAGGTATAGAAATACCAACTTAATGGCAAGCTAGGTGAACCCAAAATACAGTAGAAGTTTACCATATCCAAGGTTCACCCAAATACGGCCCAAGGCCCGTCAAACGAGTATAAAAACCCAAGCGCACAAGTAGGTACAAGTAGGGAATTATAATACTTAATTCCCTAAATTCCCTAAAATAGGGCCGAATCGATACTAGCAATACGCGTACAAACTAATACGGAATCACCAATTTAATGGTATAATTCCCAAATGGAAATGTAGGCCCAAAGCCCACTAATTTCCATGGCCTACCGAAACACTGAGCCAAAACTAGTAAACCGAGTAATAAATTAATATAACAAGGTCTACCAATAATACGATATAAATATCCAATTAAAACCACAATATAATGTAGGCAATAAACCAAAATATAATTTCCCAGAATAAAACACATTTAAATAATATAGGGAAAGGGCCCACTCACAAATACCGAAGCCGGGAAGTCCAAACGCACGTCCTCCGAGCGCCAAGGGTCGCCAAACCTATTTTGGAACACCCAATATTAATAACGTAATTGAAAATACAAAGAAAACGGCGTTCGGAAATCCGAAAACGGAGTTTCGGGGTCGGAAACCCCAAAACCGCCGCCGTGGGCCGTGTGCCGTCGCACATGCCGCCACACGCTGCCATTTGGTCTCACCTATATGAGATATCACCGGTAGAATGATTAAACTCATAAAGGTAACGAGTTAACGAATTAAATAAACCTATCCCTTGTTTTCTCAATTTGGAGGTCCAAAACACCTCAAAAATTAACATGCATACTACCCCGAGGTAGTACACGTCGTCACGAGTCGCCTCGCGAAGATGGCGTCGAAAAATAGTGGCTCACGCGCCCCCACGCGCGGATGGAAGAATCGGAGCCGGTCAACTCAGCTCGGCTAAGCCGGTCAACTCGGCTCGGCTAAGCCGGTCAACTCGGCTCGGCTAAGCCGGTCAACTCGGCTCGGCTCGGCTCAAGCCGATGACGTCAGCGCCGGTCGTCTTCTCCGAATTTCCGGTCGCCGGCGCCGCCGCCGGCTGCCGTGCCGGCCGCCGTCGCCGTCGCCGAAAACTGGAAATTGGCCGGAATTCTGGGGATTTTTCAAAGCTTCATAACTTCCTCGTTTTAAGTCCAAATTGGACGATTCAAGTACCAAAATGAAGCTAGAAGTGAGGAGATTCAGAATTTACCAATTTGGGGGCCGGTCACTGGCCGGAGGTGGCCGGAATTTGGCTCCAAAGTTTCGGCCAAAATTGAAACTCGTCGATCTCGAGGTCTCCTTCACACGCAAGCCCTGGGTTGTGATCCCAGGGTTCCCAGAAGTCCATTGGTGTAGTTTTGGAGGTGATTCGAGGTTGAAATCACCGAGAAAAGGCCGAGGGAAAATCTCGGGTTTTTCACCGTCGATTTCGAGTATTTGGGTTCCTAGGTTTCTAGGGTTGCTGGGTCGAGCACTGGCTCGGATTGTGTGGAGAAGAAGGTCAGTGACCTTCTCTGGCCAAGGGATGGCTCAGAGAGGAAGAGGGAGGGCACGGGGTGCCTTGAGAAATTTGGAGCTTTTGCTCCTTTGTTGTTTTGTTGCAGAGAAAGCACGGGAGAGAGAGTGAGGGACAAGAGTCAACAGCCAGGGACAAGGCCACATGGCCTGCAGACTATTGGGCCCCAGCCCAATCAATCCAAAACTGTCCAATTTGAAAATACGGGAAACGTCGAAAATCGACGCCCGTAAAATATTCGTTCGGAGTCCGAACGACGTATGGCTCGCGTCTACGCGTTCGTATCGATGAGCACGTCAAGAAAATACAAGTGAATGCGTCGTACAAGTTACGACGCAAAAAGTCAACCGAAAGGTCAACCAAGGGCAAAATCGTCATTTCGCACCTTCGGGAATAAAATAATATTATTCCCGGAACGGGATGTAACAGACACCACGTAGGGTGACGAAAGCCAATTTGGATGGAATAAGAATTAATTTGAAACAATTGAATGAATTAACGGTCAGAGTACACAAATGTACGGGCGGAAGAATAAGTAAAGTAAATTGTTGTACAAAGCATCAAATACTAAGTACAGAGTACGGAGCGATTACAATTACCAAGAATTTAAACACTTGTCATACCACCGCCTCGAACGTAGACAGCTCAAGCCACTACACCTGGAGGGGCGCAAAACAAAAGGGTGAGTGGGCCATAATAGTCATTTTTGTAAAAACCTTTGCTTTCTGAAAGTAGTAACCCCTCGCCGTCAAAATCAAGTAGTTGGTTGGAAAACCGTTTCGGAAAACGTACTAATATAGTAGGTAGAAAAACGAGGTAAGTACGGAAATATACTTACCGTCCGAAACGGGCAGAAAGCCACCGTTCGGCACACAACACTTAAATCGAAAGTTCGTAAAATAAGATTATACGGGGAAACCCGTAAATCAACTGAAAGCTTCCGTGGTATCAGTGAAAACCAGTGACAAATCACAGTGCAGAACCATAACATAAGCCGCTCGTTTAGGTATAGCAAACACACAAGTTCATACAGATATATTCTGTCATGAACAGGCTGGGTGTATAAGTAACAGTACTCTCGTGTACACAATCACGTGAAGCTGGCGCTATTCGCATCACAACGAGTTCGAGTCGCCCCAAGCGACCTAGAACAGGCTGGCACCTGCTATGGGTCCATAGCGAGCGTATAGGTGCGTGTGAACAATCACGTGAAGCTGGTTCTGGCCCCGGATGGTACAATCAACACCGTGTAAGCAACCTGGTTGAGAGTATGAAAACATACCACGGAATAAATCTTTATAAAATAAGGTAGGATAAACAAGTGAGGTAATTTCCCTTTTTGGGATAACCTTAGAACGATCAATATAAAGTATTCTCGGGGCCGTACCCGAAATACTAAGCGTAGAACTAAAATACGTGAAATACCGAGAATACGCCACATGGGTACCAAGGTATAGAAATACCAACTTAATGGTAGACTTGGTGAACCCAAAATACGGTAGAAGTTTACCAATTCCAAGGTTCACCAAAATACGGCCCAAGGCCCGCAAATAGGTATACGAACCCAAATTACAAGTAGGCGATAAACTAATTAACTTCTAAAACCCCCTGAAATAGGGCCGGTTCGATACTAGTAATACGCGTAAAAACCAATACGGAATTTCACCAAAATATGGTGAAATTCCCAAATGGAATTATAGGCCCAAAGCCCACTAATTTTCAAAGCCTGACAAGATTACCGAGCTAAGCTAGTAAACCAAGTAAATACCACAATAATACGAGGCCTACTAAAATACGAGTCAAATACCAATTTAAAATCATTTAATAGAGTAGGCAATAAACCAAAATATAATTCCCCAAAATAAAACACATTTAATAGTAGGGAAAGGGCCCACTCACAAAGATTTGCCGGGAAGCCCAAAGTGTACGTCCTCCCAACGCTACGGGTCGCCAAAGCCCAAAGTTTCCGAAGCAAACCCAACGAAAAATCCGCAAACGAAGCACCCAAAATCCACTGAATTGGGCCCACAAGTACTCGGCCTAAAAAAATCTGTCTAACCAACCCAAACACAACCTTGTCCAAAATGATCGACACAACCCAAGCCCACTATAGCAGCCCAAAAAAAAACTCAACACAATTTGTCCACCTTAAACAAATGTACCCGAGGCCCAACTGAATAAACAGCCCATTTCCAACTGCACCCAAACCAGCAGCCCAACTATGCCCAAAAACCGTGCAATCCAGTCCAATTCCTTCCACACACACACGGTCAACAACAACACCATCTTCAACACTTCCTTACTCCCCTGTCAAAGCGCAGCAACAACACAACACTTTCTGCACAACCAGTTGCTACCTGATTCTTGGTTTGCAGTGCTCGAATTCTAGCTCAACAAGCTCGGTTTGTGAAGGACAAGGTCTGCCAAGACTTGGCAGTTTGGCCATCGAATGATGGCTCAGAGAAGGAGTGGATGAAGGCACGGGGTGCCAAGAGTAAATCCCAGAAAATCTGGGTTCGAAGTTCTTCACACAGTGGCTAGTTAGCTTGGTGAGGAGGGAGAGCCTCGGTGTGAATGCACAGAAAAGTGAAGCTTGATTTTGGTTTTTGGTGCATGGTGAAGCCAGGAGGCAAGGAGAAGGCCACGGCTTCAAGTTTGAAGTTTGCAGGAAGACAAATGGCCAAGGGAGATGGCCTGGGTGCCTAGAGAAAATCCCAGTTTCACTGGGTTCATCACTGGGCTTCGAAGCTTCAAGGTTTCTGGAGTTTTGAAAGCTTGCTGATTTCTTGTTTTGTTTTGTTGTTCGGTCTGCAGAGCACCATAGAGACAAGGATGGCTGACAGTTAAGCCATGAAAATGGCTGGGTGAGTGCTCGGTTTTGCAGAAAAGAAAAGAGAGAGAGGTTGAGTGAGTGCTCGGGGAGAGGGAGAAGGAAAATGAGCCTTTAATTTGTTTCTTTGCAGCAGAGAAGAAGAAAGAAGGTGACTTGATTCATTGAATGGGACAAAGCCCAGACAACATCCCACAAATCATGGGATTGATTTGTGATTGGCCTGCTGCCAAATGGGTCCCAGCCCAATAACTCCAAAACAGCCCAAATTGTTAAAATACGGAAACGTCGAAAATCAACGCCCGTAAAATATTCGTTCGGAGTCCGAACGACGTCCCGCTCGCATCTACGAGTTCGTAGCGACGAGCACGTCAAGAAAATACAAGTGGGAGCGTCGTACGAGCTACGACGCAAAAGTCAACCGAAAGGTCAACCAAGGGCAAAATCGTCATTTTGCACCTCCGGGAATAAAATAATATTATTTCCCGGAACGGGATGTAACATCGGGTCAATGGGTTATAATCGAGTAAAAAACTTATGTCGGATTTTATGTAGAGAAAATTAAATTTCAGGGACTAAAGTCACATTTTCAGTTATTTTTTTGTCTTTTTATTCAATTTTATACCAACATGCAAATCACATTGGCAATTTTGTTTCATTTAATATTTCAATTATTGATTCATCGAATTAATTTAGTTGCATCTAAGAACAATATTTCATTCAATATTTCAATTATTGATTCATCGAATTAATTTACTTGGGCGTAGCCTTTTATCAATTGAATGTTCTATACGGAATGACATTAAGAGGTTGGCTCAACCAATTTGGACGAAAATGATAAGACAAGGAGGGAATTTTCAACCAATTTGGGAGGGAAAATCGGAAAGAGAAGGATGGAAAGGATCAGACCATGTAATCAAGGCCTTAAAGATCATTTCATCAAACATATGGTGCGAAATGACATATTTACCCTCTTAATTAACAGAAAGATAACGGAATTGGGACGGAAGTATCACAAAGTCTTGTTTTTATAAGTCTGGGCATCTCTGTGATCGGTTTTAAAGTTCGGGCATCAATCAGTCTGGTGAGTGAAAGTTCAGGGCCCGTGGGTGATAAAAACCCATTTAGATTAACGGAGAGATAACGGAATTGGGACAGAAGTATCACAAAGTCTTGTTTTTATAAATCTGGGCATCTCTGTGATCGGTTTTAAAGTTCAGGCATCAATCAGTCTGGTGAGTGAAAGTTCAGGGCCCGTGGGTGATAAAAACCCTAGAAATTAATGTACTTACCTAATATATATTTGATGGTTGCAAAATTCTTCTATCCAAAATATAAATTTCAAGAATGGGCTGAAATGCTTTTAGTCTTTTCGGCTCCTTAGTCCTACCCTTTGAGGTGTGTGATACCTCATGCTTTGGCAAAAAAAAAAAAAAAAATACCAATTCCAGTCTCCAGATGACATGATTAGGGCTGGGTTCGGTTCGAGAACCGAACCGAAACCCCAATACCGAATTTTCGGGGAGGGAATTTTATATACCGAAACCGAACCAAATTTTTCAGTATACCGAAATTCGGTATTACCGAATGAGTCGGGGCCATTTTGGTAACGGGCCTCCCCAAAATTGTATATTTCCTGTACCTGAGCTCATATGCTCTTGGATCTATTGCCTTTTTCCTCTATACCAAAGGGGTACTCCAATAACTTCCTCTGTGCCTCAATGGCAACACTTCAATAATTGCCAAAAGAGCCGGCTTCTTTGTCGAACACCACCATGGCTGCTGCCGCTCTGTGTCGCTGGGTGGACAATGGCAAGTTCCTAATGTTTTGAGGGGTGGAAGTGAGAAAAATGGAAATTTGGGGTTTGGGGAATTTGGATTGGGAAGAGGGAGGAGATAGCCCAAAATTTGGAAGGAGGGATAGTTCCAGTTCAGCAACCCGTTGGGTAAAACTTACCAATAATTGTTGCAGAGCTCCAGAAGCACGGAGAGCCGGAGAGGAGAAGAGAAGAAGAAGAACAGAAGTTGAACGGAAGGATTCAACTAAAATTGAACAGAAGAAGAAGAGAAGAAGAAGAGAAAAAGAAGAGAAGAAGAAGAGCTGCAGAGCTCTTAATATGAAATTGAACGAAAGCAGAGATTGAAATTATTGCAGAGCCACTCAAATTTTTTATACTCCTTTTTATTTCTCATCAAAACCAGAGCTGAACCATTGAATTACCCGAGAGTGATTTCACTCCAGAAGACCTCGAGTCACTGGCTGCCTTTAAAGCAGACTAAGAATCAGGTACGGAAGGAAGTGAAGGTGAAGCAGGCTTGCTTTAAGGGCTAGGCTTTCTCTCTTCTTTGGCTTGACAATATGACAGAGATGGGCCCTTGAGCCTGGGCTTTCTTCTTAGTTGCCACATTCGGTTACTCCAATAACTCCCTAATAATTAATAGATATATATATATAATTAATATATAAAATATATATATTTCGATTCGGTTCGGTATTACCGAATACACGGTAATACGGTCCCGATTTCCGTACCGAAAATTTGGTATTTTTTCTCTATCGGGGACCGAATGGTTCGGAGTATTTCTGTATCGGGGTTTTCGGTATTGTGTTCGGGTTTTTTCTGTACGGTTTCGGTATTTCGGTACAAAATTCCCAACCCTAGACATGATATGATTATAACGCAAAGGATGGGTCCACATGAATCTTACCTAAAAGGGATGAGGAACTACATGTGATATGAGCTCATTTCATATTCATAACACGCAAAGAAGCAAGCGCTTAGAAGATAAAAGCGGCAAAACGGACGTCAAAAAGAGATTCCCAAGTCTCAAAGTTTGAAGAAAAGCAACGTTTTCTGGCTTGCCAATTACTTTCATTCCATATATATGCATATCCCATATTTAGCCGTTTCGTCAATATGCATGGATATGATCTATCACCGCTATCCTATTCCTTTCCCATTTTCCTTATATATTAATGATAGGAAATAGGAATATATATTTACAAACTTGTTATCTTGTTGTGAGTTGTGATGAGAAACATTATTATGATTTTGCTGCTGGTGCAGTGCTGCTGCACAAATACTGGGGCAACGTCAACGTTAACGTCGTCGTCGTCGTCGACGACGACTAGTAGTAGTAGTAGTGTGGGGTCAGCGCAGGTTCCAGCAATGTTTGTGTTTGGGGACTCATTGATTGATGTTGGCAACAACAACTTCCTCAGCTCCCTTGCCAAATCCAACTATTATCCTTATGGCTGCGATTTCAGGGCAGGCCCTACTGGCAGATTCACTAATGGAAGAACTTTCGTTGATCTCCTTGGTTCGTACCAATTTTAATTAGTTAAACCTACCTAGCTACTTTTTCATTCATTAAGTAGTTCTATACTGTATATATATATATATATACACATATATATTTGTCAATTTAACATGGTCTACATTAAGAAAGAAACTTTTTTCTTGTCAAACTTATGTTGACAGCTAAGAACCCAAACCCATTTGTCTCACCTTGATTCTTATTTGAATATAAGTGATTCAGGTTCAGGTTAAGACCAGTATGAATACAACATATACAGCTAGGTATTCGTTTGATAACACAAATCTATCAAAATCGAATATTATCCTTTATATTCTCAGGTCAATGATATCATGGCTATATATATAATATAATGTTGGCTATGCATATATTGTGGAATTTGCAGGAAATTTGCTGGGACTCCCATATGTTCCAGCCTTCGCTGATCCTAATACAAAAGGGGCCAGAATGCTTGGGGGAGTAAATTATGCTTCAGCAGCTGCTGGCATACTTGATGAGACAGGCCAACACTATGTACGTACTAATTACGTTCTGTATGAACATTTATTTAACGTTATATATAATAAGATCTGTCTATTTTATTCAAGTGTTAATGTTCAATAACTTATTAAATCAATTGTCCTCGTGAAAATGAAAAAATTTTGACACAGGGAGACCGGTATAGCCTGATCCAGCAAGTGTTGAACTTTGAGAGCACCTTGAATCAGTTGAGACCGATGATGAGTGGAACCAACCTGACCCAGTACCTGGCTAAGTCGATAGCAGTTTTGGTGTTTGGGAGCAATGACTACCTCAACAACTACCTCTTGCCTTCCCTCTATGCTTCCAGCTACCTCTATACTCCTCCTGCCTTCGCCAACCTTCTCCTTAATCGCTACACTCAACAGATTCTGGTACTACATACGATATGCAAACCAGTTCTTTATTTTAACAACTGTCGTCTAAGAGATTTGTTGTCAGTGACACTGATGATTTTCTGTGAAATTAATTAAATGCAGGCTTTGCATAGTGTAGGATTAAGAAAGTTTGTGCTAGCAGGAATTGGGCCACTGGGTTGCATCCCAAACCAAAGAGCCTCAGCGGCCCAGCCCGGAAGGTGCTTGGACTATGTGAATCAGATCCTTGGTACCTACAATGAAGGCCTTAGATCACTCGTCAACCAACTCAACACCAACCATCCTGGTGCCATCTTTGTCTACGCCAATACTTATGGTGCTTTTGGTGACATGCTCAATAATCCTGCCCCCTACGGTAACAGCTGTTAAACTATATACTTGTCCGCCCGTTGCGTTACGTTTGATAATCATTTCATTTTTGGTTTTCAGTGATACTAACTTAAACTATGGGGTTTGGCACTGGCAGGGTTCAGTGTGATTGATAGGGGATGCTGTGGAATTGGGAGGAACAGAGGGCAGATAACATGCCTTCCTTATGCAGTTCCATGCTCAAATAGAAATCAATACATGTTTTGGGATGCCTTCCACCCAACAGAAGCTGCAAATGCCATCCTTGCTTGGCGGGCTTATAACGGCCCACCCTCTGATTCTTACCCTATCAACGTCCAGCAAATGGCTCTCATCTGATCTGATGATCACCATCCTGCACTATCAATTTCTTTCTTCTTTTTCCTTTAATTGTTTTTTTCTCAAGCTATGATGCCAGTTGAGCATCTTTATCACTGCTTTTTTATAAAAGAAGCAAAGTTTCTAAGGACCCATCTTTTATTGCTGTTGTTATTGGAATATGTCATTTTGACAAGAGGACGCTAACTCATATTTTATCACCAGGACACTTCGCCATTTGGCCAACAACATTAACTTTTCTAAATTAAGAAAAAACAATTGTAAGACTAAACTTATCAATAATATAAGTCAACAAATTAAGCTCATAAATTACAAATCATACAAGTATTAAAATTACAAATCATACAAGTATTAAAACTACAATGCAGTAAACACACAAGAACCAAACTGAACTGTAGAAACAGTCAAGAAGAGCTATAGCATACCTCACAATAGCGCATCTTTTCATGTAGAGATCCACGATGATGAAACCATCTTCAATGCTCAAATCGACAATAGGCGTTTGATTCAATATAGAGTGTATATTTTGTGAGAGTAGAGACCTACTATATATATACACGTTCAATCCACTTGTCTCTCCTACCAGAATCCAAGTGGAATACTGACAAGAAATCCTCCAAGAATGAGTGCAAAAAATAGGATGGAAAGTGAAAACCGTGTTTTAATCCTATATTGTTTGGAACAATTCAAAACCTCTTTTTATTAGACTTCTCTACACCGATTTCAAATAATTAAGAAAAAATTGAAACAAGGTCATGTTTAATTACATTACATGGTATGAAAATGAGAATGAATGAGTTTGACAAGGAATTAGGGATGAGAATGGGTATGCGATAAACGTCCCCCGTGTTAATGAATTATCTTTATTTTTCAAGTATGTCATACTCAAAACCTCTACAAGACTCACCTACTTTTTCAAGATATGCTACTTCCTGATAATTCCTTAGTTCTTCGCAACCAAAATAAATGTATTGAAACAAATTTCCTTCAATCTAGCCTTTTTGATTTCCCCTTTTGGAGATAATTTTAAAACAAACATGATCTTTTTGTTACATCATGTCCCTATCTTTATTGTATTTTATTCCCCAAAGTTGTAAATTTACAAAAATTGCCCTTGTTGGGCTAAGTGTAATCCTACGTAAACATTTGAGCTCTCTTCACTTTTTTGTCCTTTTCTTGTGTCATTTGTTTAGTACTCCTTGTTACGAACGCGTGAGCGCAAACAAGACGTCATTCAGACTTGTAACAGACAAATTATGTACAAGGGCAAAAAAGTAATTTGCCATTTCTAGTGTATGTTTTATGTGGGTTGAGTTCTTTCTGTGTGCTTGCATGGAAACTTGAGTGAGTTCTGCACACTCTGAAAATTTGAATACAAGTTGTGCTTTTGGACAAAACCCCATGCAATTTTTTGTGTGTTTTCTTACTGTGTAAAACGAGTGCTTCCCATAGGGGGATTTCCACCCCAACTCAACTTAGTTTACACTCTTTCTCCTCACACTGTCACTCTCATTTTCTCTCTAGCTCCCCGAGACTGCAACACACACACACTCTTACACAGACAAGGGCAGCCACCGCTACCCACCTGTTTTTTCAATGAACCACCACCATAGGCACCACAATTCTACTCAACTCGCCACCACAATCCAAAAATCAAACTCTGCTTTTCGAAATTCCAAACTCTGAAGCTTGCACAGTAGCTCCGGCGAGGATTCGAGAATTTTTTGATGAGATTCTTGTTGTTTCAAACCTCAATCGACGAAGCACTCTTCACCAAACAACTCCCCGTGAGTCCTAGAACAAGGCTCAGGCCTTGCATGCGAGGATCCACCTTGGTTTCGACAAAATCCAAAACTCTCGTTTCAGACCATCTCCAACCGACTTTTGAGCTTCCCTTTTGTAAAAATGGATTCCTCTCATCTTAAGCTTCATTTTAATAGCATATACGTCAAATTTGGTTGAGAATTGGCCGAGTTATGGCCCTCTGAAATTTTCTAAAAAAAATTCATATTCTAGTGAGTTGCAACCCCGACGGATGGTGGCCAGAAGTTGCAGAACAAACCAGAAGCTTACTTCAGCAATCCTAGTTCTGACGTCATCAAACCTGATCTAGATCTGGTTGGATGGGGAATATTCTGAGGTAGATTCCTTTCTTTGATTAACGGTGGCGACAAAATATTCTGTTGCCGTTACGGAATATTTTGTAATGTCGTTAGCATTTTTCATTAAATCCTTAGAATATTTCGTTAACTAGCGCGTGATAGTGCTTGAGGGCGCGTGGCGGTGCATGCTAGCGCACGAGTCACTTTTCCAACACTTTTAACTCCTGAAAACGAGCAATCAAAGGGGATTTCAAGTCTTTCCTTAGTGATATTGGGATTTGACTTGTATAATTAGTAGTTTGGTGGTTTCTCATATAGGTGAGGCCTATCCTGAGTAGTATCTAGGTCAGGCTAGACACGACGGCTATGACCCGACGACTTACTAGTGAGTGGGCTTGTTTGTTTAAATATATGATGTGTTTCCTTAAGTGTGTTTTAATATATGATGTGTTCGCTTTGGATCCATCGTAGGTGCCAGCCTGTTATAGTTGCTTTTACATCTAGGACTCATTGTGATGCGCTTAACACTAGCTTCACGTGTATGTAGTATTAGAGTGTAATTATAACACCTAGCCTATTCATGTGGCTACTTTCTGCATGGACTCGTGTGCTTGTATTTTATTGATAGGCAAATTTATTTACTTTTGTGGAGCTATTTATTGTGAGTCTGTATCCTTTGGAGCGTTGTTTTTACAACGCCTTGCATTTATTTTATTAGTTTTGTCACAAACTTGTTTTTGAAAAATATTACAGGTTTTACATCGAGGGGTTACTACTTTTGAAAAAGCAGAAAAGGTTTAAGAAAACTTTTACTTTTCCAGCCCACTCATGTTTTCTGTTTTGCGGCCCTCCAGGATTTAGGGGCTGAGCTTGACAAACGAGGATTATTAGCAATGGCTGACTTTTACTTCTGATAAAGTAGAAAGTTATTTCCCTTATTTTGTATAAATATCGATCTTTCTGAATAGGAATATTTCCTTCCTTTACTGCACTTCTGACTATGCTCTGACACTCTATACTTTGTAATAAAGGTTCAACCCCACTCTTCTCCTAGTTTATTCAATTTCAAACTTTTATTTTAACTTATTCATCCAACTTCTTACATCATTTGCATGCCATGACTTACGTCACCCCTTTCAGGGTGTCGGTCAACATGCCTCGATTCTGGTATCCCCATGGATATTCTGGTCGGGGTGTGTCAGTTTGGTATCAGAGCATAGGTTTAGGCAATTCTGCTTTCATCACACACACGTGATGTTAAATGCTAATAATTCTTGACTTTCTCATGTCAGCACCATGCCACCTTGGTCGAGCTCCAGAGGCCCTAGCCTTCAACTTTAGGCAAATGGGCAACACTATTGCCGAAGCCCTCCAGGCAGCTTTTCATCTGGCATGGAAGAATCTTGTCGACATTAGCAAGGGTATGGACGTGAAGCTGTTCCTCGATATTGAGACTCTAGAAGTGGCTGAATCATGGAAGTATTGTTGAGTAGTGGGTTAAGATAGTTGTATTGTTTTTGCGATATCAAGCTAAGGCCTGGTGGAAGTATAAGAAACGGCAACTACCAAGAAACCAACAGGAGGTCTGGACACCTTTAAGCAGCAGTTTGAGACTAAGTACCTGTCTCCAGAGTACAAGGTGAGAAAAAAGGATGAATTCATGAACTTGAAGCAGGGAAAGATGATAGTATCAAAATACCAGCAAAAGTTCACTGCCTTGTCTCAATATAATCTTGTGGTTGCTGCCAGTCAGTAAAAAATGCTTCATCAATTCAGGAAGGGAGCCCGTAAGAGATTACGTTCTCTAGCTACATCAGAGAGATGTGAAACCTATCAGGAGTTCTATGAGGCATTGTTGCAGGTTGAAGACTCTAAGAACACCATAGATGATGAGGATGAGAAAGGCAACACCCAGGAGAAGAACAACAAGAGGCAATCATCCCTTGGTCCCCGAAAAAACCAGTCCTTCAATCAGGGCGGTCACCGCGCTGGATCATCCAGCGGTGGTTCCAACTCTAGCACATCCCGTTCTAAAGGAAAATCCACTAGTCGGTCACATTTTCGTCCTCAGGGCAGTTCCAGCAACCCTAATGCCCGGTTTTGCAACAGCTGCAACACTCGCAGTTACAGTAAGTGTAAATAGGGGAATAAAGGATGTTACAACTGTGGACAGTAGGCACAAAGGGCCAACCAGTGTCTGCAGAAGCAGTAGAATCAGCAGAACCAGCTTCTAGAATCAGCTCTAATTCAGCAGATCATGGGAACTGGTCCTTACTAGTAGCCTGCATGCGGAGGTGCTGTGACATCCCACATCGACCAACAGAGAGAGGTAGAGCTGGTTTCGGTTCAGGAACAGAACCGAAACAAGAAAAGCGAATATCGAATTGATTTTTTCGGTTTGGGCAAAATACATACCGATACCGAACCGAAATTTTCGGGATCCCGAAAATCAGTAATATCGAAAATGAATTCGGTTTCGGGAAAATTTTGACCCCCAATTTGAGTGTTAATATGGTCGGCTTGACTCTTGAGAATGAGATTTCAACATTTCACCATTACTAGCAATACATAAGTGGATTCACACAGCACAAATTCAACACCAAAGGGTACAAATTTCACAACAACCCAGAAGATCAAATGCACAAAATTCACAAAATTTAATCACAGAAATTCGATACCTTAATTGCTAAAGCAACTTCTTCCTGGCGCTCAAGCTCGATGAGAACAGCAATCATATCCATCTTCAACAGTCTCAAAACATACGTCTTTACAAACTTGCCAAGGTTCCCTTCGGCGTCCTTGAACCGCTTCATACCCGAGATTACGAAAAGCGCTTCTATGCCAATCAGCTTTTTACCCCTCCAGAGCGGTCATCTGGGCCTCCCGTTGTGATACAGCCTGAAACCACAAATGGGTAGCCAGGATTCAATTTCTAGTTCTGTGGATTTTAGAAGCAATGGGGTCGATTTGATGGGCGTTGTTTTCAGGTTTTGAAGGAGTAAGCAGCAAACCCAGGCTTCAACAATCTCAAACCAACGGCTCAGATTGAATAAAAAAATCCACTTGAACAAATCCAACGGACGACATAATTAACTCTAATATTTCGGTTTGGTTCGGTATTACCGAATACACGGTAATATGGTCCCGAACCTCGTACCGAAATTTCGGTATTTTTTCGGTATCGGGGACCGAACCATTCGGGGTATTTCGGTTTTGGGATTTTCGGTATTGCGTTCGGTATTTTTCGGTTCGGTTTCGGTATTTCGGTACAAAATTCCCAGCCCTAGAGAGAGGGTGTCATGCTTTATATGTACATGTCCACCTCCATTTAGTGCGAGGCCTTTTGGGAGCTCATTGGCTTCGGATTCCATCGAAAATCCAAAGTTAAGCGAGTTTGAGCTAAAGCAATCCCAAGATGGGTGACCCACTGGGAATTTGCTCGTGAGTTCTCAGAAACAAAACCGTGAGGGCGTGGCCCAAAGTGGACAATATTGTGCTACGACGGAGCTGGTCTGGGATGTGACAGGTGCCATCCTCTATGAAGGGAATATTAACTCAGTATCCAGAAGGTTGGATGCAGTATCCAAGCGATGCCATGCAATTTCAGGGAAGAGTACCCTAGTATTTGGGAGGCGTACCAAAATATCCGCAATATTATGAGGTTACTAGTGGTTTGAAGGTGGTCAGTATCTGGCTATCGAAGCAACGCCTGGTGGAGGAGATCAAGATAGACAGGTAGGGCGTGGTAACTAGGGCCGAGGAAACTAGATACAGGGGAACCGTAGAAGAAGCTGTATTGGAGAACAACAGGCTTATGGTCGGGTGAACGCGATTAATCAGCAGGATGTCAGAACAATCCTGACTTAATCATGGGTACGTTAAATATCCTTGCACACTTTGGTATAGTTTTGATTGATTCGGATGCTACCCACTCGTTTATATCACCTTTATTTGCTCAAACGACCCAACCGTATTGTACTCCTATCAGGTACGATTTGGGAATCGCCATGCCTAGAGGCAAAGGTTTCTACGTCCAGTGAGAGTATGTGGGATGTCCCATCCTAATTGTCAATCAAGTGATGCCAGCTAATCTAATTCCTCTAAAGATCGTGGAGTTCGACGTAGTCTTGGGGATGGATTGGCTACAACAAAATCATGCTCATGTGGATTATCCACAAAAAGTTGTCACCTTCCAGTGACCCGACATACCAGTGGTGACGTTTATTGGCGAGCATATGAATATTAAGCACGAATTAATTTCCACTACGAAGGCAAAAAAGTTGTTGAGAAAAGGTTATGATGGCTACTTAGCCCATGTTGTGATGAAAGAAGGAAACTCTCTTCGCGTTGACGATGTACCTGTTGTCAACCAATTTTCATATGTGTTTCTCAATGATCTACCTGGATTACTGCCGGATCGAGAAGTGAATTTCACCATCGATTTGCTTCCAAGTATCTATCTCTCTTTCACCCTACCACATGGCTCTAGCAGAATTGAGAAAGCTGAAGACTCAATTACAGGAACTTGTAAACAAGGGGTTCATCTAACCTAACACTTCACCTTGGGGAGCTCCGCTCTTGTTCTTAAGGAGGAAAAATGGTACATTGAGACTCTACATCAACTATCAATAATTGAACTCGGTGATGATTAAAAAATGTTACCTCTTGCCTCGTATTGATGATCTTGTTAACCAGCTCCATGGTGCTCAGGTTTTCTCCAAGATTGATCTGACGTTAGGTTACTATCAGCTGAAGACCAAAAGCGATGATGTTCCTAAGATTGCGTTCAAGACTCGATATGGTCATTACGAGTTTCTTGTGATGCCATTTAGGTTGACAAATGCTCCTGCAGCTTTCATGGACCTGATGAACCAAGTATTTCTCCCATAACTGGATATGTTCGTGATTGTTTTCATCAATGACATCCTAGTGTACTCCAAGAGCGAGGCTGAGCATGCTAAACACCTGTGCTTTGTCTTGAGGAAGTTAAGGGAGAATATGTGTCAATGCAGATTTCCATCGCTTGATGATTTGATGATCCTGCACCTACAAAACAAATAAACACCTTTGATCATGGCCAAGATCACACGCGCCACACAGGTGCGAGAAGGGGTTTGGCCAATGGATCTTCGATGCCTAAGTCAGTTTCTCTCAAAAGAGAGAGAATTTAGGACTTGATTGCCTAGCAAAAGCTCACTGAAATTTGGTGGAGAATGAGGTATTTATAGGAGAAGAGTGGCCGGCCATGGGGAGTGAGATCTCGCCACATGTCAGCTGTAGGATGGATGGAGAAATAATTCCCAAAGATATATTTAATAAAATAATAACTTGAAACTATCCTTGGAAAATTCTAGTTAAATAGGATGAGGATTCCTTGAATAAAAAAATTGGTCTTCGAATAGGAAACTATTAAGGAGGGAATTTTATAATTAATTTCTTCTTAATTTCCTTGCATTTATTTTCGCTACTAAAGGTAGCGGAGCTTGGAGAATCGTAGTCAGCAGCTCAGTGAGTCTTCATGAATGAGTAGCGTGTGGAAATCATCAATTAATAAGGGTAGCCTCGCCAATACTTTTTTTGTTTGCTTAGATTCTGAGCTTTGTCTTGGAGCAAAAATTTGGAGGGTGATGGAATCCAAAGGCAGCTAGGATTTTATTTCTCTATAAATAGAGGATCAAATAAACCTAGAAGTACTTTGTTTTCTACACAAGAAAGAGAGAAAATCAAGGGATATTTTGTAACCCCTCCCTGAATTTTCTTCTTTGCTTGCCCCTTTGGAGAGTCGTTCGTCATCTTCATCTTCGTTGAAATTCGCGCCAAGGTAAGAAAAAAATAATTTTTCTTCTTCTTAACGTTGTCGCCACTGGGTAGCTTGGAATGAGTAGGTTGGGGCCTACGTGGGTGACATGGCAGCAAAGGCTGCCTGCTGCCTGTTGTCTGCTGGTGAAGATTGGGGTGGCTGGTAGGTGCAGAGCTGAGCTGCTAGGGCGGCTAGTGTGATTGGACGGTGCTGATAAGAGCCACAGAGCTGGTGTTATGCTGCCAAGCCGCTGAGAGGGGCAAATCGACGAAAGTAAGGTCTGTGCAAGCTAGCAGCTAGGCTACGACTAGGCCTTTGAGCCGGGTGAAAGAAAGAGAGGGAGCCTGCTGGGCCTCTACAGGATTGGGTCCGGAGGCCTGCGCGGATGAGAGGAAAGGCGGTACTGTTGGGCTTGCGGGCATAGTCTATGTTGTCGTGGGTGGGAGGCTGGCTTGGTGCAGTGCCTTCCGAACTTCTTCTAGATTAGTCATGCTGGCAGTGTCGGACATCTGAAGTTACGTCATAGGCTGTTTGACCCCTTAAGTAGAGGAGACCATGATTGGCCTAAAGACACGTTGGAGATTAGCTGCAAATGGGAGTCTGATACTTGGTCGGAGTTTCGGGTTCCACTGCAATTCATTGATAAGTCTGATACTTCATTGGAATTTCGAGTTCCGCTGCAATTCAACTCCAAAGTGTAATCCCGATATGAAAAAGGTGCACATTGCAAGGGCTATTCCACCTGAATATTGCGAGTAGTGTTGGTTGTTGAGTCCTCTGCGTCGAGCGAAAGGTAGGCTGCCACTAAAGGAAGAGGTTTTGCGTATTAAAGAGGAGTCGCTCCTTCGTCCAATTGTTGTTGTTGAACCGATTGCCACTGAGAGCGAAAAGAAGAGATCTGCATCGTCTGCTCGAGGGTCATCCGCGGAAAAGGAATCGAGGGTTTCTTCTACTTCTTGCAAGAGCTCTGCTACTGCCAAGAAACTTGTGATCGATCTTTCTTCCTTAAAAAACAGGAGAGAAACTTCTAAATATGCTCCGAGTAAGAAAGAGCTTGTTGGTGCTGCAAAGTCTGCGGCTTCGAAGGAGGTTAAATCCTTTGTTGAAAGAATTGTTGAGTACAAGGAATCCATGATGCCCCCTTGCGCCCAAGTCTAAGGATAAAGTGATATGTTGGGAAGGCAGTCAGTGTGGGCGTCATGGCTGAAAGTCAGCCGGAGGAAAGAAGAAGTTTGCTACTTGCTGCTATGCAAAAGAACCTAATCCTTTCCATTGAGTCTATGTGTCTCAGCAAAGTCGTGATCTACGAAGCCAAAAAAGCTAGCGCTGTGTCTGCTGCAAAAAAGATCACCACAAGTTTGGAGGCTGAGATTGCTAAGTTGAAATTGAAGTGGTATTTTTTAAAGGTTGTATAATATTGAAAAAAGGTTAAAAGCTGAGAGAGTATTTCGTAATTTACCTGTTTTTGAAATCCTTTCCTTTAAAATTTGTAAGCTTACTTTAGAAAATGAGAATCATATTAGGAAGACCAATGTAACATACAGAATATGCATATATGGCCAGGCACACAGATTCAATTTCCACTGCCGTATCCTAAACCTTCTGGTACAATATTAAAATTGCTATTCCACCTAGTAGGCACATCCATAACAACTAGACCCTTGCTATTCAACTTCTCACTCTCAACACATTTCTGGAAATAATCACACCTTTGAGGGCTTGATCTGACAAACTTAACAGCATTTCTAATTGCTGCCACACTCGTATCCAACCTCTTCAACCCATCTTTCACTATCAAGTTCACAATGTGAGCTAAACACCTCACATGTGTATACTTGCCCTCCAAAATAAGCTGACAATTTGCCCATTTCTTCATTTTACCAACAAGCCACTGAATTGCCACTTTATTAGCTGATGCATTGTCAACTGAAATACACAACACCTTCTCAATGTTCCACTCAACCAAACACTGCTCAATTAACTTTCCTATTTCTTTACCTTGATGGCTTGGAATCGGACAAAAGTTTAGAATTCTTTTGTGCATATTCCATTCATCATCCACAAAATGAGCAGTTAGCACCATGTAGTTCACATTTTGGACACTTGTCCATGTGTCAGTGGTCAAACTCACCCTGTGCTTGCCTAACTCCATTTTCAATTTCAATTTCATGTCATCAAACATCTTCAAGAACTCTCTCACGATAGTTCTTCGAGATGGGACATGCAATCTAGGCTGCACTTTACTCATCATCCGCCTAAACCCCTCATTCTCCACAACACTAAAGGGCATCTCATCAATCACAATGAATTCGACAATGCCTTCCACACTTTCTTCTTGGCTCCACCCCTTAGCAACAAGCATATTCTTAACGTCACTAGAAGCTCCAGAACTACCTAGAACCTTCTGATTGAAGTCATCATTTGGTATATACTTCTTGCACACTTTAAGGATGTGTTTACTATAAGTACTAGTGCCACCTCCACTAGTATCACAAGCAAACAGTTGGCCACAGTAATTACACTTAGCCTTCAGTACAGATACCTCCACCTTCTCTTTCTTTCCCTCCTTCACTATTTCTTGTATTTCTGTGACGATACATTTAGTTACATGATTCCAAACCCAAGATCTCTCCACAACAGTTGTTGAAACACTCGGACTCGGTGATTTTTTTCTTGGAACACTAGGTGGTTTTTTTCTAGGACCACTTATTGGTTTTCTTTTTCTTGAAGAGGACGGGTTTGGAGGAGGCATGGAAGATTGTGCGGCTTGTGGTGGTTCTGCATCAGCAGGAGCTACAGAACTAGGTGATGTAGCAGTAGAAGATGCTGCTACATTACTAGTTTGGTTGGGGGTACTTTGACTTTGAGACATGCTAATCCGTAAGCCTAAATTCATAATAAACAATGGAGAGAATTATTACTTAATATCTCATAAACAATTCACAGCAGCAACAACAAGCAACAAGCAATTCATAAACTAATCACTAATCACTAACACTAACAACAAGCAACAAGCAATTCATAAACTAATCACAGCAGCAACAACATTCACAGCAGCAATTCATAAACTGTCCAAATACTAGGAATAGCAAGCAGTAACCAAAAACTCAAGCCAAATAGGAATTCCAAAAACTCAAGCCAAATAGAAATTCCAAAAACTCAAGCCAAATAGGAATTCCAAAAACTCAAGCCAAACTGTCCAAATACAGTACACACGCCAAATAGGCTGTTGAAGTTCCAGTGAAAGCAGCAATTCACGAAATATACAATCATCACAGCAGCAATTCATTTCCTTTCTAAATCATTCTGAGCAGAAATTTATTGGTGCATGTCTTTCTCGCCACAACCAAATGCATTTATAAATATTATGTCTTTGTTCTTTGTTTTTAATATACTCATTGATTTTTACCCAAAAAATGAAAATTGAACATGTATCTTTTGTTATTTGCTGAACTGAAGGCAGCAAAAGTGAAAGGCATTGGTGTGTTTGGATGATTAACAATTACAGAGGGTTTTGCTGCAGCTCTTGCTATACGAATATGTTTTATGGGTTATGCAGCATCCTGATATTTACATATGTTGCCTCTTTGTTCATATTTTTCGTTAATGTCATATTGCTGTATTAAAAGCATATAGTTTCAGTGTACCAAGTTATGAATTAAATCCAGTCATGTTCACCTACTTTTCTACGAGAGACAACAAGTACCAAAAACTCAAGCCAAATAGGACAGCAAGAAATATACAATCACATCACAGCAGCAATTCATTTCACAGCACAGCAGCAATTCAATTCTCAGCACAGCAGCAATACAATTCTCAGCAGCAATTCAATTCACGAAATATCAGACCCAATCACAATTCTCAGCAATTCAATTCAATTCAATTCAATTCAACTAAATTAGGAAGAAGTTAAAAATTAGTACCCAATTAATATTAGACCCAATCACGAAATACCCAATTATATCCAAATCACGAAATATCCAAATCCACATCAATAATCCCAGACCCAATTAATACCCAAATAATCACAAGAACACCAATTGAAAATCAAATGAGCTCAACAAAAAAACCTGGCAGAGATGAGAGACAGAGACAGAGACCAACTCTTGTCCGAAAAACCCGAGCTTCGGACTTGGGAGACAGAGACGGAGAGAGAGTCGAGAGACTTCGAGTCAAGTTTGCCTGTTTCAGAGATGAGAGACAGAGACGGAGACCAAGTTTATCCGAAAAACCAAAGCTTGGGACTGGACTGGAGATAGAGACGGAGAGATCGACTCGAGAGAGAGACTCAAAGAAGAGACTCAGAGATGAGATGAGAGAGTCGAGAGACCGAGTGAGAAAGATAGGCAGAGCAGCAGACTCAGCAGAGCCCTAATCGGCTAAACCCTTCTTTAAACAATTAATTTCATAACCCAATAAAACGATGACACGTGTCAACCCCATATTAAAGGGCCGGTCCGGGTTGGTTGCATATTCTGAAATTGAACTCGCCCCGCCCCGTATGTATATTGGACCCGCCCCGCCCCGCCCCGTTTCAATATTCTTATTTTTGGAACCGGCCCGAACCTGCCTCAAACCATTCGATCCGGGTCGGACCCGCGGGTCTTGGGCCCGTACGCCCACCCCTACCAAAAACTCTTTGAAAATGGCATACTATACGGTTCCAATCAACAATAACCCAATGCATACATGCATGAACCAAATCTTGGAAACTCAAAGAGCAGCTGCCGTCCATTATTAATCCCTGCTTTTGCTATTATAATACTTGGGTACTCAAGTATCCAATTTACTAACAATCTTACATGGCCTACTAAAATTTTAAGACCTGGAATATGAAATTATCACCAAAAACTCCTCCACTCCTCCTATCTTGCTAACCAAACATCCACCACTCCCTTTGAACCTATAACCAAACACCATGCTTCTTCTTCCTCCCCTTCCAAACTGCCATGGGAGATCCTACCATGTACCATGGTTCTCCGTCAACCTCACCCACCCAACCCCATCTCATCCTCTAATCCGACGCCTCCCTTGCCACCAACTCCTTCTTCATCAACATAATTTCGATCTAAAACCAAAAACCCAATTCATAAATTCGTTTTACGCGACTTGGGTTTTCGATTTCGAATCGACCCAAATGAGATTTCGATTTGGGTTGGATTCTTGGTGTTGGTTTCGCTCTGTTTCATGATGAAATCTCAGTGCAATGATAGGATTATGGTGGAGTCGAAGGCTGCAATGGCGTTCTAGGTTCTTACCACGCATGGCAGAGAACTCCAGTCTCACACGATGAAGTGGAAGGCAGATGGCCGAGCAATCTTGGGTGAGAATAGTGCATGTTTGGTCAGTAGAATAGTGCATGTTTGCTACTAGAATAGTGTATGTTTGGTTATATGTATTAGGAATTAAAGAAAGATAGGTGTTGTGTTCTTATTGTGCCACGTAAGATGACCACTAAATTGAGCACTTCCCGGTGAATACCCAAGTATTGTCATTCTTAGACGTCCCACCATCCAAATGCCCTGAAAACTTGCTACCATGCATTAAACCAATGCATGCTGTATCCATTAATTAACTCGTTTTTGAGAAGACGAAAAATCCTCCATTAAACCCAAGGATGGTCACATTATTCCAATCAATATATATATGCTACAACCCTAATTATGATATTAATGACTAAGATTCTTTCTGGAATTATGCGTGAGAGAGAACCCAATGGCCAGTTAAGCATAATATAATACTCCAAATATCGTACGTTGATGAACTTAAAACCCGAGAATTAAACTATACCGGAGGAATGATTAATACTCCGTACTCCAAATTACCAAAGGAATAACCTATTGCACAAACCTAGCTTCTCATATATACATACATATATATACATATATATATATATGTATGTGTGTGTATGTATCTGTATGTGTATGTGTATATGTATAATAAGGATATTATCACAAATAAATTATCGAAGTCAAGACCCACATCTCTAAACACTGCAAAATTAAAATTGAACCGAATGAACACACTAGCCAATTAATTAAAGGCAAATGGAACTCATTAATTGTAGGCTCACGATACAGTTGCTTGAGTGGAGTGGAACACAATTTGGTGATGTCAATCCATGGATTTGGAAAACCAAAGAAATAATGAGTTACCGAGGAGGAGTATGGAGCGAGCGTACAAAATCCGAGAGCATCGCACTCTCTTTTCTTTTTAATTTTTTTCTAATTAGCCAAGCCAACATTATTTCTTATTCAAGAAAATAAAAAACTAATCAAATGCATGAATCAAACATATACAACCGCACGAATCATAAAAACTCGAATTCCAAGCCTTTGCATTTAGTTTGGACGCATTTTTTTACATTTTACTTCATCTTAATCGTTATATTAATTCAACCATTTAAAATTAGGCACATCATCTAACATTAAGTAAATTTAATATAATTTTTTATTTTTTCGTACTAACGTTAGTACTTCCGTTATCTCTCCGTCTGTCTCTTCCACTCTGTTCTGTGTGGCATCCTTCTCATCAATCTTCGTTGTTCAATTCTCCCAATTCCCACTTTCCATACCATGAAATTATTCTCTTTACTCAATTAAAATCCAAATTGTAATACGCAAAATCAAATGATATTTGAAATTTCTACAAGAACGAAAAACTTGGGCCCGTACGATCTGGTGATCTAGAGCAGTGCATGAGGTTGCCGCTGATGCAATTTGCCACCGGCAGACTGGCGACGCCAGCCGACGCGGTGCAACTGAGGTGCGATGGGGTGTTTTTCAGTCGGGTGTGTTCAAGAGCTGTGACTCGGCGAAGTTGGGATAGGACAATTTTACAGGCTGTGATCCATAATTTAAACCCAATTTTTTCGTAGTTTATAGTAGATGAATTCTGCTTCTTCTAGCAAATAATATACTTTGTTTATGTGGGTGAATTTCTGCTAACGTTAGTTTAAAAAAATAAAACACAAACAAAAAATTAAATTTTATGTTGAATGATGTGTCTTGTTTAAATTATTAGATCGTTATAAGAGTTGAGATAAAACAAAATGTAAAAAAATGTCTGGAAGCTAAATGCAGAAACTCGAGATTCTAAAAACTCACATTATTATTTATTCATGAGATACAAAAAGAGTGATCCCAATACATAATAAAACTGAATTCAAAACACAATTAAAAACGTCTCTAAACGAAAACAAAAACTTAAGAATAAAATTAAAAATAGGGGAAGCAAAGCACGGACTAATAATTAAAGCGTTTTTCATAAGCATCTAGTGCTATTTTTAGCACTTCAATATCAAGTTCGGCTAGCAATAAGCGGAATCTGGATTCAGCAACTTTGATTTTTCTCCACTTCTTCATTAAGCATCGCACACTTTCGTCGTCAATCCACTTGATATCGACTGCCTTATGTAACAGATGATCATTAAAAGCTTCCATGACAACTGCCTCTTCAATGTCCTCACTTTCGAGAAATTTCTCCAGGTCACTTTCATTTTTTTCTTTCTCCTCCTGTAATGTTTTTTCAACTGCAGGAGCCTCAGCTTCAGCATCATCAGTTATACCATTATTACAATGTATCTCCCTCTTCTTCTCCTGCAATGTTTTTTTCTCCGCATCAACGTCAGCTTCAGCATCAGTTGTACCATTATTGTTACAATATTTCGTCTTCTTCTTCTTCTTCTTCTCCTGCAATTTTTTATTAGTAGGACCAACAGCTGTACCAGTCCCCCTCCCCCATGCCACTTTTGATAGCTCGAACAACCGCTTCTCATGAGGATTGGAAAAAGCAGGACCCTCCGCATTTGCCCGTCGCTTCTCTTCATTCGTACGATATTTCCGCTTCAGTTTGCTGACTTTATCAACTAGCTGATTTTTTGAAACGTCGGTAATACGATGGTTGATCCAATCATAATTGATAGTACCATCAGATGGCTTCACTTGTTTTAGATATTCGGCGATAGCTTTCACGAGTGCTATCTCCTCTTCTTCGCTCCACAGTTTTTTCTTCTTCTCGATCTTCTCACTGTCCTTAGTAGGAACAACATCGCAGTTTTCGTGTTTTGTATCAGTTGATGACTTCTTCGTCTTCTTCTTGGACTTTGAGACATCACCGTCACCCCCCAATGCCCCTCCTTTCTCCCGTGGCCGTTTTTCTTTTGCAACAGTAGGCGAAGACGACGATTTCTTTTTGGATTGTACAACAGCATGTTGAACATCATCATTGGTCTTGGTCTTGGACATGGACCTCATCTTTTCGCTTGCAGAACTGACTTCTGAGTCGGACTCCGATACACATTTGTAATCGGTGTCCGATCCATCTAAGGAAGAATCAGGTGCAATTTGATTCTCCGGGAAGTCATCAAAAGAGAGGGTGTGTGACTGATTGGAAGCCATGAACAGCTTGATTGTAAGCACGTAGGAGGAGGAGGAGGAGGAGGAGGGAGGGAAGACATACTTTATATAGAAATAAAAAAATTAACACTTAGAAGGAGGAGGGAAATTAAACAAGAGAAAATAAGGCGCCAAAAGAAAATTTCAGCTTATTTCCGAGCCCAAATTCCCTCCAAAATTTACTTCCAGTTGCGGGAAGGAAACTAATATCTTGTTATTTGGTTGTGTATAATATATATGTTTTAATTATTTACTTATTTGTTTAATTTAGCCATTTGCTTGCAAATCCTTATTTCGATTCGATCTGCTACATTTACCCAAAACCCAATGGGAAATTCAAATCAACTTTGATACATGAAAGGATTTCCAAGGAGAAATTGCAGCCTAAAATGGTTATATCCAATTCGACATTCCCTCCAGTTGTTTCCCTATGTTTGTTTTTCTGCTTTAATTTTGTAAGCTTTAGAGAATAACGATCGTATTGAAATAAACTAAACAAAGAAAAAAAACAAAAGAAAACAAAAACGATCATATTAGAAAATGGTATTTTTTTGCTTAATTAGTTTAATTATTTTTCTTTTACATATTAACTATAATTAAAGAGAATAGAATAACTATAGTTAGATTTTTAAACACATGGCGCAAATTTGGAGGGGAGGTAACGGTCACCTTAGATTGGGGGGAGGAGGGAGTGAGCAAAATCGGACTCTTAAGATATAACAAGATTATCCCAATTGATTGAAGAAGACGTGAAGATTATTACTTTTTAATTTTTTTAAGAGAAAAATGGTTATCTTTTTAATTGATTGATGATCGAATTTGTTGCCAATATTAATTGATTGGATTTTGAAGGTCATAAGATTGATGATCGAATTTGTTGCCAATACTAATTGATTGGATTTTGAAGGTCATAAGGTCTTGAATCTCTCTACTACTCTTGATTTGGGTCATCAAAACTATTTACGTTTTCCATAATCATGTATGATTAGGCAATCAAATTTAAACGACTAGTCAAATGCGAATTGAGAAGATTATATTGGAGATCATCACCTATATCGTTATTAAAAAGTAGGGGTGCAATTTGGGTTGGGTTAACTGACACACCCTGACCCGGATGTACAGGTGGACATCCAAAAGTCGGGTGTGCTGGCCGACACCACGTGGGGTGACGAAAGCCATTTTGGAGAAATAAGGAATAATTTAAGCAACTTGAATTAAATGAGGGTCAAAGTGCACAAAAGTGTGCGGGAGGAAAGAAATAATAAAATAATAAAATAATAATTGTTTGAACAAGGTACAGAATACTAGATAACTACACATGCAAAGGAATTTTCTACGTTGTCATACCACCGCATCTCGACGTCGACAGCTCCAAGCCACTTATCTTGGAGGGGCGCAAAACAGAAGGGTGAGTGGGCCATAAGTAATTATTTTAAATAAAACCTTTCCTTTCTAAAAATAATAACCCCTCGCTGTCAAAACAAGTCATAGTTCAGTTAAAAGCCTTTCTGAAAACATGCTACAGTAGTAGGTAGAATTCAGTGTAAATACGGAAATGTACTTGGTTTCCAAAACGGGCAGAAAGCCACAACTTAAGTATAAAATACTTTACCAGAAATCTGTATAAATAAATAATACTGGAAAACCCGTAAAACCAAGAGAATTCTCCGTGGCATCACTGGATCCAAAGTGAGCGTGTCGGTGCGTGTGAACATACACGTGAAGCTGGTCCTGGCCCCGGACAGTACTACTGACACCGTGTAAGCATTCCTAGTTGAGCGTGTATAAAACATACCACAGAATATTTCTAAATAAAATAAGGTAGGGTAATTTCCTTTCTAACATAAACCTCAATAGGCTCTACTTAGGTATTCACGGATGCCGTATCCGGAATACCAAGAATATACCAAAGTTACTCAAAATACTTAAACCGAGTCATATACTACTGAACCAAGTACGATATAAATGTAAAACTCAAGGTTCACCGAATATAAATATAAAACGAGTTCACTGAGTATAAGTATAAATCACATTTAAAAGTATAGGCATAAAAATACTAAGTTCACTAACATAGTAAGATAAAATACCACTTAAAAGCATGGGCATAGCCTAATTAAAATAAGTTTCCAAAACACATTAAATATTTAATTTAATAAGGAAGGGGCCCACTCACATATACCGATGCTGAAGTAGTCCAAAAGTACGCTCTTCGTACTCCACGGGTCGCCAAACCTATTTTAGAATACTCACCATTAATAAAGTATTCGAAAATACGAAGAAAACGGCGTTCGGAAACCCGAAAACAGAGTTACGGGGTCAGAAAACCCAATACCACCGTTGTGGGCCACCGCGCGCCGTCGCACGCACCGCCACGTGCTGCCAAATGGACTCAGGCGCCGCCACGCGCGGCTATGAGGTCCCACGCGCCCTAACGTGCCACCACGCGCTAGTGGAAGTCCACCACGCGCGGTCACGTGCCACACGCACCGGTCACGCGCCGGCCAGTCGCCGGTGACACGCGCTGGTCACGCGCCGTTAGAGTTAACGGAATATTCTAACGGCGTTGGAATATTCCGTTAACGCCGTTAAAGTTAATGGACGAAATATACCTTGGAATATTCTGGTCCAACCGGGTTTGGACCGGGTTGATGACATGATCACCCGTTCGCTGACGTCAGGGCCGGGCCGGCTGACGTCAGCTCGCTGGTGACCTCTGCATTTTCCTGCCGCCGCGTCGCCGCCGCCGACTGCCGGTCGGAGCTTGGCCAGAATCTGGGTTTTTGGCCAGAAACCTGCAAATTGTCCTAAAACCTTCAAATCTCAACCATTTTTCACGATTCCAGTGTCAAATTGAAGCTGGGAGTGAGGGGAATGAGATTTTACCCATTTGGAGGTCCAAAATTGGCCAGAGGTGGCCAGAATTTGGAGGAGAAGTCTCGGCCCCAAAACGGCCGATTTCCCGATCGTCGATTCTAGTTCAAAAACAGCCATGCAAGGCCTGAATAAGCTTCCTGGGACCTCGAGGAAGAGGTTGGTGACAATTCCAAGGCTGGGTGTGGCCTAGATTATCGAACTCGACGCCGGGGAGGGTTTTCGAGCTCGACGGAAATTCTTGGATTTCCAGGTTTGAGACTGGGTCCAGATAAGGTTTGTAGGGTCGATTTGGTTGACTGGGTTTGGCACACTGGGGAAAGGTTTGGTTTGGGAGTGGTTCTGGTCACTCAATTGGCTCGGGGAGAGCTCGGTGAGGAAGAGAGGTTCGTTTGCAGGAAGTGAGGGATTTAGAGACAGAGAGTGACAGAGAGATTGAGTGAGAAAGAGACAGAGAAGGAAATGGGTTGTGCCTTCAGAAATTACCGAGCCCAAGGTCCAAATTTCTACAACACAGTTCAAAACCGATGAACGGAACGTTGAAGGATTAACGCTCGTAGAATTTCCATTCGGACTCCGAATAATGTCCCGTTTATGTCCACACGCTCGTAACGATGAGTACAGCAGGAAAATACCAAGGGAATGGTCGTACGAGTTACGATGCAAAAGTTAACCAAAAAGGTCATCCAAGGGCATTTTCATCATTTCCCACTTCCGGGAATAAAATAATGATATTTTCCGGGACGGGATGTAACAATCTAACCCCCTTATGAAAATTAAGTCCCCGAAATTTCCATAAGAAGTACAACGAGATAGAGAAGAATAATAAACTGTTTACAATACAATGTCTCCCAAGTAGCTTCCTCCACAGAGTGGTTCCTCTACAGACCTTAACAAGATTGATGATTCTGTTCCTCGGAACCTTCTCCTTCCAGTCGAGAATTGTTACCGATTTTTCGTCACAAGTCAAAATGTCAATAACCTCTAAAGGTTGTGTCTGAAAGACATGATAAGGATCGGACACGTATCTACGTAGTATAGACACATGGAAGACATTAAGAACTCCCAAAAGTTCGGATGGTAGATCGAGTCAATAGACAACTGTCCCTACTCGCTTGATAATCTGATAAAGTCCGATGTGACGGGGACTCAGCTTCCCAAATAGTACTTCGAATGGCAACATGCCAACATTCGAGTGATAGTTGTTGTTATAAACGAACTCCATCAGGGGTAGGTGTTCCTGCCACTTGTCGCCGAACTGAAGGATTGAGGACCTCAACATTTCCTCGAAAGTTTGAAAAGTTCTTTCGGATTGGTCGTCAGTCTGCGGGTGATAGGCAGTACTGTAGAGTAGTTGTGACCCCAGTGCGTTCTGAAACGTTCTCCAAAACTTGGAAGTGAATCCGGGATCACGATAAGAGATAATGCTGACTGGGATACCACGGTGTTTAACAATCTCGATGATAAAGAGTCGAGCTAGACGATCCAAAGAATAGTTCTTTCGAACAGCCAAGAAGTGTGCTGGTTTGGTGAGTCGGTTGACGATCACCCAAACATCGTCGTAGCCTCTATGTGTGCAAGGTAACTTGTACACAAGATCCATGGTGATGTTTTCCCATTTCCACTCGGTAGTAGGGAGTGGCTGCTGTAATCCAAAAGGTTTCTTCCTCTCAGCCATGACCTGCAGACAAATCAGGCATCGGCTGACATACTCTGCAATCACTCACATCATTCCAGGCCAGTAGTAGAATTGCCAAATGGTATGGCACATTTTAGTGCTCTCGGGATGCATAGCATAAGCTAAAATGCGTGCCTCAACAAGGATCTCCTTCTTCAAGTCGTCGTTATTAGGCACATACATCTGGTAGCCTTGCACAAGTAAGCCATTAGGAATTCGGATTTTTAAATCTCCTCTACCGCCGTTTAGGATCGCAACATAAGTCCTAAACATTCTACATCGTTTCGCTGGGCAATATGAACACGATCCAAGAGCACTAGTCTGACTTGGAAGTTGGCTATTAAAGTTCCGTCATCGTCACAACCCAAAGTGACACCAGTACCTCGAAGTTCGGTCAAAAGAAGAATATGACAAGCTGCAAGAGTATTCAGTCTTCAGTAAGACTTTCGACTGAGGGTATCAGCTACTACGTTTGCACAATCGGGATGGTATCCGATAGTGCAATCGTAGTCACTCATCAGCTCCATGCATCTCCTTTGCCTGATATTGGGGTCTCCCAGAGAAAAAGATACCTCAAACTTTGGTGGTCGGTGAAAATTTTGCACTTCTCCCAATAGGGATAGTGTCGTCGAATCATCAGGGCAAAGATAATGGCTACAAGCTCGAAATCATGGGTAAGATAATTCATCTCATGAGGTTTCAGCTATCTGAAGGCATAAGCAATTACCTTTCCATGCTATATTAGTACGCAATCCAACCCGTTCAGTGACGCATCACTGTAGATCTCCTAGTTACCGCTGTCGTTGAGAAGTGCAAATATTGGAGCAGGAATAAGACAATACTTGAGCTGTTGGAAACATTGCTCGCGGTCGTCGTCCCACACAAATTTAACATCTTTCCTGGTAAGTTTCGTGAAAGGCAAAGTTAGAGAAGAAAAGTCCTTCACGAAACGTCGGTAATAACCGGCCAGGTCAAGAAAACTTCGGATCTCCGAAATATTTTGCAGTTGCCCCCAGTTCTCCACCACAGCTACCTTCTGGGGATTGACAAGAATACCATCTGCAGAAATCACATGTCCCAAGGAAGACACCTGGTCAAGTCAGAATTGGTACCTGCTGAACTTGGCGTAAAGCTGATTCTCCCTTAATCTCCTTAAGACAATGCGCAAGTGTTTAGCATGATCGGCTTCGTTCTTGGAATACACCAGAATGTTGACAATAAGGACAATCACAAACCTGTCGAAATACGAGCGGAATACTCGATTTATCAGGTCCAAGAAAGCTGTTAAGCGTTAGTCAACCCGAAAGGCATCACAAGAAACTCGTAGTGATCATAACGAGTCTTGAATGCAGTCTTGTGCACATCATCATTCTTGATCTTTAGCTGATAATAACCAGACCTCAGATCGATCTTGGAGAAAACCCGTGCACCTCGGAGCTGGTCAAAGAGGTCATCGATCCTAGGCAAGGGATAACGGTTTTTAATCGTCACCCGATTCAATTGTCTATAATCAATGCAGAGCCTCAAAGTATTGTCGTTCTTTTGAACAAACAAGACCGAATCTCCCCAAGGTGAAGTGTTAAGCTGAATGAAATAATAATTGTCTGAATTGATCGAAAATTCAAGTCTCCCACAACGTGCCTTCACATTGTCGTCGGTCAGTTTGCGACAGTCCATTGTCGATTTTGCGCTGTGCAGAGATTCCTCCAAACCTGGTGTGATCTGCGTTGTTCGTTTCACTAATAAAGTCAACTAAAGTTCCCACGTCCAAACTCGAAACGAAAATTCGGTACAAAGGTCGAACTGTACACCGAAAGTTGACTTGCCACTGAAAAAGTCATACTGAAGTTGTAGTCAATCACCGTCACTAGGAGATGAACAATCTAAACCGTGTCAAAGCGAAGAATTTAAAGTTAACCGCACGCACTCAAATGGAAAGATGATCGATTTAATGACAAGAAGTCACAGGTGGAATGAAAATGTCGACTCCAGAATGTAGGGAGAAAATTACCAAACGTTCGAAGAAATTTGAGTCACGACAAAACGCAACTGTCGAAAGACTTCACATAGTCGGATAACGTCTCGAAAGTAGAATTCTGCCCCAAATTGTCGAAAAGTAAAGTTTATGTTGGCAGAAAATTTCAACCAAAGGAGTCGGTTCATGATCATCGAAGGGTTATTGAAATCGTCATGTGCGGAAGGTATCGTACGAGAAATCCACGGTGATAACTTTCCATTTCCAAATGAAAATGGAAAGTGGTTGGAACAATCGAGAGGGATTTCGTCTCCAAGCCTTCATCTGCTAAAATTTTGAATATCTGCTGACGTACTCAGCGATCGCCATTCACAGCCACAAGAAATCGAAAACGCGTCCAGTCAAACAACGTTAGATGTCCAAGTGTCACCCGTAGGTTAAAGTCGTTGGTTAAAATGTAAAACGTCTTCAGTATAATGGGTTTGTGAAACTGAGTCTCACGAATTAATTATACTAAAACTAGTCAGACACGAAAATTAGCCAACAAGTTCCGTCAACATCTACGCCTAGCGTCGTTCCCGAAGGAAGTACTTGATGAAAAATCATCCACTGCGCTAATCTGACACCAAATTCGAAAATGTAAAACACAATAACTGAACCAGTTTCCCGATTCAGTGCGATTCCAGCGCGAGTTAAGAAAGAAAAAGTCCAACGTCGCACGTAACGTCCATGTTCCACGTCATCCAAGCTCAAAGTCATCCTGAGTTACGTACTAAAAATTCTACGCATACCGAGTGATAACAACCAAAAACAAGTAAAACTCGAGCAAAACTACTCAAATACTGCTCATTCAGTGACGTCGAGGTGGTATGCCACTAAGAAGAACTCAGAGCTAAACCAAGGAAAACAATACACCCAAGGTGTACAGTTCAGAAATTTTTCAATGCCTAAGAGTAAGACTCGAGAAAACACCGTTCGAGTACAACATTGGCAGGTAATGGAATACCAAAGAGATAGTCAAGGTTCACGAAATTAGAAGTCTGATACCAACTGACAGGTACAGAGTACGGAAGGAAGAGCATAGGTTTGCAGAAACCCGCTCTGATACCAAACTGACACACCTCGACCCGGATGTACAGGTGGACATCCAAAAGTCGAGTGTGCTGGCCGACACCACGTGGGGAGACGAAAGCCATTTTGGAGAAATAAGGAATAATTTAAGCAACTTGAATTAAATGAGGGTCAAAGTGCACAAAAGTGTGCAGGCGGAAAGAAATAATAAAATAATAATTGTTTGAACAAGGTACAGAATACTAGATAACTTCACATGCAAAGGAATTTTCTACGTTGTCATACCACCGCATCTCGACGTCGACAGCTCCAAGCCACTTATCTTGGAGGGGCGCAAAACAGAAGGGTGAGTGGGCCATAAGTAATTATTTTAAATAAAACCTTTCCTTTCTAAAAATAATAACCCCTCGCTGTCAAAACAAGTAATAGTTCAGTTAAAAGCCTTTCTGAAAACATGCTACAGTAGTAGGTAGAATTCAGTGTAAATACGGAAATGTACTTGGTTTCCAAAACGGGCAGAAAGCCACAAATTAAGTATAAAATACTTTACCAGAAATCTGTATAAATAAATAATATTGGAAAACCCGTAAAACCAAGAGAATTCTCCTTGGCATCAGTGAAATCCGATCTTAAAATCACAATATAAAACAGTAAGGGATACGCTCGCTAGGTATGACAGACACACGAGTTCATACAGAGATATTCTGTCATGAACAGGCTGGGTGTACGAATAATGTTACGCTCATGTACTACAATCACGTGAAGCTGGCGCTAAGTGCATCACAACGAGTTTGAGTCGCCAAGGCGACCTAGAACGGGCTGGAACCTATGATGGATCCAAAGTGAGCGTGTCGGTGCGTGTGAACATACACGTGAAGCTGGTCCTGGCCCCGGGCAGTACTACTGACACCGTGTAAGCATTCCTAGTTGAGCGTGTATAAAACATACCACATAATATTTCTAAATAAAATAAGGCGGGGTAATTTCCTTTCTAACATAAACCTCAATAGGCTCTACTTAGGTATTCACGGATTCCGTATCCGGAATACCAAGAATATACCAAAGTTACTCAAAATACTTAAACCGAGTCATATACTACTGAACCAAGTACGATATAAATGTAAAACTCAAGGTTCACCGAATATAAATATAAAACGAGTTCTCTGAGTATAAGTATAAGTCACATTTAAAAGTATAGGCATAAAAATACTAAGTTCACTAACATAGTAAGATAAAACACCACTTAAAAGCATGGGCATAGCCTAAAATAAGTTTCCAAAACACATTAAATATTTAATTTAATAAGGAAGGGGCCCACTCACATATACCGATGCTGAAGTAGTCCAAAAGTACGCTCTTCGTACTCCACTGGTCGCCAAACCTATTTTAGAATACCCACCATTAATAAAGTATTCGAAAATACGAAGAAAACGGCGTTCGGAAACCCGAAAATAGAGTTATGGGGTCGGAAAACCCAATACCACCGCTGTGGGCCACCGTGCGCCGCCGCACGTGCCACATGCGCCAGTCACGCGTCGGCCAGTAGCCGGTGACACGCGCCGGTCACGCGTCGTTAGAGTTAACGAAATATTCTAACGGCGTTGGAATATTCTGTTAACATCGTTAAAGTTAACGGACAGAATATACCTTGGAATAGTCCGGTCCAACCGGGTTTGGACTGGGTTGATGACGTCACCACCGGTTCGCTGACGTCAAGGCGGGGCCGGCTGACGTTAGCTGGCCGGTGACCTCTACATTTTCCGACCGCCGCCGCCGGTCGCCGTCTGCCGGGCGGAGCTTCACCGGAATCTGGGCTTTTGGCCGGAAACTTGCAAATTGTTCTAAAATCTTCAAATCTCAACCATTTTTCACGATTCAAGTGTCAAATTGAAGCTGGGAGTGAGGGGAATGAGATTTTACCCGTTTGGAGGTCCAAAATTGGCCGGAGGTGGCCGAAATTTGGAGGAGAAGTCTCGGCCCCAAAACGGCCGATTTCCCGATCGTCGATTCTAGTTCAAAAACAGCCATGCAAGGCCTGAATAAGCTTCCAGGGACCTTGAGGAAGAGATTGGTGACAGTTCCAAGGCTAGGTGTGGCCTAGATCATCGAACTCGACGCTGAGGAGGGTTTTCGAGCTCGATGGAAATTCCTGGATTTCCAGGTTTGAGACTGGGTCCAGATAAGGTTTGCAGGGTCGATTTGGTTGACTGGGTTTGGCATACTGGGGAAAGGTTTGGTTTGGGAGTGGTTCTGGTCACTCAATTGGCTCGGGGAGAGCTCGGTGAGGAAGAGAGGTTCGTTTGCAGGAAGTGAGGGATTGAGAAACAGAGAGTGACAGAGAGATTGAGTGAGAAAGAGACAGAGAAGGAAATGGGTTGGACCTTCAGAAATTACCGAGCCCAAGGTCCAAATTTCTACAACACAGTTCAAAACCGATTAACGGAACGTGGAAGGATTAACGCCCGTAGAATTTCCATTCGGACTCCGAATAACGTCCCGTTCGCGTCCACACGCTCGTAACGATGAGTACAGCAGGAAAATACCAAGGGAAGGGTCGTACGAGTTACGACGCAAAAGTCAACGAAAAATGTCAACCAAGTGCATTTTCGTCATTTCCCACTTCTGGGAATAAAATAATGATATTTTTCGGGACGGGATGTAACATTAACCCAGACTCGTTCATGTCCAATCCGATTTCAAACCCGATTGGACGTGTTAGAATAAATAAAAAATCTGCCCAAACCCAACCCGACCTCAACCCAATCATTTATTGGGTTGGGTTGGGTTGGGTTGATGCCTTGCTCACCCATGTCTATCCAAACCCAACCCGATTTTGAGTCCGAATTCGGTCATGCACATATTACCCATCCCACTTCATATTATATAAGTTATGTATAAGTTTTGGAATGACTATACTTGAAGTTTATTGTTGGTTTTCATATGGATAATGAATGATAGTGTTACTTTTACATTTATTTTGGTTGAAGCTTTGATATACGTCTTATAATTTAATTTCAACTTTCCATGGTAGAAACATTAGCTACTATTGACGTTGTTTTGCTTTAACTTTTGTGTGGATGATGATGTATAAATGGACTTTTAACAATTATTGACGTTATTTAATTCAAAATATGAAAAATCATGCAAAATAAGCGATAGGAGCATATTTATGCGACTTTGCTAGCCTAAATCCTTGCATTTACTCAGTTAGTTTCTGTTTATTAGAGTGTTTAAAGCTATTTTCGTGTGTTTGTAGGTCCAAGTGGCAAAGTTGGCAAGAAAGGGCATTTTGGTCCTTTTTAGAGCATTTTAGAGCATTTTTGGGCTTGGAATGGATAGCACATGCATGGAGCAAGGTAGATGGACGTTGTTGAAGTTCAAAAGAGGCTAGGAATGTGCTAGAGAGATGGAGAAATTAATTCAAGGCATAGAAGATAAGGAATTAGCTACAAGGAAGGAACATCATCCAAACCTTATCTTATCTTATCCTAACCTTATCCTAATCCTATTCTACCTGAATTCCATCTGCAAGGGGGTGGTATTTTCATTTGAGGACATTTAGGAGCTTGATTGTTAGAAGGCCTTCTTTTCTCCTAAGAGAGTGAAGATTGAAGTTTGGAAGAAAAGAAAATTGCAAGAAAGTGGAATCCAAGTGAGATTTGGACAGTGTTGTGCAGAACTGACAACTTTGATAGAGTACCCAGAATTCCTCAGGATGAGTTTCGTGTCATGCCATATATGGATGGAAAGATATGGATGTCTAGTTTCTATAGGATTTTACAGATCTCGATTCTGAAACTTTTAGAATTAGTTATCACTGTTTTAGTGATGAAGGTCGAAATAGGCAGTAGAGTCTTAGTTGGATTGGGTTTCAAGAAAAAAAACGTGGCAGCTGTTTTGTGCATGTTTTTACACTTAATTCAAATGAAATGAGGAGTCCTATGGAGGTCTAAACTCTCTCAAAATCGTGACTTTGGAATTCTTTAATGATTCAATCACTTGGAGACGCATAAAACACAAAAGAAGACCAATTTGACAGAACACCGCACACAAGAGCCTAAAATTAGAAAAATACACATTGGTGCCGCAACTATGTAGAGGAAGGAGAAGCTTGGAGCCGTGCCTACCATTCAAGACTTGTGGATTGTTGGAGGGTTCTAGGTGTATTCTATCTTTGTTTTCAATGTTTAATTTTAGTTGTTTTTGTTTAATTGCAAACATGAGGAACTAATTTCATTTTATAGCTAGAGGTGAATTCAAAGCCATGAACATATATGTGATATGAATTGATTACATCCAGTTATTGTTTCATAAATTGTGAATGTGATTTCCTTATCTGTTTTGTAGAAAACTTATCCTTGTATGTTTATAAGGTGGCCAACTTAGTTTGCATGCTAGGGTTTGGAGCTAGAATATAAGTGAGTTTCACCTAATAGTTATGAATTTGTATTCATAAGTAGTAAAAATTGAAGGGACATCGATTGTGTTAAGTAAAATCCTAGGCAAGAGTGTCATGCAGTTCATAGTTACAATTGTCTAGTCAATGCTTATGATTTTCACAGAACTTAATGATCTTTGATATGTTTATCTATCATGCGTTTCATAGTTAGATAACTTGATAAGAATAATTTGGTTGCGTCGCTGAGTCCAATTCAATGAACTTAGGAAAATCTGAGGGTTAACTAGTGCAGTTCACGGTTAACTTTGGGCATTGTCATTCATGATTTATAGGAAGAATAACTGGAGATCGATTTGTATGCATATGTGTCTTGTGTGGAGAATGATCCTTTAGCTAGCTTTTCACCTTTGTCAAACACCCTTGTCGTTTTTAATACTCAAAATTGCTTTTGAATTCAGTTTTAATTTTAGTTAATTTTGTTCCAAACCAATCCCCTCATTCGTTTGTTATTTGTTTTAATTAGTTTAGTTTTTATTTGTTTTAAGTGATTAGCAAAGCCCTCTAATCCCCGGCCTAGAACGATCGCTACTTATCCATACTACGATTACATTATAGGGTTTTAATTTGTGTGTTAGTTTCTACCACATCAATAAGATGTTATAAGATTGAACTCGATAAAGTTGGGCAAACCCAAATCCATCCTGAATAACCCAAACCCAATTAAAACCCAAACCCGACCAAGTCGACATGAACCCAAACCTAACCCAAACCCGAATTGTGAAGGTTGAGTTAGGGTTGGGTTGACCATCCAACCCACCCAACCCGCCCGAGTTGCACTCCTAATTAAAAGTGGAGCCAAATAAATTGTGAAGGAGGATTCTACGGTACTTTTATTAAAAAAGGGGTACCGATACTATTTACATACTATTACATTATAAACATAGGTTATTACTAGGGGACGTTATAAAATTACACAACATCGTAACATATAACGGTCAAATTACAAAAAAGGTAAGATTACACTATATGATCGTTCAAAATTACACTCAAAGCTTACATAATTATGATTAGGATCAAGTTAGTAATATAGAATGATGTTGTTATTACTATAACAAAGTTGATAGTTACATTGTGGATGTTCTATTACAGTGCAAAGGTAGAATTTTATATTTAAATGTGATTGAATTACAATAACAGTGTTTCTTATTATACCATTGACGTACTAGGGGACATAGTGAAATACTAGGGGATGTAGTGAAATTACACAACATCGATCACTAGTACAAAAATGGGCTTTAACGACAGTTTTAAATTACCGTTTGGTCTGGAAGAAAACCGTCGTATAAGTGCGTGCCATGTAACGACCCGTCCCTAATTTTATTGTATTTTATTTTCTAGACATGTAAAGTTACCAAAATGCCCTTGAACGGGTTAAGTGGAAGTCCAACGTGGACGTTTGATCTCTTTATGAACTTTGAACTCTTACTTGTTGTATTCTTGTAGTACTCTTTCCTACGAGCACGTGAGCGCAAACGGGACGAAAATCCAATGTGTAACGGAAACGTTACGTACGTTTAAATATTATTTCCTGTTATAGAAATATGGTGGTGCGGGTACCCAGTTGCCCAGCTAGTTTGGGAAAAATCTCTTTTTCCTTCTTTCTTTTTCCCCTGGTTTCTTTTCCCCTCACTCTTCTTTTCTGCCATCTTTCTTCTCCCCGTAAGAAAAGTGCACAGTGCACAATGGCCACACAAAATCAGTCGAGCCGAGTCAAACCATCACCACCATCTTGTTCGTTGTAACTCACTGAGTTCAACGGTGCAAGCCGTTTGCCCAAATTCTTTACCGTTTGGCAGGAATCGCACACGGAAGAACCGGACTTTTTTGGCGAGTTTCGCGAAAATACCGACCTAGGTGAGATTCCTAACCACCACCTTTAGTTTTCTCGTGTTGAGTAGATAGATTTTCATACTAAGATCGTGTTATTTGGTTGTGTTTTGAGGTAGATCGGACTTTGTTCGTAAACCGAGGTTTTGCCAATTTCCGGCCATTTCCGACCAATTTTTGCACTCCAAATAAGTAAAATCGTGTTCTCCTTCTCTCTATCTTCATTTTGACATGTGGAATGTGTAAAATGGTTGACAAATGAAGAAGTTAGGAATTTTAGAAAATTTCCCAGTTTTCCGGCGAGTTGGCCGATGGCGGCGCCAGTGGTCGGAAAAAGTTGCAGTGGCGACCGGTCGGACTGGCCGGTGACATCAGCAGTGACGTCATCACTGACGTCAGTAACCGGTCTAGACTGGAGAATATTCCTTTTAACGCCGTTAGGAATATTCCGTTAGATCTAACGGTGTCAGTTGACGCCGTTAGTTTGACCGGTTCAGTTTGACCGCGTGCGAGTTGAGGTAGACCCGCGCGTGAGTGGCTCGTGTGGGTGCGTGGGAGCAGTTTTTTGACTTCCGTCGACGCGAGGCGACTCGTGGCGACGCATACTACCTCAGGGCAGTACGTATGGTATTTTTCAGAGTGTTTTAAACCTCCATGTTGAGCAAACCAATGATTAATGTTGTTTATTAATTTAATTAGTAACCTTTATGAGTTTAATCATTACTATAGTGGTCAGGCAAGGCAAGGCGGCTACGACCCAACAACATATTAGATAGTGGGCTTTGTTTTGAGAAACTAATATTATTTATATTATTTCTCACTATAATTTTGATAATTGATTTTCTTTATCATGCCATGCTTTTACTTATGATTTAAGTATAAAGAAATTATAATATGTTGAGACTTGTGAAACTACAATGGCATGATCATGTTTTTATTATCTGCTCATCATACATGCATTCACCGGTGTCTAGTATTCGTCCGGGCCAGGACCAACCTTCACGTGTATGTTCACATCTGCACCGTTATGCTCACTTTGGATCCATTGTAGGTGCCAGCCTGTACTAGTCTGCATTAGGCAACTAGGACTCGTATGTGATGCGCTTAGCACCAGCTTCACGTGATCGTAGTACCGAGCATATATTTATTACACCCAGCCTATTCCATGTAGCTACTTTCTACATGGGCTTGTGTGTCTGCATACGTTGATGAGCATATTATATATGTTGTTGAGCATACTTTATGTTGAAGAGATTTGATATTTACTCATACATTTGGCATGGATACCTTTATACGGATATGTCGATGAGCATATCGTATTATATATTTATATATGTTGTTGAGAAGTTTTGGTATTTACTTATACCTTTGGCCTTGTTGCCTTCATATTGTTTTGACGACGAATATTATATTTTTATGTTAAGGTAAAGGTGTTTAACCTTATCTAAGACGGTTTTCATACTACACGTAGTATGATTTTGGGAAAGTACACCTGAATTTTAAAAGGTTATTATGTTATGAAAAAAAAACAAAGGTTTTAGAAATGTTTATTTTTGCCCACTCACACCTTCTGTTTTGCGCCCCTCCAGGACGTAATGGCTGGATTAGTGGTGAGCGCGACCGTTCTGGTGTTTATGACTTCCGTACCAGATAACTGTAGGACTTCTTCCTCCTACTAGTATGTTTTATCCATCATGTTCAGGATGGGAATAATTCGTACTTTCATTATTGTATTTTATCTATGCTCTGAACATCTTATGCTATGTATCAAGGGTTCTACCCGTACTTTTGCGTACTCTGCTGCATGATTTTAAATAATTCCATGCTTTGGTTTTATTTTATTCAAAAATTCCACTTAGTCTGCATGAAATGGCTTTCGTCACCCTCCGGAGTGTCGGCCAGCATGCCTCGATTTTGGTACCCTTCGGGATATCCGGGTCAGGGTGTGTCATGCCATCTTATAGCTAATTAGATCACAGTTATAAATTGTTGTCTAATACAAAAATTGTCACCTACAGCTAAACCAGACGATAGTTTCATCTTCAAAATTATCGTCCCATCACTCAAAATTTTGAAACAAAAGGTGTTCTGTCATCCAAAGTGTTACAAGACGACAGTTCATTAATGAAACATCGTCTCGTACATAACTGGACCACGGTTTGTAGTCGTTACCATCATAAGGAAAGCTACCAGACGATTGTTCTAACTTTAAAATCGTCGTCCCATCACCTAATAATAACAAAAAAAAAGGGTTTTCTGAATTAACCAAAGTCAATTCCAAACTACCACCATAGCTACATCAGCAAAATGAAGTACATGCATTTTACATCAACAAAAGAAAGTGCAATACTAAAAGTCTCACTGCGCCTCATTACCACTTGCTTCTAGTTGTTTCCTTTGCAATACTTGGCTCATCAGTATTGAATGTCATTGAAACAAAAGCCATCGCTCCAAACCGCAAGCAGCTCCTCTTGAAACCTTTGTGACATTTCCACCTGTAAATTGGAACCATGCACAATTAGAGAAAATCACCATACAATCCTCGCATATTTACTACATAACACGATGATGAGCACAGAAGGTATTTGTTGATTTACCCCTGAAGAAATCTTCACAATGAATTGTTTTGTATTTCTTAGGTTTCAATTTATACAAGTATGCTTTACATATATAAAAGAAAGAAACAACCCAGTTACCAGAATGACTTCTAGTGACCGGGTAAACCTACGCATAGAAAAGAAAGAAACAATCCAGTTACCAGAATGACTTCTAGTGACCGGGTAAACCTACGCTTTAATCTAATCCTTAAATTAAGGAGATTACACTAATACTAATACACGCCACTAATCAGTCATCTTCCTTTAATCAAGGGAATATGATTGGTACAGACAACATAACACTCATGTACAGAAAAGTCAGCACGCAGTAGTTCAGTGGACAAAGGAGCCAACCCGGTGAGGGTTATACAGCCAACCCGATGAGAGCACAACCAATCCGATGAGTAAACAGCAACCCGATACATCATTCAAACCATCCCGATGTGCATGCCGATTATCCCGATGTACCATGCAGCTGTTTATTTATGTATTTCAACACTCCCCCTCAAGCTGGATCTAGTAAGTTAGTAGATCCAAGCTTGCTTAAAAGACGATGTAGATGAACTGATGACAGTGGTTTGGTGAAAAGATCTGCAAGCTGATCATGACTTCTTGTAAAAACAGTGTTGATAACTTGAGATTGAACTTGATTCCAAATGAAATGGCAATCCACCTCAATATGCTTGGTTCTCTCGTGGAACACAGGATTAGCAGCAATGTGAATAGCTGCCTGATTGTCACACATAAGAAACATGAGTGCAGAACTAGGAAAGCCTAGGTCAGAGAGCAAACCTTTAAGCCATATTAATTCGCACGCCATGACCGCCATTGCCTGATATTCTGCCTCTGCACTTGAGCGAGCAACAACTTGTTGTTTCTTGCTCTTCCAGGTGACGAGATTTCCACCAACAAATGTACAGTAGCCAGTTGTAGATTTTCTATCGACTTCATTCCCTGCCCAATCTGCATCTGTATAGCCGGAAATATTAGTAGACTGATTGTTCTTCATGAGAATTCCTCGACCGATGGAACCTTTGAGATAACGCAGGATTCTTTTGACAATGTGCATATGACGCACAGTAGGTGCATGTATGAACTGACTGACCATGCTAACAGCATAGGTAATATCTGGTCGAGTGATTGTGAAATAAATGAGTCGTCCCACCAGTCTTTGATAGTGCTTTGCATCCGGTATGGCCTTTCCATCAACGTTGAGCTTCAGTTTGCAGTCAACAGGTCTGATGGCAGGCTTGCAATTAAGCATTTTTTCTTCCTTGAGTAGATCCATCACATACTTTCGTTGATGGATAAACAGTCATTTGGAGGAAGTTGCCATCTCTATTCCCAGAAAGTACTTCAACCTCCCCAAATCCTTGATGGCAAAGGTTTGCTGTAGTGTCAGCTTCAGGTCTGCAATTTCTGCAGCACTATCTCCAGTGATGATCAAATCATCAACATATATAAGAACCACAAGTTTCCCTTTCCCATTTGTGCGGACAAACATGGAAGAATCAGCATTACTGTGTGTGAAACCGATCTTGGTCAGCACAGAGCTAAGCTTGGCATACCAAGCTCGAGGTGACTGCTTCAACCCATATACTGCCTTGTGCAATTTACACACCAGGTTATCCTTTAGAGGACCATAGCCTGGAGGAAGTTGCATGTAGACTTCTTCTTGAAGTTCTCCATGAAGGAATGCATTTTTTACATCCATTTGGTAGAGAGACCATCCACTATTTATCGCCACAGAGAGAAGAACCCTCACAGTGTTCATCTTGGCAACATGAGCAAATGTTTCTTTATAGTCGACCCTATAAGTCTGAGTGAAGCCGCGAGCCACAAGACGAGCCTTGTACCTTTCTATAGAGCCATCAGCTTTGAACTTGATTTTGTATATCCATCGGCTTTCAACAGCCTTCTTTCCTTGAGGAAGCGGAACAAGACTCCATGTGCAGTTATCTTCCAAAGCCTTGAGCTCTTCTCCCAGTATTTGTTTCCACGAAGGAAGAAGAGCTGCTTCCTGGTAGGTCGTTGGTTCACAATGCTCGTCTAGCGCACTTACAAAGGCAACATGGGAAGGAGACATTGCACTAACATTACATGTGACTGGATACCGCGAAGCATAAGTCACATAATCTTGTAATTTTGTCGGAGGCTTTCTTGCACGGGGAGGGCTTCTCCTGATCACTTGGGCTTCTTGATTGGAATTGATCTCTTCATTCTCTGTACTGTTGTCAGATTGCTCCAAGGTGATTGATTCATCTTGGGGTTCTCTCAACTCCTGTTGATTAGTTGTAGAATCTTCTTGTATCACTGGATCGGTAAAGGTTTGAGGCAGTGGTAACAAATTGAGTACTTCCTCCCCCTGAGTTGTAGCATGCTCAAAATAAGAATTGTTTTCTTCAAATTGGACATCCTTAGAAACAATGCATTTCTTGTTGATTGGATCAAAGCATTTATATCCCTTTTGAGTAGAGGAATACCCAATGAATATGCATTTAGTTGCTCTGGCATCAAGCTTATCTCGATTTTTGGCTTGAATGTGTACGTAACAGACACGGCCAAATACTTTGAGGTGAGTCAAGTCAATTTTCCTGCCTTTTAACACTTCATAGGGAGATTTGAACCCTATCACTGAACTTGGCAGCCTGTTGATGAGGTAAGTTGCCGGAAGGATAGCAAATGACCAGAACCTCTTTGGAATACCCATATGTATCATGAGGGATCGAGTTTTTTCCAAGAGATTCCTGTTTTTTCTTTTTGCAACACCATTCTGTTGAGGAGTACCCACACAGCTTGTTTGATGGATGATGCCATGTTCACTTAGATATTGAAACATATTGTTTGACATGAACTCAGTGCCATTATCTGATCGAAAATTTTTGACATTTGATTGAAATTGGGTTTTAATGTGAATGTGAAAATCCTTGAAGATATTGAAAACTTCATTTTTTGACTTCATTAGATAAACAAAACTAATTATGGTAAAGTCATCCACAAATAAGACAAAGTATCTAAAACCTTCCATTGATTCAATAGTAGAACCCCACACATCACTGTGTATAAGTTCAAACGGTTTACATGTCGAAGTTTGGGATTTGCCGAATGGCAATCTGGTGGATTTCGACAATTTACATGTTTCACAGTCAGTGAGGGGCTTACAAACATTTGGAAAGATTTTTGACATTACAAACTCCGAGGGGTGAGCTAGTCTCCTATGCCATAACTGGTTTTCATCTATGGACCTTAACTTGGCTTGCAAGGCTTGATTTTTTGTGTGGTTTCTGCACAGATAATAAAGTCCATTTATGAAGACCCCTTCACCAATCGTCTTCTTGGTGAGAATATCCTGAAATATTACATCATTGGATGAAAAAATTGCACGACAATTTAAATTGTTGGTGATTTTCCCAACAGACAACAATTGGAACGGAAAAGATGGTACATATAAGGCACTGGAAGGTGTTTTGGTTGAAAAAATGTTAATTTCTCCAGTGCCTAAAACAAGAATAGTTTTTCCATTCGCAACAGACACATGTGACGGTTTTGAAAAAGATTTAAAAACTTTTAAATTTTTTATTTTGTTTGTCATATGATCAATGGCACCAGAATCAATAATCCAACAATCTTTTTCAGTACTAGTCAATTATCCAACAAGCATTTGAGTTTTCCCCTCTTAGATTTACAGATCCTTCCTCAGCCATTTTGAAGAAATAATTTTGCAGTGGAAAAAAAAAAATTTAGAGTCAGGTTAAGATTGAACCTACTCTGATACCATGAAGAAATCTTCACAATGAATTGTTTTGTATTTCTTAGGTTTCAATTTACACAAGTATGCTTTACATATAGAAAAGAAAGAAACAACCCAGTTACCAGAATGACTTCTAGTGACCGGTAAACCTACGCATAGAAAAGAAAGAAACAACCCAGTTACCAGGATGACTTCTAGTGACCAGGTAAACCTACGCTTTAATCTAATCCTTAAATTAAGGAGATTACACTAATACCAATACACGCAACTAATCAGTCATCTTCCTTTAATCAAGGGAAGATGACTGGTACAGACAGCATAACACTCATGAGAAAAGTCAGGGTAGCAGAGAGCATGCAGTAGTTTAGTGGACAGAGGAGCCAACTCGATGAGGGTTATACAACCAACCCGATGAGAGCACAACCAATCCGATGAGTAAACAGCAACCTGATACATCATTCAAACCATCCCGATGTGCATGTCGATCATCCCGATGTACCATGCAACTGTTTATTTATGTATTTCAACAACCCCGTAAACTTGTTTAGAACTGCCTATTCTCCTCCTGAACTTTAATTTTAGCCGATTCCACCCCTAAACTTTTATAATTAGCCAATTTCCCCCCTAATGTTAGATTTTGGAATTTTTTCCATCCATTTTGGTCACATAGACAGTACATGACAAATGTTTGAGCCAATAACGTAATTTTATCCCTAATGTGGACAACATATATTGTTTTTTTTTCTTCTTCTCTTCCGCTAGTTGGCTCTGTATATTTTCTGTTTGAATTAGACATGTGAGTCTAATTAATAGCTACAAAGTATTGGCTTTTCGCCTGATTTACTAAAATAAAATTATCTTTTGGCCCTCATACAGTTGCCATGTGTTGTCTACGTGATCAAGATGGATAGAAAATTGGATGTAAAATTTCAAAATCTAACGACATGGGAGAAATTGGCTATTTATAAAAGTTCAGAGGAGGTAATCGGCTAGAATTAAAGTTCAAGGGGAAAATTTACAGCTCTGTACAAGTTCAGAAAGTAAATCGACAAATAGGTCTATCAAAAATAAGACTTTAATCGCATGCCTTTATTTCTTTAAGATCCTGCACCATTATGAGCGGTTAAGGTTTAACCCAATACAAAATCACTATGAAATATAAGTGTAGAAAAATACAAAATGAAAAACAAAAAGGCAAAGATTATAAAAAGATGAGAAATTATATACAAGTGTTCGATATTAAGTGCTAACATATTGTCTCTAGTATGTCAAGAAATTTAAAAGAAAAATCAAATAGATCACAATTAGTGTTGAATATGATCACAATTAAAACCATCTTCATCAGACATAGGAGGTGGCCCAGGTAGCTCCTAGATAAACAATGCAGACTATAGAACAGGTAACACTCTTTACAAAGAGAGAGTCAAGGTAACCAAATCCCAAATATGAGGACTATTAAATCATTAGCAGGTGCACTAGTTCATTCAACTATTGCAGAAAAAGTTGTAAAATTGTAGAATTGGTAATGTTATATATTATACGATTGTACAATGAACATGAGGATTTATACAAGCTGTTGAGTGCTATTCTAGGTAAAAGAATCCTAATTGATGCTAATTACATTTACACTAAAATCTCTGCAACCAAATCGTTGACTATCTTTCTGATTCCTATAATCACTCATTGACAATTTCTTTCCTTTAACAAAAGTCAGGCAAAAACACTGATGCAACACCAAAAACAAGACATTAAAGTTACAGTGACCAGCCTGGGACATTAAACAAGACATAGTTCTAACTTAAAATTGACATTACATTACATAGTTCAAACTCTTATGGTGACCAGCCTTCCCAATCATTCATAGTAGAAGAAAAACTGAGGATAAATACTTAAAACAGAAACTGAATTCAAACTGAATTCAAAGACAAACTGAGGCTAAATATTTAGGCCAGTTTGGGGTTGATGTGCTTTTAAAAAAAAATTACTTATAAAAGCAACTTTAAAAGCAACTTTCATGCCGCTTTTAAAAGTTGTTGTTTTAATGTCATAACTTTTAAAATAAGCAGTACATTTCATTTTTACCAAACACTTTTTATCTGCTTAACTTTAAAGTGAAGCGGTTTTTAGTGAAACAAAGTAATACCAAACGAGGCCTTAGTTTTTACAAAAGAGTATCATAGTTACATCCAATATGAGATGAAGAAAGATTATTGTCGATATTGTCGTATAGTTTCAGGGCATCATGAGCAACATATATACATTGGAAGAATCCTTCTTCTGCCAAATTGCAACAACAATTTGGCCCCAAAGTTGTAAAAGATTTTGTAACCTACAGGGGAAATACCAAGAACAAGTTAACCTCAATTAAACCCACTCCATCTCAGAACTTCAGATTCAACAAATAAAAGATGATTTAAATGGAACAATTGTCTTATGCAACCTTATTTTTTCTTCACCAATTCATTTAAACCAATATATTCAAAGCTTAAGTTTGACTTCTCAGAAACTTGTAATACAGCGGACAGACCTCCAAGTCATCTGCCACAATGAAATACCCTAACCTAATCTAACTATGGGAGCGAAGATTGAGAGGAAGAAGAAGACAAATACAGTGTCACAGGATGACTCTCGAAGCCTTCTGCTCGTGCGGCCTTAGACTTGTTCTTCGCCTTCGAACAAGCTAAGTCAGCCTTTCCCCTTCTCGATCCGATCAAACTACACAAGAGCACAAGAACTAGCAAAGAACAAGTAAGAACACTCAGAGAGATTTGAGAGAAAGATTGTTGTATTTGACACACCCCACCCTCGATACCCACGTGGATACCGAGTGCGAGCGTGCTGGCCGACACTCGTAAGTGACGAAGCCATTAAATGCATGACAACACTTGATGGAGAAGAAATAATTTGTATTAAAAAGATAAAATCAAACGCCAATATGCATATGGTTCAGAGCGTACTAATTTTGAACAGCGGAAAATAAAAGTAAACTGAGTTCCTACAATCTCTATCCATAACAGGGATGGATATTATTATAGAAAACTGAAGATAAAGAAAGATCCCTACACAGTTGGGATGAACGATCAGAGCTGCCACGTATCCTCGACCTCGCCAGAAGCAGTGTCACTATGACCTGAAGGGGGCGCAAAACAAAAATGTGAGTGGACAAAAACAAAGTTTTCGTAAACCTTTCTCTTTCAACGTACTAACCCCCTGTTTGAAAACTAATATAATCGTAGAAAACTACTAACATAGTATAATTCAAAAGATACCTTGAAAGTATACTGCGGTATATAAAAAATTAAGATAACCAATAAAACATAATTCATAAGTCAAAACATATATAATCATATATAAGGAAAACCATCACAAGGTATATGTGCGATCACCCGAGTACGGGTTGAGGAATTCGCCTCTCAATCACCGTACAAACTCAATACGTTATCCAAATCATTTGTACTCCTAGTACCACACACATGGTAAGCTTGCGCCACCTTGTCACCCAGAATCCTTACGCAGTGGGGCCTTTTCCCCATAAACAACAACAATAATCGTAAAGACAAGCTTGCACTAAGGTATTTACGAGGACAATACCCCTGGAGTACAGTGCGTGTGACCCAAACATGTGAGAACTTGTCCTATGGCCATGAGAGCAGTTTACTTAAAACGTAGTGAAAGCATACCAAGTGTGTTTGAAAACATATATACATACTCATATATAAAATGAACCAAAATCCCATTTATAAATCCCATATATCAAATATTGCATAAATAATCATTCTCCCAAAACCATATAATAAAATATCAATTCGTATTTATGCAAGAGAAATATCATAGTATAAACCATTTTATACTATATAATCATAGATGATAAATTATCTCAAATCACCAAAATAATAATCTGATTTATCAATATAAATTTACCATAAATAAATCACTTAGGTAGCACAAATCATATTCATTAAGTATATATATTTATAAATAAATATATATAAGTAAACAACTTTAAAAGCCAATTAAAACCATAAACAATCAAAAATAAAACCATTTTAAAATCATATAAAACATTTACTGAAAAATAAATGTCCACTCACAGGTATTCGGGAGTGAAATCTCCCTGAGTCGCCGCTTCCCTCCTGGGTGTGGGCGAGAAGAATTACCTATTTAAAGTTGCAGGGGATAAATTAGAACACAACAAAATATGGCAAAAATAGGCCTTAAAAGAATCCCCCAAAGCCCCACTGAATATTTTGGCGAAAAGCAGGCTCGAAAAATGAATTTGGGGACCGAAACCCCTACCGCCGCCGTCCACCGCCGCCGTGCTACCGCGCATCATCATAGCAAACCACGCCGCCCACGCGCGCCACCACGCCGAAACGGTCGAAAACCACTCCACGCGCCGGAAGTGGCCTGCAGCGCCCCGACACGCGCCGGGAAGTAGCCTTCACGCGCTGGCACGTGTCGCCACGCGCCACCACGTGTCGCCACGCGCACAACACGTGGTCCCCACGCGCTGGCTTGGCGTGTCCCACTGGCGTCGGAAGCCCCACGCGCCCTGCTGACGTCACCCCGTGCTGCTGACGTCAGCCACGCGCTGCGCGCCTGCTGACGTCAGCACCGTTAAGTTTAACGGAATATACCTTCGCCGTTAGGAATATTCCCTGCCGTTAAGATATTCCGTTACCGTTAACGGGAATATTCCTCTCCCTCCTTCCTCGCCGATGCGCCCGAGCTCACGCCGACGCCGTCCGTGACATTACGCCGCTCTGGTTCACGCCGGAATCTGGGAATTTTAATACCGATTATGTCCCAAACTTCAAAAATTCATATCTTCTTCATTCTTTGTCCAAAATTGACGTGCCACTATCATCAAATTGAAGAAGGTATTGAGGAGTAGAATATTTTGTACACCTATTTGAGGCCAGAGAAAAAGTGGCCGGAGATAGCTGAAATTGGCCGAAGCTTCCAAACCCTAATTCGATCTCCTTCAAAAGCGCACCAAAAATTGACGTATTTTATATCAATTTGAACCTACTCAATCAACTAAACCAATATTGTGGTCGAGCCTAGATGCGCAGGAAATTGACGTTTTGTTTCCGAAACCGTTCCAAGCGTCAGTTTTGAACAATCGGGGTCGAATTTCTTGAGAAACTAAAATCCGGTCTTGTCCAAAATAGCGAGGGAAGGAACACTTTCACGGAAACATGATTCTTGGAGGCGTTGGTTTGGTAGTTTTGTGAGATTCTGTTCAAGAATGAGCAGCTTTCGGACGGTATTTGGCCGAGAGAGAATAGGAGAAAGAAAGAAAGGGAAAGAAAATTTGGACGTGCAGGAAAACTGGAGACCAGGGGTTTAAGGCTCTGGCACATGCGATCGACCAAAAATGCCAAAACCCCTAATTTTCAACTCGAGTAAAGCCAAATTACCAAAATGCCCTACACATTAAAGCTTCGTAAAACGTTCGTTTTAACTCCGGAGTGAGTTCCGTTTGCGTCCGCACGCGTTCGTATCGACAGTACAATAAGAATATGAAAATAATTTTCACCAGTCGTCCCGAAAAGTCAACAAAAGTCAACTTTGACCTTAGGGGTAAATTGGTAATTTCACATAAATTTTGGGGCGGGGATTTGTAATAATCTACCCCAACTTAAATAAAATTTCGTCGCAAGGAATTCAAACAAAATACTAAAACAAATGCGGATACTGCGCTCGCATATGCTCCTCAGTCTCCCAAGTAGCCTCCTCTGCCTGCGTGGTTACTCCACCGAACCTTCACCAAAGGTATCACCACTTGTTCCTCAAGACCTTATCTTTTCTGTGTCAAAATCTCCACGGTTCCTCCTCGTAACTCAGCCTCTCATCCAACTGCAAGGTTGCGGTTGGGTACATGAACTCGTGCGGTACATACTTCCTCAACATAGAAACATGAAGGCATCATGTACCGAGATAACTCCGCTTCTTAAGGCAACGATACGCAACTAAGCCAACCGCCCCACAATCTCATAAGGACCAATGTGCAGGGACTCAGCTTACCCCGTTTACCGAATCTCAACACCCTTCCAGAGGCGACAATCTCAAGAATACAAAATCACCCACTGCATACTCGGTCCTTAGAATGTTTATACGCAATACTCTTACACATCTGTCACGGGCGGCTTTCAGGTTAAACCAATCACCAGATCTTCTGTGAGTATCTCAACCAATTCTGGGCCCTCAAGAAATTGCTCGCTCCCTACTTCAGTCCAACATAATGGGGTCCTACATGCCTTACCATACAATGCCTCAAGGTGCCATACCAATACTGGAGTGAAAACTGTTATTGTATGCGAACTCAATCAACGCCAAAGTGATCATCCCAACTTCCCCCGAATTGAAGGACCAGAAACTCTCAACATGTCCTCCAAGGTCACAGATCGTCCTCAGACTGACCATCTATCTGTGGGTGGAAAGCTGTACTGTGCAAGTTTCATTCCCATAGCCTCCACGAAATGCCTTCCAGAATTTGGAAGTGAACCTGGATCTCTATCGATATGATGAAACTGGTACCCCATGGAGTTTAACAATCTGATCAATGAACATCTTCGCCAACTTATTCAACTTGTAATCTAGCGAATCGGCAAGAAGTGCGTTGTTTTTGTCAGTCGGTCGACAATCACCCAAATACCATCACACTTTGCTCGGGTAGGCGGTAACCCAAACACACAAAGTCCATGGTAACATTCTCCCATTTCCATACTGGAATAGAAGCCTCTGCGACAACCCCGAAGGTTTCTGCCCCTCTCCGCCTTCACCTGCTGACAAGTGGCTGCGAAGCGACTCCCGTATACGGCGATATCTTTCTTCATCACGACCAATAGTAATAAAGGTCGATGGTGTGAGTACATCTTCATTACTACCGGATGCATAGCATATGCAGAAATGTGCGCCTCGGCTCGATTTCTCTCCTCAAACCACTATCACTCTTAGGTACAAATAATCGACTACCCAACATCAGTAATCCATCACTCCCTGATCCACATAATCTGCCTCACACCGCCAAGAACTTCCTCCTTAAGCTGTACACACTCAGAATCAATCACTGGGCCTCTCGAACTTTATCACAAAACAGATCTAACGATGAGCTAGCAAAGCTCCATGATTATCCACATTAAGGATAGCACCCGTACTCCTCAACTCGCCCAACATCGGAATGTAGGTCGCCCGAATGGATGCCAACTGTCCATAGAGTTTCCGGCTGAGCGTCGAAGCCGCTACATTCGCTTTGCACGGGATGACTAATCATTACGTTTAATTATAATCGCCCATTCAGCTCCATCCATCTCCTCTATCTCAAATTCCGCTCACTCTGCGTAAAGATATGCTTGAGACTCATGTGGTCCAGTAGAGATACAGCGATCTCCCATACAAATAATGTCGCTATTAAAATCTTCAACCAAAGACCACAACAAGCGCTCAGTCATGAGTAGGATAATTCATTTGTTGCCGTTTTAGCGAGTTGTCTGGATGCATAGGCGATGACTTTTCATGTTGCATCAACACAGCTGACTCCATGCAACGAAGCATCGGTGTAGATATCGAACTCACCCACTCTCATCCAGAAGCACCTTAGCAGTGCGTGGTAAGATGATGCTTAAGTTCCCTGGAAACTCCGTTCACAACTATCATCCCAAACTGAAGCTTAACATGTCCTTCCTGGTGAGTTTGATAAGAGAATCCCGACTATAGACGAGGAATTCTGCACGAAACGACCAGTAGTAGCCTGCTAAGCCAGGCTTCTCACTCGGTTACATTGGTTGGGCCAATTCACCACTGCTCCATGCTGTTGGATCACAAAAATACCTTATTGAAATCACATGGCATGCAAGAAACTAATACGATCGAGCCAAAACTGACATTTGCTGAACTACGCCTAACTGTACTTGTCCTCCAAACTCTCCAAAACCATCCATAATTGTTTCCACATGCTCGGTCTCACTCTGGGAGTAAATCAGAATGTCGTCGATGAACACAATCACAAGCGGTCAAATACGGTCGGAAGACTCATGTTCATCAAATCCATAAATGCGGCTGGAGCATTGTAGTCGATCGAACGGCATCACTAAAATACAAATAATCCATGTATCTCGTTCGGAAGGCAGTCTTGGGCACATCATCCTTGCGGATACATGGCTTCAGTGATATCAGGATCGAATCAATCTTGGAGAAAACTCGTGCACCCTTGAAGGCTGATCAAACAGGTCATCAATCGAGGCAATGAGATAACTTGGTTCTTCACCGTCACCCGATTGCGGGGTGCCTGTAGTCTATGCATAAACGCCTCCATCCTTCTTCTTAACAAACAACCCCACTGCCCGGAGCACCCCAAGTTGAAGAGTACTAGGTTGAATAAACCCTTGTCAACTAACTCCCGAGTTGAGTTTTCAACTCCCTCCAATTCCAAAAGTTTGGAGCCATCGATACATTCGGGAAATAGGATCGGTACTGGTATGGATCAATGTACAACTGAATCTCTCTGTCAGAGCTAAACCGGGTAAAGTCCTCAGGAAAAACGTCAGGATATTCATTGACCACGCGCGAACATCCCTTGACACGGACTGGAGAATCTTCCTTCATCACCACATGGGCCAAGTACACTGACAGCCCTTCTGTAACAACTTCTTCGCCTAAGTGATGAAATCAAACTGTTTTTGGAACACCCTTCTCTCGCCTTGGAAGACAACCTCTGGTCTACCGAAGTGTTTGGAATATGACCACTTTGATGCGACAATCACAATGGCAAGATACTTGGATAACCAATCCATACCCGAGAATAGATCAATCAGCGATATCTAAAGGAATGAAATTCGCCTCCATAAGTTCGTCACCGGCGAAAACTGGAGCAATCTCTAAACTCCCATTAAACAGTGCTTGTCTGCCCCATAGACTGAGATATACTAACCACTTTCAAAGAGGTGAGGGGTTGGGGATTTCTTGCTTGAACATAGGAGATATAAGCGAATGAGTAGCACCAGATCAATTAAAACTCTAGCATGAAGACACAAAAACTTTCAAGCGTACCCATAATGATTCTTAAACCACGAGAAATCTCAGGAAAGTACGACTGGTACTCCCTGAACTACATTGAAAGCAAAGACTTGCCCCAAACTGTGACTAAATCGAGATAAATATGGTGGCGTCGAGGTGGCATAGCTGCAGACAAGGAAATCTTGAGATACTCGGTACAAGAATGGCACTAAGTGTTTGTCATAAGTTCCTCTGAACCTATGCTCTGATGCCAAACTGACACCCACCCTCGATACCCGTGGATACCGAGTGCGAAGAGCCGTGCTGGCCGACACTCGTAAGTGACGAAGCCATTAAATGCAGCGGCCAACGCTTGATGGAGAAGAAATAATTTGTATTAAAAAGATAAAATCAACGACAATATGCATATGGTTCAGAGCGTACTAATTTTTAAGACAGCGGAAAATAAATGGCTTCAGGTTCCTACAATCTCTATCCATAACAGGGGATGGATGTTATTATAAAACTGAAGATAAAGAAAAGATCCCTACAGTTGGGATGAACGATCAGAGAAGGCTGCCACGTATCCTCGACCTCATGAAGCGGTGTCACTATGACCTGAAGAGAGCAAAATAAAATAATAAGTGGACAAAACAAAGTTTTCGTAAACCTTTCTCTTTCAACGTACTAACCCCTGTTTGAAAACTAATATAATCGTGAAAACTACTAACATAGTATAATTCAAAGATACCTTGAAAGTATACTGCGGTATATCAAAAATTAAGATAACCAATAAAACATAATTCATAAGTCAAAACATATATATTCATATATAAGGAAAACCGCCAAGGTATATGGCCGATCACTTGAAGGCTACGGGTTGAGGGAGATTCGCCTCTCAATCACAGCCACAAGCTCAATACGTTATCCAAATCATTTGTACTCCTAGTACCACACACGTATAGCTTGCGCGCAGCGCGTCACACCCCCAAGTCGCCACGCAGTGGTGCTTTTCCCCATAAACAACAACAATAATCGTAAGACAAGCACTAAGGTATTTACCGGACAATACCCCTGGTTTTTAGTGCGTGTGACCAAACATGTGAGAACATCTATGGCCATGAGGAAACTTGACGCCAAAAACGTAATTGAAAACATACAAATGTGTTTGAAAACACTTGCCATACTCATATGTAAATAGGAACCAAAATCCCCATTTATAAATCCCATATCAAATATTGCATAAATAATCATTCTCCCAAAACCATATAATAAAATATCAATTCGTGTTGTAGAAATATCATAGTATAAACCATTTGTACTATATAATCATAGATGATAAATTATCCTCTCAAATCACCATAATAACTCCATTTTATCAATATAAATTTACCATAAAAATAAATCACTTAGGTAGCACAAATCATATATTCATTAAGTATATATATTTATAAATAAATATATATAAGTAAACAATGACTTTAAAAGCCAATTAAAACCATAAACAATCCAAAAATAAAGCCATTTTTAAAATCATATAAACATTTACTAAAATAAATGTCCAGTCACAGGTGATCGAGGTGAAATCTCCCTCGGTGTAGCCCTCTGGGTGTGCGGAGCGAAGAATTACTATTTAAAGTTAGGGGATAAATTGTTAGAACTTCCCAACAAAATAATAAAAAAAATAGGCCTTAAAAGAATCCCCCAAAAATATGAATATTTTGGCGAAAACAGGCTCGAAAAATGAATTCCGGGACGAAAACACCCACCGCCGCCGTCCACCACCGCGGCTGCCGTCTTGCCGCCACACAGCGCCGCCCACGCGCCAGGACGGTCAGAAAGAAAACCACTCACGCGCCGGCACGCCGGGAAACCCCCGGACGCGCCCCCACGCGCCGAAAACCGTTTCCACGCGCAGGCCACCTTGTAGTGGCTTCACGCGCTGGCACGTGGTCCCCACGCGCTGGCGGCGTGTCCCTACGCGCGTCACGCGCCCTGCTGACGTCACCCCACGCGCTGCTGACGTCAGCCACGCGCCCACGCGCTACTGGCATCCAGCACCGTTAAGTTAACGGAATATACCTTCGCCGTTAGGAATATTCCCTGCCGTTAGGAATATTCCCGTTACCGTTAACGGAATATTCCCTCTCCTCCTCTCGCCGGTCGCCGGAGCTCCACCGCCGGCCGCCGTCCACGCCGCCGTCTGGTTCGCCGGAATCTGGGAGAATTTTAATACGATTATGTCCCAAACTTCAAATTCATATCTTCTTCATTCTTTGTCCAAAATTGACGTGCCATATATCAAATTGAAGGTATTGAGGAGTATAATATTTTTGGCACACCTATTTGAGCCGGAGTGGCGCGGAGATGGCCTGAAATTGGCCGGAAAGCTTCGGGAAACCCTAATTCCGATCTCCTTCAAAACTGCACCAAAATTGACGTATTTTATATCAATTTGAACCTACTCAATCCAACTAAACCAATGGTAATGGTCTCGAGGCCTGAATTGCACAGGAAATTGACGTTTCGTTTCCGAAACCGTTCCGACGTCGGTTTGAACAATCGGGGTCGAATTTCTTGAAACTAAAATCACAGTCTCGTCCAAAATGACGAGAGGAACACTCTGGTATGATTCTTGGGCGTTGGTTTGGTAGTTTTGTGATTCGTTCAAGAATGGTGGCTTTCGGACGGTATTTGGCCGAGAGAGAATAGGAGAGAAAAAGAAGGGAAGAAAATTTGGACGTGCAGGAAAACTGGGAGACAGGGGTTTGGCTGCTGTGCAGTCAGCCCAAAATGCCAAAACCCTAATTTTCAACTCCGAGTGGCAAATTACCAAAATGCCCCTACACATTAAAGCTTCGTAAAACGTTCGTTTTAACTCCGAATTGAGTTCCGTTTGCGTCCACGCGTTCGTATCGACGAGTACAATAAGAATATGTAAAGAAAATAATTTTCACCAGTCGTCCCGAAAAGTCAACAAAAGTCAACTTTGACCTTAGGGGTAAATTGGTAATTTCACATAAATTTTGGGACGGGTTGTAACAGTATTGCTCACTAGAGAACTTTACAATTGAGAGATGGTTTGGCCAAATGAGGCCTCCCCCTTATATACAAGTCTAGCCCTTGAATGGATGGCTAGGATTAAAACAAGCTAACGGTAGACCATGATACAAGGGAAAGATCTAGAATATACAATGAACCTAGACACCCAGGAATTATCTAGAATATGTCCCCTCCATTTTCGTGGGCTTTGGGCTAGGTCATCAAGCTGCGCCAAGCGGGATTGGGCCTCCTCCATGCTCCAAGATTAGCCTCAAAAGATGCGGCCCGTGTCATACAGGAAGAGGACTCTTAAAAATAGCAAAAGAATTGGAGAAAAGTAGAAGGCACAAGGGAGAGATTTTGGAGAAAAGTAGCAATAGGTAGAAGGTGATTATTGTTACATCCCATCTCTAACTTTATTGCATTTCCTCTCTGAAGTTGTAATTTTACAAAAATGCCCATGTTGGGCCAAATGGAATCCTACGTGAACTTTTGAATTCTCTTCGTAATTTTGTACTTTTCCTGTGACCTCTATTTAGTACTCTTCGTTACGAACACGTGAGCGCAAACGGGACGTCATTTGAACTTGTAACGAACAAGTTATGTGCAAGAGCAAAACGGTAATTTGCCATTTCCCGTATTGGTTTCTTGTGGGCTGAGTTCTGCGTGCTTGCATGGGAACCCGAGTGTTTTGTACACTCTAAAAACACTATTCAAACTTTGCTTTTGGACAAACCTACATGCAATTCTTTATAATTTCCTTTTTCTTTAAATGGAATTGTTTCCCATTGTGGGATTGCACCAATTCAAACCCAACATCTCTCCCTCTCTCATCACTCTGTCTGTCACTCAGTCTCTCTGTGTCTCCCTTCCGGGTGCTCTACACACACACATACACATACCCCATTTGTTTGTCGTGAGCCACCATCACCACTATTTATAGTCCAACTCATAAACAACCACCATGATCCTCCTCAACACACCACCATTACCCTAGAGCCGAGCCGAGCCCTGTACAGTAACTTCGGCGAAGGTTCACAAAATTTTCTGACGAGTTCTCGTCTTCATCAAACGACTCCTCGTGAGTTCTAGTTCGATTTCCAAGCCTTGCATGCAATGATTCGCCTCGGGTTCAACCAAAATGAAACCCTCCACATTTGGCCAAGAGCTTTCGTTGAATTTTCAAACCACCACTGGCCATTTTTGGGTTTCTTTTAGGTAAATTTGAACTCTTCTCATCTCAAGCTTCATTTTGATAGCTTGTACGTCAAATTTGGTAGAGAAATGGCCAAGTTATGGCCTTCTAAAGTTTTCTGGAATTTTTCCAGTTTTCAGCGAGGAGCAACGGGTGCGAACGGACGCGGACGGCTGCTGAAAATTGCAGAGTCAACCGGAAAGTTGATGTCAACAAACCTGGTTCTAACGTCATCCAATCCTATTCGAACGTTAGCAAACCCGATCCAGATCTGGTCTGACCGGGAATATTTTAAAGGTGTATTCCTTTCCTAACTGACGATGCACCGTTAATTTTAACGATGCGTGTAACCGATCCTTGGCCGGCTCGTGACGGCACGTGACGCTCTGTCCAGTCCCATGGTTGGGCGCGAGTGCGTGTGTCACTTTTTCAGTACTTTTAACTCCCGAAACGAGCAAACAAAAGAGATTTCAAGTATTTTTCTTAGTAAAACTTGGATTTGACTTGTTTAATGAGTAGTTTAGTAATTTCTCATATAGGTGAGACCTATTCTGTGGAGTACCGATGTTACAACCCGTCCCAAAATTTATGTGAAATGACCAACATACCCCTAGGGTCAAGGTTGACTTTTGTTGACTTTTCGTGACAACTTGTGAAAAATTATTTCTTTACATATTCTCGATGTACTCGTCGATACAAACGCGTGGACGCAAGCGGAACTCAATTCGGAGTTAAAACGAACGTTTTACGAAGCTTTAAAGTGTAGGGGCATTTTGGTAATTTTCCACTCCGTGTGTGGGAATTAGGGTTTTTGGCTGACTGCACAGCAACCAACCCTTCCCCTCATTTTTCTGCACGTTTTTCCCTTCTCCCTCTCTTACTCTCCCATTTTCTCTCTAAACCAAAAACTTCACCGAAACCCTAACCTTTGGACGAATCACAAAACCATCAAATCGTTGCCCACAATCCATACCATCACGATTGTATCGTCATTCTGGACGAGGCTGTGATTTCAGATTCTTCAAACTCGAACCCGATCGTTCAAACCGACGTCAGAACGGTTTAGGCAAACTATCCGTCCATTTTCTGTGCAAACCAGACCAAGGTAAGCCTCGAGACCATTACCATTGGTTTTATTAGATTGAGTAGGTTCAATTTGATATAAAGAACGTCCAATTTGGTGCAGTTTTGAAGGAGAACGGAATTAGGGTTTCCCGAGGCTTTCCGGCCAATTTCAGGCCATCTCCGGCCACTTTTCCGGCCTCAAATAGGTATAAAAAAATTCTACTCCTCAATACCTTCATTTTGATATATGACACGTTAAATTTGGCCAAAGAACGAAGAAGATATGAATTTTTGAAATTTTGGAATTAATTCGAAAATTTTCCAGAAATTCCGGCGAACCAGGCGGCGGAGGACGGCGGCGCCGGCGGCGGCTTCGGCGACAGGCGTGAGGAAGAAGGAGACGGAATATTCCGTTAACGGCAACGGAATATTCCTAACGGCGTTGGAATATTCTGTCCAGAAAAGGTATATTCCGTTAACTTTAACGGCGCTGACGTCAGCAGGCGCGTGGCTGACGTCAGCCGCGCGTGGGACGGCGCATGCAGGCTCGTGGGTGACACGTGCCGCGCGTGGGTGACACGTGCCAGCGCGTGGAGACACGCGCCACCGCGTGGCCACACGTGCCAGCGCATGCCGGCGCGTGGCGACACGTGCCAGCGCGTGGCTGGCGCGTGAAGCCACTTCCCGGCGCGTCCGACCGTTTCTCGGCGCGTGGCGCCGGCGGCGGTGGACGGCGGCTGTAGGGTTTTCGGGCTCCGGAAATCGTTTTTCGAGCCCGTTTTCGCTAAAATAGTATTATTTTTGGGGTATTTTTCTATTGGGCCTATTTTTAATTTATTTTAGGGAAGGTCTAATTTGTTCCCTAATATTAAATAGGTAATTCTTCGACTCCGCACACCGAGGAGGGCAACACCGAGGGAGATTTCACTCCCGATCACCTGTGAGTGGACATTTACTTTATAAAATGGTTTCTATGATTATGAATGATTATATTTATGATTATATATGGTTTTAAAATGGCTTTTAAAGCATGTCTACTTATATATATTTATTTATAAATATATATACTTATTGATTATTATTTGTGCAACCATAATTGTTTAATTTATGGTACATATATTGGAAAATGGATTGATTTGGTGATTTGGGATTATTTATCAAGTATGATAATATGTTATGAAATGGGTTATACTTTGTTATTGCTTTTTCATAAATATTAAATGATATTTTATTATATGATTATGAGGGAAATATTTATTTATGCAATACTTGATATTTGGGAATTATGATGGGATTTTGACTCCTATATCTATACACATGAGTATGTATGTATGTTTTCAAACACACTTGGTATGCTTTCACTACGTTGTAGTACCGTTCTCATGGCCATAGGACAGTTCTCACATGTTTGGGTCACACGCACTGTACTCCAGGGGTATTGTCCAGTAAATACCTTAGTGCAAGCTTGTCTTACGGTTATTGTTGTTTATGGGGAAAAGGCCCCACTACGTAAGGACTTGGGTGTGACGCGCTGCGGCGCAAGCTTACATGTGTGTGGTACTAGGAGTACAAATGATTGAATAACGTATTGAGCTTGTACGGTGATTGAGAGGCGAATTCCTCAACCCGTACTTGGGTGATCGCGCATATACCCTGTGTTGGTTTTCCCATATTATATTATTGGAATTATGAAATGGCGATTTATGATTATTACACCTTTTGATATGTTGCAGTATACTCATAAAGTACCTTTTGAACTATACTATGATAGTATGTTTTTGCGATTATACTGGATTTTCAAATAGGGGGTTAATATGTTGAAAAGAGAAAGGTTTTGCGAAAACTTTTATTTTTGTCCACTCACACTTTTGTTTTTGCGCCCCCTTCAGGACATAGTGATATCGCATCCGGCGCAGTCGAGGATATTACGTGGCAGCTCTGAACATCGATCCCGACCATGTAGGGATCTATCTTTCTTTCAGTTTCTATAATAATATCCATTCCTGTTATGGATAGAGATTCTAGGAACTCAGTTTATTATTTGTTTCCGCTGTTCAACATTAGTACGCTCTGAACCATATGCATATTGACATTGGATTTTGCAACTTTAATACAATTTAATTTTGGTTACACTAAGTGTTGTCATGCATTTAATGGCTTCGTCACTTACGAGTGTCGGCCAGCACGCCCAAACTCGGTATCCACGTGGGTATCGAGGGTGGGGTATGTCAACTGAGGCCAGGCTAGACACGGCAGCGACTTACCAGTGAGTGGGCTTGTTTGTTTTAAATTATAGATTATAGTATGTGTGTTTTGAAATGTGTTTTGTGAACTATTGTATATCATGCCATGTTTCTTAGAAAATAGAAATGATTTTATTAAATGTCCTTACTTCATTTTACATGAGTTTTAGAAAGTACTATTGGCATGATTATACATTTATCATTGTTGCGTATCATGTATGCTTGCACGGTGTTAGTACTGTCTGAGCTAGGACCAGCTTCACGTGTATGTTCACATTGCACCGATGTGTATGTCCATCGTAGGTGTCAGCCTGTTCTAGTTGTTTTTGCATCTAGAACTCATTATGATGCGTTTAGCGCTAGCTTCACGTGCATGTAGTACTAGAGCATAATTATAACACCCAACCTGTTCATGTGGCTACTTTCTGCATGAACTCGTGTGCGTGTATTTATTTGATAAGCGAACTTATTTTACTTCTGCTGTTTTATTATATGAGTATTTGTATCCTTTAGAGTATTGTTTACAACGCCTAGTGATTATTTTATTAGTTTATTACAAATGTGTTTTTGAAATTACTACAGGTTTTACAGCGAATGGTTACTATTTTTGAAAAGCAGAAAAGGTTTCAGAAATCTTTTACTTTTTCGGCCCACTCACGTTTTATGTTTTTGCTCCCCTCCAAAACTTAGGGACTGAGCTTAGCATGCGAGGATTATTGACACTAGCTGACTAGTACTTCTCATAATGTAGGAAGTGTTTCCTTACTTTGTGACTAGTACTTCTGATACTGCATGTCTGTAATAAGGGTTCAACCCCACTCTGCGCACTCTTCTTTTCTTAATTTGCAAATTCAGACTTCAATTCTAACTTTTTCATTCAACTCTTACATCTTTTCCATGTCATGACTTCGTCACTCCTTCGGAGTGTCAGCATCCCTCGAATTCTAGTGTCCACATAAATATTCGGATCGGGGTGTGTCAGTTATGCTGTCTCATGTTATTGTTTGTTACCTTGCCATGAACACGCGTATGTCACAAGACAACATAATCTACAATCCATAATAGACAAAGTACACAAACGTGACATACGCGTGTTCATGGCAAGGTAACAAACATTTTGATTTCACATCTAGCCAGCCTATGGTTCATCATTTTAACCGATTCATTAACAAACTCTTTCTGCACATAGAAATACAACCCGAAACCGAAATTTTCCATTGTCAAACACATGCACAATACCGGAATTAAGTAAAAGCAACCTATCACCATACCAATACTGATGTGATTTAGAATTTTCACGGTTTTTTTAACTTATCAAAACTGGTAATGGAAACGATGATCAGTAATTAACAACAGTAATGAAGAGTAACCGAATAGAACAAATCAAAAGAGATTAAAATGACAGTATAGAAAACAATTGAAATTGCGTAACGATCAGTAATTGATAGGATTCCTAACCCATTTGGTCCAAAGCACTCTTCAATCTTCACTCTTCCCACAGAGATTTCACTAGAGCAGCAGGTATTACAGGAATAAAGAATGAGAGAGAGAAGCACACAAACCTGAAAAAATTGAGTAAATCCAAATTAGGATTTTTTTGGTGAATCTGAAAGAGTAATCTAAGGATGTGTACAGTAACCTCCGTGTTTCTAAGATTTTTGCCTTTGCCGCATATAAGCTAAACGACGGTGCATTATAAACTGTCGTCGGGTAAGCGAGAGTCTTTAATAAACTTAAAGCCCAACATATTTGCAGCCCACTAAACGACAGTTTTGAGCCTAAACTGTCGTTTAGAAAACCGAAACAACGGTTTCAAGAGCAACCGTCGTCTCCTTAGTGTTGTTAATGACCAAAATTGTAACATACAACATTCGAATTACAATACAATATTCGAATTACAAGAAAGGTAAGATTACACTATGATCGTTCAAAATTAGACTTCAAGGTTACATAATTATAATAAGGTTCAAGTACATAATAAATAATGACATTGTTGTAGTAATACAACAAAGTTGGTAGTTAAATTGTGGATGTTCTATTATACTGTAAAGGTAGTGTGGGGCCATGATTTTTGGGCCCGTGATACATGGCACCCGTAGGTAGTGAGAATGACCAAAATGCCCATAGCACATGGTGGTCAAGTGATTAGAGTGCCCTAGTCTAGAGGATTGCGCTTCAGTCTGGAGGACTATGCTCTAGTTTGAAGGATTACGCCCTAGTCAAGAGGATTGTGATTTATTCAAGAGGACTACGCGTACTCATATCAGAGTACACTCATGTCTTACTCAGACCAAAGTACACTCATGTCTTACTCAGACCAGAGTATACTCATGTCTTACTTAGATCGAAATACGCTCATGTCTTAGTAAGATTGGAGTACACATATGTCTTACTCAAACGAAGTTAGAATATCAGGTGAAGTCTGACAACCTTACTCAGACTAGGAACGAAGCCCCTTCCAGGTTGCTCATTGAGATTATTAAAATCCTCAATCCTGAAATGGGGCAAGGTGAAAGAACAAACTGAATCAAAGTCTTGCAGATCACAGTCTATAATCATTTAGACTCATTCTATAACAGCAAACTCAAAACAAGCATGTCAAGAGTGACATCAGATCTGAAAGCCATTCCGAATACATATGACAAGTATCATCTTTAATCCGATCAAATACACCCATGACTTAAACTCCATTCCATGACAAGGAAGCAAAATATGATTACTTAAACTTTACTTTAAGGCTTAAATTAAACTAAGTAAAGTGCACAAAAGCAAACTATCTCCTAAGGCATCTAAGTTCTTCCAAAGATATATAGGCTCATTCGGCCTTGCATCCAACTTTTCAGCTATGCATTCGGTACTTTGACCAAGATTTACAATATGGTTCGGAACTCTAAAATATCAGATCTTTGAGAGAAAGACAAGTAGGACTAGCTGGACTTGGCATGCTTTGGATCAACAAGAATTTTGAAAGTCATCCCGATACGCATTTCGAAAGGGTCATTCTATAAGCATTAGTTCATGGTCTGTTGGTTACTATCCATTCTCGAGCGGAGTGCACTTTCAGAAGCCTAGTAAGGGGTAATTCTAGGACCATGATTTTTGGGTCCCTGGTACATGGCACCCCTAGGTCGGGAGAATGACCAAAATGCCCATAGCACATAGTGGTCAAGTGATCGGAGCGGTCAGAAGGACTACACCTTAGTTTGGAGGACTACGCTCTAGTTTGGAGGACCACGCCCTAGTCAAGAGGACTACGCTTTAGTCAGGAGGACTACAATTACTCATATCAGAGTACGCTCATATCTTACTCAGATTAAAGTAGGCTCAAGTCTTACTTAGTTCGGAGTACGCTCATGTCTTACTGAAATTGGAGTATGCATATGTCTGACTCAGACGAAGTCACAATATCAAGTGAAGTCAGACAGACCAAGCTCAAGTCCATTGAAGAGTTTACATGCCTCCCAAGTAAGGAAACCCTAATTCATGTCAAATTAGGATATTTTGGGGATTAGACAACTTAATTATAATCCTAGGAGGATTAGATATCTTATCCTAGATTCCCTCCTAGTTACACTCTCAATTTAATAGGGATTACTCTTTCTACAAGGAATCTCAAGAGCTCTATATAAACCCTAGCTTGGGTATTCACTAGAGGATCGATTCATCTCATAACACACATCTCCTCATGCTCCATAGGCTTAATGTCAAGGATGTATTCCAGTGTGACACACATCATACATACTCCTTCCTTACTACACACGTGATTTGATTCTCCATCCCCAGAGATATGTAGGCAGTCCGATCTGGATTCAATCACACCCGCTAATCAACCTCATTCTCCCTTCGCCAATGTTCATGGGCAATTCCAATCAAATTTGGCCTCCGTCCGCGGATGTGCGCAAATTTGGTTCCAACAGGTAGGTATACCATTGGCGTACTATTACAGTATAGACGTATGAAGTTACACACTAATCATTCAAATTTACACTCAAGGTTACATAATTATCTTAACGTTTTAAGTAATTACAATTACACAAAATGACGTTGGCATTACTATAATAAAGTTATCATTTATGGTGTAAACTTCAGATTACACTGTTAAAGTAGTATATTGTAGTTGGATGTTATTGCATTACAATATAACGTTCAAATTAAATGGTACCAATACTCTTTTTTATATTAAAGTTATTGTTGATGGACCCAACTTTGGATTAGTCGAGATTTTCTATTTAAACACCATATCTTATGTAAGTCAATCTCACTACTGAAGTTTATAATATTAATTTGGGTAATTCTCACTTTACTACTCTCAAGTATCATGAAATTCGCACTTTGTTACCCTAAGTTTTTTTCTTCTCACTTTCATACCTAAAGTTTAATTTTTCTGATACTTTTATACTTCCATTAGTCTATCCATCAAGTACTCCGTTAACTGATGGCGTAGCAGATCTGTAGCTCATCAATTTGTGCCACGTGGACAATAAACGTTAACAAATTAATAATTAATAAATAAATAAATAAAAAGAAAATCATCTCTATTTTCTATTCCCCTCCCGCTTCAACCCCATTGCACATCCATCTCACTCCTTCCACTTTAAGCCCCCTTCGCACCAAACTTTGTTTTAACTTTAAATTTTTCAGTTTCTTTGAATTTGTTGTGTTTGATTTGGATTTGGTGGCCCGTGAAGTTGGTTGTTTGGAAAATAAAATTTTATTTTCTTCTTTATTATTTTATTATTTTTAAAATTTTTATATTTTTTAGTAGGCCAAAGTCCTTCCACGTCATCATTTAACGAAAATTTTGAATGATAAACTAACGGATGTGTAAATGTGTCAAGAAAATTAAACTTTAAGTATAAAGTGAGATGAAAAAAAATAAGTGTAACAAAGTGAAAATTTCACGGGAATAGTAAAATGAGAATTACGTTATATGAGGCATGTCGAAATATGCAATTTTTTGGGGAAAAATATTTGTTGGCAAGTGAAGCACTGTGCCAGAAAGTAGAGCGTGGTTCAATAAGTAGGACAGGACACAGGCCCGAGAGGGTTTTGATTTGGGGTTTTGCGCTTCCTTTGAAAAACACTGGACAGAAAGGAAAGGAATGGCGCTTTCGGTCTCTATCAAATCATGTGCGTTGAGATCGCTGTGTGCAGCTGTGGGTTGGCGGCGTTCCTACGCCAAGGTGGCATCTTCTTCCTCTTATGTGGCGGAAGGGCGGAGGGAGAAACAAAGAGTAGAAGCAGAGGGAGAAGAAGAAGACGTCGGCGTCGGTGGGTTCGCAGTGAGCTCCGGAATCAGCAGACCCCTCTCTGAAATCCTCAAGCAACTCAACAAGAAAGTCCCAGATTCCCTCGTCAGAACCCGCTCTGAAAATGGCTTCACCTCCAAATACATCCCCTGGTATTCAATCAACTTCGCTTAATTTCAAATCAAATACAAAGAGTAAGGGGTCTCTCTCTGATTCTGATTCTGAATCTGCCCTGCCATTTTCATTACAGGCACATTGTCAATCGGATTATGAACTTGCATGCTCCAGGTAGACATTTTTCTTTCGCATTCCAAAATGTCTTCCCATTTTATTTTGTTTTCTGAAATATGATATTTGTAGAATGGTCCGGCGAGGTTCGAAGTGTCACCTACTCTGCTGATGCCAAGTCTGTATCGGTTGTTTATCGCGTCACGCTCTATGGAACTGATGCTGAGGTACAGTTTTCATATTTCCATTTGTTTTTGTTTCTAACCTTTTAATTCAGATAGTGTTGATTGGAAAATATTGTAATTCACATTTATTTATATAAACATTCTGGGGGTGAAATTCAATGCATGTATTTTAGTATGTTTAGAAATAAACTTGTATTTATTAGTATATGCATCTGGTATCTACAAATGGATGAATGGGATGCATATCAGTTATATTTTGCAGAAATATAAACCTACTCAAAATTTTGGTGGCCATGAACTAATATTTCCGGACTTCGTCTGAAAGCGTGTAGAATTCTATCTTTGTTTCTGTTTTTATCTTCAGTTGAGTTAGTACAGTCGTCTTTTGTGATTTGTATGGTGATAGGATCCGATAGTTGTACACATTCTTTTGTCCTCTTTGTTTGGTTTCTTTAAGGATAATTGAGTCTCAGATATATTCAATACCAAAAAAAAAAATGTATATCAACTTTGTTCTACTAGTTGAAGTCTGGACTCCGGAGGCTTCAACAGGTTCTGTGAATTATGAAATTTGTAAATGATTTAGTTGATGCTCCTTTACATGGGCTTCAGAAATTTCTGAAAAGAATAAGAACGGAGAAAAAGAATGTGAACTTTAGCATGTATAACCAAGGGAGGATCTGACTTGTTCTCTCCAACTATTTGTTTCTTGTTTCTCCAGATTTTTAGGGAGTCGATAGGCACTGCTTCAGTAGATGACACAAGTTTTGGGGATCCTGTACAGAAGGCAGAGGCAATGGCATTTCGTCGAGCTTGTGCACGCTTTGGTCTTGGGCTTCATCTTTATCACGAGGACTTGTCGTAGTGGCACATAGTGCTTGTTTCTGTCAAGTACAGGCTTGTTTGCATTTTGCAGTGGATGGGTGATGCTTGATTTGGCTTATTACTTTTGTTTTTGGGTTGGTAGATTTTAAACAGATGCGACCCTGTCACACTACAGGCACGTAATGAAGAAGGCAGGACGACTTATCTTACTTGAACTCATTCCAGTTAGCAGTTACTTCTTTTTTTCTTAACAACTATTCAACCTTCTCATGTCTAACTAAAATTCCGCTTACGGTGAGCTGGTCATACCTGTTCAGATGGTTCCACTTGGTTCTCTTAGAGGTCTTGGTTTCTTAATTACCTTTGGTCTTAGTTCTCTTATGGCTAGGATAATTAAAAACATCAAGACCTTGAAGAGAACTAAGTAGAACCATCAAAACAAGTATGATCAACTCGCCTTGGGCAAAATTTTAGTTAGAGACATAAAAATGTTCGATAGAGAAAATGAAAAGCCAATGGTTCAAGGGTTTTCTTCAAGTATGATGTGTGCATTGTCGGAAGAAAAGGTAATCGGGATGAGTTTGAGTGAGATAAATCTAAATCACGCCTTCTTAGGTATGTGTTTGGGGTTGTGATTGATTTTGGAATGGATATTTTGTGTTATATGTAATTGCCATTCAAGCATATTAGTAATTGTATGTAAGCGCAGGTCGAGTAGTGTGGTGATAATGTTGTATTTTGGTTTTTTATGTTTTGTTCACTTTTGAGTTAATCATGGAGGATGTAATGAAAAGAACGATCTATCCTGGATTTATTTTAGTATGGCCTTGCTAGTAGTGCATCGACTTTGTGGAATGAATGAGATTCCGAATCTTGATAGGAGTCTGCTAGAAGCTGCAGTTTTATGTGTTTGATCTAATGCATGTAAGACTCTCGTAGGCTCGAAGCAAAGACCATGGCATAGGGTGCCAATGCAACCTGGAAGGACTGTTTGGCAACCACCACATGCTCCATACTACAACTAAAAGAAGGTCTATAAAATGCACTGAACGAAAGCGTGGTGGAGGTCTATAAAATGCAGCAGATGAGTTGCTCATAGTTGCAAAGGCAATCGGATTGCTGGATACTGATTCCGAAGAGGCGCTTTAATTAATTTAGGAAACATTTAGGGTAAATTATATTTTGCACCCTCAAGTTTGGGTGCAATTGCAATCTCATATATCATGTTAAAAACATTGTAATGTCATACACAAACTTGTTTTTAGTTGCAATTTCATACATTTGTTACTCAAACCGTCAATTTGACTGTTAAATGATGGTGTGACAACTGCATATCCCACTATTTTGCTGATGTGAATGTCACAAATTAAAAATATTATTCTTTTACAAATGTTAATTTAAGAAAAAAAAAATTTTAATTCTAATTTTCTTTTTGTTTGTAGTTGCCACATCATCATTTAACGGTCAAGTTAACGGACTTACTAACGCATGTAACTCAAGTTGGTGTATGACATTGCAATGTTTTAAAAATCGTGCATGGAGTTGCAATTAGACCCAAACTTGAGGGTGCAAATTGTAATTTACCCAAACATTTATTAATTTGGTACATAATGATGGTGATTGCCTTGCCATGGAAGGCCTGCTTAGGGTTTGGATGACTGAAATTCACGGTCTAATCTATTCTCTTGTCTAGGATTTATTTCATATCAGTAGCATGGGCGTTTCTCTTGTAAGGTCCGTTAGTGAGGACCATTAATGAGGACTGGAATCTAACGATTGTGATCAGCTGAGCTCACCATAGAACCGGGTAATTATGACCCGTACAATTCACGGGTAAAATCTAGTTATATTTTATAATTTTTTTTTCTCTTTTTTTCTTGTTTGAAAGAGTGTTTAAAGGGGATCTCGTGCGTCCCCTTGTTAGAAAGAGAAAGAGAAAGACAAATAGATGGGGATCATGCACACCCAGAACGTCGTGGTTGTCGTCACTATCATCCCAAAATTTATCGTCGTCTCAGTCGTTGTCGTTGTCCCGCTATGCAGCTGTGGAGTGGGGTGGTGGTTAGCGGTGCTGCATTGTTTAGGTGTTTAGCTGCGCTTTTGAGATTGAGTTCAAAGTTGTGAGTTGTGAAATTTGAGTTGGGGTAAGTTTATGTGCTGTTTTTTATTTGATAAATTCGATTGAATCTTGCTAGGTTGTTATAACTTGAGTTATTTGGGTGAAAATTGAGATTTTGGTGAAACTTGTACAGGGTTGTGAGAAGTTGGGTTATATTTGTGTAACTTTGAAGCAACAATTATGATTTGGATGGGGGATACTAGAGAAGTAGAGGAAAAATATAGTAGAAAGTGAGGATATAGATATAGACGAAAGTCATGATGTCGATATAGAAGAATTTGAGGATGCGGATGTAGACGAAATTGAGGATGTAGAAGCTGAAGATGAAATTGGTGTAAGGAAGAGTGAATTTCTAGTACCGATTGTAGAAGATAAGTTGAAACCGAAATTGAAAATGGAGTTTGATTTTGTAACATCCCGTAAAAAGTTTGTTATAAAATAATTTCTGTGGAATATTCTCTACACGTGCGTGTTTATTTTGTACACGTGAGCGTGTAAGTTTACTGTTTTGGTGGGTGCACAATACCCCCAAAACCCAATTTTTCCTTATTCTTTCTTTCCCTTCCTTCTTCCCCGTCACTTTCCTTTCCCCTGATTTTTTTTTCTTTTTTTTTTGACTTTTTCTCCCTTTTCTCTCCGTGAGTGCACAGTGCACACCGACGGAAACCCGTCGAATCGAAGCGAACGAAAATCACCACCTCCTTCGTCTCGACGCCGTGGACTCAACGGTGCAAACCGTTCGTCCAAATTCTCACCCGTTTGACGGGAAACGCAACCGGAAGAACCGGACCTTCTCGGCCATTTTCCGGCCAATCTAGACCGAGGTGAGGTTTCTAACTACCACCATTGTGTTCCTCTCGGTGAGTAGATGAATTTTCATAGGTCGTTTGCCTGATTTGGTTGAGTTTTGATGTAGATCGACTTTGCTACAGTGAACCGCAACCTTCGGGGCAATTTCAGGCCATTTCCCGAGCTTGTGCGACCAATCCAAAGGTACACCGTGATTCTACTCTTCTCCAGCTTCATTTTGATATATGGCACGTAATTTTTGGACTTGAAATGAAGAAGATACGAAGTTTTAAAAATTTCCCAGAAACCGGCCAAAATTCCGGCGACGGCGACGGCGGCCGGCGGCGGCGCCGGCGACGGAAAAAGACCAGAGAACCGGCGCTGACGTCAGCAAACCGGTTCAGACCGGGCTTGATGACGTCAGCAGCTTAAACCGGCTTGAGCCGAGCCGCGTTGACCGGCTCAGCGGCTCAGTTGACCAGCTCGCGCGTGAGCCGCGCGTGTAGCTGCGCGTGGAGCCATAGGCTCCGACCTTCAAGCCGCGCGTGAGGGCGCGTGGAAGGTCCAATTTTCGATCTGTTTTCACGTGTCGACTCGTGACGACGTGTACTACCTCCTGGTTGAGCAAACAAGGGATAGGTGTAATTAATTAGTTATTTAGTAATCTTAATGAGTTTAATCATTATTACAGTGATATCTCATATAGGTGAGACCTATCCAGAGGACTACCGGGGCTACCCAGGACCGGGGGGCTACGACCCGGCTACCTACAGGTGAGTGAGTGGGTCTTTGTTTTGATAAATGTATATACGTATGGTTTTTCAATGCTTTCTTCAAACTGTTAGCATAGTTCATATCATATACGTTTGTTGGAGGTAGAACATTCGTATTATTTTTGCCATACATGTTTTATACTGTTGCTCATCATTAGATGTATACACCCCAGGTATTAGTACTCAGTCTTGTGGCCAGGACTAGCCTTGACGTTTGGAGTAGTCACTATCAGTACCGTTACGCACCCTTGGATCCATTGTAGGTACTAGCCTGTCTTAGGTTGCACTAGGCAACTCGGACTTGTGTGACTGCACTTTGTGCACCAGCGCTTAGCGTTAGACTCGCGTCATTGTAGTACTCAGCGTATTACTTTTATACCTAGCCTGTTCACTGTGGTTTAGCCACGTGGACTTGTGTGTTTACATATGGGTGAGCATGTCAGTACATTGTATATCGGGGAGTACCCGAATGTTTTCATGATCGTATTTTGAGGTTCATACCTACGGGTATGACGTATTTTCTCAATTATACATGTTTTCCAGTGAGGGGTTAGTAAACTCTTGAAATCAACGGTTTTATCAAACTTTGCTTTTTGACCCACTCACCGTTTTATGTTTTGCGCCCCTCCAGGACCTAGTGACGGTTCACTTAGCGGTGATTCGAGGGCTCTCTACGGCGGTGGTCGGCGGTTCTGACATATCTTCGAACTATGTAGGATTCACTCCTACTTGTAGTTAACTTTTAATTTATCCATCCTCACGGGGATGTGAATATTTTTATATTCCTGCACTATTTACTTAGCTCTGACTGTTATGCATCCTGTATTATGGGTTTTTAACCCTCACCACACTTCTACTTCCGCACTCTACTCTTAATATTCCTACTTTCCACTTAATTCTTGCATATTTGGCTTTCGTCACTTTACACGTGTCGGCCAGCACTTCCCGACACCTGGCGTGTCCGGGATCGGGATGTGACAGATTGGTATCAGAGCTGAGGTATTAGGCAGTCTTGCATTTGTCACTTTGTGATATGTGCTATAATAATTCTTGATTTTTGTGATGTCAGAACTATGCCACCTCGCAGAGCACCTCGTACTCAGGCACCACCAGATGAGCCTGTTGCACCACCTTTTGACTTTGCACAGTTTGGTGCAGCTTTTGCTACGGCCTTTCAGACGAATTGGCGTCCTCCTACTCAGCAGAAAAATGTCTTGGAGATTGCTTCCAATCTTCAAGTTAAGCCGTTCTTAGGCAGAGAAACCTCCGAGGTGACGGAGAATTGGCTCAAACATGTGGAGAAAACCTTCCGAGCCATGGAACGACAGGGAAACTTTCCGACGGAACAGTGGGTCTCGACTGTTACGTGGTTCCTGCAGAGTGAAGCTAGTTCTTGGTGGGCTTATGAAGTGACCTTAATTCCACCAAATCTGCAGGAAGACTGGGCTACTTTCAAGGAACATTTCGAGGCGAAGTACTTACCTCCGGAGTACTGGGCTAAGAAACGAGACGACTTCTTTGATCTGAGGCAGAAGAGCATGTCAGTAGCCGAGTACCACCGGAAGTTCACTGACCTTTCCCGCTACTGCCCAGTCATTTCCAGTAATCCGAAGGAGATGTTACTTCAGTTCAGAAAGGGTGCCCGGAAGAATCTTCGTACTGCAGCATCTTCATATCCATGCACTACCTACCAGGAGTTCTATGAGGCCTTACTCCGGGTTGAGGATTCGGAGAATGCTCCCGACAGTGGTGGTGATGACGATGAGGGTAATGTTAATCAGAGGAAGAACAACAACAATAACAGGGGAAATTCCAGATTTGGGCCGAAGAAGAATCAGTCTTTTAAGAAGAGTGGCTACAACTCTGGCGGATCATCCAGTGGGGGTTCTAACCCCAACACACCTCGAGGAGGTAAAACCAATGTTGGTTCTCGCTTCCAGAGTCAGAGCAGTTCAGGGGGCTCAGGGGGCTCTAGTAATACTCGTTGCCGTCAGTGCAACAACTATCATTCTGGAGACTGTAGACAGGCGAGCAGAGCATGTTTCACTTGTGGCCAGGTGGGCCACAGAGCTAGTAATTGTCCTCAGAAACAGCAGAGTCAGCAGTCCGGTACGGTTCCCCAGCAGCAGATGCCACCGTACGGATCAGGCCAGTTCCAGCAGCCATCTTCTGGCGGTGCTGTTCACTATCAGGGTGATGTGTCTCAGTATTCTGGAGATGCTTATCAGTTCCCTATGGGCGTTCCTCAGTTCACACCGAACATTCCTCAGTTCCAGGGAGGCTATTCTCAGTTCTCTCAGGCTTATCCGCAGTTTCAGGGAGGTTATCCTCCATATCAGCCGAGTGGTTCGCAGTGGTATGGCGGTGGTCAGTTTCAGACCAGTGAGGCTACTTCTAGCGGCGGTGGACCGAGCAGACCTACCGGTCGAGGGAACCAGGAACGTGGAGGACAGGGTAGAAGTAACCAGGGATCTAGGGGTCGTACAGGACAGCAGACACAGGGCCGAGTCACTAACATCACTGCCCAGGACGCTCAAGCTAATCCGGATCTTGTCATGGGTACGTTGAACATTCTTGGTCATTTTGCTAGAGTTCTAATTGATCCAGGTGCTTCTCATTCAGTAATATCCCTTCAGTTTGCTCAAACCACTCAACCATACTCTACTCCTCTCGAGTATGATTTGGGTATCGCCATGCCTAGGGGCGAAGTTTGTTATGTTCAGTGTGAGTATCAAGGATGTCTCGTCCTTGTTAACGGTGAGGATATGCCAGCTAATCTGATTCCTTTGGACATCAAGGACTTTGATGTTATCTTGGGTATGGATTGGCTACATCTGAATCACGCCGTGGTTGATTGTCGTCGTAGGGTTGTCATTTTTCAGAGACCTGGCAGGCCTGTTGTGACTTTCACCGGCGAACGCAGTGGGGTAAGACATGGACTCATCTCCGCCATGAGGGCGAAACGTATGTTGAGGAAAGGTTGTCAGGGTTACATTGCTCATGTTGTGGTCAACGACGAGAATCCGGCACGGGTTGAAGACGTGTATGTCGTTAACCAGTTCCCTGATGTATTTCCTGATGATTTGCCTGGACTACCTCCGGATCGTGAGGGAGAGTTCACCATCGATCTTCTTCCAGGTACAAATCCTATTTCTCTTCCACCTTTCCGCATGGCTCCTGCGGAGTTAAGAGAATTAAAGTCACAGTTGCAAGAACTTGTGGATAAAGGTTTTATCCAACCCAGCACCTCTCCTTGGGGAGCACCGGTCTTATTTGTGAGAAAGAAGGATGGAAGTTTTAGGCTTTGCATCGATTACAGGCAGCTTAACCGGGTAACGATTAAAAACCGTTATCCTCTACCTCGTATCGATGACTTGTTTGACCAGCTCCGTGGTGCTCGTGTCTTCTCGAAAATTGATCTGAGGTCAGGTTACTATCAGCTTAAGATCAGACGAGATGATGTTCCCAAGACAGCTTTTCGGACTCGATATGGTCATTATGAGTTTCTGGTGATGCCATTCGGGTTAACGAATGCTCCTGCAGCGTTTATGGACTTGATGAACCGGGTATTCCGTCCCTACCTGGACAGGTTTGTGATTGTCTTCATTGACGATATCTTAGTATTCTCTAAGAGTGAGGTTGAGCATGCTAAGCATCTTCGTCTAGTTCTGAAGAAATTGCGGGAGAATCAGTTGTATGCTAAGTTCAGTAAATGTCAGTTTTGGCTGAATGAAGTATCTTTCTTGGGACATGTCGTATCCTCTGAGGGAGTTCTTGTTGACCCTCAGAAAGTATCAGGAGTGGAGAATTGGGAGCGACCACAGACCGTCACTGAGATTCGAAGTTTTCTTGGTCTTGCCGGCTACTATCGGCGCTTTGTGAGGGATTTCTCGGCCGCAGCCCTTCCTCTCACGAAGTTGACCAGGAAAGATGTCAGGTTTGAGTGGGATGATGATTGTGAGCGGAGTTTTCAGAAGTTGAAGCATTGTCTTACTCATGCACCTGTCTTGGCACTTCCCGATGGCGGTGGGAATTTCGAGGTCTACAGTGATGCTTCTTTGAATGGTCTAGGTTGTGTTCTGATGCAGCATGGTAGGGTAATCGCTTATGCATCCCGTCAGTTGAAACGACATGAGATGAACTACCCTACTCATGACCTGGAGTTTGCAGCTATAATCTTCGCACTGAAAATCTGGCGACATTATCTCTACGGAGAAACGTGCAAGATTTTCACTGATCACAAGAGTCTGAAGTACTTGCCCACGCAGAGAGATCTGAACCTGAGACAACGACGGTGGATGGAGTTGATTAGTGATTATGATTGTTCTATCGAGTACCATCCTGGACGAGCCAACGTCGTTGCGGATGCACTCAGTAGAAAATCATCTCATGGTCGGCTCAACGCACTGTACGCCTGTCATATTCCTCTTTTGACTGAGCTCAGGAGTACAGGTGCAGTCTTGGGTTATGATCATACTGGAGCTTTGTTGGCCAACTTCTCTGCTAGACCTATTCTGTTGGATCGCATTCGTGAGGCTCAGGCGAGCGATCCTACTTCTCAGAAATTGATTCAGGCAGTTCTTGATGGTACGAGGGATGACTTCAGAGTTCGACGTTCAGACGGAGTGCTTCTGATGAATGACCGGATGTATGTGCCTAACGATGCAGACTTGAAGAAGGCAATCTTGGATGAGGCTCATGTTTCCACTTATGCCATGCATCCAGGTAGTACTAAAATGTACCATACTATCCGACCTTTCTACTACTGGCGTAGAATGAAAAAGGAGATTGCAGAATACGTGAGTCGTTGCTTAATCTGCCAGCAGGTCAAGGCTGAAAGGAAGAAACCGTTTGGGTTACTACAGTCACTTCCCATTCCTGAGTGGAAGTGGGAGAATATCACCATGGACTTCGTGTACAAGCTACCCCTAGCTCGTGGAGGTTATGATGGTATTTGGGTGATTGTGGATCGACTGACCAAGTCAACTCACTTCCTGCCAGTCCGTGAGAATTTTTCTCTTGACCGTTTGGCTAAACTTTTCATTGACGGAGTTGTCAAATACCATGGTGTTCCTGTCAGTATTATCTCCGATCGTGACCCCAGATTTACTTCCAAGTTTTGGAAAGCTTTTCAGAAAGCTTTGGGTTCGAGACTACTGTTTAGCACTGCTTATCACCCTCAGACCGACGGACAGTCGGAGAGAACTATCCAGACCCTTGAGGACATGCTGAGGTCCTCAGTGCTACAGTTCGGAGATAAGTGGCATGATAATCTTTCTTTGGTAGAGTTTGCCTACAACAACAGTTTTCATTCGACCATCGGCATGTCTCCATTCGAAGCGTTGTATGGTAAGCCTTGCCGAACTCCCTTGTGTTGGTCAGAAGTTGGTGAGCGAGCTCTTGTTGGTCCTGAAATCGTTGAGGAAACTACTCAGAATATCCAGGTGATCAAGGGAAACCTGAAAGCTGCCCAGGATCGACAGAGGAGTATTGCCAACCGTCACTTGACCGACCGGGTTTATTCAGTTGGTGACATGGTATTCTTGAAGTTATCACCTTGGAGAGGCGTTGTGAGATTCGGGAAACGAGGGAAGTTGAGCCCTCGTTACATCGTTACATCGGTCCGTATGTCGTCACTGAACGGATTGGTGAGGTTGCTTATCGGCTTGAGTTACCTTCCGAGTTGTCGAGGGTGCACAATGTCTTCCATGTGTCCTTGCTCCGACATTATATCTCCGACCCTTCTCATGTTATTCATCCTCAACAGTTGGAGGTAAACCAGGATTTGACTTATGATGAGTTACCAGTGACCATCCTGGATTGGAAAGACAAAATTCTACGGAATAAGTCGATCAGTTTAGTGAAGGTTTTGTGGAGAAACCACTCTGTGGAGGAGTCAACCTGGGAGACGGAAGAGCGAATGAGAACCGACTACCCCTATTTGTTTTTCAATTCTACTTGATTGTAATCCTAATTTCGAGGACGAAATTTCCTTAAGGGGGGTAGATTGTAACATCCCGTAAAAAGTTTGTTATAAAATAATTTCTGTGGAATTTCTCTACACGTGCGTGTTTATTTTGTACACGTGAGCGTGTAAGTTTACTGTTTTGGTGGGTGCACAATACCCCCAAAACCCAATTTTCCCTTATTCTTTCTTTCCCTTCCTTCTTCCCGTCACTTTCCTTTCCCCCTGATTTTTTTTTCTTTTTTTGACTTTTTCTCCTTTTCTCTCCGTGAGTGCACAGTGCACACCGACGGAAGCCGTCGAATCGAAGCGAACGAAAATCACCACCTCCTTCGTCTCGACGCCGTGGACTCAACGGTGCAAACCGTTCGTCCAAATTCTCACCGTTTGACGGGAAACGCAACCGGAAGAACCGGACCTTCTCGGCCATTTTCCGGCCAATCAGACCGAGGTGAGGTTTCTAGCTTTACCACCATTGTGTTGTTCCTCTCGGTGAGTAGATGAATTTTCATGAGTCGTTTGCCTGATTTGGTTGAGTTTTGATGTAGATCGACTTTGCTACAGTGAACCGCAACCTTCAGGGGCAATTTCAGGCCATTTCCCGAGCTTGTGCGACCAATCAAGGTACATTGATTCTACTCTTCTCCAGCTTCATTTTGATATATGGCACGTAATTTTTGGACTTGAAATGAAGAAAATTACGGTTTTAAAAATTTCCCAGAAACCGGCCAAAAATTCCGTAGCACGACGGCGACGGCGGCCGGCGGCGGCGCCGGCGACGGAAAAATTCAGAGGAACCGGCGCTGACGTCAGCAAACCGGTTCGAATCCGGGCGATGACGTCAGCAGCTTAAACCGGCTTGAGCCGAGCCGCGTTGACCAGCTCAGCGGCTCAGTTGACCAACTCGCGCGTGAGCCGCGCGTGTAGCTGCGCTGATGGAGCCATAGGCTCCGACCTTCCAAGCCGCGCGTGAGGGCGCGTGGAAGGTCAATTTTCGATCTGTTTTCACGTGTCGACTCGTGACGACGTGTACTACCTCCCTGGTTGAGAGCAAACAAGGGATAGGGTGTAATTAATTAGTTATTTAGTAATCTTAGTAGGTTTAATCCCCACAGTGATATCTCATATAGGTGAGACTGTCAGAGGACTACGGGGCTACCCGGGACCGGGGGCTACGACCCGGCTACCTACAGGTGAGTGAGTGGGTCTTTGTTTTGATAAATGTATATACGTATGGTTTTCAATGCTTTCTTCAAACTGTTAGCATAGTTCATATCATATACGTTTGTTGGAGGTAGAACATTCCGTATTATTTTTGCCATACATGTTTACTCTTGTTGCTCATCATTAGATGTATACACCCAGGTATTAGTACTCAGTCTTGTGGCCAGGACTAGCCTTGGCGTTTGGAGTAGTCACTATCATTTTTGTTGCCTTTTAGATCATGCAGAGTACCAGCAGTCTTTTAGGTTGCACTTTAGGCAACTCGGACTTGTGTGACTGCACTTTGTGCACCAGCGCTTAAGTTAGACTCGCGTCATTGTAGTACTCAGCGTATTACTTTTATACCTAGCCTGTTCACTGTGGTTTAGCCACGTGGACTTGTGTTTACATATGGGTGAGCATGTCAGTACATTATTATATCGGGGAGTACCCGAATGTTTTCATGATCGTATTTTTGAGGTTCATACCCTACGGGTATGACGTATTTTCTCAATTATACATGTTTTCCAGTGAGGGGTTAGTAAACTCTTGAAATCAACGGTTTTATCAAACTTTGCTTTTTGACCCACTCACCGTTTTATGTTTTGCGCCCCTCCAGGACCTAGTGGCCGGTTCCTTAGCGGTGATTCGAGGGCTGTCTCTACGGCGGGTGGTCGAGGCGGTTCTGACATATCTTCGAACTATGTAGGATTCCACTCCTACTTGTAGTTAACACAATTTATCCATCCTCACGGGGATGTGAATATTTTATATTCCTGCACTATTTACTTAGCTCTGACTGTTATGCATCCCTGTATTATGGGTTTTTAACCCTCACCACTTCTACTTCCGCACTCTACTCTTAATATTCCCTGCCTCACTTAATTCTTGCATATTTGGCTTTCGTCACTTTTACGTGTCGGCCAGCACTTCCGACACCTGGCGTGTCAGGATCAGGATGTGACAGGCTTGTTGGATGAAGACTATGTTTTTTACAATAAGTATGCAATGGTAGCTGGGTTTAGGATCAGCTTATAGTAGTAAAAAGGGCAGTGATGGTGAGGGGTTTGGTAAAAGGAATTTGTTTGTTGCAAACAAAGCAAAAAGAAGGTGGATGCTAATCTAAACCAAATGGAGGAAAATGGAAGAGGGCAGGCAATAGAACTAACTGCAAGGCCAAAGTTGCATTGTTGAAGCCAACTGGTCGTGATAATTTTGTTGTAATAGTTTTCAAAGGGCAACACAACCACCCTATGTCAAGCGCCATACACTTATTTAGATCTCATCGTCGAGTTAACAAGGCAAAAGGTGATGAATCAACAATGTGCGGAGGTGAATATTTTCATAAGCAAACAAGCGGGTTTATTGGTGGTGCAAAGTGGAGGAATCGAAAATATTGGTTGCATCCCTAAGGATATATATAATGCTGAAAGGACTTGCAGAGCTCACCCTAATCGGGCATGATGCGGAAATGTAAAGAGCATTTTGAGGATGAGAAAGAAAAATGAGTCATTCTATTTCAAGATTGATGTTGACGAAGATGGAATGCTTGAGGTACTTTTGGTCGGATGCTAAGTCAAGACATGTTTATGCATTATTTTGGTGATGTGATTGTGTTTTGGTACGACTTTCAACACACTAATGTCCTTGAGATGTTATTATCAGTCGGAAGAAGGATTGTGTTGGGGTTGTGGCCAGATTATGAAATGTTATTGTCGGTCCGAAGAGGTTTCTGTTAGGATTGTGACAGTTTATTTGTTTCAAATATATTGATTGTTATTCTGTGATGAAGCCTTGTGAAAGGTTGCGAAACTATGACAAATAAATGTGAAGGTATATGAACTGGTATTACAAGAATGAAAACTTGTGAAAGGTTATGTGATATTATACCTAAACCTTAGCGAATCAACAGAGTTGCCACGTAACACATTTAATTAAAATATTAATAAAATTCATAATAATTAGTGTGAAAAATGTAAAAAAAAATACAAACGCTCTAATAGCAAGCTCTACAACTTTCGTGAAGGACTTGCAAAATTTGTCACCATAATCCATGAACGCTAGATTTATATTTAATTGTCGATTTTCGATTATGTTTACACTCCATTCTTCTGACCAGATTTCATTTTTCAAATTTTCTTTTTAGCTTATGATCTTTTAGTGGATGCAGAAAGATGAAGCAGGTTCGGATCGTTGATATCAAGTTCAGATATTTGGTTAGTGAAAATATAGCTCGGAATTTATAAAGTTTCTAAACATATATGTATCGACTATATTTCTGTTAACCATAAATATCTGAATGTAATATCAACGATCTAAACCGTTCATCATTTTCATCCACTACAAGATTATGTTTTCAAAAACAAAAAGATAACGACAATCGATGGTTAAAATATAAATCTAGGGTTTATGGATTATGGTGTCGAATCTCGAAGTTGACCCCTTCACGAAAGTTGTAGAGATTGTCATTACGAGCGTTTGTATGTGTATATATATATATATATATATATATATATATATATTTACGTTTTCACACTTGTAATATTAAGTTTGAATGTGTAGAAAAAATACAATTCATGAGATTCTTAAGTGTTTTAAAAATCCAAATGACAATGCCTTCACACGAGAGTTGTAAAGCTTGTCATTACAAGCATTTTGTATATTTGTTTTACATTTTCACACTTGTACGTTAATTATTATGATTTTTAAACTTTAAACTTTTATAAAAACACCTATTCATCACTACCACATAGCAGCTTTTGGTGCTTCTACTAAGTTTAGGGTATAGTTTCGCAACCTTTCACAAGTTGTCATCGACATATATTATGTGAGTTCTTCCACTCCTTGTTTTTAGCACCAATGAATATTTCCTTTGCAGGTCTATATTTCAACGTTGAGAAAGTATTTTTTTCCACATGTTGCACTCTGGATGGGCCGAAATCTTTTCCAAATCATGTGTCAGTTTTGATAGGGTCCATTTGTTTTTTCAAACGCTCGTTAATGAATCCTCTACGCTTATATAGTTTTTTTAATCATCACTGCCACATGGCAGCTTCTGGTGCTTCACTGGGGTTTAGAGTATAGTTTCATAACCATTCATAAGTTCTCACCTAGAAAACATTCAAATATACCAACTTTGTTCAAATCTAAGTATCATCAATATTTGAGTATGCCCACAAAGCCACTCATTTGATGTAATAGCTTTTTGGAATACTTTTTGTATTAAACTATTATTTGTTTAATAAAGGGCAAAGCTTATTGTTAATCACTATTTTATTGTATCATGTGTTTAAACAATAAGAGAATCCCAGAATGTATTTGATCTAAGAGAGAGAATGAGACCTCTCTCTTATGTTCATTCCTAAAAACGTTCTAGCCATAGGATTGTCAATTGGGCATTGACAATCCGCTAAGGTTAGTATGTGTTATGTTGACTCAATCGTTGGTATGACTAGTCTCAAGTCATTTAGTGTTGGACACTAAGACAAACACATAGGTGCTCAAAAGGTAATTGGTACACTGAACGACGATCAATAAGGTTCGTACATACGTGTCATGTAAGAACTTCTAGGTTGCAATATGCAAAGTAGTCCTTTGACTGGCGAGGCGCCATCGATGTCTAATGATTGGATCCTTGATCTTTGATCATGTCAAAGGCATTCCATTGCAGTGTCCACGGCATTGTTGGGGTCAAGCTATCTAGTCATGCAGGCATATGAGTGCACAAGGGATCTCTAACCTTCCATGGTGGAAGGAGAATACTCTGAGATATGGTTCCAGAAGTCTTTTTGGCCAAAGCACATGAATATGACTTAGGAAATTTGTTTCCGTCGTATTCATTGAATCACTAGAAGAGAATCACATTGGATAGTAGACATGAAAATAACTATCACTCAAACAATGTGATTAGGATTATTGTATTAGAAGGACCATATTGCATTGTAATTGCAACTGGATAGGTTCTCCAACCACTTCTACTTAGCTTGGGTAGCCATGACATACTGCTAGGTGTCACTCATGGTTTGTGGAAGCCCAGAGAAGTTAGCAAACACTAATCTTCAACAAAGGGAGAATTGAAATGTGGTTTCAATTCTGGTGAAAATGGTTAAGAGTAACAATCGCCCACTGCCTCGCTAATTGGAACCTAATGGATCGCACCCGAATAAGGATGAATGTGAAGAGACCTTGAAGGAATGGATAAGCAATTAAATTGTTTAATTGAGAATGGTCAAGATTAATTAATTAGTTAATTAATTATACGAAAGGACCGTGGGGCTTTTATGTTGGTTTTGGGGTTACAGGGCCCAAAAGGGTTTTTGGTCCACAAGGCCCATTGAGTTTAGGTTGTACTTGACAACTAAAACTAAATGGAAATTAACCCAAACCAAAAGCAAAACCGGCCTAGAGTGAGTGGTAAACTTGGCTTATTTACAAAGTTTGCCCTCACTTGTGATGAGGCATAAAGGGAACTTTATGGCCATATTCACAAAAGGGTTTTTCTTGGTAGAGGTGAGTTTGAGATTCTTCCTCAATTTCTTCAAGGGAAGCCGACCACTTAAGAGTCAAAAGGGCTAGCAATCTCTTGCACCTAAGTCATCCATTTCTCTTCACCACATCCTTGGTGAAGAGACTTAGAGACACTAAATTTTTGGTGTTCAAGGAGAACAAGTCCTCCCCAAAATCACAAGGAGATTACATGGAGCAAGGAGGTGACTTGAGGCCCTCCACATGGCTGAATCTCTTGTGCAGACAAGAATGAGCTTCAAAGGGTAATGAATCTCAAATCTCCCCTCTCTTTAATTTTGTTAAGAGTCATTTGGTTCACCATATTCCTAGGCTTGAAAGTCATGGGTTTTATGAATTGTTTTTGAATGCATGCCTACTTTAATTGTTATTCAGTTTGCATGAGTATTCAAATGTTCTTGAATTGTTCTTAGCTAGGACAAAATTTTTTTCCTTCAAGTGGTATCAGAGCCTAGGTCACAAGTATGGTGAATCGCACCAGTTTTGTGTTATTCATGATTTGTGATTTAAATGTTGTAAATGTTACAAGCTTTGTTCTTGCTATTTATGAATATAAATTTTGCTTGAAAATTTAGCATCTCAAATGTTGTAGATGTAGTTCATTTAAGCATGAATATTGGAACTAAAATTTGGTGCCATATGTGGGGAAATTCGGCCAAATCAAAGGGTGGATTTTGGGTTCATGTTTGTCTTGTTAAAAGTGTTTAAAGTGACTTTTGGAACCCCTAAACACCCTAGGATGTTAACCCTCTTTTTGTGTAGTGAAAATTTGGTTTTATTGAGTGAAAACATTCATGGAGCTATTATGAGTTTTCATGAGTGTTCTTCATATGTTCTTGATGTTCTTCCCAAGAACAAAAAGGTTGGAGGTGTTTTGATCCAAATTGTTTGTTGTTTAAAATAAAGTTTTGGTTTGTTTTTGATTGTTGTTGGATGACTGTGTTTTAAAATGCAACACCTTACCTATGTGTTTAAACCCATACCAATCATCCTACAACCTTGCAATCAGCCTTACAAACCATGCCTTCAACACTATTCACAACCCATACCTTGTCTCCAACCAAAATTTCCACTTCAATTATCCCTTCAAAACCGGCCACCCTTAAAAATGAGGGTACTTTTGGAGCTTTTATGCAATTACATAAAGTTTTGATACTTTTGTGTATTTGCACTTTGACCCAAAAGTTTGCGTTTTTACGTATAAGCCCAAAATCACTAAAGGACAAATTGTTTTGCTCCTTTAATGAAGTTTTGTTTTGATTAAGTGACCTAATTGTTATGGTCATTGTTTTCGGCCCAAAGTATGAAGAGAACAAAATGGTTTTGTCTCTTTGAATGAGAATTGGATTTTCATTTCATTAGTTCCATTTAAATCAATTCTATGAATTCGAAAACCAATTGTTTAAATTGCTTTCTTAATTAATGCGATTAATTGAGTCAAGGGTGATTATGAACCATAGGCCACGATCATTGAGCTATGTGATTGGCCGCTTTACATTATGAATGTTTGGGTTAAGTAGATTAGATTTGAATGTAATTTGATTGGATTCAAATGTGTTGTAAAAGGGCATAAGCTCTTCCCTTTATTTCAAGTATTCCTTTTGTTTAATTGTATGCAAATTGGAATAGTTGGGTCCAACGCCCAATAGAGAATAACGGTTTAATTAGATTAAACGCGTAATTAAAATCAACGACTATCTACCTTAAACCCAAGGTCCAACACAAGGCTCGTGTTGGATCAAATTAAACGGTTCATAATCATCCTAAGTCCTTTTAATATGATTAAAATGAAAGTGATGTAGCCCAACACTACTCCTCAACAAAATGAATATTAAGTTGATAGCGAGAGATGCTTTGAACACATCTCTACGTAGGCCTTCCACCGTGATGGGCTCCAAGCGTTTGTGACTCATACACCGGCTTTTACCCTATCATGGGGAAGTTCAAAAGTATATTAACTTGCCTAAAGGGAGGAGTCCATTTGAACATACATGATGTGGTGAGGTAGGCAGAGGATGGCCAACATCATATCATTGTGAGGCTATTCTTGAAACCCTACACGAACTAGCATGGTGGGAATAACTTAACTAAGTGCAATGGTGCCAACATCATATCATTGTGAGGCATCATTCTCTAGAGGCCAAAAGCATGGGTAATTACAAAAGTTGTAAGGAATAAAAAGCGTTATTCTCTCATCATTATTGTTGCTAACCAACATCCTTATCGTGTGAGGTAGGCTTGGTATTAATTGAGTCTCCCATGCCTCACTAAGAGTTCAAGATAACTCTCGGATTCCATTGAGGGATGTGGAATTTTGCCAAAAATAGTGGGGCACTATTTGATTTAGGAACCCAATCAAGTAGTTTCTTAAAATCAACAATCTAATACGATTTCTGTTTTGTTATGTAGTTAGCGACATACACCTACCATTGTACTTGACAAAATGGCCTAAGGGCCAACGTTTCACTTACTTGGTATCGCCACATTGAGAATGTCTCAAAGGTGAATGACATATTGTATGTGCTCAAGCAATCCCCTCACTCATGTACCTCCTAAGAAATTAGCTTCAAAGGGAGGAGTGTAAAGTTATACTAGACACTATGAGGATGACTTACAAGCCAAATGCTTAATCCTCACTTCCTTAATTGAGGAGCTTAGAAACTACATAAGCACATGGACTTCTTGTGCCATGGTTGAAACTTGCATAAGATGCATGACATTGAGACCAGTAACGTACGATTCTCAAATGTTTGTAGTCTATTGAATACCAAAATGGCAAAGGGGGCATCGGTCAAAAACATGGACAAAAGATGGAAAGGATCTTCAAAGATCTTGAAAGTTTAGGAACTTCCATCGATGGGAAAATGGCCCAAGACTTTTTCCTTGCACATCTCTCTCCGGATGATTTCACTAAGTTTATAGTAAACTATAAAGTGAATAGATTCGATCATACTTTAACAAGATGATTGACATGTGCTGTAAATTTGAACAAGGTTTCAAAAAGGACAGTGGGAGTGAAATGCAATCACAAGGAAAAGATTTGCTTAAGAAGAAGGCAAGAAAATCAAAGAACATGCTTTCATTGTGGAAAGGATGAACGTTGGAAGAAGAAATACAGGGTGCGCATTGCAGGAGGCCTTATGACACGAACTTTTTGGGGGAGAGACTATTTCGGTCATAGGGAATTATGCTTTTACAGTGAGCTCCAATTCATGGATATTTGATTCGGTGCTTTAGTCAACATATCTGCAATTCGTTGCAAGGACTAACAGTGAGCAAAACACTGCGCAATGGAGAGATAATTGTGCGCGTTTGGAACGGCACTAAGATCTCTGCAAAAGCAATAGGCACCTACATGCTTAAACTACCCTCTGGGGAAGTCTTGGAACTTAGAATTGTTTATATTTTCCTTCATGTATAAAATTTGATTTCCATCTCTATGCTTTTACGAGATGGGCACTCAGTTTTGTTTGACAAATTAGGTTGCACTTTATACTTGAACAGTCGTATTATCTCTCATGGTAATATGATGGGGGACTTTTCACCCTAGAGACAAGTAAGTGGAATGCACTGTATTGAAAGCGGAAATACCTCAAAACCCAAAGAGCTAGAAGAAGTTAACCAAGAAAATATGTGGCATCTTAAACTTGGACATATGGTGCTTGATAAGATTCGCAAGATGTCGAAAGACGGATATTTCCACCCATTAGGTAATGACCAAATGGGTACTTGTGAATGTTGCTTGAAAGGGAAGATGACCAAATCTCAAACTCTTCTGGTAAGAGGAGAGCGTGCCACTGAGATTCTAGGGTTAATCACACTGACAATGTGGACCCTATGTCTACTACGTCGAGGAAACTTCTCCTACTATATCACATTCACCGACGCGATCACTCTCGGTTTGGCTATGTGTATCTTATGAAGTACAAGTCAGAATCTTTTGAAAAGTTCAAAGGAATTCAGAATGAAGTAGAGAAGCAAACTGGGAAGCAGATAAAAAGTCCTAAGATCAGATCGAGGGAAGTATCTAAAGTAACGAGTTCCTAGATTACCTCAAAGGTGTGGAATAATATCACAGTGGACTCCACCGGGAACTCCACAACTTAATGGAGTTTTCCGAAAGGAGAAACCGAACCTTGATGAACATGGTTCGTTCTATGAGTAAGGTTCTGCAGATTTACCAGTAACATTCTGGGGATATGCTCTATATACAGCAGCTTACTTGCTTAATAGAGTACCTTCAAATCAGTTTCTAAGCATGCCTTATGAGATATGGCATGGAAGAAAGCCAAGTCTTAATCACGTTAAGATTTGGGGTTGTGAAGCATATGTCAAGACGCTTGAAGCTACTAAGCTTGAAGCAAGATCTGTTAAGTGCTATTTTGTGGGATATCCCAAAGAAAGCTATGGGATATGAGTTCTATAATCCCGGCGACGAGAAAGTCTTTGTCACGCCAGAGGCTGCTAAGTTTCTAGAGGACGATTTTGTTCTCAAAGGAGCTACAAGTAGAAGGATGGAAATTAATGAGATTAATGATGAACCACAAACGAGCACTCGACAAGCTGACAACCTGGTTTTTCCGAACCCCAAGCTCCCACGTAGATCTGAGTGGGTCAGCAAGCCACCTATGAGGTATGGCTTGGATAACGACTTTGAAATTGCACTTTCTTGGTGACAATGACACAAAGGAGGGGACCCTAGAGACTACAAAGAAGCAATGTCCGACATTGATTCAAAGAGATGGCAAAGAGGCCATGAAATCCAGATGGATTCCATGTATCAAAATCAGGTCTGGACTCCAGTAGACCCTCCAGAAGGTATAGTACCTATTGGAAACAAATGGGTCTTCAAGAGGAAGATAGGCGCTGATGGGAACGTGGAGACTTATAAGGCTGAATTAGTAGCCAAGGTTGCATAGGCAAAAGGAAGGGATTGACTATGAAAGCCTTCTCTCTGTAGCCATGATTAAGTCCATTCGGATTTTGCTTGCTATGGCTACGCCACCACGATTATGAGATATGGCAAATGGATGTAAAGACAGCCTGAATGGCTACCTAGAGGAAGAGCTCTATATGACTCAACCTGAGGGTTTTACGTCCAAGTACGAAAGAAGACTAAAAAGGTATGCAAGCTTCAAAGGTCATTTATGGACTTAAGCAAGCCTCCAGGAGCTGGAATATCCGTTTGACACTGAAATCAAAACGTTTGGTTTTACTCAAAACAGAAGACAATTGTGTTTATCAAAGGTCGTTGGAAACAGTTGTATTCCTAGTGTTATATGTAGATGACATATTACTTTTGAGAATGACACTGCAGTACTTTCTTACGTAAAAGTGTGGTTGTCCAAAACCTTCCACATGAAAGATTTGGGAGATGCATCTTATGTACTTGGGATAAAGCTCTATCGTGATAGATCAAGAAGAATTAATTGGATTATCCCAATCTATGTACATTGATAAGGTGCTAAGTAGGTTCTAGATGGAACAATCTAAAGTCTTTCTTCTGTAAGACATGGAATGCACCTTTCTAAATCCATGGGACCTAAGACTCCTGAAGAAGTGCGGCAAATGAGTTATGTTCCTTATGCTTCCGCCATGTAGGAAGTCTCATGTATGCCATGATTTGCACAAGGCGATATCGCATATCTTGTGAGCATTACTAGTCGATATCAATCTAACTAAGGATCAGAACTTGGGCAGGCGTCAAGACGGTCCTTAAGTACTTAAGAAGAACTAAGGACATGTTCCTCGTTATGGAGGAGCATCAGAGTTGCGAGTGGAAGCCTATACAGATCTGATTTCCAATCTGGCGTCGATGATAAGAAGTTCCAACTCCGGATATGTATTCCACTCTGAATGGTGGGGCTGTCGGAAAATTTGGAGAAAGCAAGAAACAAAATGTAATTGCTGATTCCAAGATAGAAGCTGAATAAATCGCTGCGAGTTTGAAGCTGACAAAGAAACGTTCTGGATGCAAAAGTTCATCACTAGACACAGGTGGTTCCCAACCATTACATCACCAGTAACTTTGTACTGTGATAATAGTGGGGCGATAGCTCAAACCCAGGAACCTAGGGCACATCAAAAGAACAAGCATTTTGACGGACGCTTTATATCATTAGAAGATATGCTGCCGAGGGGAAAGTAAACATCCTCAAGATAGCCTCAGTTGATAACATAGCAGATCACTGACGAAGCCAATGTCTCAAAACCAACTTGACCGCCATATGGAAAAGATGGGTGGTAGATACATGGGAAGATGGCTTTGAGTGCAAGTGGGAGATTGTTGGAACTATTATGCCCACAAAGCCACTCATTTGATGTAATAGCTTTTGGAATACTTTTTGTATTAAACTATTATTTGTTTAATAAAGGCAAAGCTTATTGTTAATCACTATTTATTGTATCATGTGTTTAAACAATAAGAGAATCCAAGAATATATTTGATCTAAGAGAGAGAATGAGACCTCTCTCTTATATGTTCATTCCCTAAAATGTTCCTAGCCATAGGATTGTCAATTGGGCATTGACAATCCGCTAAGGTAGTATGTGTTATGTTGACTCAATCGTTGAGTATGACTAGTCTCAAGTCATTTAGTGTTTGGACACTAAGACAAACACATAGGTGCTCAAAGGTAATTGAGTACACTGAACGACGATCAATAGGAGTTCGTACATACGTGTCATGTAAGAACTTCTAGGTTGCAATATGCAAAGTAGTCCTTTGACCTGAGGCACCATCGATGTCTAATGATTTGATCCTTGATCTTTCATCATGTCAAAGGCATTCCATTGCGGTGTCCTGACATTGTTGGGGTCAAGCTATCTAGTCATGTAGGCATATGAGTGCACAAAGGGATCTCCTAACCTTCCATGGTGAAGGAGAATACTCTGAGATATGGTTCCGAAAGTCTTTGGCCAAAGCACATGAATATGACTTAGGAAATTTGTTTCAAATCATATTCAATTGAATCATATAGAAGAGAATCACATTAAGCTAGTAGACATGAGAAATAACTATCACTCAAACAATGTGATTAGGAGTATTGTATTAGAGAAGGACCATATTGCATTGGCAATTGCAACTGAATGGAGTTCTCCAACCACTTCTACTCCCAGCTTGGGTAGCCATGACATACTGCTAGGTGTCACTCATGGTTTGTGGAAGCCCAGAGGATTAGCAAGCACTTAATCTTCAACAAAGGGAGAATTGAAATGTGGTTTCAATTCACAGTGAGAGATAGTTAAGAGCAATCGCCCACTGCCTCGCTAATTGGAACCTAATGGATCGCACACACGAATAAGGATGAATGTGAAGACATGAAGGAATGGATAAGCAATTAAATTGTTTAATTGAGAATGGTCAAGATTAATTAATTAGTTAATTAATTATACGAAAGGTTCGTATTGGGCTTTTATGTTGGTTTTGGGTTACAGGGCCCAAAGGTTTTTGGTCCACAAGGCCCATTGAGTTTAGGTTGTATGACAACTAAAACTAAATGGAAATTAACCCAAAATAAAAGCCAAAACCGGCCTAGAGTGAGTGGAGGCAAACTTGGCTTATTTACAAGTTTGCCACTCACTTGTGATGAGGCATAAAGGGAACTTTATGGCCATATTCACAAAAGGGGTTTTTCTTGGTGAAATTGAGTTGAGATTCTTCCTCAATTTCTTCAAGGGAGGCTGACCACTTAGAGTGCAAAGGGCTAGCAATCTCTTGCACCTAAGTCATCCATTTCTCTTCACACCACATCCTTGGGGAAGAGACTTAGAGACACTAAATTTTTGGTGTTCAAGGAGAACCGGTCCTCCCAAAATCACAAGGAGATTACATGGAGCAAGGAGGTGACTTGAAGGCCCTCCACATGGGTGAATCTCTTGTGCAAACAAGAATGAGCTTCAAGGGTAATGAATCTCAAATCTCCCCTCTCTTTAATTTTGTTAAAGAGTCATTTGGTTCACCATATTCTAGGCTTTGAAAGTCATGGGTTTTATGAATTGTTTTTGAATGCATGCCTACTTTAATTGTTATTAGTTTGCATGAGTATTCAAATGTTCTTGAATTGTTCTTAGCTAGGACAAAATTTTTCCTTCACATAAACTGTCACAAGCCTTTAATAAGGTTTCACAAGACGTTCATAAATTTTTACAAGGCTTCCATGGCTTTATTTGACACATCCCGATCCCGGACACGCCAGGTGTCGGGAAGTGCTGGCCGACACGTGCTAGGTGACGAAAGCCAATTATGCATGAATAAGTGAAAGAGTAAGAATAAGAAGAGTTGAGTGCGGAAGTAGAAGTGTGGTGAGGGTTAAGAACCTATAATACAGGATGCATAACAGTCAGAGCAAAGTAAATAGTGCAGGAGTATAAATTATTCACATCCCCGTGAGGATGGATAAATAAAAGTTAACTACAAGTAGGAGTGAATCCTACATAAACTGAAGCAATGTCAGAACCGTCGACCACCGCTAAGGAAGTCCTCATGTCACCGATAAGAGAACCCGCCTCTAGGTCCTGGAAGGGCACAAAACATAAAATGGTGAGTGGGTCAAAAAGCAAAGTTTGATAAAACCTTTGTTTTCAAGAGTATACTAACCCCTCGCTGGAAAATAAGTATAGTTTTTGAAAACACGTCATACCCTCTGGCATGAACCTCAAAATACTATAATAAAAATATAAGGGTACTCCCTAATAATGATTACTGACATGCTCACCCATATGTAAACACACAAGTCCAAGTAGCTAAACTACAAGGAATAGGCTAGGTATAAAAGTAATACTCTGAGTACTACAATGACGCGAGTCTAACGCTAAGCGCTGTGCACAAAGTGCGTCACACAAGTTCGAGTTGCCTAGTGCAACCTAGAACAGGCTAGTACCTACAATGGATCCAAAGCTGCGTAGCGGTACTGGTAGTGACTACTCCAAACGTCAAGGCTAGTCCTGGCCACAAGACTGAGTACTAATACCTGGGGTGTTATACATCTACTGATGAGCAACAATATAAAACATGTATGGCAATATAATACGAATGTTCTACCTCCAACAAACGTATATGATATGAGTTATGCTAACAGTTTGAAGAAAGCATTGAAAAACCATACGTACATATACATTTATCAAAACAAAGACCCACTCACTCACCTGTAGGTAGCCGGGTCATAGCCCCCCCGTCCTTGGTAGCCCCGGTAATCCTCTGGATAAGTCTCACCTATATGAGATATCACTGTAATAATGATTAAACTCATAAAGGTTACTAATTAACTAATTAATTACACATATCCCTTGTTTGCTCAACACGGAGGTCCAAAACACCTCGAAAAATATCATACGTACTGCCCCTAGGTAGTACGCGTCGTCACGAGTCGCCTCGCGAAGACGGAATCGGAAAAAGATGCTCCACACGCGGCTCAAACGCGGGAAGCCGCGGCTCCACACGCGAGTCAGCCGAGCCGGTCAAAGCTGGTCAATGCTGACGTCAGCGCTGGTCTGGACCGGTTGCTGACGTCATCGCTGACGTCAGTGCCGGTTTGAACTGGTTTGTTGACGTCATCGCTGACGTCACCCAGGCCGATCTGGACCGGTTTGCTGACGTCAGCGCCGGCCACCTCTGGTCTTTTTCCAATCGCCGCCGCCGCTGTCGCGGTCGCCGAAATTTTGGCCGGTTTCTGGAAAGTTTTTAAAGCTCCATATCTTCTTCATTTCTTGGCCAAATTTTACGTTCCACATATCAAAATGAAGCTGGAGAAGAGTAGAATCACGGTGTCCCTTTGGATTGGTCGTACAAGCTCGGGAAATGGCCTGTAATTGCCTCGAAAGTTGCGGTTCACTGTAGCTTTGTCGATCTACATCAAAACTCAACCAAATCAGGCAAACGACCTATGAAAATTTATCTACTCAACGAGAGGAATACAATGGTGGTAGTTAGAAACCTCACCTCAGTCTAGATTGGCTAGAAAATGGTCAGAAATGTCCAGTTCTTCCGATTGCGTTTCCCGTCAAACGGTTGGGAGTTTGGACGAACAGTTTGCACCGTTGAGTCCACGGCGTCGAGACGAAGAAGGTGGTGATTTTCGTTCGCCTCGATTTGACGAGTTTTCGTCGGTGTGCACTGTGCACGCACGGAGAGAAAAAGGGAGAAAAGTCAAAATTGAGAAAATAATTAGAAAGTGACGGGGAGAAGGAAGGGGAAGGAAAGAAAAGGAAAAGTGGGGTTTTGGGTGTATTTTGCACCCACCAAAACAGTAAACTTACACGCTCACGTGTACGAAATAAACACGCACGCGTAGAAAATATCCCCCAGGAATTATTTTATAACAAACTTTTTACGGGATGTTACATTATTCAACATCACATTTACTAAAACATACTAACTTTGTTCATAATCTAAGTATTATAAACTGCCACAAGCCTTCAATAAGCTTTCACAAGACATCCATAAATTTTCACAAGGCTTCCATAAGCTTTTCATCTTTTCTAACAAACGTTTATTCTCAATTTTTGTTCATGAGGCAGGAACGATGACTGATCAATTGAGCCAGTGAGTTTTCATTTGGCAAAGCTTAATGGCCCGAATGTAAAACCGTAAATCATACTCATTAAAGCAAAACGTTACATTAAATGGAAATATACTTGCAAATTGTAAACATCATACCACAGGCAATCCACTTAGTCTACTAGTTAAATTGTTGAGGAAAACAAATAAAATTCAGCACAGAGCACGTCTCTGCTAGCCATCCCGATCCAGACATGCTTCATCGTGCTTCTTCAGAGAGAATCCTTGTTCAAACCATCAAAGTAAGGGTGCTCCATAGATGTCTTTGCTGAAATGCGTTTTGCAGGATCAAAGTAAGGGTGCTCTATAGATCCCTATATTCCTCTGTAAACAGCCAAAATTATATTAACAAATAACGAAACAAATATCGACAAAAACTTAATTGACTAAACCTTTAAGATTGAGAGAGCAGAGAAAGCACAATTCTTCTTTTGGGAGAAAAGTAAATACATAAATAAAGCAAAATTCCAACTCAAATCAACCCGGCTAGTTAGATACGAGGGAGAAAAGTAAATGAATAAATCCTTCTCAAATTAGAAATAGACTGAAATGAATTTGAGAATTTCGGTATAATAATGTTGAACGAATATAATCGCCACCACAACCTCAATCAGGTTGCTTAATTAAATCTTATCAAGGCTAATTCAACAAATATAAATGCACAAATTCTAATAAGAAAGAAGAAAACAAAAGAGAAAAGGATGGGGAAAAGGAACAAAGCTTAACAAAGCGGAACTTACACCTATAAACGGTTTATCTTCAGAAATTACATGGGATGTGGCTTACAATTCTCCGTCCCTGCAAAATATCATATAATTAATTACATGCAAATTCAATTCAACAAACCCTAACCCCAAACTGAAATACAAAATCTAAATGTAAATCCCAAATTGAAACACCCAATCTAAATCTAAATCCCCAATTGAATATCCAATTCTAATTGCACAAATTGAAGCCCCCAAAATAAAGATATGCTCAGATAACAACATGAGGGCTTTAGGGATTAAAAACATAAGTTGAGGATGAAAATGAGAGGAAAAAAAAAACATCGGCGATCTGGGAGTCGATGACGAGAAGGTTGTCACTGATGGCCTTGTCACTTTGCAGGTGACGAAAGGTGAGGAGGGAGGGAGAGAAAGCGAGAGGGGCTCGGTGGGTATCAGTGAGCAGGAAGAAAGAGGGAAGAGAGAAGGGAGAGAGATGGGAGGAGATGAAGAATGGCTGGGTTTAATAATTTCCCCTGCACTGCACCCATCAAAGTCCTGTTTTCGATTCCCCCTTCCTAGTATCGCTTTTGCTTGTATCTTGAAAAATAATATATTTCTAGAGGACTGATGATGCTTTGCTGCCGATAGTGCCCGTGATCGGCCTGCAAATATGAGTTTTATTTCTAGATAAAGGCCTACCCTTGCAATAACCCAAACCTTGGATAAAGGCCTTCCTTGCAAATAACCCCACCGATTCTTCTCCTTTCTAACAACTAACTATTTAATCAATTAACATTATCGCTCTATTAAAAAAATAAACATAAATTGGCAAAAATGAGACAAATCCTAGTCTTGGGACCAAAATAGGATAAATGGTCCATACACAGTCCATGCTCACCATGCTCAAAAGCAATATTACAAAAATACCCACATATGAATTGGTAAAACTCACAACTCATGGCGTCATTTTTCTGATTTTAAAAAGAGAGATGTCGAGAGAGAGCTATCAGCTCGGGGTTAGCTCTGATTTCAAAGAGAGGGTTGTTGAGAGAGAACTCAAAAGAGTGAGGTTGGGGTTTTTTGGTTGAGCTTAGAATTGTGAGCTCTGATTTTGAACACAGGGATGTCGACAGAAAGCTCAGAAAAGTGAGGTTGGGGTTTGCATACGGAAACTTCCATTTTTTCCGGCGATTGAAGCTTCGGCAAGCATATTCCGGCACCCCAAGCATCTGCTTGGCTTTGGAGGCTACTAAGGTACAGTGTTTAATTCCAAGTTCCTATATCAATTATTTATAGAATATATGGGTTGTTTGTAAGATGAATTATATTTAGAAGTTCAATTAGGGTTTGTGTTTCATGTTGGGGGCTTTGGGTTGTGGAAAAAAATTGATTTTTGACGTGCTAGAATACTGGGTATGATTCATTTGTGTTTCAAGTGCTCAATTGCATAAGTTTGAAAAAAATTTCTCGTAATGTGCATATGGTGTGCATGGCTGTAACTTAATATGACAAGCGGGAATGTTCACTAGTTCTTATGCAGTTATGTTATATGTAATTTCAGGTTTGTGCAACATAACATGGGGGAAGTACTCGTAATGATTTGTCACAATGGGAGGTGGGTTACATCCGATAATGAAAAGAAGTACGTAGGCTGTGAAGAGAAATGAGTTGCGTGTCTAAATCAATAGAATTCAAGGAGTTTGTGGAGAGTGTTGACGAAAACTTGGATTGGCAGCCGTATTTCCTAAAGGGCGACCTTTTTGTAAACAAGCGAGATCTCTCGAGAAGTGTTACAACCCTAGACCTTATTGTATTCGACTAGTATTTGTTGTTACCAAATTGTCCTTTGTTTTAAAAATGATTTTGGTTGACGTAATATATTTACATAATTGAGTTCTTGAATAATTATAATTATGCCCATGCATGGTTTTATTTAAAGAAACGTGATTTCTTGACGTATTGTGATTTATGAATCTAGAGATTTATTCATGGGCATGATTATGTGTTTCGTAAGCATATTGATACGAATATTGTATTACACCATGATTTTCATATCACTTGGTATGCATTCACCCCTAGGTCTTAGTACCCTTCGTCTACAGCCGTATGACACATCTTGCATGTGTATGTCGCATGCCGCACTAGCCTATTCTCAGTTACTTATGTGTTATTAGTGCACAACTTGTCTATGTTTTGGGTTAAAGTCCCAACTCATAGGTATGTCATGCGCCCCGCGCCCAGCTTGTCCGTGTCTTGACTTATTCAGCACGGCATGTCATTCTTTTGGCACACATGTTACACGTTGCATGAGGTACTCATTACTGAAATTTATTTATGACCTGCAGCTTGTCTATGCCTGGGTTAGAGTCCCATCTTAGGCATGTGTGATGCATTACCTTAGTGATTATTTATGTTTCGAATTATTATGTTTGCAATGTTGCTCTATGATGACGATGTTTTATGGTTTTGGAACTATTTGTGATTTATGGGATTTGAGATACTTATTGATTTTCTGCATATTTTGGAAGTATGTATAGATGTATATTTATGTGTAGTATGTTTTCTCGTATATTTATGGTTTTCAAAACAGGGGGTTAAGTATGCTAAAAAAGAAAGAGAGTTTTTCAAAACTTTCTTTTTGTCCACTCACATTTTCTTGTTTTGCGCTCCCTTTAGGACCTAGTAACAGTGATCGGTTCGACGTCGAGGATTAGTGGGCAGCTCTGACACACTCCCAAAAGAGTAGGGAGACTTACCTTTATGTAGCACCTTTGTAATAAATCCATCTTCGTATGGATTAGGATATCTAGACTTTCTTCATTACTTTATCTTGCGCATGCCTATTAGTACTTATGCTCTGAACTATGAACGTGCATGTAGTGGAGGGTCTGAGACCCATTAGGTGTGGCCCTTTGGGGATGTTCTATGCATAAATAGATGTGAACTACCCTTTGTGCAGGTTGGTTTTAACCACATTTTAAGGCAAACTATGCCAAAATTTTTGTAGGCCCTATTACGAATTTACAATTTCATATCTTTTATGCACGTTTTGGCTTGCATCACCTTACAGGTGTCGCCCGGCACGACCTGATCTAGGTGTCCATGTGGATATCGGGGTCGAGGCGTGTCAAGAAGCCTTTAATTGAAAGCGATTAAAGGGAATTTTCAATACATGGTCAATACATTTTCAAAGAGGCGTCTCATCATCAAGTGTAAGGATATCTGCTGTCCTTAGTAAATTTCTGCATACCGTTAAAGATAAAGTCTGCCACCGGTGTGATTTGGTTTTGTTCAAGGATCATCATCAGCAAGTCAACAAGCAGCTTATCGGTCACATGATGAAGGACAAGTTCAATGATCTCGATGCTGTGTACACCATTAAAGATGTCGTGTGGGATCTTAAAACCACTCTCGGTGTGACAGTCAGCATTGCAAACGCCGTAAATAAGTTTGTTATGAACGCTCAACATCGTTTATGTATGTATAAGTTGAAAGGTAATGTGAAGGTTAAGTTTCGACTAAGAAAGAACGACAAGTTTTGCTTCCACTACCACAAGGCAGCGAAATCATATTCCCATGCCGAGTTCGACACACACTTCGTGAAGGTGAAAGACTTGGTACAAAGTACCTAACCGATGTGGAGTAGAGAAGTGGTCGCAGGCTTGAATGAATGGGAAGAGGTATAACCTAATGATGACTAACATTTTGAAAAGCATTAATGCAATAATGAGACTTGCAAGGGGGCTGCTGGTACTGTACTTGATCGACTTCATTAGAGCGGTGCTGCAAAAATAATTTTGTGATAGGGGGATTTAGCGAGGATGACCACAACCACGTTGTGCCTGACCTCGGTGAAAAAATAATTAAGAAAAAGGTTGGAGGATGCAAGGCTCATGCATGTCCATAAAATAAGCGACAATGAGTTTTATGTTTTCCACGTGTACGGTGAAGCGGTGGTTGATATACATAACAAGACTTGCAACTGCCTGAAATTTGATCTGGAGCAATTGCCCTGCAAACACGCCATTATAGCATGGTTATTTCCAAACGGTAACTTTTATGAATTGGCTCCCACCTACTACACTTGTCGAGCTTGGGAGGCTGCCTATCCTAATTCGATATGCCTGGTATTCCCCGTTGTCCGATGAAACGCAACACGTGCAGCTGAAGACACGATAGTCCTACCTCCAACAGGTATGGTTCTGTCCGGGAGACCCAAGAAGCAGCGTATTCCATCAGAAGGAGAAGATGTAGTCCATCGGAAATGTAAGCGTTGCCAGAAGCTTGGTCATAACGAGCAAACTTGCAGGGAACTTGTTGCAATCTTCGAGACCACATGATTCTTCCGATGTCATGGTAATTTTCAATTAAAGTTATTTTTTCCGCATCAACGGTCTTTACAATAAACTTCCAACCGTCACTCTAACCTTATATATGTGATCGTTGTAGCTATTTACACTAATTTTCCAATCATATGTTATATTTTATGCACCGGAGTTTTTATAAGTTTCTGATGTTTTCAATCCTTGCAAGGGCACTTAACTACGCCTCCATTCATTTGGCAATTGAGAAACTCCTCCTTCGCTTTTGTTGTCCCTTTGATTTAGTTTTGCGTATATTGGTTTGAGAGTAAATTGTCGTTTTTGGATCTTTCATATTTTTGTTATGACTTGGGTTTCGTGGATTATGTTCTAGTGTACCCACTATACAAATACCCTTTGCATGCCGTAAATGTGTCTTATAAATGCCACAAGCAGCTCCCTGCCCAATTTTCAGTTTTGTGCATATTATGTGCATATATTGTGTATATCATATGCATGGTAAAGCGCTTCGTTGGCTTTACCGTTGAGGTCCACAAGCTATTTTTCTGCCTTCATTAGCTTGGGGTAACAATACTCAGCAACGCGGTCTCATAATCGAGTCTCCCATGGACCTGATCTATATTTTTCAATGGCATCTCCGAGTCAACCGAGCTAAATGAGGACGCGGGATTTGCCTTGGGTGACCCTAGAAGTGGAAGAGGTTCCATGTCGTACCACCCATGGAACTCGGCGTTAAAATCGTGAGTTTCATGTCTGAACTTGGACATGGATGTGTTGTGATTTGTTTTGGCTATCTGAGAAGTGGAATGCCTTTTGTGCTATAGGGTTAATGGTTATTGCAACTGAGTGTGAAAAGCCTATTTATACAAGTGTAGCATGATGTGGATGAAAACCCATTGGGTAAAAGAGGGATTGTGTTGAAGGTATTTATGTGGTGATGATGTGATGCATGTGACCTACAAAACTTGTAGGAATCCCAACCACTCTTTTTTTTTCCCAACTTCAACGTTGCTTCCAAATTGTGTGAAGAAAAAAAGATTCCCCTCCTTTATCTTTTCAACTCATGCTACTTCACACCCCATACTACAAACTATGCTAGCAACCAAATGCAAAGTATTTAAATAAGTGTGCATGGTTAACATAGTTGATATAAATTCTCAGCAATGTATTTCATTGCTTATCGAACATGTTGTACACATTTTTTAACACTTGTTGCATACAACTATATACAAAACAAAAAACACTAAACATTAGTGATAGATACACAAACTTATGTATATAAGTTTACATATCACTAAGTACCCAAACAAAACCTCAATTAAAACCCATTACTTGTGTAATATGTTATTAATCATTTATGAGTTGACATGTGTTTTTAGTTTGGGAAATTGCTAAGGGACCTTTGCAGGTTCCCCTCCCTTTGTACATGGTTTTTGCGAGTTTTGAGGGAATCCAAGGTGACAATAAAGGTCACATGAGGACAATGCACATCTTACAAAATCCATATACAATGCACACCTCAAGTAGGTTAGAATAAGAAATAAAGGTGAGATCATCTACAACACATCTACAAGACACTGGAGTTGTCTTATCACTAAGGTTATCAAGCCAACCAATTAGTACTTGTGAGTTTGGGATTTACACTAAGATGAGGTTTGTGTCTTTTCCAAGATAAAAAACCTTTAAAAAATGGGGAAAGTCTCATCCTTTTTGGTGCCAAGTTCTGAAGAGAATCCCAAGGCCAAAAGCATATCTTTGTTGGAACAAATTGTACTTTAAAAAAATGGGGAAAGTATCCCACCCTTGTGCTTTTTGGCGCCATTTATCCCTCTTTTTTTCTAGGCCAACAAAACAAGTTTCGGCGCCAATTTTTGGCCCATTTTGCTAGGCACTCATGCACTAGTTCACCTATAAAAACCACACCTTTGTCACTACTCATTCCACACATGCACACACACACACACTGAAAACTTCATCACCTTAACAGCCTCTTTCGAAAAAGAAGTACATTATGTTTAATTACGTGACACCCACTGGGGAATTCGACGTAGAGAACGATGTCATTAGCAAATTCGATTTCAATGTTGAAGAAAATTGAGCATGGGCATAGAGCCCGAGCTCAGCGGAATCCCATAAAGATGGGACTCCTTAAACAGAAACTTAAACATTGTTCATATGAGGACAATGTTAGGCGGTTCAAGGTGTCTGGTGAGCTGGAGATGAAGAAGAAGATGGCGTAGGAAGCCGGTGTTAAGTTGTTCTGGGCGTACGCCAAACTTCACAACGAGAGCATGACGAACACGGATTTGCTAGATATTGACTTTACTGACAAGCGCAGCCTTATTTGTAGGCGCTTGTTCTAGGCAAGGCATTCGCCACCCATGTTTGTAGTGGGAAAAGTTGGATGTTTTTGTGCTTCAATAATAGATGGTTCCACTGCGTTTTTTTTTGTGTAGACTGTAAAGGTCCCTTTTTGTGTAGTCTTCCAATGTTGAAACTTCTATAGACCTTGTGAACTTGTTGCACCAATGGTTTTTCTTGTTAATTTGGGACATTGGCCCATCAAGATAATACTTTTGTTCACTTTGATGTAATATTTGAATACCCGCTCTTTGTAATGACATGAGATTAGTGACTACTTTAATTTCACTCTTATTCACCATTTAGTGTAAAAGCCACTGTATACTTTCAGTTATGCTTAAAAAAACATAACAGAATATCAAAAATTTAATTACTTCAATTTAAAAGCCCTGTATAAAGATACTTACTTAGGAATTCAGGAGCAATTGTACATATTATGTGCATGACATGTACATGATGAGCATAACATGTGCATATGGTAATTTGAAATAGTAAATTTTCAAAATTTTGGTTAGGAGGGAAATTCAAAGGGGGCAAAATTTTGGACGGCCTTTTTTTAGATTTAGGGTAGGAAGACAAAACAACACACTCCATTTCCTCATCCCTCAAACAAATCAAACAAAGAAATCCATAACCTCAAGCAATGAAATCTTCATCTTCCTGCTCCCACTCTTGCTCCCCTCCCACCTGCCTGCTGTAACATCCCGTTCAAAATTTTATTTATTTTATTCCCGGAAGTGGGAAATGACATTTTTACCCCTGGGTTGACCTTTCGGTTGACTTTTGCGTCGTAACTCGTACGACGCATCCACTTGTATTTTCTTGACGTGCTCGTCGATACGAATTCGTAGACGCGAGCCGTACGTCGTTCGGACTCCGAACGAATATTTTACGGGTGTTGAAATTCGACGTTTTCCGTAATTCAAATTTGGGCAATTTTGTCTTGTTTGGGCTGGGGCCCAATTGGCTGCAGGCCATGTGACCAATCCCTGGAAACCTGGGATTTTTGTTGGGTTTTGTCCTTTGTGCCGAGCCCTCCTCCCTCCTTCTTCTTCTTGTTCTGCAAACATCCAAGGCCAACCCGTGGCCATTCTTGGTTTTGTTTGGCTTCACCATCCTCACCAAATCGAACCCAAAACTTGGGCTTCATCACCTTGAACCCTGCAGCATTCTTCTTGCTCCCCGGAAACGGACCCAACAACTTGGTGAATTTACTCAAGCCACCCCGTGGCTTGAGTTCAAGCTTTTCCCTTCGATTTTCCTTGAACAAACCACATTGGCTTGTTCTTCTTTGCTTGAACCCTGGCCCTGGGAGTGGTGGTGAACCCAGAAAGCCCTGAACTTCCTTTCCCAGAAACCTGGAATTTCTCCACCGTCGAAGTCAACTTTTGCCGACTTGAAAATCCACATCCTGGAGCTCGAGGGAGCTCAAAGGCATCACCAATCTTCTTTGTGAGAACCCAGGAGTTGTACTCAGGCCCTGTTTGGCCATTTGTGACCGAGAACCCAAGTTCTGGAAACTTTCACTTTTGGACCCGAGGAGTGTTCTTCAATTTCAGGCCACTTCTGGCCAGTTTTTGGTCCCCAAACTGGTACAATCTTCTTCTCCTCATCTCTAGCTTCATTTTGGTACTTGAATTGTCCAATTTGGACTTAAAACGAAGAAGTTATGAAGCTTTGAAAATTACCCAGAAATCCGGCCATTTTTTCCAGATTCCGACGACGGCGACGGCGGCGCTAGCGGCGGCCGGTGGCGGCGGCGGCGGCCGGTGGAGAATCTTCCTTCATCACCACATGGGCCAAGTACCCCTGACAACCCTTCTGCAACAACTTCTTCGCCCTGAGTGATGAAATCAAACTGTTCTGTAACACCTTTCTCTCGCCTTGGAAGACAACCTCTGGTCTACCCGGTGTTTGGAATGTGACCACTTGGTACGACAATCCACAATGGCATGATACTTGGATAACCAATCCATACCCAAAATAAGATCAAAATCAACGATATTTAAAGGAATGAAATTCGCCTCCATGAGTTCGTCACCGACGAAAACTGGACAATCCCTAAATTCCCATTGAACGGCACTAGTCTGCCCCATAGGCTGAGCAATAACTAACTCACACTCAAGAGGTGAGGGTTGGGGATTCACTTTCTTAGCAAACATAGGGGAAATCACAGAATGTGTAGCACCCGGATCAATTAAAATTCTAGCATGAAAATCAAAACTTCGAACGTACCCATAATGATTCTTAAACCACGAGAAAACTCCAGGAAAGTACGACCTATACTCCCTCGAACTACATTGGTAATGACTTGCCCCAGATGGTCAAAGTCGGATAAATCTGGCTGACGTCGAGGTGGCATAGCTCTGAACAAGGAAATACTGAGATACCTAGTACAAGAATGACGTACACCAAGTGTTTGTCATAAGAATTCTCTGAACCTATGCTCTGATACCAAACTGACACACCCCACCCTCGATACCCACGTGGATACCGAGTGCGAGCGTGCTGGCCGACACTCGGAAGTGACGAAGCCATTAAATGCATGACAACACTTGATGGGGAAGAAATAATTTGTATTAAATAGATAAAATCCAACGACAATATGCATATGGTTCAGAGCGTACTAATTTTGAACAGCGGAAAATAAAAGTAAACTGAGTTCCTACAATCTCTATCCATAACAGGGATGGATATTATTATAGAAAACCGAAGATAAAGAAAGATCCCTACACAGTTGGGATGAACGATCAGAGCTGCCACGTATCCTCGACCTCGCCAGAAGCAGTGTCACTATGACCTGAAGGGGGCGCAAAAACAAAAGTGTGAGTGGACAAAAATAAAAGTTTTCACAAACCTTTCTCTTTTCAAAGTATTAACCCCCTGTTTGAAAACCAGTAGTTGTAGAAATATACTACCGTAGTATAGTTCGAAAGATATTAAAAACGTATACTGAAATATCTCGAAAGATGTACATTTCCGTAAGTCACAAATCATAAATATCCAATAATATAGTACGGAAAACCGACACAAGGTATATACGCAATCACACATGCACGGGTTGAGGAACAGCCTCTCAATCACCGTACAAGTCCAATACGTTAATCAATAATTTGTACTCCTAGTACCACACACATGTAAGTCCTGGCGCCGCAGCGCGTCACACCCGAGTCATTACGCAGTGGGGCCTTTTCCCCATAAACAACAACAATAAACGTAAGACAAGCTTGCACTAAGGTATTTACCGGACAATACCCCTGGAGTACAGTGCGTGTGACCCATACATGTGAGAACTGTCCTAATGGCCATGAGAACGGTACTACAACGTAGTGAAAGCATACCTAGTGTGTTTGAAAACATACATACATACTCACGTGTATAGATATAGGAGCCAAACCCCTTTCATAAATCCCATAAATCAATAATGCATAAATAACAATTCCCAAATCATATCCAATACCTTTTCATATTCATGCAAAGTAATATCATAATATAAGATAATTCACAATGTACGAACATAATTGATAAATCATCTCAAATCACCAAAGTAATCCATTTACCAAATGTATTTACCATAAATAAATTAATTATGGTTGTGTAAATAATTATCAAGTATTGCATATATATTTATAAATAAATATATATAAATAAACATGCTTTGGAAACCATTTAAAACCATGTATAAATCACTTTCATAATCATTTCCAAACATAAAAACCATTTAAGAAAGCAAAAGTCCACTCACAGGTGATCGGGAGTGAAATCTCCCCCGGTGTTGCCCTCCTCGGTGTGCGGAGCCGAAGAATTACCTATTTAAAGTTAGGGGATAAATTAGAACTTCCCTAAAAATAATTAAAAAATAGGCCTTAAAAGAATCCCCCCAAAAAAAATGAATATTTTAGCGAAAACGGGCTCGAAAAATGAATTCCGGGCCCCGAAAACCCTACCGCCGCCGTCCACCGCCGCCGGCGCCGCCGTGCGCCGCCGCACGCGCCAGGAAACGGTCGGAAAACCCCTCCACGCGCCGGGAAACCCCCTCACGCGCCTGCACGCGCCGGCACGCGCCGGGAAACCATCCCACGCGCCTGCACGCGCCGGAAAACCATCCCACGCGCCGGCCACGCGCCGGCGAGTGGCTTCACGCGCTGGCACGTGGTCCCACGCGCTGGCACGTGTCGCCACGCGCTGGCACGTGGTCCCACGCGCTGGCGCGTGTCCCCCACGCGCGACACACGCCCCACGCGCCCTGCTGACGTCACCCCACGCGCTGCTGATGTCAGCCACGCGCCCCACGCGCCTGCTGACGTCAGCACCGTTAAGTTTAACGGAATATACCTTCGCCGTTAGGAATATTCCGTTACCGTTAACGGAATATTCCTTTCCTCCTTCCTCTCGCCGTTCGCCGGAGCTCCGCCGTCGCCGCCGTCGCCGCCGCCGCCGTCTGGTTCGCCGGAATCTGGAAATTAAATACCGATTATGTCCCAAAACTTCAAAAATTCGTATCTTCTTCATTCTTTGTCCAAAATTGACGTGCCATATATCAAATTGAAGGTATTGAGGAGTAGAATATTTTTATACCTATTTGAGGCCGGAAAATGGCCGGAGATGGCCTGAAATTGGCCGGAAAGCTTCGGGAAACCCTAACTCCGTTCTCCTTCAATACTGCACCAAATTTGACGTACTTTATATGAAATTGAACCTACTCAATCCAACAAAAGCAATGGTAATGGTCTCGAGGCTTACCTTGGTCTGGTTTGCACAGAAAATGGACGGACAGTTTGCCTAAACCGTTCCGACTTCGGTTTGAACGCTCGGGCTCGAGTTTGGAGATTCCAAGATCACAGTCCTGTCCAAAATGACGAGAGGATCACGTTGGTATGAATTTTGGGCGACGGTTTGGTGGTTTTGTGATTCAACAAGGATTAGGGTTCGTCGGTTCGTGGTTTGGCTTAGAGAGAAAATGGGAGAGAAAGAAAGAGAACGTGCAGAAAAGTGAGGGGAAGGGTTGGCTGCTGTGCAGTCAGCCCAAAACCCTAATTCCCATACACGGAGTGGAAAATTACCAAAATGCCCCTACACTTCAAAGCTTCGTAAAACGTTCGTTCGAACTCCGAATCGAGTTCCGCTTGCGTCCACGCGTTCATATCGACGAGTACGTCGAGAATATGTAAAGAAATAATTTTTCACAAGTCGTCACAAAAAGTCAACAAAAGTCAACATTGACCCTAGGGGTATTTTGGTCATTTCACAGAAATTTTGGGACGGGTTGTAACAGCTTGCGACGTCGTTGGCGCGGTGGTATGACAATGTAGGATTTCCTCTACGGCTGTATTAAATTTGTTTTCCGCACTCTGATCTTATTCAACTAAATATTCATTATTCTTTATTTCATCCTTCAACTTTCTTTTTGGCTTTCGTCACGCTAACGCGTGTCGGCCATCACCTTCCGACACCTGGCTCGTCCGGGATCGGGATGTGACAAATTGGTATCAGAGCATGGTTTTTCGTAACCTAGGCTCTTCTTTCCGTACTTTTCTGTGGTATCAGACTTCGAATTTCGTGAATTCTTGTTCTGGATTCTTACTCTTGGAATCGAGAATTTTCCGAACTTTACACTTTGGTGTATTGTTTTCCTTGGGTTAATTCCAAGTTCTTCTTAGTGTCATACCACCTCGACGTCATGTTTTATGTAGTTTCGGGCAGTTTTCCCGATTTCGACAGTTTTGTCACTACTTTTCGGTACGCGTAGAAATTTTCGTACTTACTCGTGCGACCATGAGCTTGGTTGACGAGGAACTTGAGTGTTTCGTGTGACGTTAGACGTTTCGTTTGTTAACTCCCGATGGAATCGCACTGAATCGGGAAACCGGTTCAGTTGTCGTATTTCGTATCTTTGGAGTGAGGTGTCAGTTTGACACAACGGATGACTTTTCATCAAGTACTTTCCCCTTGGGACAACGCTAGGCGTTGATGTTGGCGGAACCTGTTGACTAACTTTCGTGTTCGACAAGTTCCAGTGGACTAAATTTGTGTGACCTAGTTTCACAAATTCCTTCGCACTGCTAGTGTTTTACACTTAAATCAACGACTTCTACCTTCGGGTAACGCGTATTTTTGGCGTTGCTTGACTGGACGCGTTTTCAACTTCTTGTGGTTGTTTTGGCCATCGCTGAGTACGTCAGCGGATGTTCAAATCGTTAGTAGTGAAGGCTTGGAGACGGTTTTTCCTCTCAATTGTTTCAACCACTTTCCATTTTCCTTCGGAATTGGAAAAGTATCACCGTGAATTTCTTGTACCTTACTTTCCGCACGTGACGACTGCAATGACCTTTTAGATGATCGTAAACCGAACCTGTCGGTCGACTTTTCTCGAACAATTCGTGACTACTACTTTTCGGTAGTTTTGGACAATATCCATTTTCGTGGTGTTGTTCAACTGTGTGGAGTCTCTACGACTGTTTGGTTGGTCGTGACTCAATTTTCTTCGAACGTCGAAGAACTTTTTCGTACTTCTGGAGTCGACATTTTCTTTCCACTCATGACTTTTGTCATTAAAATCGATCATTTTCCCACTTGTGCGTGTGCGGCTATCTTGACTAATCGCTTTGGCGACGGTATGGATTGCATATCCACGAGTGACGGTGATTGACAATAATTTTGGTTTTGACTCTAATTGCGACGTATCCACTGTCTGAGTACAGTTTGACTTTTTATCGAATCTTCGTATTCGAACGCCGATGAGGACTTTTCACCGTGACTGGTTCACTTGGCTAATCAAGTTGCCATCTTTGTATCTCTCTGGTTTCTGCAAACCAAAATCTACTCTAGGCACCCGAGCTCTCTTTTTGCTCTCTCTGAGCCATTCCTTTGGCTATGGGAGATCTGACACACCCCACCCTCGATACCCACGTGGATACCGAGTGCGAGCGTGCTGGCCGACACTCGTAAGTGACGAAGCCATTAAATGCATGACAACACTTGATGGAGAAGAAATAATTTGTATTAAAAAGATAAAATCCAACGACAATATGCATATGGTTCAGAGCGTACTAATTTTGAACAGCGGAAAATAAAAGTAAACTGAGTTCCTACAATCTCTATCCACAACAGGGATGGATATTATTATAGAAAACTGAAGATAAAGAAAGATCCCTACACAGTTGGGATGAACGATCAGAGCTGCCACGTATCCTCGACCTCGCCAGAAGCAGTGTCACTATGACCTGAAGGGGGCGCAAAACAAAAATGTGAGTGGACAAAAACAAAGTTTTCGTAAACCTTTCTCTTTCAACGTATTAACCCCCTGTTTGAAAACTAATATAATCGTAGGAAACTACTAACATAGTATGATTCAAAAGATACCTTGAAAGTATACTGAGGTATATCAAAAGTTAATATAACCAATAAAACATAATTCATAAGTCAAAACATATATAATCATATATAAGGAAAACCATCACAAGGTATATGTGCGATCACCCGAGTACGGGTTGAGGAATTCGCCTCTCAATCACCGTACAAGCTCAATACGTTATCCAAATCATTTGTACTCCTAGTACCACACACATGTAAGCTTGCGCCGCAGTGCGTCACACCCAAGTCCTTACGCAGTGGGGCCTTTTCCCCATAAACAACAACAATAATCGTAAGACAAGCTTGCACTAAGGTATTTACCGGACAATACCCCTGGAGTACAGTGCGTGTGACCCAAACATGTGAGAACTGTCCTATGGCCATGAGAACGGTACTTAAAACGTAGTGAAAGCATACCAAGTGTGTTTGAAAACATATATACATACTCATATGTAAATAGGAACCAAAATCCCATTTATAAATCCCATATATCAAATATTGCATAAATAATCATTCTCCCAAAACCATATAATAAAATATCAATTCGTATTTATGCAAGAGAAATATCATAGTATAAACCATTTTATACTATATAATCATAGATGATAAATTATCTCAATCACCAAAATAATCCATTTATCAATATAAATTTACCATAAATAAATCACTTAGGTAGCACAAATCATATTCATTAGGTATATATATTTATAAATAAATATATATAAGTAAACACGCTTTAAAAGCCAATTAAAACCATAAACAATCCAAAAATAAAACCATTTTAAATCATATAAAACATTTACTGAAATAAATGTCCACTCACAGGTGATCGGGAGTGAAATCTCCCTCGGTGTAGCCCTCCTGGGTGTGCGGAGCCGAAGAATTACCTATTTAAAGTTAGGGGATAAATTAGAACTTCCCAACAAAATAATTAAAAAATAGGCCTTAAAAGAATCCCCCCAAAAATATGAATATTTTAGCGAAAACGGGCTCGAAAAATGAATTCCGGGACCCGAAAACCCTACCGCCGCCGTCCACCGCCGCCGGCGCCGCCGTGCGCCGCCGCACGCGCCACCACGCGCCGGGAAGTGGTCTCACGCGCCTGCAAGCGCCGGCACGCGCCGGGAAACCCCCAGACGCGCCCCCACGCGCCAGAAAACCATTTCACGCGCCGGCGAGTGGCTTCACGCGCTGGCACGTGTCACCACACGCTGGCGCGTGGTCCCACGCGCTGGCGCGTGTCCCCCACGCGCGTCACGCGCCCCACGCGCCCTGCTGACGTCACCCCACGCGCTGCTGACGTCAGCCACGCACCCCACGCGCCTGCTGACGTCAGCACCGTTAAGTTTAACGGAATATACCTTCGTCGTTAGGAATATTCCGTTACCGTTGACGGAATATACCCAAACTTCAAAACTTCAAAAATTCATATCTTCTTCATTCTTTGTCCAAAATTGACGTGCCATATATCAAATTGAAGGTATGGAGGAGTAGAATATTTTGTACCTATTTGAGGCCGGAAAAGTGGCCGGAGATGGCCTGAAATTGGCCGGAAAGCTTCAGGAAACCCTAATTCCGATCTCCTTCAAAACTGCACCAAAATTGACGTATTTTATATCAATTTGAACCTACTCAATCCAACTAAACCAATGGTAATGGTCTCGAGGCTTACCTTGGCCTGAATTGCACAGGAAATTGACGTTTCGTTTCCGAAACCGTTCCGACGTCGGTTTGAACAATCGGGGTCAAATTTCTTGAAACTAAAATCACAGTCTCGTCCAAAATGACGAGAGGAACACTCTGGTATGATTCTTGGGCGTTGGTTTGGTAGTTTTGTGATTCGTTCAAGAATGGTGGCTTTCGGACGGTATTTGGCCGAGACAGAATAGGAGAGAAAGAGAAGGGAAGAAAATTTGGACGTGCAGGAAAACTGGGAGACAGGGGTTTGGCTGCTGTGCAGTCAGCCCAAAATGCCAAAACCCTAATTTTCAACTCCGAGTGGCAAATTACCAAAATGCCCCTACACTTTAAAGTCCCAGAAAATGTTCATTCGAACTCCAAATTGAGTTCCGCTTGCGCCCACGCGCTCGTGTCGACGAGTACAATAAGAATATGTAAAGAAAATAATCTTCACAAGTCGTCCCGAAAAGTCAACAAAAGTCAACTTTGACCTTAGGGGTAAATTGGTAATTTCACATAAATTTTGGGACGTGTTGTAACAAGATCACTGGCCTTACCGCCATCTTCGTCGATCTCAATTTACCGACCCTGGTAACCCTTGAGACCTAGTTCTGGAAATTTTCCCGGCGAGGTTCGACTTCGAACTTCAGCCATTTCTTGGTGGCGTTTGGCCGAGAAACACCAAAACTCGAATCGGCAGTTTGCACCCAGTAGTTGGGTATCGGGAAGTTATTCTTTCGGTCTCCGAAAGAATCTGTCTTTCAACGTGGTAGTTCAGCTCTGAATCATCCAGTAGTGGGTCAACTTCATCTTAAATGTGGTGAGTGATTCACTAGTGGATTCCGTTTCCGTTTACTGGGTAACTCCACCCAGTCTTTCGCCTAGTTCTGTCATCGTTGCGACACTCGTCATTTGGGTGAGTGTAAGCAAGAAACTCAAGTGTGCCATGGCTGTGGACGATTGGGACACAGAGCTAACTAGTGTCCGCAGTACCGGCAAAACCTACCTTCGGTCTGTTTCGATCCAGTAAGTTGGACGAACAGTTTTCTTTCAACAATCTACTTTCGGTGGAGACGGACATTGTCAAGGCAATGTCATTCCATACTCTGGAACCTTTTTCCTGAATCTTGGTTACGCTACTCTGTATCCTGGTGGTGCCTGGCGGTTCCAGTGTGGAGCGCAGCTGACTCTTGGGCAAGTTGTACTTTTGACCAACAGGATACACTGAACGATTCCGATCTTGTTTCGGAAACGTTAAAATTTCTTTGGACTTTTTACGTGAGATCCAAACGGATCCAAGTATTACCTACTCAGCTATTTCACTTTGTTTGCTCAAACTACTCGACCACATTGTACTCCTACCGGGTACGATTTGGAATCGCTATGCCGTGAGGCAAAGTTTGTCTTGTTCTGTGGATTTGTCGGTGATACTCCGTTATCATCGCTAATCAAGTCTGCTTGCCGATCTCATTCCTCTGGATGTTGTGGTTTTCAACGTGATCCTAGGAATGAATTGTTACCCCAATTTTGTGCCAGTGTGGATTGTCGGCGGAGGTTGACCACCTTCTTGCCACCTGGCATACCGACTGTGACGTGTACCGGTGAGCACCGGAAAAATCGACTTGTAGGCTGACTTTCAGCTACGAGTGCAGCGAAACTGTTGAGTTCTGGTTGTGGTGGTTGTACCACATGTGTGTTGTTGGAATTTGGAATTTCTCTTTGTGTTGACGAAGTACTGTTGTCAACAAAATCTCTTGGGATCTTTCCTAACGATCTACCTGGTTTATCGCCTGATCGAGAAGTGGTTTCCACCATCGATCTTTCCAGGTATTGACCGTATCTCTCTCTCTTACCTTTTATCTTCTGACTACACGTGAGTGGTGGGAGTTGAAGATTTTCAATTTCAGGCACTTTTGCTAAGGATTTCTTTCTGCCTTGTACTTCACCCTGTGGAGCTCTAGTCTTGCTTGTTCGTTGAAGTTACTATACTTTAAGACTCTGCATCGATTATAGGCAATTGAATCGGGCGACGATTAAAACCGTTATCCCCTGCCTAGAATCGATGATCTTTTTGACCAGCTCCGAAGTGCACAGTTTTCTCCAAGATCGATCTGTGGGCTGATTACTGTCAGCTGAAGATCAAGAACTTCGTTGTTTACTTGACCACTTTCTGGACTCGTTACAAGCCTTACGAGTTTTTCTTGTCATACCTTTCGGAATGACAATTGCCCCAGTAACTTTCATGAACTTGATGACTCGAGTACTTCGCCCGTATCTCGACAAGTTCGTGACAATCTTCTTGGTTGACTTTCAGGCGTGTTCCAATTCTGGGGCTGATCTTGCAAAAAGTTTTGCGCATGATTTCGTTGAAGTTTAAGGAGTTTTTAACTTTTGCCAGTTCTGGCCTAATCATGTGTCTTTCTTGGGGCATGTGATTCCTGCGGATTGCATCCTTGTCGATCCCCAGATGGTTACTGTGGCGGGGATTTGGGAGCGACCGCAGAAGTGTTACAAGATTCGAACTTTCTTGGCTTGCTCGGTTTTTACCGACGTTTCGTGGAGGATTTCTCTTCTGTTGCTCTGCCTCTCACGAAACTTGCCAGGAAGAACGTTAACCTTCGTGTGGAACGACGACCGTGAGCAAATTCTCCGATTGCTCAAGTTTGGTCTTACTCCTGTTCTTGTATTAGCACTTTCCAACGACGGCGATACTTTGTGTTCTACAGTGATGCGTCACTGAGCGGGTTGGACTGCGTGCTAATACCGCATGGATGGATAATCTCTCATGCCTTCAGAAAACTGAAACCGCATGAGATGAATTATCATACCCATGATTCGAAGCTTGTTGCCCTTTTATCTTTGCTCCGAAGTTCTAGCGATATTTTTCTCTTTGGTGAGACGTGTAGACCGTACACTGACCACCAAAGTTGAGGTGTCTCTTTTTCCTGGGAGACCTCAATCTCTGTCAAAGGAGTCGGATGTAGCTGATGGGTGACTGCGATTGCACTATCGATTACCACCTCCCGGTAGTGCAAAGGTAGTAACTGGTACCCTCTGTCAAAAGTCCTTCGGACGACTGATTACTCTTCCAGCTAATCGTATCCCTCTTTTGACTAAACTTCGAAGCACTGGTGTCACCTTGAGTTGTGGTGACGTCGGAGCACTGTTTGTCAGCTTTCGGTTTTGACAATTGTCTTCTTCTCCTGCATCCCTTTCGGGGGAACGGCTCGGAGAAGATGTTTTGTGAACAGTTTTGTACTCCAATCTACCTCGTTGTTCTTCCTATGGAAATTTTGGGGACGAAATTTTTATCAGGGGGGTAGATTGTAACATCCCGTTCAAAATTTAACTTATTTTATTCCCGGAGGTGCAAAATGACGATTTTGCCCTTGGTTGACCTTTCGGTTGACTTTTGCGTCGTAACTCGTACGACGCATTCACATGTATTTTCTTAACGTGCTCGTCGATACGAATTCGTAGACGCGAGCCGTACGTCGTTCGGCCTCCGAACGAATATTTTACGAGCGTTGATTTTCGACGTTTCCCGTATTTCAAATTGGGCAGTTTTGGCTTGTTTGGGCTGGGGCCCAATTGTCTGCAGGCCTGTGGCCAATCCCAGATTTCCTGGGATATTTGTTTGGTTTTGTCTCTTGTGGCCGAGCCGCATCTCTTCCTTCTTCCCTCTCTTTGTTCTGCAACCATCCAAGGCAAGCCGTGCCTTCTCCCTACATTTTGGCTTCACCAATCCTCACCAAATCAAACCCAAAACTTGGACTTCATCACCTTGAACACTGCAGCAGTCTTCTTGCTGCCCAGAAACCGACCCAGATTTTTGAGCAATTACTCAAGCCACCCCGTGGCTTGAGTTTGGATTCTTTCTTCTCGGGTTTTCTTCGTGCAAACCTCTTTGGCTTGTTCTTTTGCACTCAAAACCAGTCACTAGAGGTGACTTTGAACCCTGGATGGCCCAGGAAACCATTTCCCAGAAACCTGGGAAATTCTTCACCGTCGAAGTTGATTTTTGCCGACTTCGAAACTGACGATTTGGAGCTCGAGGAAGCTCAAAACCTTCACCAATCCACCTCTGGAGACCTTGGGAACCCAACCCAAGGCCTGGAACTCGTTTTGGCACCGTGAATGGAGGAGCTTGATTTTGGCCGAATCTTCCTCCCCATTTTCATGCCACTTCTGGCCAGTTTTTGGTCCCCAAAATGGTACAATCTTGTTCTCCTCATCTCTAGCTTCATTTTGGTACTTAAATCGTCCAATTTGGACTTAAAACGAAGAAGTTATGAAGCTCTGAAGTTTTTCCAGAAATCCGGCCATTTTTCCAGATTCCGGCAACGGGCGGCGGCGGCGGCGGCGACCGGAATTCTGGCAGGGATGACCGGCGCTGACGTCATCAGACCGGGTTGGACCGGCCTTGCTGACGTCAGCAGACCGGTTCACACCGCCCTTGCTGACGTCACCTTTGACTGAACCGGTTGACCGGCTGACTGGCTCGCGTTGACCGGCTAGCGCGTGAGCCGCGCGTGGAGCCGCGACTCCCGACCTTTGAGCCTCGCGTGAGGGCCCGTGGAAGGTCCTTTTTCGAATCTGTTTTCACGGGGCGACTCGTGACGACGTGTACTACCTCGGGGTAGTACGCATGATCATTTTTGAGGTGTTTTGGACCTCCAAATTGCAAAAGCAAGGGATAGGTTTAATTAGTGACCTTTATGAGTTTAATCATTGTACCGGTGATATCTCATATAGGTGGGGCCTATCTAGAGGACTACCGGGGCTACCCAGGACGGGGTACTTCGACCCGGCTACCTACAGGTGAGTGAGTGGGTCTTTGTTTTGATAAATATATATATACGTATGGTTTTCAACGCTTTCTTTAACTGTTAACGTAGTTGCATATCATTACGTTTGTTGGAGGTAGAACATTCGTACTATATTGCCATGCATGTTTTCATACTGTTGCTCATCAGTAGATGTATACACCCCAGGTATTAGTACTCAGTCTTGTGGCCAGGACTAGCCTTGACGTTTGGAGTAGTCACTACCAGTACCGTTACGCAGCTTTGGATCCATTGTAGGTACTAGCCTGTCTTAGGTTGCACTAGGCAACTCGGACTTGTGTGACGCACTTTGTGCACAGCGCTTAGCGCTAGACTCGCGTCATTGTAGTACTTAGCGTATTTCTTTATACCTAGCTTGTTCCTTGTGGGATTTAGCCCCTTGGGCATGTGTGTTTACATATGGGTGAGCAAATCAGTAAAGATTTATCGGGGAGTACCCGAATGTTTTCGTGATAGTATTTTGAGGTTCATGCCTACGGGTATGACGTATTTTTCTCAAACTATACTTGTTTTCAAACGAGGGGTTACTAGACTTTTGAAAACAACGGTTTTATCAAACTTTGCTTTTTAACCCACTCACCGTTTTATGTTTTGCGCCCCTCCAGGTTAGTTGGCTGGGAGCTTGCGACGTCGATGGCGCGGTGGTATGACAATGTAGGGTTGTTTCTACGCTGTATTTAATTTGTATCCCTCACTCTACTCGCTGTGTATTCTAACAATTCTTCCGCACTCTGTTCTTACTATTTATTCTTCAAATTTTCTATTTGGCTTTCGTCACGCTAACGCGTGTCGGCCATCACCTTCCAACACCTGGCTCGTCCGGGATCAGGATGTGACACTTCAAACCTACATACATTCAAATAACAAAGTCAATTAAATGCAGAAACTAAATTCAAAAGAAAAACATTTTACCATATGATGGTAATATACAAAAACCCATCAGCATTCACGAAATCTCATTACATTGAACAGAAAAACAACCTAATAAAAGGAGGATAGTTAACAATGCTTCCTTCCTTTTATGGGGTTTGCCACACATACTTGTGAGGAATGACACATTCAGTAATACCAACAACAACAAAGCAGTGAATGTGTCATATTACACGTCTTACATTCTTATCCTAAAAAAGTAAAGACGCAACACACTATTCAAACAATCCAAGGAGGACTCAACAAGGAAAAGACTAAGTAGTTGTAGCTTTCTTTTATGCTCCAAGTTATATATGAAGCATGGTTAGTAAACTATTAACTACATAAATGAATACATGGTATTGTGCATACAGATCAACGAATAGAAGAATAGCAAGGAATCAGAGTCCTACCAATAGAATAACAAAGAACGTCTTTAAAAAAATAAAGGAACAACAGAAGACAAAGTTTAAACTAATCACAACTATTTTACATACAGATCAACAAGTCATTCTCGTGTGCCTATATTTTAATATATGACAGACTGAATTGACCAAAAAAAAATATATGACGGACCGATATGTCAACAAGTTTTAGCAAATATACAAATACATCAGCAGTAAAGATTGATTTCCTACATTTATTTGAACACAAGTGAGGCGAATATAGCAAAAATGCTAGTCCAAAAGCTATTTGTTAAACACAGCAATTTGCACCCAACTACACTACAAATCAATATTGAACAAGTCTATTGGAAAAAAAAAAACGAAATGCTGACCCATCTTTCTTATTTCTCCAAATGAAATTCAATCACTTCTTCATAAACAAAAAAACAAAAAAAAACCCTTAATAAGGAACATACAGATAATTTAAAATCAACTGTAAATTTGAATTCGACCCAAACTAAACCTAACCAACAAAATTGAAAGAATTGAAATTACCTGGTGCGGAAGAAGAGAAGCAAATTGTTATTGAAGATTAAAAAATTCGAAGAAGAAGAAAACTAAGAAACGAACTTTGGGAACTAGGCATCGGTCGGAAAATTGGTGAAGGATTTGGGTCGCGCCGTTCAGGGGTTATGTCACACTCCGGACCGGCTCTGCCGTAGCACGATATTATATGCTTTGGGCCACGCCCTCACGGTTTTGTTTCTGAGAACTCACGAGCAACTTCCCAGTAGGTCACCCATCCTAGGATTGCTCTAGCCCAAACTCGCTTAACTTCGGAGTTTCGATGGAATCCGAAGCCAGTGAGCTCCCAAAAGGCCTCATGCTGAATGGATTTGGACATGTACATATAAGGCACATCACCCCCTCTCCGTTGGTCGATGTGGGATGTCACAATCCACCCCACTTAAGGGGAACCAGGCATCCACGCTGGCACATCCGTACCGAACGACAGAGTGGCTCTGATACCATTATGTCACATCTCAAACCGGCTCTGCCGTAGCACGATATTGTCCGCTTTGGGCCACGCCCTCACGATTTTGTTTCTGGGAACTCACGAGCAACTTCCCAGTGGGTCACCCATCATGGGATTGCTTTAGCCCGAACTCGCTTAACTTCAAAGTTCCGATGGAATCCGAAGCCAGTGAGCTCCCAAAAGGCCTCATGCTAAATAGAGTTGGGCACGTACATATAAGGCACATCATCTCCTTTCCGTTGGTCGATATGGGATATCACAATCCACCCCACTTAAGAGGAACCCGGCGTCCGCGCCGGCACATCCGTACCAAACTGGAGAGTGGCTCTGATACCATTTTGTCACACCCCGGACCGACTCTGCCGTAGCACGATATTGTCTGCTTTGGGCCACACCCTCACGGTTTTGTTTCTGGGAACTCTCAAGCAACTTTCCAGTGGGTCACCCATCATGGGATTGCTCTAGCCCGAACTCGCTTAACTTCGGAATTCCGATGGAATCCGAAGCCAGCGAGCTCCCAAAAGGTCTCGTGCTAAATGGAAGTGGGCATGTACATATAAGGCTCATCACCCCCTCTCCGTTTGTCAATGTGAGATGTCACAAGTTAGGATTCGTCAAGCTGGGGGTTGCGAGAGAGGTTTTTGGACAAGGAAGGAAAAAATGCTTACTAAGTCTTCGCAATAACCCAATGATATGGGAGGGCAATTTCATCATTTCAAGTTTTTGCAAAATCCTATTTTGGTCCTATTGGTTTGCATTTTTTTTTATGCAAAATTTTAAGAAAGAAATAAAAAAAATCCAAAACAACATCAATGATGTTTGAACCCAAGACCTTTTTGAAGAAGTCAAAATTCATTTCCAACTCAACTGATTGTATTTGATATATTTGTATCCATAGGAATTAAATTTATATAAATTTAAAAAAAAAATCACAATTTGTAAGTTTAATTTATGATGATTTTTTTTCTTAGTAAGGGTCTGGATTAAATTTTTGCGCAGGGCCCCTGAAATCTCAGGGCCGACCCTGCCTACACTCTAATCAATAAGCTCCTCTCAATGACATTCTAAAACCCTAAACCCAAAATAATCAACTCCAAACCTTGAAGACCTTCTAAAACCCTGAATCCTCAAAGTCAATCCTAGGCTCTAAGGGACCTTATAAAATTTTAAAAGAAATAAGTTTGATAACAAGATGGTAATCTCCCATGTATTTTATTTGATCATAGGCTCACTTGCAATAAAGTTTGTGGCTTACTCTAAAATATTTAATTAAACTTATTATTTTTTATTAAATATGATATTTTTTCTTAAAATCTATGCCCAACTCGGTATTTATTCAACCTGCATGTTCAACTTAATAATAAAGCAGTAGTATTGTTGGTTGTAACAACAACCTTAGCTCTTATTAAATTAATTAGGAGGGTATATATAGGAAGCAAAACTGTGAACAGAAAATTACGTTGTAAACCTATTTAGTTATCAAACAAAGAGAGTTGACTTTCACATTCTTTTTAGCCTTTTATATGCTTTTTCTTTTTAGCCTTTCATATACTTTTCTTTATGTTTTCTATCGTATATTCGTATTGAATAAATCAAACGAGAACAACATACATAGTTAGACATCAATGTTTAGAAAGAAAAAAAAGTGTGTATTTATAATTTTGCGTATAATTTGTTGTCAACTTGAAAACTTAACAATTAAGAGCCAACCTACTTATTCTAAGACTAAAACACTTTTTCTTCTTCTCTTTTATTTTATATACAGTGCTTAATTTATCTTGGGTAGCCACTTAATACTACGGTCTAGTAATATTCTTTTTCAGAAGTAAGTGAGAGGTTTTAGGTTCGATTCTCGCCAAAGGCGAATAAGAACAAAATTATTATGGCTAGCCCATTGTGAAGCTTAGCCCACTCCCCCACTCCTTAATGTAGATAATATCGCATGTATTAAAAAAAATTAACTTGAATAAAGGCAGGGGGTAGGGTAGGGGTAGGTCATGAAATTAATTTAGACTAATTCAGTACTATACATCCAAAGGAATTGAAAGAAATGTAAAGCCAATCTTATAAAAAAAAACTTAAGTTAATAGATTAAACTCATGAGCAACAAATCACATAAGTATTAATATTACAGTATGACAAACACAAGAACCAACCTCACCTATAGTAGCATTCGAAGAAGAAGCCATAGCAAACTTTAAAATAGTGCATCTTCTCTTCTGTTACAAATATTCAATGCTTAACCAAACAATGGGTGTTTTTCTCTAACAACGAAAAGATGTACATTCATCTCATCGGTATCATCAGCTTCAGTGCCCGGATGGAAATGAAAGGTGTTGGAAATATGCCCTGAAAGTCAATCTTTGGAAGAAACTTTTCATGACAGTGCCTGTATGTATGGATAACCCTAAATACAGCAAAAGGGCAAAGTCACTTATTAGGACTATCTCAATAGTTGATATATGTCCAAAATACTGAATCCATGTACAATGGATTGATGGAAGAAGTAATCTAATGATGTTAGACTGCAGAGACCTTCTTCTCATAACCATGATGTTCAAAATGTTCCTGGTCATGGGATTGTCGGAGGGATACTGACAATCCATAGACCAGTACGTACTATGTCAGCTTCAAATGGGAAGGATGGAAAGTCTTAGCCATTCGTGTAGTGACACTATGACAAGTATATAGGTGCTCATTAAGGGAATGAGTTCACTGAATACAATCGAAGGGAGTACTTGCATGGAGGTCTACTCACATGTCAAGCAAGTAACTCCATTGGTTGGAATAATGTAAGTAATCCTTTGACCTGAGACATCATAGTTGTCTTGTGGTTAAGTCCTTGATCTTTGACTATGTCAAAGTCACCCCATCATGAGGGTGTCCACGACATAGTTGGGGTTAAGCTACTTAGCCATGGAGGCAAGTGAATGATCAACAAGGGATCTCTAATCCTCGTTACGAGAGGAAGAATACTCTAAGATATGATTCGGGAATCTTCAGCCGAAGTAGTGAGTGTAGTAATGGAAAGTGTTCCTTTACGACTCAATTGGATCATATAACATGGTATAATCACATTAGGGGTTTGACATGATGAATCCATACCCTAGTAATATGATTGAGAGTATTGCGTTAGAGAAGGATCGAATTACATTGTAATTCCAATTGAATAGGTTCTCCGAACAAAATTCTACATTAGCTTGGGTAGCCATGATATATGTTTAGATGTCACTCATGGCTTGTGGGATCTTATGGATGGTTAAATTAGTAATCATCAAAGAAGATAAAGAGTTAAAATAAGTTTTAATTCACTAGATGATTGGATTAAAACTAATCAATTGGATTGATACCAATCACTTCACTGCCTTGCTAATTAGAACCTAAAATGATTGTACACCGATACACTCTTGTGGTGGAACAACATATGAATGATGGAAATAATTAATTAGATTAATTAAGTGTTATGATTAATTAGAAAGTCTAATGAAATCATAAAGGCGATGAAAGATCGTTATTGGGCTTACTGAAATGTTCGGGTTTATTCGGGCCCATTGGGCCCAAACTCATTTGGCTTTTATTCAAGCATAAGATGACTTGAACTATTAAAAGCCCAAAAGCCCAAACAACACTAAAGGGGCCGGCCTAAAGAGAGAAAGAGAGAGAGTGAGAGAAGAGTCAAAAGTTGACTCACTTCTTCCATATCTATAAATGAAAGTTTAATGAATTAGATTCATTAAGTCTTTGGTGTGTGTTTTCAACCAAAAGAAAAGAAAAATCTCTCTCCCTTTTCTCTCTACACAGCCGGCCACCAAAGGAAAGAGATAGCTACTCATCTCTCTTTCTTTTGGTCATCCATCATCCATTCCACTACTTGGGTGGGTGTGGATCTTTAGAGGTCTTCAACTTTGGAGACTAGAGGAGAACCAAAAGGAACTCCCAATCTTTCAAGGTGGAGGAAGCAAGGAGGGAGGCTAGGCTCAAGGAGTTCCAAGAAGAGAAAGCTTGGAGGTGGTCCATCCGTGGTCTAAAATCTAGATCAAGAGGTATAAAACTACACCTTCACTTTGTTCTTCATTTTTGCTAGATGCATCAAATACAAACCTATGCTTCTTGAAGGGGATTTGCATGACTATGGCTTTGATATTAATGCTTCCGTTGCTTATGCTTATAAATTGAGAATTGTATATGCATGCTAGTAATTAGAAATCCCACATAAATCTCATAATTTCCCTTCAAGTGGTATCAGAGCCAAAGGTTTATATTTGATGTGTCCTTTTGGATTTTATGCATATGGGTTATGATTTTATGTTTGACATAATATTTCTTCATTCTAAATAAGTTTATCTTTTGTTTTTCAATTGTTGAGAAATGTGTTTCAAGAGTTGAAAAAGATTTGCATACAAAAAGTGACACATCCCGATCCCGAACACGCCAGGTGTCGGGAAGTGCTGGCCGACACGCGTTAGGTGACGAAAGCCATTTAGAAAAAATTAAGAATAAATGATAGAATATTGAATTAAACAGTAGTCAGAGTGCATGGAAAGTGCGGGTGGAAGAATTAAAAGAATACACTGCGAGTAGAGTAAGGGATACAAAGTTACTACAAACGTAGAAAATCCCTACATTGTCATACCACCGCTCCATCGACGTCGCAAGCTCCCAGCCAACTAACCTGGAGGGGCGCAAAACATAAAACGGTGAGTGGGTCAAAAAGCAAAGTTTGATAAAACCGTTGTTTTCAAAAGTCTAGTAACCCCTCGTTTGAAAACAAGTATAGTTTGAGAAAATACGTCATACCCGTAGGCATGAACCTCAAAATACTGTCGTGAAAACATGCGGGTACTCCCCGCTAATACTTTACTGATTTGCTCACCCATATGTAAACACACATGCCCAAGGGGCTAAATCCCACAATGAACAAGCTAGGTATAAATGTAATACGCTAAGTACTACATCGACGCGAGTCTCACGCTAAGCGCTGGTGCACAAAGTGCAGTCACACAAGTTCGAGTTGCCTAGTGCAACCTAGAACAGGCTAGTACCTACAATGGATCCAAAGCTGCGTAGCGGTACTGGTAGTGACTACTCCAAACGTCAAGGCTAGTCCTGGCCACAAGACTGAGTATTAATACCTGGGGTGTATACATCTACTGATGAGCAACAGTAAAAAACATGTATGGCAATATAATACGAATGTTCTACCTCCAACATTCGTATATGATATGCAACTACGCTAACAGTTAAAGAAAGCGTTGAAAAACCATACATATATATATATTTCTCAAAACAAAGACCCACTCACTCACTTGTGGGTAGCCGGGTCGAAGTACCCCGTCCTGGGTAACCCCGGTAGTCCTCTGGATAGGCCCCACCTATATGAGAAATCACCAGTACAATGATTAACTCAAAAAGGTAACGAATTAACGAATTAATTGCACCTATCCCTTGCTTTCTCAATTTGGAGATCCAAAACACCTCAAAAATTAAAATGCATACTACCCCGAGGTAGTACACGTCGTCACGAGTAGACCCGTGAAAACAGAATCGAAATTGGACCTCCCACGCGCCCTCACGCGCGGCTCAAACGCGCCAAGCCGCGGCTCCACGCGCAGCTCACGCGCGGCGCCACGCGCGGCTCCACTCGCGGCTCAGCCGAGCCGGTCAGCGCCGGTCTGAACCGGTTCGCTGACGACAGCAAGGCCGGTCCGACCCGGTTTGCTGACGTCATCGCTGACGTCAGCGCCGGTCATCCCTTCCAATTTTCCGGTCGCCGTCGCCATCGCCGGAATCTGGGAAAAATGGCCGGTTTCTGGGTAATTTTTCAAAGCGATTCAAGTACCAAAATGAAGCTAGAGATGAGGAGAACAAGATTTTACCATTTTGGGGGCCAAAAACTGGCCAGAAATGGCCTGAAATTCGAGGGAAAGCCACGGTGCAAAAAGGCCGATCTTGGTTTCTTCGATTCTTGGCCAAACACTGCCATCCAAGGCTCGAGCAAGGTACAATGGACATCCAGGAACTCAATGGTGATGAGTTTGACAAGTTTTGGGCTCGGTATCACCGGCAAAGTCGACGGGAAAAATGTCGGGTTTCGCCGACGGTTTACAAACTTTGGATTCTGGGTTTTTCCTGGAATTGCAGGGTTTGGTTTGTGATAAAGAAAGTCTACAAATTCATTTGGCCAAGAAAAATGGCTCGAGGGAAGGGAGGAGAGGCACGGGGTGCCTTGAGCAAATTTGAAACTTTGTTTTGTTTGGTCTGCACAGAAAAGAAGGGAGGAAGAAGACGGGTCAAAGACAGGGACAAAATCCCAGATTTTGTGGGATAAGGCCACATGGGCCTGCAGACATTTGGGCCCCAGCCCAACAATTGAATTACGGGAAACGTCGAAAATCAACGCCCGTACAAATATTCATTCGGAGTCCGAACGACGTCCCGCTCGCGTCTACGAATTCGTATCGACGAGAACGTTGAGAAAATTCAAGTGGATACGTCGTACGAGTTACGACGCAAAAGGCAACCGAAAGGTCAACCAAGGGGTAAAAACGTCATTTCCCACTTTCGGGAATAAAATAATTTAAAATTTTGAACGGGATGTTACAAAAAGTGTTTTGGATGCATGAATGAAGAGTGAGTTTTTGAACAAAAAATTGGGGCTTTTGACTACATGGGAGGGCACGGTTTTGGGGGAGTATTTTGGCTTGTGTTTGTGTTTTATTTTGATATATACTCACACACTTTTAAGCTAGAAAGTCTAGCCCTTGTCATTTTTGTTTTTGATATTGAAAATCACCAAGAAAGTGCAAATCTTGAAATTGTTTTCATGATTTTGTTCTTGGTGTTCATATTATTATTCTTACTTTATTTTCTATTTTGGGTATGTTTTTTATCTATCAAAATTTGTTTGTAGATTTACACCATCCTAGATTTGACTAGGAAGCCTTACCTTGCCCATACCCAAACCTCACTTTAAAGTCAACAAGGACAAGTTTGTGACAAGGAAAGTATGGCCTCTTACATGTTTGAAAATGTTTGACATTTTTTCCCTCTCCCCATCCCACAACCGGCCATACCCAATGATGGGTCCTTTAGGGGCTCTTTTGCAAATTTAAATATGTTGTATTTACTTTTAAGTATTTGCGGTTTGACCCATAACTTTTAAGTATTTGCATTTTGGCCCCACCTCTTTTGAGAAAAAAAAAATATATTGATATTTATTTTTTGTTTGTAGATTAAACTCATCATACAATTATGCCCATATGTACTAAATCTAATTGATAATTGTTGCATTTCAATTAATTATTTAATGTGATTAAATAGTTAGTAGAATGGTTGACTATGGACATACGCCTTAAAAGATAATTGAGCTACAAGTAAGGCCGACAAATTCAAATTGTTTGAACCTTGGGAATGTGTTTTAATTGCTATTTCAATTGGACCACAACACGTTAGACGTTAATCTTTCTCTCCCTCTTAGTATATGTAATTTGTTGGAATTTGTACAAATCGGTTTGTAATTCTTATTACTTCTTTACCTCTTTAGTTGATTCCCTCTAGTACTAGACTAGAGTTTCTTTAACTATTGGTAAAGATAGATATTAAAAGGGGTTTTTCATGAGATTAAAGATTTGTTGGGTCCAACGCCCTAATTAGCAATGAATGATTGTCTTTCGTTTCTAATGGCTCAATAAAAAACATTTTTAATTGGATTGAAAGCGCGTAATTAAAGTGATACCTTCCCTAGATCTTATTCAACAATGTTGGCTCGTTGTTGAATCAACCTACAATGTCCATAGTCTTCCAAAGAGCCTAAAATAACTAGTATTTGTTATAGGACACAATTTATTGTAATATGATTAAATAAATAAAATGATGAGACATTAAAATCCCTCAACCAACAATCAATATTAAGTTGAAAGCGGAGAGGTGTTTTGAACACTTCTTCGTGGCCTTCCACCATGGTAGGCTCCAATCGTTTATGACTCATACACCGCCTTCACCCTATCATGGGGGAGTGCAAAGTATGTGCTTATACTCAGGAGGGGTCTATTTCAACATTTGATGTGGTAAAGGTAGGATACGAGTATGGCCAACATCGTATCATCGTGAGGTCATACTTGGACCCCTATCCGAACCGGACATGGTGGGTAAAAACTTAACTAAGGGTAATAGTGCCAACATCATATCATTGTGAGGCATTGTTCTCTAGAGGCCAAAGATGGGTAATCACAAGAGGTTGTTGTGAATGGGTAACCGTACCCTCTCATTATTATTTTTGCTAGCCAACATCATATCATTGTGAGGTGGGCTTGGTAATAGTGAGCCTCCCATAATCCACTAGGAGCTTTATTTAAAATCTCCCGGATTCCATTTTGAGGGATATGGGATTTGCTAAAATAGTGGGTTGAGTCATTCGTTTTAAAGACCCAAATCTTTTGGCTTAATCAACAATAAAACTAATTTATTTAATTTTTTTATGTATTTAGATATGGTTGGAAGCACGCTATCAAAGATACTCGACAAGCATTGCCTTGAGGGGTACAATTTCCCATCATGGTACCGTAATATCAAGATTCTCCTAACCTTGGAGAAAATTGTTTACGTACTAGACAAGGCTCCCTCTCACATACCTCTTAGCCACGAGGCCACTGAGGATGAACGTGCTAAGTATGACAAGCACGTTGAGGATGATACACAAGCCAAGTGCTATCTGTTGGCTTCCATGAATGAGGAGCTGCAGAGACAGCATGAGGGAATGGATAGTGCATTCTCCATCATACTCCATCTTAAGGAGTTATATGGTGAAGGGACGCGCAACCGTCGCTTCAGCACTGTCTGTGAACTTGTGAAGACCAAAATGGTCAAGGGAGCCCCAGTGCATCAACATGTACTAAAGATGATTGGACTCATTGAACAATTGGAGAGCCTAGGCACTCCACTTGACAGGGAATTGGCCCAGGACTTCATCTTGGCTTCTCTTTCTGATTCATTCTCGCAGTTTGTCATGAACTACAATATGAATAAGATGGATAGCACTCTCTCTGAATTACTAAACATGTTAGTAACCGCTGAGAAGACTATGAAGAAAGAGAACGTTGTGGGGACTCTAGCAGTAGCCCACAACAAGCCTTCCTCTTCCAAACCTAAGCCGAAAGGCAAAGGCAAAGGAAAGGGGTTGAAGTCATCCACTCCTAAGGCCCAAGGAGGAGTGAAGAAAAAGGCAAAGGAACCCAAAGGGATTTGCCACCACTGTGGAAAAGACGGGCATTGGAAGAGGAATTGCAGGTTATACCTTGCATCTCTGAAGGACAAACCACAAGGTATGGTTATTGTTCTTATCTTCAATTTTAAATGTTAGATCTTCTAATTATTATATTTGATAGAAAATGCTAATCACCTATGCAATTGTATGTAGGTGAAGGAGCCAAGTAGAAGATGGACAAGCAAAGGAAAAATGGAATGAAGAGTTCGGCCATTATTTTGCTATCTACTTAGAAAGTTTGTTAGGCCCTTAAAGATAGTCTTTAAACTTTCTTATTTTGATAAGAACTTATTATGTGGCTTCATATGATGGAAGACCCATTTTTGTGCCTATATAAAGGTATATAATTAGTCTCTAATGTAGGAGCTAATTCTTTTGTATTAAACATTATGAATGTTTGTTTTATCATATCAATGTAATGTGATGGATGCCTTCTACTATATTCAATCCTCTAAGTAGTGTTATGAATTGAATATTGTCTTGTTGAATTCTTGATGAAATACATAAGAAAATTGTTTCTTATATTCGGTTATCACTTATCCACAAACCAAGATCACTCTTGATTCAACTAGTAGTTTTGAACAACTAATTGGACATTCATAAATTGTTTTAAGAAATGTCAAATGTGTTAGTGATCAAACCAAGGATGAAGTGTCTAAATCTATAAAAGGTTTAAAGACCTTAGTCACTTAATAACAAGACATCAACTTAGTGGAGTTGGAACAATAAGCTTAAAGTTATTAAGCTACTCCACAATGTCCTCTACCCGTTTACTTCTGAATTATACACTTTGAATGTATAATGCGATTTCTCATTAAAGTCATGAGAAACAGTGGGAGGTGAGAAAAAGGATATAAACTTAAATATGATTGGTTTATGGTTGTCTAAAATTAATAGTACATTACTATTATTAACGAGCTTATTAATTTTAATTGTTAAAAGGTCTCAAGCTCTTCGAGTCGTTAAAATTCTATGTTGTGTAAACATTCTAAGAATAACTTATGAATGTTGGTTTCGTCAACCCAGCATAAAATGGTTATATGTTGGGATCCATCATTCTCTTTTATGAGAACAAGCTGAATACAAAGCAAATGGACAAGATGATGAAACAAAAGGGAAAAGTTTCAAAATGAGTCACAACATATAGTTTAACAACAAGACAAGCCGATTTCGGCACCTCATGTAACTATAATGCTCTAAGTAGTTTCGATAAAGAATTAAATCAACCACCTATTAGATATGGTTGAATTTCTGTATCCTTAGTGAGGACCACGCTTCCACTAATGATTTAATTAATTCTTATATGACTACTTTAAAAGTCTTAGTATGACTAAAACTTAAAATATGGTGTTTGACACCATATGTTTTAAATGAAAGGACTTGACAGAGCAAGTCACACATTTGGTATTGGATCTAAATCCAGTTTTAATCCAATATTGAGGGATTACTTGAGAAGGAATTCTTTTGTGTAAGTTCGTTTAAATAACTTGTGATTAGCTAGAATTGTTGATTATCCCAAAACTGTTGAGACATCATCGATAAGCTAATGGATCTTAATGATTGTCAATAGATCCAACACAAGTTAGTGGGAGCTATATGCATTCAATTCGAGAAAAATATAAGTGTTATGTTTTTCTTAAAAGTCTCGAATGAATGCTTAGTTACAACAAAATCCATGGGAGTGATGTCATACTTTTGAGCAACATGTAATGAATGAAATCTATTCGATAGACTTAATGAAATACAAATATTGCTCAAAATGACAAATTGTGACACAGTCATTTTGAAGTACAGACTTAAAATGAACTTAATGATACAGCAAGGCTGTCTCAAGAATGTTGTATAGGGTAATTGAATCTCAAACGTTGAAGATTTGAGAAAGTATTTCTATATATGATAGAAAAACTACTTTCATGACCCTTATAAAGAATTTGGCGCAAAATCACAAAAGGGACACAAGTATGGACTTGTTAGATAATATCCAAAGATGAATAACCGTCGAGGTTGTCACTTTAAGATATTGCTATGACGTAGGATCAGAACCGTAGCAACTGATAAAGTATAATTACCTTTGAGAAAGGAATATCAGAGTGAGACTCTAGAAGCGTGCGTTCACTTAGGTTATCAACCAAAGTGAAAATGCCCATTTTTATAAATGGAAGTTCATGATGGATGAAGTACTAATCATATGAATACATCGTTAGTATGGTACTACGATGGTCTCAAGGTTGGAGCAAAGTTTGCATATAGTATGCAAACGAGATATATATATATATATTAAAGTTTTTTGGAAACTGCTTCAAAAGGTGTTTCGAATAGACGGGGTTCACTTAGAACCAATGATTGAATCCAAACCATAAGGTCGTTAGTAGGGTACTGCGACGTAATGGGGCGATAGCTCAAGCCATGGAGTCAATGTCTCATCAAAATATTTGAACACAAAGAAAGAGACAACATTAAATGTTTTTGGAAACATTTAATAAGTAAATCCCTTTTAAGCTAAAAGGATTAATGCATAACATAGTTAACCTACGTGCTCAAGTTCACTCAACAAGCATCTATGAGATGCACTAGTGATTGACTTTAGTGCAAGTGGGAGATTGTTGGAAATATGCCCTGAAAGTCAATCTTTGGAAGAAACTTTTCAGGACAGTGCCTATATGTATGGATAACCCTAAATACAGCAAAAGGGCAAAGTCACTTATTAGGACTATCTCAATAGTTGATATATGTCCAAAATAGTGAATCCATGGACAATGGATTGATGGAAGAAGTAATCTAATGATGTTAGACTGCAGAGACCTTCTTCTCATAACCATGATGTTCAAAATGTTCCTGGTCATGGGATTGTCGGAGGGATACTGACAATCCATAGACCAGTACGTACTATGTCAGCTTCAAATGGGAAGGATGGAAAGTCTTAGCCATTCGTGTAGTGACACTATGACAAGTATATAGGTGCTCATTAAGGGAATGAGTTCACTGAATACAATCGAAGGGAGTACTTGCATGGAGGTCTACTCACATGTCAAGCAAGTAACTCCATTGGTTGGAATAATGTAAGTAATCCTTTGACCTGAGACATCATAGTTGTCTTGTGGTTAAGTCCTTGATCTTTGACTATGTCAAAGTCACCCCGTCATGAGGGTGTCCACGACATAGTTGGGGTTAAGCTACTTAGCCATGGACGCAAGTGAATGATCAACAAGGGATCTCTAATCCTCGTTACGAGAGGAAGAATACTCTAAGATATGATTCGGGAATCTTCGGCCGAAGTAGTGAGTGTAGTAATGGAAAGTGTTCCTTTACGACTCAATTGGATCATATAACATGGTATAATCACATTAGGGGTTTGACATGATGAATCCATACCCTAGTAATATGATTGAGAGTATTGCGTTAGAGAAGGATCGAATTACATTGTAATTCCAATTGAATAGGTTCTCCGAACAAAATTCTACATTAGCTTGGGTAGCCATGATATATGTTTAGATGTCACTCATGGCTTGTGGGATCTTATGGATGGTTAAATTAGTAATCATCAAAGAAGATAAAGAATTAAAATAAGTTTTAATTCACTAGATGATTGGATTAAAACTAATCAATTGGATTGATACCAATCACCTCACTGCCTTGCTAATTAGAACCTAAAATGATTGTACACCGATACACTCTTGTGGTGGAACAACATATGAATGATGGAAATAATTAATTAGATTAATTAAGTGTTATGATTAATTAGAAAGTCTAATGAAATCATAAAGGCGATGAAAGATCGTTATTGGGCTTACTGAAATGTTCGGGTTTATTCGGGCCCATTGGGCCCAAACTCATTTGGCTTTTATTCAAGCATAAGATGACTTGAACTATTAAAAGCCCAAACAACACTAAAGGGGCCGGCCTAAAGAGAGAAAGAGAGAGAGTGAGAGAAGAGTCAAAAGTTGACTCACTTCTTCCATATCTATAAATGAAAGTTTAATGAATTAGATTCATTAAGTCTTTGGTGTGTGTTTTCAACCAAAAGAAAAGAAAAATCTCTCTCCCTTTTCTCTCTACACAGCCGGCCACCAAAGGAAAGAGATAGCTACTCATCTCTCTTTCTTTTGGTCATCCATCATCCATTCCACTACTTGGGTGGGTGTGGATCTTTAGAGGTCTTCAACTTTGGGGACTAGAGGAGAACCAAAAGGAACTCCCAATCTTTCAAGGTGGAGGAAGCAAGGAGGGAGGCTAGGCTCAAGGAGTTCCAAGAAGAGAAAGCTTGGAGGTGGTCCATCCTTGGTCTAAAATCTAGATCAAGAGGTATAAAACTACACCTTCACTTTGTTCTTCATTTTTGCTAGATGCATCAAATACAAACCTATGCTTCTTGAAGGGGATTTGCATGACTATGGCTTTGATATTAATGCTTCCGTTGCTTATGCTTATAAATTGAGAATTGTATATGCATGCTAGTCATTAGAAATCCCACATAAATCTCATAATTTCCCTTCAAAAGGTTCTCAAGGTTTATAGTACATACATTACATTTACGTAATATATATGAAGTAGAATATAAACTGATAAGTGAGAAGTGAAGGCAAGCAGTGGGCTCTTAATTTACATGGCACGGGTACATCGGTGACGTTCCATACTAATAAATAAAGACATATATAAACTTTTATCTACACGTCCTTATTTTATTGACATGAAACGCTACGTAATGGTAAACCGATATCTAATGTAAGTTGTTTTCCTCACCTAGGCTTAACTAGAGAGAATGGTTTGCATGACATGTATACACCGTCACGTGGCATTTCGTACCAATAATATAAAGACACGTGTTAACTTTTTTTTATGTGTCTTTGTATTATTAACACGGTATGTCACCTCGAATTCATGCCAGGTATACTAGCTAGGGAAATATATATATAGGGCCTAGGGGGCGGCATCATGTGTGTGCAGGGAGGCCACCACAGGAACTGAACTGAAGTGAGGAAGTGGGGCCCCACGCAAGTGTTTACTGAGCTGGAAGCCTGCAGGAACTTGAGGGCGTGTGGGACAAAAGATAAAGCAACGCCGTGCATGCATGCGAGCACATGAGCATGACTGCATATATATATATGCATGAGAAGACAGGCATGCATGTGTATAGTTATGAGTTGGTAATAAGTTAGTTAATTACGCTAGAGTGTATCTCTCACTCTCTCTCACTCACCGTTTTTCCCTCTCTTTCTGTCTCTGTTTATCTAATCGTCTTTACCCTCTCGGAGACTTGCGAGAGACTTAAGTCTATGAATCCTCACTCCTCAGACTGAAAATGTGAGACAAACAAACAATCAATGTGTGTATGTCGGAGGGGAGAAAGACTTATATACAACGGATTCACCGTCACGTAGCATTTTTTGTTTAATAATAAATTGTTATGTGCAAATTTTTTTCTGCATAAAAATATATTACTAAATTCATACGTCATGTGAGAGTAAACTTATTTTATATAAATTGTTTCTCGAGAGAGAGAGTGCGAGATGAGTTGGATATGGGCATAAGGCTGGCTGTGGCATATGGAGGAGGAAAAGTAATGGCAAGAAAAGGAATGGAATGGATGGGATTATCACTTTCTTTGGTCAAAGCAATTGGCAGACAGCTGCCCCACTTGCCAGATACCACCTGCCTTCCTCCTCCTTTTTCCCCTTTTAACAACTTTTGCTTCGCAATTGCTCACCTCTATCACTATTTCTACCCCTACATCTTCTGATGTATTGGAACGTACGCAGGAGGATCTTTGACAGTAAATTATGACGATTATAATGTCATTTTATTAAAATAAAGAGTACTAGCTAGTATCCTTCCTTTTATAAAGAGGGAAATAAAAAATATACATCTTTAATTTTGTACACACCACATTTTAATTGTCTATTTTTTTTGTTTGATTATTCAATCTATGGGCAAAGACACAAAAATTAAAAATGTGTATTAGTGCTAATAGATTTACCTATTACCCTCTATTCACTTTTGAGCTTCATACCTTCATATTTCAACATATTTTAGAAGCAAATTTATTCATCACCATAGCTTTCTTGCCACAATTTTATAAAGATATTTTTAGAATCTCCTACCATTATTTTTCAACATTTTTGTAGATCAATCATTTGTCCATTTCAAGATTTGATTAATGTGTTTTAACGACGAATAGCAAAGTCAAAAATTTTAATTTATTTGATTACATGTCATTATTATATATATATATATTTTAAATGTTAATTAATGATTTTCGAATTTGTCCTTTTAGTTGATGAAACTGAAGGAAGAGAATTGGCCATCATACACCGAAGAATTATATAACTTGGCGGTCGGACCGTTTCGCGCTGAATTGTACTGAGGGTGTCATGTGAACGGCGTTAAGTTTGTGGATGCTCAGCGTGATGACAAGTTGTTAACTCAAAATAGTGGGGTCTTCGTTCCGGGTGGTGGCGACAGTGCCGATATTGAGTTTTATGGTAAACTAACAAGTGTTGTACAAGTGCTTTACAAAGACCGATGCCAAGTGATTTTGTTTAAGTGTCATTGGTTTAATACAAATCCAAACAGGAACGAGAGTATTAAGCGAGACGAAGGGTTAGTATCAGTGAACACTAACACACATTGGTACGATGAAGACCCTTACATTTTAGCAACTATGGCGAAACAAATCTTTTATCTTGATGACCCGAAGGCGGGGAATGGTTGGAAAGTTGTGCAAAAAATTCATCACAGAAACATATATGATATTCCTGACGGAGATAATAATGAAGACGACAGCGTCGCTGACCAACAACTTTCATCGCAGATAGATTTTGGTTTGGCAACACCGTTGGATACCAATGTAATCCAAGAACCGCTTGAGGTAGCTGGAATGCCTACAATCGAAATACCGATTGATTCCATTACAATTGACCTCGGTGATCTGCGACGCTACAATCCACATCACCTCGCACAGACCGAGGACAGTGCTGATGAGGAATCATATGCAAGCAGCAAATCTGAACTACCAAGCGAAAATGATGAAAGTGACGACGACGATGTGTATTGTATTTCTGATTCAGACTAAGTTCGGAAGTGCTGAAATTGTATTTCAATAAACATTGTTGGGTACATACAATATTGAAGTTGTAACTTGTAACATTGTCAAATTATTAAGAAGAGACATTGAAACAATAAATTACTTCATTTACCAAGGAAACAAAAAAAAAAAAATGATTTGTAAGTTGCTGTAAAGAATTGCAAATATATCTTAGGCGACGAAACCATATTCGTCGCCCAAAAAATGTTAAGGCGACCAATAACTCTTCGTCGCCCAAACTAAATACTTCGTCGTGAAACTGTCAATAGTTGGGGCAGAATTGTTAAGGGTTTGGGTGACGAATTTTTGTTCGTCGCCTCAACCTAAGAATTAGGATTTGTAACCTGCTGTAAAAAATTGCAAATATATCTTGGGCGACGAACTCACCCAAAGCATCTTAAGGCGACAAATAGTGGTTCGTCGCTTAAACTATTCGTCGCCTAAACTGAATAATTCATCGCCTAAACTGTTAATAATAATTGTTAAACCTGTTAGTATTTAGGGCAGAATTGTTAAGAGTTTGGGCGACGAATTAGTGTTTGTCGCCTCAACCTAAGAATTAGGATTTGTAACCTGCTGTAAAAAATTGCAAATATACCTTGGGCGACGAACGCATATTCGTCGCCCAAAGCATGTTAAGGCGACAAATAGTAGTTTGTCGCTCAAACTATTCGTCGCACAAATTGAATAATTCGTCGCCTAAATTGAATAATTCGTCGCCTAAACTGTTAGTTTGGGCGACGAATGCGTTTTCGTCGCCTTAACCTAAGAATTCCCTAACACTAAAAAATTCGTAATAAGTAATTGAAAAGGGGAAAAAATTTGTAAAAAATATACAAACGCTCGTAACAAGAAGGCCTAAAACTTTCGTTTAGGTGTCATCTCCAAAATCGAACACTAAAAACCATGAAGCCTATATTATTTTTCAACCGTCAATTAACGTTTACATTTACGCTCGATTATTATATCTGTAATTTAATTTTTTCATGCCGGTTATTTTTCGAAACCATGATCTATTACTAACTTCAATAAGATGAACGGTTCAGATCGTTTATATTATGCCTCAATCTTTACAGTTTGGTCAAATTTGTATAGGACGTTATAAATTTTATAGAAACTATATAACATCATCACACTTTTCAATAAACTATGAATATGGGGACAATCTATGAATGATCGGAACTGTTCATCTTATTGCATTAAGTAAAAGATCATTTTTTTTTTTTAAATCGGGATGAAAAAAAAACTACGAATATAATAAGGGAATGTACACGTAAACGTTGATCGACGGTTAAAAAAGAATATAGCCTTCATGATTTCTAGTGTTCATATTTTGGAGATGACACCTTAACGAAAGCTGTAGGCCTTCTCGTTACGAGCGTTTGTGTATTTTTTACAATTTTCCCACTTCTCAATTACTTATTATGAATTTCCCACTGTAAGTTAATTTTTCGTACTACTGGTAATTTGTACACATTTTCTTCAAGATCATTCTGTAGAAACATTACTTCAATACAAAATGAATAAGTCATTATTTAGGAGATCAGAATAACAACGGCGGGTGATAAATTGCTTATCTTTAGGCGACCAAAAACTGTTTCGTTGCCTCAATTGGTTTTGAGCGACGAATTATTCGTCGCCCAAAATCTACAAAGTTTGAGCGACGAATATTTTTCGTTGCCTAAACCTTCAAATTGGCTCCAGGCGCCAAAAATTTTGGTTGATTTTGAAAATTTTTAATCAACTTTTGGGCGACAAATATTTGGGGTTTGAGCGACGAAACAAGTTCGTCGCCCAAAGGCCTCTGGGTTCTTTTCACCCCATGCCTTTTCTTTTTTGTTTCTTTTTCCTTCTTCCTCCATCTGCAGATCCAAATCCCTCCCTTCTGTCGAACCTCAGCCCCAGTCACAAACCTCATCCCCAGTCTCTCACTCTCACTCTGAAACTCTTAGCCTCGGTCTCACTCTAAATCTCTCTCTCACTCTCACTCTGAATCTCTCTCTGACTCAGGACGAATTGAATCTCGAACCAGCTTCAGTCGTCCTCAACGCAGCTTCCCTTACCCTCTCTCGAGGTAGGTTTCAAAGTTTGAATTTTTCTTCTTGATTTTGTACGCTTTGTTAGGAATTTGAGTTAGGATTTGGAATTGAAATTGAAATTGAAATTTGATTTGGGATTTGGAATTGAAATTGATTTGGGTGAGTGCAGTATGTGTGCAGTGTGTGCTGTGTGTGTGCAGTTAGCAATTTATTAGATTTTTTGGTTTATGGACAACAAAATTGAATAATATTGAACTGTGTGTGTGTGCATTCAGTGCTCAGATTGATTTGTTTGTTAGTTTTAGTCTTGCAATTGTCCAGGTTCAGTGCTATGGTACAACCTCTGACTTTTAAACTTTCTTAATATATAAAACTGGAAAAGAAAAATACTGGAGACCAAAACACTGTGTATGCAATATGTGTGTGTGCACTGTGTATGCAGGTTCATTGCTATGCAGTATGTGTGTGTGTAGGGGTGGTTTCGGTTCGGTAACCGAACCGAAATACCGATCCTGAAAACCGATACCGAAATTTCGAGGAGGGGATTTCTAATACCGAAATCGAACCGAAATTTTCGGTATCCCGAAATTTCGGGATACCGAAAATTTCGGTATTAGAAATCCCGAAATGGCCAAAAAATTTTGAGTCCAAATCCATCGAATTGAATTCCTAGAAACCCAAATTCCCAAAACCCCCAAATTCCATGGACTTGAATTTCTCTCCTCCAAATCCCAATTCACCAGCCGCCATTCCCGTCGTCGCCACCCTTTCTTCCCCTTTCGAAAACCCACCTCCGGACCAAGGTGTCCCCAACGGTTCTACCCGGAAGCCCATAAGCCTCTGGCCGGGAATGTACCAGTCGCCGGTGACGAATGCGCTGTGGGAAGCGAGGTCGAAGATCTTCGAGAGGTTCTTTCTAGACCCGCCGAAGGACGGGCCGCCGCAGAGCGAGTTGCTGAACAGAACGCCATCGCAGAGCAGGACGACGATTGTGTACAATTTCTTGACGGATTACATATTGAGGGAGCAGTACAGGGATCCTTGGAACGAGGTTAGGATTGGGAAGTTGCTTGAAGACCTCGATGCCTTAACTGGAACCATTTCTGTGAAGGTAGAAATTTTTTACTGTTTAGTGTAATTGGATTTGTGGATTCTGCTTGAAGTTTGATTACTTGAAATGGGTTTATGATTGTTAGTGTAAAAGATGGGTTCGATCGAATGGCAATGGGGATGGATGGAATGGAAAGGATGGGTTTGATCGGTATTTTTCGACAATTGAGAATCGAATTTCTTCAATTCGGTTCGGTTCGGTATTACCGAATATATAGTAATATCGTCCCGAACTCCGTACCGAAATTTCGGTATTTTTTCGGAATTGGGGACCAAACCAATCGGGGTATTTCGGTTTCGGGATTTTCGGTATTCGGTTCGGTATTTTTCGGTTCAGTTTCAGTATTTCGGTACAAAATTCCCAGCCCTATGTGTGTGTGTGGGTGTGTGTGTGTGTGTGTGTGTGTGTGTGCGCGCGCTGTGTGTGCGCGCGCTGTGTGTGCTGGTGTTGTGTGCGTGTGTCAAGCAAAACAACGAAAAGCCTTTAGGTGGACTTGAAAATAAAATAGCTAACATTGAAAATAGCTAAAATGATACATAGAAAATGCATAGCAGGTAATATGGATAGCAGGAAAGACATAAATAGCTAACATTAACAAATGCATCATATTCCTCCCACCAACCCCAAAGTTCCCTTTAGCATAACCCTTAAGCTGTCTTCTCCCTACAACCCTGCCACCCCATGAAAGAGGAGGCATGCCACATCTTCCCCAATCATTTGGCTTCTTCTCCTCCATATGTCATTTTATTTAACAATTTGTAACTGGCCGAATTTACAGATGTCGGGTTTGATTTCTACACTCCGCCACTCTAGTCCTAGTCCAGCCCCATCACAGTCGGCCGCTCAGGATGTCTCTGAGACGCTAGTCTCATCCACTGCCTCGGTGATGTTTCCTGTAGTGAGTGCTCGTCGGGCTCACCAGCGACAATGTTCCGAGGACAAAGGCCTTGAGGCACCCGAGACTTCCACAATTGACGGCGAGGGCTCGCAGACAGGTAATATACCCTTACCTCTAATCTTTTTCATTTTTGTTCGATTGTTTAATATCGTCTAGTTCATTTCTTCAATGCATGTTCAAACATTTGCTACGATTGTCAATTTTGTTGGAATTTAAGGATATGTTGGAATATGTTGCAATTTAAGGATATGTTGGAATATGTTAGTGACACACCCCACCCTCGATACCCACGTGGATACCGAGTGCGAGCGTGCTGGCCGACACTCGTAAGTGACGAAGCCATTAAATGTAGGGGTGGGAATTTTGTACCGAAATACCGAAACCGTACCGAAAAAAACCGAACCGAATACCGAAAATCCCGATACCGAAATTTCCCGAATTGTTCGGTTACCGATACCGAAAGAATACCGAATTTTCGGTACGGGGATCGGGACCGAATTACCATTATTTCGGTAATACCGAACCGAACCGAAATATATATAATATATTTTAATTATATATATATATATATATATCCTATTAAGTTTTTCGGGGAGGCACCTAATTCTTGTTAAAGATATTAGGGTTTTCTGTTATTGCTTGTTCTTCTTTGGTTCTAACAATTCTGACCTAAAACCCTCCCCTCCCCTCTTCCTCCCCTCGATTTTGTTTTAGCTGCCTCCCTCCCTCGTTCAGTCAATCCTCCTCTCACCCGCCATTGAAGCTCCGCTGCCAAGGCATAGGGTAGAATCTTCTCCCTATTCATAGTGATATGGCGAGGTGAAAGGCTTTGCTTGTTGGAAATATGCCCTGAAAGTCAATCTTTGGAAGAAACTTTTCAGGACATTGACTGTATATATGGATAACCCTAAATACAGCAAAAGGGCAAAGTCACTTATTAGGACAATCTCAATAGTTGATATATGTCCAAATAGTGAATCCATGGACAATGGATTGATGGAAGAAGTAATCTAATGAAGTTAGACTGTAGAGACCTTCTTCTCATAACCATGATGTTCAAAATGTTCCTGGTCATGGGATTGTCGGAGGGATACTGACAATCCATAGACCAGTACGTACTATGTCAGCTTCAAATGGGAAGGATGGAAAGTCTCAGCCATTCGTGTAATGACACTATGACAAGTATGTAGGTGCTCATTGAGGGAATGAGTTCACTGAATACAATCAAAAGGGAGTACTTGCATGGAGGTCTACTCACATGTCAAGCAAGTAACTCCATTGATTGGAATATGTAAGTAATCCTTTGACCTGAGACATCATAGTTGTCTTGTGGTTAAGTCCTTAATCTTTGATTATGTCAAAGTCACCCCAATATGGAGGGTGTCCACGGCATAGTTGGGGTTAAGCTACTTAGCCATGAAGGCAAGTGAATGGTCAACAAGGGATCTCTAATCCTCGTTACGAGAGGAAGAATACTCTAAGATATGATTCGGGAATCTTCGGCCGAAGTAGTGAGTGTAGTGATGGAAAGTGTTCCTTTACGACTCAATTGAATCATATAACATGATATAATCACATTAGGGGTTTGACATTACGTATCCATACCCTAGTAATGTGATTGAGAGTATTGTATTAGAGAAGGATCAAATTACATTGTAATTCCAATTGAATAGGTTCTCCGAACAAACTTCTTAATTAGCTTGGGTAGCCATGATATATGTGTAGTGTGTCACTCATGGTTTGTGGGATCTTGTGGATGATTAAGTAGTAATCATCAAAGAAGATAAAGAATTAAAATAAGTTTTAATTCACTAGATGATTGGATAAAACAAATCAATTGGATTGATACCAATCACCTCACTGCCTTGCTAATTAGAACCTAAACCGATTGTACACCAAAACAGTATAGTGGTGGATCAACACGTGAATGATGGAAAATAATCCTTTGGATTAATTGAGTGTTATGATTAATTAGAAAGTCTAAGAAAATCATAGAAGCGATAAAAGATCGCTTTGGGCTTAATGAAATAAGTTCGGGTTAATCTGGGCCCATTGGGCCCTAACCTCTTTGGCCTTTTATTCAAGCATAAGATGACTTGAAATTGTAAAAGCCCAAAAGCCCAAACAACACCCCTATAGCCGGCCATGAAGGAGAGAGAGTGAGTGGAGTCAATTGTTGACTCACTTCTTTTATATATGTGGAAAGTTTATTGAAACTTACACAAGTTATTCCACACCATACTTCACACCATAACTTGTTATGGCTTTGTGATTGAGTTGGTTAACAAAAGAAACAAAAATCTCTCCCTTTCCTCACTCATACACAGCCGGCCATACCCAAAGGAGAGAGAGCTACACTTCTCTCTTCTCTTGGAGATCCATCATCCATTCCATCACTTGGTGGGTGTGGATCCTTAGAGGTCTTCAACTTTGGGGACTAGGAGAATCTAGAAGAGTTCTATTTGGTCAAGGTGGAGCAAGCAAGGAGGGAGGCTAGGCTCAAGGAGTTCCAAGAAGAGAAAGCTTGGAGGTGGTCCATCCTTGGTCTAAAAGCTAGATCAAGAGGTATAAGACTACACCTTCACTTTGTTCTTCAATTTTAGTAGATGCATCAAATACAAACCTATGCTTCTTGAAGGGGATTTGCATGACTATTGCTTTGATATAATTGCTTCCGTTGCTCATGCATATAAATTTCGAATTGTATATGCATGCTAGTCATTAGAAATCCCATATAAATCTCATAATTTCCCTTCATTGCTCTGCTATTTCGAGTTAGTGGATCAAACCCCAAAACTGAAACAAGGTTTAATTGGCAACCAATGAACGAGTGAAGGCGAACACAGGCTCGATCTCATCGATTAGGTAAACATAATCCTCTCTCTCTCTTCTCTTCCATCGTTGAACCCATTTCAATTTTGGGGTTTAAATTAGGGTTTGAATTAATCCTCTAAATTTCAGTTTTGGGGTTTGAATTAGTTTCAGTTTTGGGGTTTGAATTAAGGTTCTAATTTTAATTATTATTATGCGATCCATGAAGCAATTTCAGTTATTGGGGTTTGATTGGCAACTAATTATATGATTAATGCTGTGATTGATATGTATATATGTATCAGTGCATTGCATCGGTAATCGATGGAGGCTGCTGGTGATATCAGTGCTTGCGAGGCACATCAACCTTGGGCCGGAGGCGAGTTTTCGAAAGGGGAAGAAAGGGTGGCGACGACGGGAATGGCGGCTGGTGAATTGGGATTTGGAGGAGAGAAATTCAAGTCCATGGAATTTGGGAGGTTTTGGGAATTTGGGTTTCTGGGAATTCAATTCGATGGATTTGGACTCAAAATTTTTTGGCCATTTCCGGATTTCTAATACCGAAACCGAACCGAAATGTTCGGGATACCGAAAATTTCGATTCGGTTTCGGTATTAAAAATCTCCTCCCCGAAATTTCGGTATCGGTTTTCGGGATCGGTGTTTCGGTTCGGTTACCGAACCGAAACCACCCCTGATTAAATGCATGACAACACTTAGTGTAACCAAAATTAAATTGTAACACGCGCCAGCGCCTGGCGACACGTGCCAGCGCGTACCGGCGCCTGCCAGCGCGTGGCCGGCGCGTGAAGCCACCTCCCGGCGCGTGGCGGCGCGTCCGACCGTTTCCCGGCGCGTACGGCGGCGCCGGCGGCGGTGGACGGCGGCGGTAGGGTTTTCGGGCTCCGGAAATCATTTTTCGAGCCCGTTTTCGCTAAAATAGTATTATTTTTGGGGTATTTTTCTATAGGGCCTATTTTAATTTATTTTAGGGAAGTTCTAATTTGTTCCCTAATATTAAATAGGTAATTCTTCGACTCTGCACACCGAGGAGGGCAACACCGAGGGAGATTTCACTCCCGATCACCTGTGAGTGGACTTTTGCTTTATTAAATGGATTTTATGTTAAATTGAATATGATTTTGACTATAAATGGTTTTAAATGGCTTTGAGGCATGTTTATTTATATATATTTATTAAAATATATATATACTTGTTGACAATTATTTATGCAACCGTATTTGTTCTATTTATGGTATATATATTGGGAAATGGATTTAATTGGTGATTGGGATTATTTATCAAGTACGATTATATGATATGAAATGGGTTATACTTCGATATCACTTTTGCATAAATATTAAATGATATTTTATTATATGGTTTTGAGGGAAATATTTATTTATGCAATACTTGATATTTGGGAATTATGAATGGGATTTTGGCTCCTATATCTATACACATGAGTATGTATGTATGTTTTCAAACACACTTGGTATGCTTTCACTACGTTGTAGTACCGTTCTCATGGCCATAGGACAGTTCTCACATGTATGGGTCACACGCACTGTACTCCAGGGGTATTGTCCGGTGAATACCTTAGTGCAAGCTTGTCTTACGTTTATTGTTGTTTATGGGTAAAAGGCCCCACTACGTAAGGACTCGGGTGTGACGCGCTGCGGCGCCAGGACTTACATGTGTGTGGTACTAGGAGTACAAATGATTGGATAACGTATTGGACTTGTACGGTGATTGAGAGGCTGTTCCTCAACCCGTACATGGGTGATCGCGCATATACCCTGTGTTGGTTTTTTCCTTATATATATATATATTGACGGAAATATGAACTGTGATTTATTGTTATCGTACCTTTTGATATATTACAGTATACTTTTAAAGTATCTTTCGAACTATACTATGATAGTATATTTCTACAACTACTGGTTTTCAAACAGGGGGTTAGTACATTGAAAAAAGAAAGGTTTGTGAAAACTTTTATTTTTGTCCACTCACACTTTTGTTTTTGCGCCCCCTTCAGGACATAGTGATAGTGCATCCGGCGCAGTCGAGGATTTTGCGTGGCAGCTTTGATTATCCATCCCGACCATGTAGGGATCTATCTTTCTTTCAGTTTCTATAATAATATCCATCCCTGTTATGGATAGAGATTCTAGGAACTCAGTTTATTATTTGTTTCCGCTGTTTCAAAATTAAGGGGTTTGCCTTTTCTATTGGATTGGATCAAAAACAATTCTTGAATGAGGTATTCAACTCCAGGGATGAATCGAAAAAGAAATCTTTATTGGTTCTACCTCCTATTTTTTATGAAGAGAATGAATCTTTTTATCGAAGGATCAGAAAAAAATGGGTCCGGACTACGCTCTGAACCATATGCATATTGACATGGAGTTTTGTAACTTTAATACAATTTAATTTTGGTTACACTAAGTGTTGTGATGCATTTAATGGCTTCGTCACTTACGAGTGTCGGCCAGCACGCTCGCACTCGGTATCCACGTGGGTATCGAGGGTGGGGTGTGTCAGTTAGAATTTAAGAATATTTTGGAATATGCTAGAATTGTCAAATATGTTGGAATATGTTAGAATTTAAGAATATTTTGGAATATGCTAGAATTGTCAAATATGTTGGAATATGTTGGATATGTTGGATATGTTGGAATTGTGTGGATGTGGATATGTTAGATTTATTATTTGCAGGTTATGGGAAATGTTAGACTTTTAGGGGAGGTTCTGCCAAATTTTCCGTGCAGTTTTAAGATGACGTTTTAACCTTGAATTTCTTCTTCGTTTTTTCAGGGAAGAAAAATACCCGGGGCCCTTGCAGACAGTTGAAGTCTGCGGGGATCACACGGGCGACTAATGAAAAGATCGGCGTCACCTTTTCTGAGGAACAGAATGGTTCGGACACATCTGACTAGCACAACACCCTAGTCATGGAGGTAGGGGTGATATTGCGTGCCCATTGCCCTATGCAATGGAAATCATGGCAATTTGTCCCAGATGAAACGAAGGCGGCAATGTGGCACGAGCTGTCGGTGAGTGTATTCCATACTTTCTACTACTTTTTTTAATGAAGTCCAATATTTTGTATATTTTAATAATATTGTTTTATATTTGCAGGTCAACTTTAAGACTACGGACCTTGATGCCAAACGGATAAACTACATAGACAAGCTCTTCAAAGAGCAGTACAAAGAGTGGAAGGCCGACCTCCACAAAGTTTTCAAGTTGTATTCGGACCCAGAGATTGCTTTAGCCCGAGGATGCCCTAAGGAGTTGAAGGAGAGGCCTGAAGATTGGGAATGGTTATGTAACCAATTAATATATGCACTAACAAATATATATTATTTAACTCAACTTTTTTGGTTCAACAGACCCGTTCTTGAGCCAATAAGATAAATAGGTCGAAAAAGGTACTTAATCACCACTCTGGTTCGATGCCCTTTGGCTATAGACTGGCTAAACGACGACAGGTAAAACTTTACATTTTTTTATTTTTAATATAATTTAATATTTCTGAATTTTAAATTTTAACCTTTTTTTTTTTAGCAAGGTGCGAAGTTTCCGGAGATTGACATATTCGAGGAAGTTTATGTTTGCCCCGGTGATGAGACTGCTCAGCAGCTCCATGTAAGTTTCTTTAATTACCTATTAATTTTCTTTTATAATTATTATAAACAATAATATATATTTTCTTATTACAGGCCACTATGGTGGAGAAGAGCAATGCTCATCTCGAATAAGTGGCATCGCAGCTTCCCCCCGAGACCCCTATGGAGGACGTCACTCCAATTGAGGATGTTGGTCTTCGTATACTAACGGAGACGCTAGACCAGACCCTTGGTCCTAAGCCTGGTAGGGTTTACCGGGGGATGGGGAAAGCGTGACTTCGAGAGAAGGGTGCCTCATCTTCTAACAACAATTCAGAAGAGGTCACCTCGTTGAAGGCAAAAGTTGAAAACCTGGAGCAGAAGCTCGGATGAGCCAAATCTTACACGCCCTCCAATTGTCTAGCATTCCAATTGTCTAGCATTCCATTCAATATGCCATCATTTGATTCTCAGCCCCCTCAGTAGTTACTTCGTTTTAAGATTTTAATTTATTTTTATTATTAAATATTGTGTACGTACATTTCTTTATATAATCAAATTTGTTTTTTACATTGTTTATTATATTGTACTGTCTTTTAAATACCAATTAATTAAGGAAAAAAAATCAAAAAATTTAAAAAATATATTAATGAATAAAAAAATTAAATAAATAAAATTAAAAAATAAAATAAATAAATATTTTGGGCTACGAAAAATTTTCGTCGCTTAAAGTTTGACAATAACTTTGGGCGACGAAATATGTCGTCGCCTAATGTTTTGCCCCAACGAAACAATAATTATTTCGTTGCCTAAACTCGATTGCCACACATATTTTTGTCGCCTTCAATCGTCGCTCGAACGTGGATAGGGCGACAAACGTATATCCTTCGTCGCCCACATGTTTGGTCGATGGACTTTGAGCGACGAATTGTGGGCGACGAAGTATTGGTCGCCCAAAAGTTTAGGCGACGAAATATGACTTTGGGCGACGAAATTTTTTTTGTTGCCCAAGTACCTTTTTGTACTAGTGCTCCCAAACGAAGTTCTTGTTCAAAGATTCCATCTCTTCCATCATAGCACCGATCCAACTTTCCCCATCTTTACTTTCAACTGCTTCCTGGAATGTGATTGGATCACATTCACTAACATTCAAAGCATAGTGAGCTTCGTCTTCTTTCCATCCATACATTGAGGAGGTTTGATGGTTCTTTTGGGCTTAGACGTGGCTATGCTGATGGGAGGCTCCACATGAGCTTCAACCTCTTGTTGAGTTTGTTGTTGATGCCCAATATCTTCAACCTCTTCATCAGACTCCACCTGTTCGGTTTCAAACTCCACTTGAACTGGATTTTCTTACCTGACCTTTTTTTTGAAGGGAAATTTGCGGATTAACCGAGTTCATTAAGCAACATCATTAAGCATGCATTTAACAATTAAAGGCGGAAACATGCTTCTATGCACTTAAAACAAAACTTTACCCAAGAAAATTCAAAGCCTAGTAGATATGGTGAACCAAGACTCAAATCAAAACAAATTTTGAGTTGAGAAATCAAATACCTTTGTAGATTCCTCTTTGCATAAGCAAAGGCTAATCACCCATGGAGAGGGTCTTCATTCCAAGCTTCTTTGCTCCATGAACATTTTCGAAGGATGATCAAAGAATTGGTTTCTCCAAGTACCCAAAGTAGGGGACCTCTAAGTCTCTTCACCAAGGAGAGTCTTGATGAGAAGATGAGTGCCTTAGAGTGAGTGAGATTGCTAGCCCTACTCCTCTATGGTAGCCGGCCTCTTTGAGAGAAGGGAGCATTTTCATGCTCACCAATTCTCCCAAAAGAAAACCTCTATGTGTGAAATGTTATAAACTTGTTTTATATCATTTCCATAATGTAATGGCAAACTTGCAATTAAAGCAAGTTTGCTACACATTCTCAAATGGCCGGCCATGTGGGTTCATTGGGCTCTTTGGGCCCTAATGTAATTAGTCATTAAGTTGTCATACAACTTAAGTCAATGGGCTTGACGTTCAAGCCCATTGGGCCTTTGAAGCTCAAAACTAACCCGAGGTCTATAACGAACTTATTCGTTGATTAATTAACATATTAATTAATCTCTGCCATAAATAATTAAACCATTTAATTATTTCTTACCATCTCCATTCTACTATCAAACTCTACCTTATGGTGTGCGATCCATTAGGTTCCTTTTTAGCAGGCATAAAGGAGGATTAGAACTCTTTTTCAGAATCATTTGTGAATTGAAACTTACTTTCAATTCCCCTCCCTTAGTGATCATGCAATCTTTAGGGCTACCACAAACCATGAGGACACTCTAGCGCATGTCATGGCTACCGAAGGAAAAATTGCGATTAACCGAGTCTATTACAACATCATTAAGCATGCATTTAACAATTAAAAGGCGGAAACATGCTTCTATGCACTTAAAACGAAACTTAACCCAAGAAATTCAAAGCTCTAGTAGATATGGTGAACCAAGAATAAACTCAAGCACAATTTGAGTTGTGAAATCTTATACCTTGTAGATTCCTCTTTGCCTAAGCAAAGGCTAATCACCCATATGGAGAGGGCCTTTCATTCCTTGCTTCTTTGCTCCATGAACAATTTCGAAGGATGATCAAAGAATTGGTTTCTCCAAGTTCCCAAAGTAGGGAACCTCTAAGTTTCTTCACCAAGGAGAGTCTTGATGAGAAGATGAGTGTCCTGTAGGAAATAGATTGCTAGCCAAATTCCCCTAGGAGCTAGCCTCTTGAGAGAAGAGACATTTCATGCCTTGAATCATTCTCACAAAAAAGAAAAACCCTTAAGTTGAAAATACTACAAAGTTTCCTTTCTTGCCTCCATAATGTAGTGGCAAACTTGCACAAAGTTTGCTATACATTCCCTTATAGTCACATATTGCTCCTTTTGAGCTATTGGGCCCACCTATTATTAGCCATTAAGTTGTCATACAACTTGTCAATGGGCTTGACGTTCAAGCCCATTGGGCCTTGAAGCCTCAAAACAACCCGAGGTCTTTAACGAACTTATTCGCTTGATTAATTAACATATTAACTAATCTCTGCCATAAATAATTAAACCATTTAATTATTCTTACTCATCTCCATTCTTTGCATCAAACTCTACCTACACTTATCCATTAGGTTCCTTTAGCGAGGCAAAGGAGGATTAGAACTCTTTCAAATCAATTCCGAATTGAAACATACTTTCACTCCTTCCCTTAAGTGATTATACACTTATAGGGGCATCCACAAACCATGAGTGACACCTAGCAAATATGTCATGGCTACCCAAGCTAATCGAAGAGGTGGAGAAACCTATTCGCTAGGATTGCAATGCAATACGGTCCTTCTCTAATACAAATTTACTCTCACTACATTGTTTGGTTTGATAGTTTATTCATGTCTACTATCCAATGTGATTTCCTTTTACTTATATGATTACCTTGAATATGATTTGGGAAATCCACTTCCTCAAATCTTATTCATACTCCGCCGCGTAGATTCTTAATCATATCTTAGAGTATTCTCCTCAAACCGTTTGAAGGTTAGAGATCCCTTGCTGGCGCATTCACTTGCCTCCATGGCTAAGTAGCTTAAATCCATAACGATGTCAGCGTGACACTTTCTATTGGGTGCCTTTTATATAATCAAAGATTAAGGACCTCACCACAGTTGATAATCGTGTGATGCCTCAGTCAAAGGACTAATTTGCATTATCCCAACTATGAGTTCTCATGTGACATGATCATGAAAACTCATCGTTGATCGCGTCAAAGGAACTCATTCCTATTGAGCACCTACATGTTTATCTTGATGTCACTTACACCAATGACTCGAGACTAGCCACTCTCCCCGAGAGAAGATATAACATGTACTGATCTTAACGTGACCGTCAATGCCCAATTGACAACTTAAGGACGTGTGAACGCTAGGATATACAATGAATGAGAATGGTCTCATGAACCTAACTTGTTTAGATTACATTCTCATAAGCACATATTCCCTTGGACTTATTGTTTAAGCATACAACATTTATATGAGACTACTTTAAACAATAATCTATGCCCTTTATATTAAACTAAATTAGTTTAACATTTGAAATGTCCGTAAAGTATCATCATATGATTGGTTTTAGGGCACATTTCCAACATACCCAAGCTAATCGAAGAGGTGGAGAAACCTATTCGCTAGGATTGCAATGCACACGGTCCTTCTCTAATACAATACTCGACCACATTGTTTGGTCGGATAGTTTATTCATGTCTTACTTATCCACGTGATTCCATTACTTATGTGATTATCTTGAATATGATTGGGAAACGACTTCCCAAATCTCATTCATACTCGCCGAGATTCTAATCATATCATAGAGTATTCTCCTCAAAAACCGCTTGAAGGTTAGAGATCCCTTGTTGCGCATTCACTTGCCTCCATGGCTAAGAGCTTAACCCCAACGATGCCGTGACACCTCATGGGGTGCCTTTGACATAATCAAAGATTAAGGACCTCACCACAAGACAACCGTGACGCCTCAGTCAAAGGACTAATTTGTATTATCCCAACTATGAGTTCTCATGTGACATGATCATGAAAACTCATCGCTGATCGCGTTCGCTGAACTCATTCCATATTGAGCACCTACATGCTTGTCTTGGTGTCAGTTACACCAATGACTCGAGACTAGTCACTCTCCCTGAGAGAAGACATAACATGTACTGATCTTAACGGACTGTCAATGCCCAATTGGCAGTCCTATTCATCAGGAACGTTTAGGATATGTCTATGATCGAGAATGGTCTCATGAACCTAACTTGTTTAGATTACATTCTACTAAGCACATATTCCTTGGACTTATTGTTTAAGCATATAACATTTATATGAGACTACTATAAACAATAATCTATGCCCTTTATATTAAACTAAATTAGTTTAACATTTGAAATGTCCGTAAAGTATCATCATATGATTGGTTTTAGGGCACATTTCCAACATTTTTTGAAGACAACTTCTATTGATTTTCCTATAACTTTCTCACCCCCATCTATTTTCTTGACTTCTCTCATAGGCATGATCTTCTCATGAAACACAACATCCCTACTTAAGAATTTCTTCCGATTCACTAGATCCCAAAGCTTATACCCCTTGATACCTTTCTCAAAGCCGAGAAAAATACACTATTGTGACTTAGGTTTAAGCTTTGTACGCTCATTACGGGGAATTAAAGCATATGCACTACATCCAAAAACTTTTAAATTGGAATAATCAACTGACTTACCCGACCACACCTCTTCTGCACACTTGAAATCAAGTATCCTCAATGGTGACCAGTTAACCAAATAACAAGCATAGTTAACCGCTTATGCTAAAAAAGATTCGGGCAGCCCATCATGAATTCTCATGCACCTCTCCCTCTCTATGAGAGTCCGGTTCATCCTTTTCGCTGCTTCGTTTTGTTGAGGGGTCTTATTGACTGTGAAGTGTCTAGTGATCCCTTCATCCTTGCATAACTTGAGAAACAAGCCATCTCTATATTCTCCTCCATTGTCACTCTTTAAGTACCGGACATTTCTACCCGTTTGATTCTTTACTTCCGCCTTCCACTCCTTGAATTTGGTGAAGACCTCAAATTTCTGCCTCATGAAGTAGACACAAACCTTCCTTGAAAAAATCATCTAGAAAAATAACAAAAAACAAACCCTGCCTTTAAACATAGTCGGCAAAGGACCCTAAACATCCAAGTGAATATAATCCAGCAGACCGGTGCTCTTGTTCTCCTTATCCGCTATTTTGAAAGACACCTTCCTTGGGATCCCTAGATTTTGATCTTCCCCGATTGTTTTGCTTCCCATCACGCTTCCGTTTTGATCAGCCCCTCTCACTACTAGACACTTTTGCATAGAGTCCATCCGCCTGAGAGTCTTTTGTGCCCTTTTTCATCTTAACTTGACCGATGAGATGTTGCACAACTTCATTGAATTTCAACTCATCTTTGCCAAACATTAGTGTCGTCCTCATATTCTCGAAGGACAATGGAAGAGATATAAGAAGAAGAAAGGCTTTGTTTTCATCCTTATATGTGTCTCCCAATCGAAGCGATTTCGCAATCAACTTATTAAATCTGTTTAGATGCCCCATGAGATCTTCACCCTCCTTCATCCTTAGAGTGAAGAGCTCAACCTTTTAAAAAAGTCTGCTTGTCAAGATATGACCCGCATAAAGTTCCTATAGACGTTCCAACAATTGTTTTGTGGTTTTGGTTCCTGATACTGCATTGAATAACACCTCGTCCTATAGATGTGATTTAATCGAACTCATAGCCCTTTCATCAAGGCTATTCCACTCATTCTGCTTCATAGTTTCAGGCTTCTCCCCATCCAAAACTATCTTCAAACCATGCTGGATGAGTACGTTCTTCATTCTTCTTTGCAAAAGTGTGAAATTATCCCTGTCAATGAACGGTTTCATGTCGACTTTTATGTTCCCCACGCTTGTGTCCACGGTTGTGTGGATCTTGTCATCTGCCATCTCAAATGTAGTACTGATGTCCTAACCTGGCAGCTTTGATACTAGTTTGTTGTACAAAAGCGCTCTTTGGGATCTTATTTTCGATGGACTTTGATAACTCACACAATCAATCAAACAAGAAGAATAAACAAACAACCAAAACACCAAATGAAAAAGTAGATGCATGACAAGAACACAAAGAATTATGGTGGTTCAGCGAATCGTGCCTAAGTCTACTCCGGTGTTACTCGAGATATGTCACTAGTATGAAAAACCCCTTCAGTTACAAGAAAACCCCTTTTGGTTTTGCAAACCCTAGTTCTTGGTATCTCACACCCCTCACAATCTCTCAAAATGTTTCCCTTGTAATGCTTATGTCTCTCGTACAAAGAATAAAACCCTAAAGTCCTATTTATATGTATAGGCTTTAGTTACAAGAAAGGAATCCCAATAAAACCCTAAAACCTACTCTAAATAGGCTTTGAATACGCGAAACAAAAAAAATAGGAAACGCGACAAACCGATCTATTGGTTGGCCAGACCGATCGATTGCCCAGATCAACAATTCCTCTCATTGTGCTGCTTCTATGCGCTACTTGTTTCTGCTCCTACCAATCAATCGCTTGATTGATCGCCCGTTCTAAAAACTCCTTCACACTTTAGGTAGTGAGCCAACTCACAACAGTCATCAAGTACCTAAAACATTTATAATCAATACTCAACATCTAGTATATATGTTGATCTGGTACAATATAACAAAAATAAATATACAACCTAAATGACTTGTTCATCTTATCACAACGAAAAATAAGTACTCAACATCTAGAGCTTGTTTTTTTTTTTTTCCGAAAAAAGAATTCTTCCACTTCTTATTCTTCTTCACTATTTTCTTTTCTCTTTTTCCTCTAACATAATAGTTATATATTTATTTCTTACTGCTGCCAATGCTTAACAATTTAGAAGAGAGGTAAATGCTCCATCTGCAATAACCAACACCAAAACGTATGAAATCTTCCTGTATCAAAAACTAACAAAGAGGTAAGTCATCCATCTTCATTAACCGAAATGTACAATTCTTCTCATTTCAACTGTAATCTGATCATCATCTATTTAGAAATAGAACAAACTTTTAACAAACTACTGATCGAGGCCAAATGTATCCAATTAGAAAAAACTAAAATATACATGAAATCTAACCGACGTCGGAACCCGTTCGTTCAAACTCGAACCCGTTCGTTCAAACCGACGTCGGAACGGTTTAGGCAAACTGTCCGTCCATTTTCTGTGCAAACCAGACCAAGGTAAGCCTCGAGACCATTACCATTGGCTTTGTTGGATTGAGTAGGTTCAATTTGATATAAAGTACGTCAAATTTGGTGCAGTATTGAAGGAGAACGGAATTAGGGTTTCCCGAAGTTTTCCGGCCAATTTCAGGCCATCTCCGGCCACTTTTCCGGCCTCAAATAGGTACAAAAATATTCTACTCCTCAATACCTTCAATTTGATATATGGCACGTCAATTTTGGACAAAGAATGAAGAAGATACGAATTTTTGAAGTTTGGGACATAATCGGTATTAAAATTCCCAGATTCCGGCGAACCAGACGGCGGCGGCCGGCGGTGGAGCTCTGGCGACCGGCGAGAGGAAGGAGGAGAGGGAATATTCCGTTAACGGTAACGGAATATTCCTAACGGCAGGGGAATATTCCTAACGGCGAAGGTATATTCCGTTAAACTTAACGGTGCTGACGTCAGTAGCCGCGTGGGGCGCGTGGCTGACGTCAGCAGCGCGTGGGGTGACGTCAGCAGGGCGCGTGGGGCGCGTGACGCGCGTGGGGGACACGCGCCAGCGCGTGGGACCACGTGCCAGCGCGTGGCGACACGTGCAGGCGCGTGGCGACACGTGCCAGCACGTGAAGCCACTCGTCAGCGCGTGGCCGGCGCGTGAAATGGTTTTCCGGCTCGTGGGGGCGCGTCCGGGGGTTTCCCGGCGCGTGCAGGCGCGTGAGACCACTTCCCGGCGCGTGGAGTGGTTTTCCGACCGTTTCCCGGCGCGTGGCGGCGCTTGCGGCGGCGCCGGCGGCGGTGGACGGCGGCGGTAGGATTTTCGGGTCCCGGAATTCATTTTTCGAGCCCGTTTTCGCTAAAATATTCATATTTTTGGGGGGATTCTTTTAAGGCCTATTTTTTAATTATTTTGTTGGGAAGTTCTAATTTATCCCCTAACTTTAAATAGGTAATTCTTCGGCTCCGCACACCCAGGAGGGCTACACCGAGGGAGATTTCACTCCCGATCACCTGTGAGTGGACATTTATTTCAGTAAATGTTTTATATGATTTAAAATGGTTTTATTTTTGGATTGTTTATGGTTTTAATTGGCTTTTAAAGCGTGTTTACTTATATATATTTATTTATAAATATATATACCTAATGAATATGATTTGTGCTACCTAAGTGATTTATTTATGGTAAATTTATATTGATAAATGGATTATTTTGGTGATTGAGATAATTTATCATCTATGATTATATAGTATAAAATGGTTTATACTATGATATTTCTCTTGCATAAATACGAATTGATATTTTATTATATGGTTTTGGGAGAATGATTATTTATGCAATATTTGATATATGGGATTTATAAATGGGATTTTGGTTCCTATTTACATATGGGTATGTATATATGTTTTCAAACACACTTGGTATGCTTTCACTACGTTTTAAGTACCGTTCTCATGGCCATAGGACAGTTCTCACATGTTTGGGTCACACGCACTGTACTCCAGGGGTATTGTCCGGCAAATACCTTAGTGCAAGCTTGTCTTACGATTATTGTTGTTGTTTATGGGGAAAAGGCCCCACTGCGTAAGGACTTGGGTGTGACGCGCTGCGGCGCAAGCTTACATGTGTGTGGTACTAGGAGTACAAATGATTTGGATAACGTATTGAGCTTGTACGGTGATTGAGAGGCGAATTCCTCAACCCGTACTCGGGTGATCGCACATATACCTTGTGATGGTTTTCCTTATATATGATTATATATGTTTTGACTTATGAATTATGTTTTATTGGTTATCTTAACTTCTGATATACCGCAGTATACTTTCAAGGTATCTTTTGAATTATACTATGTTAGTAGTTTCCTACGATTATATTAGTTTTCAAACTGGGGGTTAATACGTTGAAAGAGAAAGGTTTACGAAAACTTTATTTTTGTCCACTCACATTTTTGTTTTGCGCCCCCTTCAGGTCATAGTGACACTGCTTCTGGCGAGGTCGAGGATACGTGGCAGCTCTGATCGTTCATCCCAACTGTGTAGGGATCTTTCTTTATCTTCAGTTTTCTATAATAATATCCATCCCTGTTATGGATAGAGATTGTAGGAACTCAGTTTACTTTTATTTTCCGCTGTTCAAAATTAGTACGCTCTGAACCATATGCATATTGTCATTGGATTTTATCTTTTTAATACAAATTATTTCTTCTCCATCAAGTGTTGTCATGCATTTACTTACGAGTGTCGGCCAGCACGCTCGCACTCGATATCCACGTGGGTATCGAGGGTGGGGTGTGTCAGGTGGTACGATAAGATGGTGTTTAAAAATTACGGTACGTTCAACAATGGGAAGAATGTGCCGCTGAAAAAAAATCTTCAGGGTAGGAAATTAATATGATTAATATCCTAAAATTCAAAGAGAAAGTTTGGGGGAGAAATCAAAGTGTCATTTCCTTCTCATTAGAGTGCCTATTTATAACCTTAGGATTTACATATAAAGGTGCTAAACTATTGAGATATTATATATTGGCCTTAAGTGGACAGTCATACAATTAATAATATTTACAACACCATCGCCCTTGGATGTCCACCAATCAATAATAGTTACCTCGATAAAACCTTGCTTGAAAAACCCAGTGAGACGAAACCAAAGCGGAGGAGAAAAAATCGAGCACTACGTTTATGAAACATTGATATGGTGTTGGGCGCGCATAATGTTGCCTTGCTAAAACCTTGAGAGGAAAAACCTAGTGGGATAAAAGTCTGGTCGAAGGGAAAAGAGCATAGAACGCTTATATGTCCATTATAGCATATTGTCGAAGACTCCCACTGATGAATGACTCCACTAGGTAAGTGACTCCCCCTAATGATAGTAAGCCTTGATTCGACAAGTCATCATTGTCAAGTCTGAAATAATGGGACTATACATTCATACTAAAAAATTTCTTCTTATAGTTTACTTGTAAGACATAATTCTTGACTATTTGATCATTCAATAAATTGAAATGGTGAGTATAAGATCCATATAGGGTGACATGTAAGACACATTTAAAGCACATTGACAACAAAACACATCAATTTAGTGGTGGCTTAGATGTTCAAAAACATACATAAGGCGCAAATGTAAGAATGAACTTATTGAAAACATAAGTCAACAGATTAAGCTCATGAACCACAAATCATATAAGTACAAAAACTACAATTTGATAAACACAAGAACCAAACTGACTGTAGAAGCAGTTGAAAAGAAGTTGTAGCAGACTTCAAAAATAGTGCACATTTCCATCTAGAGATTGAAGATGATGAAGCCATCAATCTTCTATAGCAACCTTCAATGCTTAAATCAACAATACGCATTTGATTCAATATAGAGCATGTGTTTTGCGAGAGCAAATGCCTACTATATATACACGCTCAATCCACTATTCTCTCCTATTAGAATCCAAGTAGAAAAATAACAAGTAATCCTTATCCAACAATGAGTGTGGAGCCAAAAATAATCCTGAATACTATGGAGCTGACACGTGAATTTTCATTCATTGTTAACAAGAATGCCCTCATTAATTGGCAAGACCCATATTCATTCCACAGGAAGGTCGACCTAGCTAGAATCCTTGAGCTGCTAACTAAAATTACTGCATGCTCAACTGCACATGGCAAGGAGGCAAGAAGATGAAATTAAAGGTAGAATTAATTACTAATTCCTACCGTTAAGCTTTTCTAATTGAAGACAGATTCCTTTAATCAAGAAAGCACAATCACAATCAACCAAGATAATTCTTAGGACATTAATAATATCTTCATGGATTATCCTCGGTAGCTATAAGATATTCCAGCATCTTAAAGATACTATCTCGTACTACCATTGCGCAAGTTACAAGAGCTGATGATAAAACTTCCTTCCAAAGGTGTCCTGGAAAGCAGCACTCGACCAACTTAGAACTGAGCATTCTGGTAATGTGCATTCTCGCCTTAGCTGACACACCCCACCCCCGATACCCACGTGGATACCGAGTGCGAGCGTGCTGGCCGACACTCGTAAGTGACGAAGCCATTAAATGCATGACAACACTTGATGGAGAAGAAATAATTTGTATTAAATAGATAAAATCCAACGACAATATGCATATGGTTCAGAGCGTACTAATTTTGAACAGCGGAAAATAAAAGTAAGCTGAGTTCCCACAATCTCTATCCATAACAGGGATGGATATTAATATAGAAAACTGAAGATAAAGAAAGATCCCTACACAGTTGGGATGAACGATCAGAGCTGCCACGTATCCTCGACTTCGCCCGATGCTCTATCACTGTGTCCTGAAGGGGGCGCAAAACAAAAGTGTGAGTGGACAAAAATAAAAGTTTTCACAAACCTTTCTCTTTTCAAAGTATTAACCCCCTGTTTGAAAACCAGTAGTTGTAGAAATATACTACCGTAGTACAGTTCGAAAGATATTAAAAACGTATACTGAAATATCTCGAAAGATGTACATTTCCGTAAGTCACAAATCATAAATATCCAATAATATAGTACGGAAAACCGACACAAGGTATATACGCAATCACACATGCACGGGTTGAGGAACAGCCTCTCAATCACCGTACAAGTCCAATACGTTAATCAATAATTTGTACTCCTAGTACCACACACATGTAAGTCCTGGCGCCGCAGCGCGTCACACCCGAGTCATTACGCAGTGGGGCCTTTTCCCCATAAACAACAACAATAATCGTAAGACAAGCTTGCACTAAGGTATTTACCGGACAATACCCCTGGAGTACAGTGCGTGTGACCCATACATGTGAGAACTGTCCTATGGCCATGAGAACGGTACTACAACGTAGTGAAAGCATACCTAGTGTGTTTGAAAACATACATACATACTCATGTGTATAGACATAGGATACAAGATTCCTTTCATAATTCCCAAATATTTAATATTGCATAAATAATATCTTTTCCCAAAATCACATACCAAATACCATTTCATATTTATGCAAAAGCGATAACATAGTGTAAACCATTTCAATAAGTATAGACATATCCCAATATCCATTTAAATTCGTATCCCAATATAAAACCATAAATAACACAAATATGGTTGCATAAATAATTGTCAATAAGTATATATATATTTCATAATAAATATATATATAAATAATCATGCGTCGAAAACCATTTAAAACCATGTATAAATCAAATTCAAATCCATTTCTAAACATAGAAATCATTTAAGAAAGCAAAAGTCCACTCACAGGTGATCGGGAGTGAAATCTCCCTCGGTGTTGCCCTCCTGGATGTGCGGAGCCGAAGAATTACCTATTTAAAGTTAGGGGATAAATTAGAACTTCCCTAAAAATAATTAAAAAATAGGCCTTAAAAGAATCCCCCCAAAAATATGAATATTTTAGCGAAAACGGGCTCGAAAAATGAATTCCGGGCCCCGAAAACCCTACCGCCGCCGTCCACCGCCGCCGGCGCCGCCGTGCGCCGCCGCACGCGCCGCCACGCGCCGGGAAACGGTCGGAAAACCCCTCCACGCGCCGGGAAACCCCCTCACGCGCCTGCACGCGCCGGCACGCGCCGGGAAACCCCCGGACGCGCCCACACGCGCCGGAAAACCATCCCACGCGCCGGCCACGCGCCGGCGAGTGGCTTCACGCGCTGGCACGTGGTCCCACGCGCTGGCACGTGTCGCCACGCGCTGGCACGTGGTCCCACGCGCTGGCGCGTGTCCCCCACGCGCGTCACGCGCCCCACGCGCCCTGCTGACGTCACCCCACGCACTGCTGACGTCAGCCACGCGCCCCACGCGCCTGCTGACGTCAGCACCGTTAAGTTTAACGGAATATACCTTCGCCGTTAGGAATATTCCTTTACCGTTAACGGAATATTCCTCTCCTCCTTCCTCTCGCCGGTCGCCGGAGCTCCGCCGTCGCCGCCGCCGCCGCCGCCGTCTGGTTCGCCGGATTCTGGGAATTTTAATACCGATTAAGTCCCAAACTTCAAAAATTCGTATCTTCTTCATTCTTTGTCCAAAATTGACGTGCCATATATCAAATTGAAGGTATTGAGGAGTAGAATATTTTTATACCTATTTGAGGCCGGAAAAATGGCCGGAGATGGCCTGAAATTGGCCGGAAAGCTTCGGGAAACCCTAACTCCGTTCTCCTTCAGTACTGCACCAAATTTGACGTACTTTATATGAAATTGAACCTACTCAATCCAACAAAGCCAATGGTTATGGTCTCGAGGCTTACCTTGGTCTGGTTTGCACAGAAAATGGACGGACAGTTTGCCTAAACCGTTCCGACTTCGGTTTGAACGCTCGGGCTCGAGTTTGGAGATTCCAAGATCACAGTCCCGTCCAAAATGACGAGAGGATCACGTTGGTATGAATTTTGGGCGACGGTTTGGTGGTTTTGTGATTCAACAAGGATTAGGGTTTCGGTGAGTTTTGGAACTTTGAGAGAAAATGGGAGAGAAAGAGAGGAAGAATGGGAAAAACGTGCAGAAAAGTGAGGGAAAGGGTTGGCTGCTGTGCAGTCAGCCAAAACCCTAATTTCCACACACGGAGTGGAAAAGTACCAAAATGCCCCTCCACTTTAAAACTTCATAAAACGTTCGTTTCAACTCCGAATTGAGTTCCGTTTGCGCCCACGCGCTCGTGTCGACGAGTACAACAAGAATATGCAAAGAAAATAATTTTCACAAGTCGTCACGAAAAGTCAACAAAAGTCAACATTGACCCTAGGGGTATTTTGGTCATTTCACAAAAATTTTGGGACGGGTTGTAACATTAGCCCTCGAAGAAACGTACTCTCCTGCCTTGGCGCGCAAAGAACGTACATATCCATCTTGGCCTCAGGCGAGTGTGCACTCAAGGTTGGACCCACGCTCTGAAGAACACTTAAGACTTGAGCCCAGGCACAGTGTTCATTTGCAACTTGGTTCGCAGGGAAATCCTCCCATCTTACACCAGAATAGGCAACACAGGGAAGAGGAAAGAGCTCGAGAAAATTCGGGATCAACTTTAACTGACTCCTATCGCCAAGCATAACCACGAACAGCACGCTCGCTGGCAAGAGAAGAATAACGTGTTCTGTAGTAGCAGCGCTAACACGCAGACCTCCTGGAAAAGCAGCATGATGAAGGGAAAACAAGAGATTTCTATGGGATTTCTAAGTGACTAACAAGCATGCATAATCAACTTAAACATGCTTAAACAGTAGAAGCAACTAATCAAAGCCATAGTCATGCAAACCCCCTTCAAGATAGTTGTAGACATCGAAATTTCGGTGAAATAAATGTTCACCAACAAATTAAATTTTGACTCGTCAGGGCTTACGTGGCATACATCGTGGGTCCCACAAATGGTACACATGGCATGTGATTCATCGAAACTGGATGAGTTGTCGCAAATGACACGTGTCAACGTCTAGCCAACTGTAGAAATTATCGAATTAAGTTGATGGTGGAAATAAAATGAGAAACATCTCATAATTGACTTTGATTTAAATCAAATATAAATCAAGTTAATTAGTTAATTAATTTGGTTGAATCCTCAAGTCAATTGATTTTGGTCCTTCCATCCGTGAGATTAATTTGGTGAAATTATCAAGTTAATTGATTTGGTTCAAATTAATACCAAATCAAGTTCAAATTAAGCTAGAGTCAAGACAATTCATGGAGACAAATTACATAAATCAAGGCTCGGCAAATAAATTGATTCAATGCAAAGGATCACGGAGAAGCCTATAAATACAAGGCTCCAAAACAAAGAAAGGGGTCAGACGACAAAACTCGGAAGACTCAGAAACTCTCTGCATTTCTGTCATCATCGTGAAGAACCACCAAGCACCACCTACACGTGCCGGTCCTTCCATCACCCCAAACAGAAATCCTACTCGTCACAAGCCAAACTCTTGTGACATCCGTTGACCAAGATCAAGTCTCTACGACCCTTGGATCAACCACACATACACATTTTGTTCGTCTACACTACTACGTCTTCGGGGATCGAATCAGAGGATCAAACTTTGTACTCAGAGATTGTAACCCTAATTCTCTCATTAATACAAATTTATTTTGTACACGTGTTCTTGTTTCATTCGTTGCAGGAAATTTCGTGTTTACAAATTTCGTGGCATACACAAAATTAATTTATAGGTTAATATTTGAAGTATTAAAAATTAATTTAAAGAACAAAGAGAGGGTTTTGCATCTCATATCTTTGGACCTTGATTTGAGTCCAATGATAGACCACCTCCAAGACCTCTACTCTTGGAAAGCCTTCCTCCTTGCTTCACTCCTTTGTTCCTCCACCTTGTTAGATTGGATTTGAAATGATTCTCCTATAGCTCTCAAAAGAGAAAGCCTCTAAACATCGACACCCACAAGTGTTGTGAGATGGGCGGAGGAATAACCAAAAGGAGAAATAAATATTAGCCAATTTCTCCTCAAGGTGGCCGGCCTCTTTGTGTTAGAAGAGATAATTTTTCTTTTTCTCTTTTGTTGTTTACAAACACAACAAGCCTTAATGAAAATTATCCTATAAATTTCAACATATAGTGAGAAAAAAAAGTCAATTAAATTGATAGTCTTCCTCACCAAAACCTTCCCAAGGTTGGCCCTCTATAGTGTTAGGCTTGGTTTGGGCTTTTCTCATTGAAGTCATCCTATGCTTAAAGTAAAAGCTCAATGGGTTTGGGCTCAATAGGCCAGAAAGAACCCGAACTTATTTTAAGCCCTAAAGTGACGTTTCATCACTTCTATGATTAATCGAGACGTGAGTGTTGGAAATGTGCCCTAAATCCAATCATATGATGATACTTTACGGACATTTCAAATGTTAAACTAATTTAGTTTTGATATAAAGGGCAATGATTATTGTTTAAAGTAGTCTCATATAAATGTTATATGCTTAAACAATAAATTCCAAGGAATATGTGCTTATGAAGATGTAATCTAAACAAGTTAGGTTCAGCAGGACATTCTCGATGTTGACATATCCTAAACGTTCCTGATCATAGGATTGTCGGTGGGCATTAACGATCCGTTAAGATCAGTACATGTTATATCTTCTCTCGGGAGAGTGGCTAGTCTCGAGTCATTGGTGTAAGTGACATCAAGATAAGCATGTAGGTGCTCAATAGGAATGAGTTCACTGAACGCGATCAACGATGAGTTTTCATGATCATGTCACATGAGAACTCTCATAGTTGGGATGAATGAAATTAGTCTTTGACCTGAGGGCATCACAGGTTGTCTTGTGGTGAGGTCCTTAATCTTTGAGATTATGTCAAAGGCACCCCATCCGAGAGATTGTCCACGGCATCGTTGGGGTTAAGCTACTTAGCCATGGAGGTGTAGTGAATGCGCAGCAAGGGATCTCTAACCTTCAAACCGTTTGAGGGAGAATACTCTAAGATATGATTAGAATCTGCAGCCGAGGAGTATGAATAAGATTTAGAGAGTCGTTCCAAATCATATTCAATGCTAAATCATATAAGTAATGGAATCACATTGGATAGTAGACATGAATAAACTATCAAACCAAACAATGTGGCCGAGAGTATTGTATTAGAGAGAAAGACCGTATTGCATTGCAATCCCTAACTGAATAGGTTTCTCCACCTCTTACGATTAGCTTGGGTAGCCATGACATGCTGGAGGTGTCACTCATGGTTTGTGGATGCCCTATAAGTGTATAATCACTTAAGGGAGAATTGAAAGTATGTTTCAATTCCGGAATAGATTGAAAAGTTCAATCCTCCACTGCCTCGCTAAAAGGAACCTAATGGATCGTACACCGTGTAAGGTAGAGTTTGATGAAACAATGGAGATGAGTAAGAATAATTAAATGGTTTAATTATTTGTGGCAAGGATTAATTAATATGTTAATTAATCAAACGAATAAGTTCGTTATAGACCTCAGAGTTAGTTTTGGGCTTCAAGGCCCAATGGGCTTCGAACGTCAAGCCCATTAAGCAAGTTAATATGACAACAATGACTAATAATAGATTAAGCCCAAAGGGCCCAAAGAACCCAACATGGCCGGCCATTGATTGCAATGTAGTGGACTTGTTTTATTTTTAAGTTTGCCACTACACATTGTGAGATGTTATAATGCCAATTTGATAACATTTCAACTAAGTGGTTTTCTTTTGGGAGAATGGTTGAGCATGAAAATGCTCTCTTCTCTCAAAGAGGCCGGCTCCTAGAGGAGAATTGCTAGCATTCTTCTTCCTCTAGGACACTCATCTTCTCAACCCAAGGCTCTCCTTGGTGAAGAACTTTTAGAGGTCCCCCTACTTGCAAAGAGTGCTTGGAAACCAATTCTTTGATCATCCTTGAAAATGTTCATGGAGCAAAAGAAGCTTGGAATGAAGACCCTCTCCATGGGTGATTAGCCTTTGCTTATGCAAGAGGAATCTACAAAAGGTATATGATTTCACAACTCAAATTGTGCTTGAGTTTTATTCTTGGTTCTACATATCTACTAGGCTTTGAATTTCTTGGGTTAAGTTTCGTTTAAGTGCATAGAAGCATGTTTCCGCCTTTAATTGTTAAATGCATGGCAATGATGTTGCTTAATGAACTCAGTTAATCCACATTTTTCCCATCAAAGTGGTATCCAGAGCCTAGGTCTAGTAGATTCAGTGAATCCTTTTGGAATTTTAATGATTTCATAGCTTGTGATTTAAATGTTGTAATTGTTACAAGATTTATTCTTGCTTCTTTAGAATGTAAATTTTATTGGAAAATTTGCCATCTCAAATGTTGTAGATGTAGTTCATATGAGCATGAATTTTTGGAACTAAAATTTGGTGCCATGAATTTTGGGAAATTCGGCCAAATCCAAAGGTTGGATTTTGGGTTCTTGTTTGACTTGTTAAAATGGTTTTAATGTGACAGTGGAACCCCTAAATTGCCCTAATATGGTAATATGTTATTTCCCAAAGTTTGACTTATTTTGGAAGTGTTTTTGGATGAAAAATATTTCATGGAGTTCTTATGGATATTTCATGGATGTTCTTCATTGTTCTTGAAATGTTCTTGGCAAAGACAAAAAGTTTTGTGGTTTGATTCAAATTGTTTGTTGTTTTTCAAAAAGTTTTGGTTTGTTATTTGATTGTTGTTGGCTGATTTTTATTGTGATTGAAAAAGAATTTTTCAATATACCAATCACTTACAAGCCATGCCAATCAAACATACAAACCATTCCTCACACTATTCACCATACCTTGTCTTCACTAACAAAACCACATCTCCCCTTTTTTTCTTCTCCACAACCGGCCACTCCTTAGTGGGAGTGCTTTTGGGGGCTTTTATGCAATTACATAAAGTTTTGATACTTTTGTGTATTTGCACTTTGACCCAGTTTGCGTTTTACGTAAGGCCCAAAATCACTAAAGGGCAAATTGTTTTGTTCCTTTAATGAAGTTTTTGTAAATGTTGAAAATTTTTTGGGTTCTAGTTGTAATAACATAAAGTATTAGACTTTTATGTTTTTACAAAGTGACCCCAAAAGTTTATGTTTTGCAATATAGCCAATAGTTGAGTTGTGCATTTTGGCCCAAATTGGTTGAGAACAAAATTGTTTTGTCTCTTTAAATGAGAATTGGATTTTCATTTCATTTGGCTCCATTTAAATCAATTCTATGGATACAAAAACCAAATGAAAATGTTGCATTCTTATTTAATTAGTTAAAGTGTTAATTAATTAAAGGGTGATTATGAACCTAAGCCTACGATAATTGAGCTATGTGAAAGACGTTTCAAAATTGTTTGAACCATGGGAATGTGTAGATTATTTGGTTGTAATTTGATTTGATCAAATGTTGTAAAAAGAGGCATAAGCTCTTCTTTAATTTAATTGTACTCCTTTCTTGTTTTATTTGATATGCATGAAATTGGGTAGTTGGGGTCAACGCCCGAATAAGACAACACACGTTAATGTGATTAGCGTATAACTAAAATCAATCACCGTCCCTAGTCCGTGATCCAACACTAGGCTCGTGTTGGATCAAATCAAAAAAAAGGTTCATAGTCATCCTAAGGCCCTAAGGCAACTATATAGTCCTTAACTTGAATGCAAGCGTTATGTTAGTAGTACCATATACTCTTGCTTTAAAAACCGTTTTAAAAGCTTAGTGGGAGTATCATATACTACTAAATCAATCAATGGACCAATAGTTGCAATAGGACCAAATTATTTTAATTAGATTAAAATGATAATTATATGTGATGAGACCTAAAAACCCTCAACTAAGTATTAAGTTGATGGCATTAAGTGCTTTGAACACTCTTCGTGGCCTTCCACCATGGTGGACTCCGAGCGTTGTGACTCATACACAGCTTCACCCTATCATGGGGGATTCAAAGTATGTGCTTGCCTAAAGGAGGAGTCCATTTAAACATACATGATGTTGTTAGGTAGGAGCCTTCCGCACATGGCAAGATCATATCATTGTGAGGCTATTCTTGAAGCCCTACACGAACTAGCATGGTGAGAGATGACTTAACTAAGTGCAATGATGCCAATATCCATATCATTGTGAGGCAATCATTCTCCTAGAGGCCAAATAGATGGGGTACTTACATTAGATGTAAATGAGTAAGTGTACTCTCTCATTATTATTGTTGCTAGCCAAGATCATATCATTGTGCGGTGGGCTTGTAATAGTGAGCCTTCCCATACCTACTAAGAGTTTCTCCAAAACTCTCGAATTCCCGATGAGGATATGGAATTTGCTAAAATAGTGGTGATGCTATTTGATTTAAAGACCCGGATCAAATGGCTTAAAATCAAATCAATTTATATTCGTTATGTATTTGTTACCGATATATTTGCAAGCGTATCCATGAACTTGACAAAGAAAAAGCCGGAAGGTCTTAGTTTCAGACTTGGTGCCACAATCCCATAGATTGTCTTGAATCGTTGTATATGTACCTAAGTAGTCTCATTCTCACAATCTTCCTTTTGATAACGTATCATTGGAAGAACATGTTAGATAGTTGGGCGTTATGTTTGGAACATAATGGTTGTTTGACAAAAATAGTCCATAAAGATGGACTTATGATGATTTTGAATCATTGAATGTTAAAGTGTTAAACCAATTAAGGAGACGGAAACAAGGCAGACTTCCTTTGAGTCCCCTATCCAAATTGTTCATTAAGTTTATTGTAAACTATATAGTGAACAATAACCACACTCTCTCCAAAATACGTTTGATGTGTATAACACTGCACAATTGAAATAAGTTTCAAGAGAGAGATAGTGGGAGTTTAGGGACCTGGCTGACTATTAGTCCAGTAAGTCATATGAAGGCAATAATAACTCCAGGGAACAAACTTTCTTTATGAAAGGATGGACATTGGAAGGAGTATTGCAGTAATGACTTGCAAAGTGTCAAGAACACATCTTTCGAAGGTGTTGTAAATGTTCTTGAATAATTCAAGACAGTTGGTTCTTCTACTTGAATGCATGATTCTGTATTTTGTGACTATGTTTTACAATCGTTGTAAAGTGTGGCAAATAAGAAGTAGAAGATTAATGAGAGAGAAAAGTACTTCACATTCTGAACGTGAATCAAATAAAGATCTGCGAGCGAATGGCCTTACTTCCTCATATGAACTACCAAAGTTATTGGATTATTGTAATCTATTAGATTGTCTCTATAGTAGAGATAATATGGTAGTGTTAACTGTTTAGAATGCAACGATGCCCAAAACCCAAAAGGTTGCAAAGTAGTGACTAATCCCAGCTGAATTGTGACACCTCTAAGCATAAATTACTAGTTGGTCATAGATGGATGCTTTGGATCGTAGATCCGGATCAATGCTACCTTCTTGTTAAAATTGTATAGAGGCGAAATGTTCGAATCTTTATTCTTTTGGAAAGAATAAAGAATCCTGCAAAGTTGTTGAGGTTAATTCACTTGGATGTTGGTGGTTTACAACACTTAATACTACTCATGTCACATGACATTCACCGAAGATGGCTCTCAGTTGGACTATAAGTGTATTTTGAATAAACACAAGTCCGAATACTTTGTAAAAGGTTTCAAAGAATTCAAGAATGTAAGATGATGATGAGTAAGATGTCTAAAGTATTTACCTCCTTAGACAGTCAAGGAAATATAACACTTTAGTAGAGAGTTTCCTTGAAGATATCCAAGGAAAATTAGCATCAAAGATAATAGTTTTCTCCATTAGGAAAAGAACGAACTCGAATAAGATTTGGTTCGTTGGATGATTATCAAATACCCATATATAGGATATATATATATAGACTTCTAAGACAATACGATTGTCAATTAGAATATCTTCAAAGTTTTCATGACTTCATAGGATGTAATTAGGAAGAAAGACAAGTCTTAAGAATGTTAAGATTTGGGGTTGTGTGCTAACAAGCAATATTGGTTGAGAACAATCTTGTAGGATATCCTTAAATTAGTTTTGGATATCACTTCCATAACCAACTAACAAATGTTGTTTGTTGGGTAGTTCATTGTAATCCTACAATAGGATTTGCCTAAGATAGGGCAAGTGAACGAAATAGAATTCAAAGAATAGGTTCTTTGAGGTACAAGATGATAATCAACAAATACCAAAGCAACTTAGTTCCAACACTAATAGCTCCAAGTAGTCAAGAAGGATTTGTAAACCGTCTCAGTTGAATGGTTTTGAACTTTATGACTATGTCATAGAGTTACACCTCTTAATTCGAAAGAATTAAGAATGAAAATCACTTATGATTACATTGGTGTGTGTATACGACACATACTCATGTAAATAGTATAAATACCATTTGACTCGAAATAATGAAACCTACATAGCTAATTGGTAGCTTAAGGTGACTACAATCAACGATTGGTTGACTTGGAAGAAACCATCTTTGATGTAGTCTTGGTTTCTATTAATTCGAAGAAAAATATGGGAGCTATAAGCATTTTATGAGAAAGATCAAATCGTTTGATTTCTCATAAAGATGTAAATGAATCTTTTGTCTACAAGGTTTACAAAAGATTAGTGGGAGGATTAATCATATTTCTAAATTTGAGCATATATATGATATATATCAATTTTTGGAAATAAAAGAAATTCTTCTTCGTTAAAGTTAGGCTTTAAACAAATAAATAATGGGAGACACAGTCTATAAACATGGAATGGAAATCTATAATGAAGATTTCCAAGATATAATTGGATTATATCAGTCCTAATGATAGACGAAGATGCTAGGAAGTTTCTCATATGATGATAAGCTTCAAATGTAAGGACAACTCTAGTGAGACTAGGAATTGCTCTTCTCAAAGGAACATGCCCAGCTGACTCCCAAATAAATAATGCGTAAATAGAATCCTTTATGCATACGCAAAAGGTGATTTATGTATTTCATATTGTATGAAAAACGTTGATATGAGTTGTACCTATAACGGTACAAGGCAGTATCAATGCAAGCCCGAGGATCAGAACCATGGCCTTCAACCAAGTGAATCCTTAAGTATTTAAGAAACACTAAAGGATGGATTCCTCCAAGAATGAGGAAGAAGTTAAGAGAGTAACGCAAGGAAGCGTAAATGTATTAGATTATGAATCTAATCCAACATTGAATATCTCTTTATTATGACTAAAGAATGTGAGTCAGCTAAAGTAATGACTTTAGTGTGTTTCATCATTACATGCAAAATATATATAGCCATATAGAAGCTTACAACGTTGTTGTTTTGGATGGGAAAGTTATGGCTTTCTATTCGGTTCCAACCAGAAAGTGTGCTGTGTTGCAGCTTGCTGACACTAATGGGCGATAGCTCAAGCCAAAAGGGAATCAGGTCTCATCAAGATCCGAACTCGATGAGAGACTAAACCACATGATTAAGAATCATGTATAATGGAGTGAGTCGTTTAATCTCCAAGTTTGCTTCTGCAAACTGGATAACACATATAGATATCCATTGCCTAGAAGCCTACTACTTTCGACCATTTATGAAATGAATTCGAAGAGGCATCATCACTTTGATGACCAAGGCGATTGGCTCTAGTGCAAGTGGGAGATTGTTGGAAATGTGCCCTAAATCCAATCCTTATGATGATACTTTACGGACATTTCAAATGTTAAACTAATTTAGTTTGATATAAAGGGCAATGATTATTGTTTAAAGTAGTCTCATATAAATGTTATATGCTTAAACAATAAGTCAAGAATATATTGCTTATGAGAATGTAATCTAAACAAGTTAGGTTCATGAGACCATTCTCATTCATTGACATATCCTAAACGTTCTGATCATAGGATTGTCAGTGGGCATTAACAGTCCGTTAAGATCGGTACATGTTATATCTTCTCTCGAGGAGAGTGGCTAGTCTCAGTCATTGGTGTAAGTGACATCAAGATAAGCATAGGTGCTCAATAGGAATGAGTTCACTGAACGCAATCAACGATGAGTTTTTCATGATCATGTCACATGAGAACTCATAGTTGGGATAATGCAAATTAGTCTTTTGACACGAGGCATCCGCAGGTTGTCTTGTGGTAAGAGGTCCTTAATCTTTGATTATGTCAAAGGCACCCCATCCGAGGGGGTGTCCACGGCATCGTTAAAAGGGTTAAGCTACTTAGCCATGGAGGCAAGTGAATGCGCAACAAAGAGGATCTCTAACCTTCAAACCGTTTGAGGGAGAATACTCTAAGATACTTGATTAAGAATCTACGGCGGAGTATGAATAAGATTTAGGAAGTCGTTGGAAATCATATTCAAATGTAATCATATAAGTAATGGAATCACATTGGATAGTAGACATGAATAAGCTATCAAACCAAACAATGTGAGCGAGAGTATTGTATTAGAAAGACCGTATTGCATTGCAATCCTAACTGAATAGGTTTCTCCCACCTCTTCTGATTAGCTTAGGTAGCCATGACATACTGCTAGGTGTCACTCATGGTTTGTGGATGCCCTATAAGTGTATAATCACTTAAGGAGAATTGAAAGTATGTTTCAATTCGGAATAGATTTGAAAGAGTTCTAATCCTCCACTGCCTCGCTAAAGGAACCTAATGGATCGTACACCGTGTAAGGTAGGAGTTTGATGAAACAATGGAGATGGTAAAAATAATTAAATGGTTTAATTATTTGGCAAGGATAATTAATATGTTAATTAATCAAGCGAATAAGTTCGTTATAGACCTGGGTTAGTTTTGACTTCAAGGCCCAATGGGCTTCGAACGTCAAGCCCATTGACTTAAGTTGTATGACAACTTAATGACTAATAATAGATTAAGCCCAAAGGGCCCAAAGAACAACATGACTGACCATTGATTGCAATGTAGTGGACTTGTTTTATTTAAGTTTGCCACTACATTGTGAGATGTTATAATGCCAATTTGATAACATTTCAACTAAGTGGTTTTCTTTTGGGAGAATGGTTGAGCATGAAAATGCTCTCTTCTCTCAAAGAGGCCGGCTCCCTAGAGGAGGGTACTAGCATTCTTCTTCCTCTAGGACACTCATCTTCTCATCAAGGCTCTCCTTGGTGAAGAGACTTAGAGGTCCCCTACTTTGGGTACTTGGAGAAACCAATTCTTTGATCATCCTTCGAAAATGTTCATAGGGCAAAGAAGCTTGGAATGAAGGGCCTCTCCATGGGTGATTGCTTTGCTTATGCAAGAGGAATCTACAAAGGTATATGATTTCTGACTCAGAATTGTGCTTGAGTTTTATTCTTGGTTCACCATATCCTACTAGGCTTTGAATTTCTTGGGTTAAGTTTCGTTTTAAGTGCATAGAAGCATGTTTCCGCCTTTAATTGTTAAATGCATGCTTAATGATGTTGCTTAATGAACTCGGTTAATCCGCATTTTTCCCTTCAGTGAGCCCAAAAGCAATGTTTTATCACTTCTATGATTAATCGACTTTCTAATTAATCATATCACTTAATTAATCCAATTAATTATTTCCATCATCTTTTGAATATCCATCACACAAGTATCTCGGTATACAACCTTTTAGGTTCTCCTTAGTAAGGCAATGAGGTGATTGATACAAATACAATAGTGTAGTATTCAATCATTTGGCAAATTAAACTTAATTTTAATTCTCCCTCTATATTGACGATTACATTCTTAATCATCAAGTGGGGCCCAAAAATCAAGAGTGACATCTAACAATATATCATGGCTCCCAAGCTAATGTAGAATTTGGTCAGAGAACCTATTCAATTGGAATTACAATGTAATTCAATCCTTCTCTAATGCAATACTCTTGATCACCTTAATAGGGTATGGATATTTTATGTCAAACCCCTAATGTGATCAATCTCATTTATATAAATCATTTTGAGACGTAGAGGAATGTCTTCCTTTATAACGCTCAATACTTCGATCGAAGATTCCTGAATCATATCTTATAGTATTCTTGCTCACTTAATGAGAACTAGAGATTCCTTGTTGAACATACACATGTCCCTGAGAATGAATCAATAATCCCAACAATGCATAAAACACATCTTCAGTGAGATGTTGTCACGTCCCATTATCTAATGATCACCAACGTATCCAAGACAACAATGATGCCTCAGGTCAAAGGACTACTTACATTATTCCAACTTATAGAGTTACTTGCTTGACATGTGAGTTGAACTCCATGCAAGTACTCTCGTTAGATTGTATTCAGTGAACTCATTCCCCTAACGTGCACCTATATACTTACTTGTCTCGGTGTCACTACACGAATTGCTTGAGACTTACCATCCTTCACATTGAAGTAAACATAATATGTACTAGTCTATCCAGATTATTAGTATCCCTCTGCAATCCGATGATTAGGAATCCTTTTGGACATTATGGTTGTGGTGAAAAGGTCTCAGTAGTCTAGCGTCTTTAAATTACTTTTTCCATCAATCCAGTGTACATGGATTCACCATTTAGACGTTTATCATATGAAGGATAAAGTCCTCATAGTGACTTTGCCCTTTTCACAGGTGGCAATCCACTTTTCTTCTTGCAAATAGGGCTGAGCAGCTAGCACCATTCGCGATACTTAACTGGAATACCGAAAGGGATTTGCACCTTATTCATATTTGGCGAAGTATTTGAAGTTGAGCCGAACTCTAAATCTGCACAATGATAGAAGATCATGGATTTAGTAATCGAAAATCAAAGCAACTCACAACCGGATTCAGGTGTCGAAGAATGAAGCAATTCACTTACCTTTGATGAACTTTATTAGGACTCAGAGCTCAGCCGAGAAGTCAGATTCCCACTCACCACTGCTTTCAAGAGTATCCCAGAAGACTTATGCTACAAGACAAGACTCGGAATTCAATATAAACAAGGAAGTTTATTCTTAGCAGTTCTACTCAACTTGATATTTCTACATATCCTGCACTTCCTACGAGCAGTACAGCAGATGTGAGAGCATTTGTGGAGCCAAAAATAATCCTGAATATTATGGAGCTGACAAGTGGATTTTCATTCATTATTGACAAGAATGCCCTCATTACTTGGCAAGTCCTACATTCATTCCATCGGCAATTCAACCAAACTAGAAGCCTTGAGCTCCTGACTATAATTACTCCAAGCTCAATTGCACATGGCAAGAAGGCAAGACAAGGGAATTAAAGGTGGAATTAACTACTAATTCCTACCTTTAACCTTTCCCAATTGAATACAGATTCCTTTAATAAAGGAAGCACAATATGTGACAACCCACATCGACCAACGGAGAGGGGGTGATGTGCCTTATATGTACATGCCCACCTCCATTTAGCACAAGGCCTTTTGGGAACTCACTGGCTTCGGATTCCATCGAAACTTCGAAGTTAAGCGAGTTTGGGCTAGAGCAATCCCATGATGGGTGACCCACTGGGAAGTTGCTCGTGAGTTCCCAGAAACAAAACCGTGAGGGCGTGGTCCAAAGCGGACAATATCGTGCTACGGCGGAGTCGGTCTGGGATGTGACAGAATGGTATCAGAGCCACTTTGCCGTTCGGTACGGATGTGCCGGCGAGGACGCCGGGTTCCCTTTAAGTGGGGTGGATTGTGATATCCCACATCGACTAGCGGAGAGGGGGTGATGTGCCTTATATGTACATGCCCACCTCCAATTAGCACGAGGCCTTTTGGGAGCTCATTGGCTTCGGATTTCATTGAAACTCCGAAGTTAAGCGAGTTTGGGCTGGAGCAATCCTATGATGGGTGACCTAATGGGAAGTTGCTCGTGAGTTCCCAGAAACAAAACCGTGAGGGCGTGGCCCTAAAGCGGACAATATCGTGCTACGGCGGAGTTGGTCCAGGATGTGACAGAATCACAATCAATCTCTAAGATAATTCTTAGGACATTATTAATTACCTTTAATAATATATTCAAGGATTATCCTCGGTATTTTTAAGATATTCCAGCATCTTAAAAATATTATATCGTTTGTCATTGAACAAGTACTTTCACATCCATTGGATGACACAACTTGCCCAATTGGATGTTGACACGTGGCTTAGGCTTCCCCACCCATGTGGCCGGCCATGCTCTCTATAAATAGCCTTTCTATAGTCAGTTCTCAAGCAAGTTTGATTCTACGCAATTCAACCGTAAAACACCCACTCTCTTCAGAGTTTACTCACTTAGGCATCGAATGTGCATTGGCCAAACCCTGTCTTTGAGCTTGTGGTTTGGTATTTAACTAAATATGTCTCTTTGTTTTGTAGGTACAATTTCGTCAATCTGAAAACAATGAAATTTTTCTACCACACTTAGTACATAATATAGGATGAAAACTGTGTTTTAGTCCTATATCGTTTGGAGCAATTCAAAACTTCTTTCCTTTAGACTTCTTTATACCAATTTGAATCATAATAGCCAGCTATAACATACATTTTCATACTCATATTCTAACAACAAATTGATACAATTTCAAAACATCAACGTATAATATAAGAAGATTAGAATCTCACCACCCAATAGAGCTCAGATAGTGTTAGACCCTGTGTTGCACGGACACGGACACGGGACATGACACAACAACAAGGAAATTTTCTAAAAACTAGGACATAGACACGGGAAATTAAAATAATAATAAATATTAAATAATAATTTTTTAACTATCAACAACTTAATTAAATCCACAAAAATCTAAGAGAGTCACAAATTGCTGATGTTATTCCTTGCTGCACCACAACTTCATTAAATGTCATGGGCTTCTGGGTTGGAGAGAAAGAGGAAGAGTGATCTAGGTTTCTGCCTTTTGGGTTATAGAGAAAGAGAAAGAAAGAGCCAGCCTGGATGCGCTGCTGCCTGTTGGAGGTTGGGACGACAGGATTTAGAGGCTGGAGTTAAAGCCTGGAGGTCGGGTTCTGGTTCTGGAGGCTGGGGCTGAAGCTGGAGAGAGCCTAGATGCACTGCTGCCTGCTGGAGGTTGGGACGACGGGATCTGGAGGCTGGAATTAAAGCCTAAAGGTCGGGTTCTGGTTTTGGAGGCTAGGGCTGAAGTTGGAGAGAGCCTGGAGGCACTGCTGCCTGCTGGAGGTCGGGACGACAGGATCTGAAGGCTGAAGTAAAAGCCTGGAGGTCGGGTTCTGGTTCTGGAGGCTGGGGCTGAAGCCGGAGGTTGGGTTCTGTTTTTGTGTTAGGTTTCATATTACTTTAAAATTACCCCTAAAATAGTTTTTCATATTTCAATTTTGCTCCTAAAAGTTTATTATAATTTCAAAATGACCCCAACGTGTCCGTTGACTGTATTTTGACCGTGTCCCTTGTGTGTCCCCCATGTCCTCCCCGTGTCCAGCCAATCAAAGTCAATGACACGCCACGTGGCGTGTCCGACACGTGTCCAGGAGTGTCCGAGAAGTGTCGTGTCTATTTAAGCGTTCGATATGTGACACGATAGTATATTGAAGTGTCCGTGCATCATAGGTTAGACCTAGCGGCCTAGGTGAACCAGGTTTTGTTTTTAAATGATTGTTGCAGATTAAAAGAGATACATAGAATGACACCCCGAGTCTGACTGCAGACAGCGGCGGTTGCCAATTGGACGGCTGACCTTTGACTTCCCGCGCAATTACTGTTTTTCTGATTGTCGATATTCCCTCCAAAAACTTAACCTTCTCCATTCCGTTCCGTTCCGTTTCTGCCACTGCTCAGGGTGGCTCACTTGCCACTAAAAAGTTGAAGAAACGAACGCACATGTTGTTGGTAAGTTTCGTAATTTGGGTACAAAAACAGGGGCTAATGGGTCACTCCACATCTCCCCCTTAAAATAATCAAACGACAACGATGGATGAAGGACATAATAATGCAACAGAAGCCATTCCCACTCTCTCATGATTACGCGTGGAACCATGCACCCATATGGGGGTAATTATCATAATTCATGTCTCAGAGTCAGAGTCAGACCAGAGAGAATAATTATCAATTATCATGTAGAGTAGAGAGGAGTTTGACGAAGACGCGCTAGAGGTAGAGCGTGAGTGAGTTTGGTACAATAATGTGTAGAGGTGGGGGCTGGTTGTGTATATAATTCATGTCCGTATTATGAGAGGGGCTTTCCTCTTTTTTCCAACTTTTGCTCTCTCTCTCTCTCTCTCTCTCTCTCTCTCTCTCTCTATAGTTTTCTCTTCTCTTCTCTTTTTGTTGATCTCTGACCTAATTGTCTGTGTGCTATCAACACCTTCACCACCACCACCAAATTCACCAAAAATCTCAAACAAGATACCTCTTCTTCTTCTTCTTTCGTTTTTTCTTATTGTACCACCATCGCCGCCGCCACCACCACCATCACCAGCTAGGGCTAGAGCTAGATCTATTGTTAGTGTAGTGCATGCCAATTAGTAGTAGCTAGCTAGATATATAGGACACATTTCGTAATTAGTAACATCAACACCACCGCGCAGGATTTCCAAGAGATCGATCGAGAATTGAAGATGACTCCAGCTAATCTGGCAGGGCAGTTTGGCGACACGACTTACACCAAGGTGTTTGTTGGAGGGTTGGCATGGGAAACCCAGAAGGAAACCATGAAGAAATACTTTGAACAGTTTGGTGACATCTTGGAAGCCGTTGTTATCACTGACAAGGCCACTGGAAGATCTAAAGGCTACGGATTTGTATGCACTTTAATTTCCCTTTCATTTCATGCAATATATTGTGAATAGGGTTTTTAGCTAGCTAGTTAGATAAATCTTGAAATAAATGAAAGATCTAAATATATGCTATTTAATTACTATTTTGACTATATATGTATATGTAGGTAACTTTTCGCGAAGCCGAAGCTGCGATGAGAGCTTGTGTGGATGCTGCTCCCGTGATTGATGGGAGGAGGGCCAACTGCAATCTTGCTTCTCTCGGTGTTCAGAGATCCAAGCCTTCAACTCCAAAGCATGGTAATATTCTATTTCTTTGTTTTTCTCTTCTTTATATTATTATTAGTTTCTTTTAATTCCTGGTTTCGTCTTTAATTAATCTATTTTCTGTATGATTAAGGTCCCTATTATTGTCATATATATAGGTATTGTTTGAAGATAGGTTATACATAGATCTTATCTTACAAAAGCTTCATCATGAACTAATCTTGCGTTTTCACGTGAACACACATATGCATATGTTTTAATTGAGATACTTTAATTCATTATTTCTACTGCCATTAGTTCTTATTAACTAACTTGTGGACGCAGCGAACAGCCTTAAGAGTTTTGATATTCCTCACTAATTATCATTTGTGCTCTCTAAAAAGAGGTTATTGAATATATAAGATTTTTATTGTGGTCCGAAAATATTCTTCTTTGACGAAAATTCTTTCCACAGTGAAATATATGCAATAACGCAACTTTGGATATTCCTCAACTAAGGATTAAGTTTATTTCTACATTTTTTTAAAATTTAAATTGGATCAATATTATCGAACAAGTCCAATATCTCATGTGCTTTTTGCATAAATAGTTGGATATATATATATATATATATAGAAAAAAATTGGTGTCATGCTAGCTCAAAATTACCTAGCTACCATTCTAAAGCAAGATCGACCCTTTTGGAACCATATATATTTCCATCCTCTTATTAGTGGGCATGCAATATATTATTCTTCCCCTTCTTCTGAATATTATTATTATCATTACATTAATGTTAATGCATTTTTGTGTATTATATATTTTAGAGAAATAATGTTAATATATGATGTTGTTACTTATATATGCAGTACGTAGTAGAGAGATGTCTTTAATTTGTGGAGTGATATATAATCAAAGTTTATTGTTGGAAATATATATATATATATATAATGATTTCAATAATAAAGAGATTAATTGGGGGATAATGGGCAGGTGGAGGAGGAGGCAGGAGCTTTGGGAGGGTCATGGGGTCATTCCAAACAGGGTTTGGAGGAGGAGTGGGATCAGCTTTTCCCTCTGCAGCAACCTTCCCTCATTATGCAATCCAACAAGGGATACCTTACAATCTTTATGGGTATGTATGTAATACTTACTCATATATGACCATTGACCATTTATTGACCATTTGATCATCCCCATCATCAAATATAATATTAACTAGGGTTGCCTTACTTACAGTCTTTATTTATGGGTAACTATAGATATATACATATATGTATGTATTGATGATGAAGATGTTTAGATGCTATCTATATATTGTACCCTCATCCATCCATCTCGGCTAGCTGTATGAATATGTGTGTGTGTGGGAAGCTGCACGTGCTTTGCCAACTCATGCACTTCCACCACCACCCAACCTCATCATCCTCATTAAAGTAGCCATACTATGTATCAAAAATTCAAAAGCCCGCTCATCTCCTCTCTCTCTCTCCCCACCACACACACGTGATCAGTAGTCATTCCTATTGGCATGGTTGCCATTCCTCCACCCCTAAATTACAAGAAGAATTTATATAGAACTGATTCATTGTCACATGACGTCTTTTGTTTAATAATGCATTATTATGTGCAAGTTTTTCTTCACATGGCAATGTGCTCCACACGACAATGTGTTATTGAATTGAAACGTCACGTAGCGATGAACTCGTTTCATGTAAGTTGCTCTCTTAAATTACCCATGCAAACAACACACAGTACATTGTATATATGCATAACGCGGAAGCTCGTGCTTTTACATTTGATCCTCATGCATGCATATATATATATATATATATATATATTACATGCAGATTGTATCATCAATTTCTCATGCGCGCATTGCATTCGCAACCTTAATTGATTTTTTAACATGCATGAATCATTTTTTACGCAGCCAGGTATAACGCATTAGTAGATGCTTACTGACTTGTAACTTTTTCTATTTGGATCAGGTACTCTTCATACTCGCCGGACTATACTTACCCTACGGTTTGTACAATCTTCTCCTTTTTTATATTATTATTCCCTTAAATTTGCATCTTCACTTCTTAGCTAGGATGTTGCAGCTGAAAGCCCATCACTTTTCAAATAATTCCTATAAAACATTTTACCCACTTGGTTTTCTCGTATTCTCTTTCTTTAATGAAGCATTCTACCTTTTGCTTCTTTATAGGCATGCACTTTACTCTTCCACAGCGTCCATATTACGTTAGGGGTAAAGGGTAAGGGGACCAACCGACACATATATGCATGTCTTGGCAGTTCCATGCATGCGATACGGAGTTGTAAAAAATAATTTAACTTTAACTAATTCGCATCAACCCAACTTGGTAGTTAAGCTTTCACTATGATCAAAACCAAACAGCACACACAAAAGAACAGGAAAGGCGAAAAAAAAGGAAAAACAAGACCCAAATATGAATGTAATGGGGAACCCACATGTACAGATCTCTACAGAATTAGTTTCACGGCTTGCTGAGGTTAAATACTAGTTATATTTCTAAACTCAATTCATGTCACACCTAAGTTCGAATCCTTCCTCATGTTTACTGATTAAAAAAATCAAATTTTTTTTCTTTCTAGATACTATACCTAAGTAATTATTTATTAAATTAACTAGTATAAAGTAGTGATGATTTTTTTTTTGTGCAATGTGGTATATATTTTTCAGAACTACTATGGTTTGTATGGAGGGGCAGCAGGCCAGTATCCTATGTACGGGGCAAGCCCTGCAACTGGGATGGTGGCCGGAGCAGCAGCAGCGGCTGCGTTTTACCCCTATCTTTCATATGGATCAGAAGGGAATGGAGGAGCCGCAGCAGCTGCGTATGGTAGCTCAGGTGTGCCGAGCTATGCAACTGGTGTCCAATACCCGCACCACCAGCAGCAGCAGCAGCAACAGCTTTTTCAGTATTCGACCATGAATTCAAGTGGAGTTGGAGGCTACCAGCACTATGGTCCCTCCATCTCTCTTGCGCCCTCACCCGCCTTGCAATCACCAGGTAATTACTTGAATTTGTTTTTTGTTAGATCGAGATGAGAGCAATTTCTTAACTTTTAACTAGTTAATCTTAGTTGAGATGGATGGAGACGCTAATATCTTTGACAGTGTGTTTTGCTGTGCCACAGGCGTAACCGTGGCCCTTCCTGCACCAATTCCTCATCACTAGTTCATCCCAAAGTGCGTGCATGCATGGCTTCAATTATTCAAACTCGATTCCACCCTCATCAGCTGCATATGCTTCTGAGTTTTCGGCAACCTCTGGCCTAACCATGGTTCACTTCTCCATCTCTCTCTCACTCGCCGTCTAACACACAATTAATGAGCCCAAGCGTTTGGCATTTGGGCTAATTAATTTGCACACATACAAAGCCTCCCAAAGGGGCTACATGAAATCATTCAATCTCCACAATTGGCTGGGGTACGTACGTACGTGCATCTCATGCATACTCATGCATTTCATTTTCCCCTTGAAGAGTTCCGTTGAAGAGGAACTAAAGCATCCTTTTAAACACCAACTCTGGCTACTGGGTTTAGCCAAGTTGGAAAATAGTTTTTCTTTTTTTCTTCCTTTAAAATTCTTAGCCCTGGAGAGGCTGAGGCAACAAAAGAAAAATGTAACTTTTGGCCCAGGAAGGCTAAAGAAATGCATAAAATGGTTTGCGAATATTGTAAATTCAACACAAATAGCAAGCCCCTCACTTTTGAAAAATTTCAATCCAAAAATGTTTTATCCCGCTATCTTTCAGCTAATCAATCACCTCAAACAAAAAGAGGCGTGCAGTTTTAGGGGGAAAAAAACATGGGCATGGAATGCCCCAATTGTTTTGGCTGTTAACATCTAGTCTTAGGATTTTGAAACTAGCTAGGAGCAGTCATGTTTCTATAAAGCTTTACCAAGTTTTTGTCTCCTTTCACATAATGTGTCTAACCAACCAATGATCTTTTCCTTTAGGGTAAAGGGAAGAAAATCACTAATTGTTCGTTCTGTAAATTCATCAAGTGTGGCTAAACTATGGGAGTTTTAGCCCCATTTCACTAATTTAAGGAGGGATAGTTTTTAGCATTAGCTGTTAGCTATAGCTAGTACATTAATCTCATCATCCTTTTGAGCACTCCATTAATGGATGTGGAGTTCAAAAGCATCTGCATGAAATCCTTGGGAGATATTTTGGTTCCCTTGGGTTCTTCTCCACTAACGCACCAACCATGGTTAGGACTTCGGTCGACCTCATCTCATCTCATATCTCTCTCTCTCTCTCTCAACCTCATCTCATCTCATATCTCTCTCTCTCTCCCCTGTTCATCTTCTACTTGGAAATGGACCTTGATAATCTTTTAATTATATGCATAAGTCTCTGCTTTGGATTGTAATATTAGGGATCCTATTAAGGACACTTAAGATTCATTCTCCATCGGTACTGGTTGAGAATGGATATGCTACTCAGTACTATGTTTTTAATTTGAGGCTTTTATGTTTAATATTCTGGTGATGATATTAATTTGAGACTTTTAATTACTTAGTTCTTCTGAAGTTCAAAATTTTGGCAGTCAACAGAGGAAATAGTGTAACCGTTTCAAACTTTAATTAAACATGACCATCAATACCATGAATTGATGGTTGGTGCATATGCAGTCAAACTTAAAGATTTACTCTGTTTTTAGAGTAATCTTTTGGTTTGTGTCACACACGACATAGTATTACTAGTTCATTCTTAACACGAATATCCAATTATTATTCACAATACTATACCTTAGGTTTATGAAATATATTATGTGATCCACCCATGTTATAATAGATAAATTAGTAACACCACTTATAATGTATATGACCGTCACACTAAAATGTTTCTCGTCTTCTTGTTAAAGTTCAATGACAAATTTATCGTAATTCATCAGCTGATATTTATATAGATGCACTAAATCAAGATGAATGTGAGTGGCCTAGGTATATTTAGGTGTGAACAGTCTACATCGCACAGGACGTTCGAACAACTAATGCTGCTTCATTTTTTATTTTATTAGACTCTGCTAGTTAGTTCTCAAGTAAAAATCACGTAACCATAGATAGGTGATGCTCAACCTACATATTTTTTTTGTTCTTATATAACTTTCGAGCTCTTATTGTAGTGTGTGATTTGACTCGTATATAATAGCAACAGAGTTAAACTTACGTTAGATATATTTAGCCTACCATCGAATTTTCATTTCCGGACTATGTATTCAGTTTTTTATTTTTCAGATCCAAACTATATTTCGGGGCCCATAATTTACATTATGGTAGTGCTATAATCATTCCAAAAGTAAGAGGACCAAGTTCTAAGGTTGGATAATGATACTTACAACAAAGATATACACAGAGTGTGATCATAAATTTCTTAAGTTATGTACTTCTTCAGATGTGTGATTCAAATGATTGGAATTGTCAAATTTGTAAGGATGATCTTTGAATGGTTAATTAAAAAATAGATGGTTTTGTTATGAAATTTGCTTGCAAATTAAAGTTTCGATGAGGAATCCGAAAGCTGGCGACCAGTTGTTGGCTTTGGCCCACTAGTTGGGAGTACTTGTGAAGAGAAGTAGAGGTGACCAGTCAAACCGAAAAGTTGAATCGAGGATTTGACACTTGGTGTTATATACAGGTTGAAAGAATCAGTCGTGTCTAGCAAAGCGATCAGTCGTGCGTGTATTTTATAAGTCATGGGTTTGTAGTCTTATTGAGGCCAGGTTTTGTACATATAGGTTGGCTTTTTGTTTCATGTTTGGAATTCTATTGTAACCCTAATGTGAAAAGGAATTTAAGAAGGGCTTATGTGCGCAAGATCTTAAAGTTTTTGAGAATTCACAAGACATAAGGGTGGTTGTTTGAGAGGTGTGAGAAGGTGAGATATATTAGGTTCTAGGGTTGAGAGCAAAGAGCATTTTCTTGTAAACAGAAGCAGTCCTTGACAAATAGGGACCACTATAAATATTTGAGTTCTTGGTTAGTGCGTGATATCATAGTCCATGGAAAACAATATTCATATTGGGACGTTTGTACAACCACAAATAATGTTTTTTGAAGGATCCCTCAATAAAAAGTGACCTCTGTGCCTGCTGTCTTTTTACTTTAAGGGAGTCTTTAAGGGCATCTTTTTTCAAGATATGTATTTTGTTTATCTCATTTGACAACATTGCTACGATGAAGGATGAATGAAAGTAATAACCAAGGAACAATGATCTACTTGAGTTTCCTACGTAATCATGATTATCTCTATTTCATGCATGATACAAACCCACTATACTCATTGTTCAAAATCCAAACCCAGGTAACCCGTACCAACCGAAACAACCTAGAAGGTCCTCTTTATGCAAACCCACCAATAATCCTTGTTAAGAGCAAACCCACCAATAATCCTTGTTAAGAAACCCACCAATAATCCTCTTTATGCAATCTGAGAGCCTTGTGTAATATATAGAGCAACAGCTGCGTCAATGCCGCCCCCAAGATCTCCATACCACACAAGAAGTTGCTTAAAGAAGTTATGACATCTTTGTGCATCAGTTCAACTGCAGCTTTCCATCTACTTGCAAAGTCCTTCACAAGGGGTTCAACCTCCGCAGCGGTTGTAGGCTTCTCCAAACTAGCATTTGGATCCTCCGCTGATAAGATTATTGCAAATAAGTACTTTATCTAAATAACTAAAACAGTATAAGATGCCACATGATTATTAACCAAAATACTTACTAGATCGGGTTTTAACACTTGATTAAATCGCTAAAATGCTCTAGTAATAGTTCTTCCTGCAAGGAGAGAAGTGAACGCTTAATACAAAAGAAGCAAGTTAAAACCATATACCAAAAGGGAAGAAATAACGAAAGAGGCAAATTCCAAGGGTTTGGCTTTGGTGGTCCGCACCATCTAATGGTCCAGTTTTTTAATGTTTCAGATTTGTCACTCACCCACTCACCCACTCACGCTCCCATCTTTGCATCACGGCCGTCGAAAAATCCGGACCATCTAATAGTCCGGACTATTAAAGATTTTTCCAAATTACAACCCAAATTAGTGTTATTTTTCTGTTTCTCCCCTTTTGAGTACTGTATACCCATAAGTAAGAGAAAGCATTTGATTGTCTTTAAAACCTATTGTCTGCTTAATTAAAAAACAATAGTCTATACCTAATTAACTCGCCCCCTTAAAACTTCCCGGGTGAACTAATCAAGGAAAGAATAGTTTCAGCTACGCCTTTCGTTACTAAAGGCTTATTTGGCAAGTGATTTTAAATGATTAAAAGCGCTTTTGGAGAAAATATTTTTGGAATCAATTCTTAGTAAAAATGCAAGTCAATCCTGAAAAAGCACTTAAATGTTTCCTCCAAGAAGCACTAGTCATGTACTTCTTGCAGGAAGCATTTTAAGTGCTTTTGGAACCCAAAAACATTTTCTCTAATAGTGTTTTTCAGTCAGTTAAAAACACTTACCAAATGAGCACTAAACAAGGAAATTACTTTAGGAGAAAATCCATTCCTATCAACAGAAAAAAGGACCACTACTTGATGAGTAAAATCGACTTTCCAACATAATACTTTTACCTCATATGCTTCCATGTATGTTCTTGTTAAAAGCTTACAAAGAAACCGAAATACCATATCAGAAATGAATCAGAAACAGAAAATGGTTAGCTTAAACCCGAAATGCATTTGCAGAATTAACAATGCAGTCTTCAATTTGCACCAAAACATTGTCTGGAAGGAACTTACCACAAATAATGCTGTGTTGCTTTTCAGAAGTTCCTCAAAGTGCTTTTCAGAAGTTCCTAGTAATCAAAAGAAAAGAATTTGTAAAAATAGCAGCAGCCAAGAGGTTTGCAGCTGATACTGTAAACACGAAATTTCCTCCAACAAATGAAACAAGAACAAGTGTACAAAATAAATTTGTATTAATGAGAAAATTAGGGTTACAGTCTCTGAGTACAAGGTTCTATCCTCTGATTCCATCTCCAAAGATGTAGTAGTGTAGAACAAAATGTGTGTGTGTGTAGTTGATCCAAGGGTCTTAGAGACTTGAACTTGACCAACGGATATCACAAGAGTTTGGCTTGTAACACGTAGGATTTTTGTTTGGGGTGATGGAAGAACTGGCACATGTAGGTGGTTCCTAGTGGTCCTTCACGATGATGATGAAAATGCAGAGAGTTTTCTGAGTTTGTAGTGTGTTCGAGAGCCTCCTTCTTTGTTTTGGAGCCTCGTATTTATAGGTTTCTCCGAGATTCTTTGCATTGAATCAATTCATTTGCTAAGCCTTGATTTATGGAATTTGTCTCCATGAATTGTCTTGATTAAAGCTTAATTTGAACTTGATTTGGTATTAATTTGAACCAAATCAATTAACTTGGTAATTTCACCAAATTAATCTTATGGATGGAAAGACCAAATCAATTGACTTGAGAATTTAACCAAATTAACCAATTAACTTGGTTCTTTTGTTGGAAAGAACCATTAATGTCACAAAGCCGAGTGAAATTGTTACATCCCGTCCCTAAAAGTATTGTATTTTATTCCCCGATTGTGTAAATTGACGAAAATACCCTTAGTGGCTACGTATTTCCTGTGTAGAAATTTGAATTTTTCTCTACTTGATTCCGTACTTTTTGAGTTGTACGTTTCGTCACGAATCCGTAGACGCGTACGGATTAATTTTCGAACTTGTGAAGTGCAAGTTACGTTTGTTTTACGGGTAAAATACCCGAAAGACAATAATGTCGGTGGGCCTTGGCGCCCATAGTTTCATTCGAAAACCACCGTTGCTATTCACTCTGCATGCTTGCATGCGTATTTGACGCACTGTTGATCCGTTGAATCCTACAGATTTAAAATGAGGACCTTGTGTGTGAGTTTTCTTCACACATTCACTTCACCTCACTTTTCTGTCTGTCTTCCCTCACAGACACATCCCCCATTTCGTGGAAAAGTAGCTGACATCCTTGTTGGTTTCACACTCAAATCCATCCCCCTTGCATTTTCCTTCTTCTGCAAACCCAAGGCTTGCCGAGCCTTCTCCCTTTCCTCCAGACTTCACTCATCACCATCCAAACAATCACAAGCTGTCCAAATCCTTTCTGTTTTTGGACTCAGCAACAGCTTCAACTTGGGTGACCTGAAACCTGGGAAGAACCCAGACTGGTATGAAAGTGTTTAAGCCACCCCGTGGCACTTCCTTGACATTTTTTCTTCATGAAACCAGTCCCAATCTTCTTTCTTGTTAATTGCAGGCTACTGAGAGAACTCAGTGGGACTCGTGGCAGCAACACTTGGGTTGCACAAAATCTGTCAAGGTGAGGCCGTGATTACTCAAGCCACCCGTGGCTTGAGTTTGGGTTTTGTTGGATTTTCTTCCCTCAAACCTTTCTAATCTGTCTTCTTTGTTCAAACCCAGGAAACTGGGAGTGATCTTGAAACCCAGGGACCCTGAAACTTCAACCCTGCAAACTGGAAAACCAGTTCATCGGAGTTCGACTTTTGGCCGACTTCGAAACCATCGATCTGGAGCTCAAGGAAGCTCAAACTCGACTCAAAACCACTCCTTGAGACCTTGGGAACCCAACCCAAGGCCTGGAAACTGGAAAATCACCCTGAACGGAGAACTTGGATTTTGGCCGAAACTTTCGAGGCTTTTTCCGACCAGCTCCGGCCACCTTTTGAGGTGTTGGTAAGCATTTTTGAACTCTACTCGTTCCCAGCTTCATTTTGATATAAAGATCGTAAAATTTGGCTTAGAAATGAAGAAGTTAGGAAGCTTTGAAAAATCCCAGAAATTCCGGCCAAGAAACCCAGATTCCGGTGACGGCGCGGCGGCGCTGGCGACCGGAAAAAGGAAGAAGATGACCGGAGCTGACGTCAGCGATGACGTCAGCAAACCCGGTTCAAACCCGGTTCAGACCGGTCTGATGACGTTAGCACCGGTTCAAACCGACCTGCTGACGTCAGCAACTCGGTCAACGCTGACGTCAGCGTTGACTTTGACTCGGCGCGCGTGAGCCGCGCGTGGGCCGCGGCTTCGATTCTTCCAGCCGCGCGTGAAGGCGCGTGAGCCAATATTTTTCGACGCCGTCTTCGCGAGGCGACTCGTGATAACGCGTACTACCTAGGGGTGGTACGTTTGGTAATTTTTGAGGTATTTTAGACCTCCAAATTGAGCAAACAGTGGAGAATTCGTGTCTTTTCCGTATTTTCTTTGGAATTGACCTAGTTAATGATTAGTATAGTAACTTCTCATATAGGTGAGACCTATCCCGAGGAGTTTCGGGCTCAGGCTAGGTACGGCGGCTACGACCCGGCTACATACCAGTGAGTGGGCCCTATCTTATTAAATTATTATTATATCTCAAACGTGTTCAACTGTGATTTATGAACTTGTATAGCATGCCATGATTTATGAAACTCGTTAAATGACTTATTTACGGTATCTTGATATATTCTTTATGTGTTTAGCGTAGTTTGAACAACTGTTGGCATGCCTATACGTATTTGAGGTTTTTACCTATACTTGCATTTAGCACGGTGTTAGCACTGTCCGGGAGTGGACCAGCTTCACGTGTATGTTCACACGCACCATTACGCTCAACATGGATCCATTGTAGGTGCCAGCCTGTCTATGTCGCCTTGGCGACTAGACTTGTTGTGACGCACATTTTGTGCCAGCTTCACGTGCATGTAGTGCTAGAGCGTCTATTATGTGAAACACCCAGCCTGTCATGTAGCTACTTTCTGCATGACTTGTGTGCTATGATATGCGTTTCTTATTATGTTGGTTTTTACCGCTGTTATTGATATTTCATGCTACCCGTATCCTTTTGGGCGAGGTCCCATGCATTACTTAGAGATGATTGTTACTGTGAATATCATTACTGTTGCTATTATTATTAAAGTGGTATTTTAGCAAATCTTACGGGTTTTACAGCGAGGGGATACATACCATTTTTTGAAAGGTTTTCTAAAAACTGTACTTGGCCCACTCACCTTTGTTTTTCGCCCCTCCAGGCCCTAGGTTTTAGTCGGCAGGCGAGTTGGTGGCAGTTGCTGATATCTTCACTCTACCTCCAGTGGATGTAGGTGTACCTTGTGTTTCTTCAACTATGTTTATATCTATCCTACGGGATAGGAATATTCTTTAAATTTCTTACTGCACCCTAGCTCTGATAATTGTGTATTATTGGGTCTAACCCACACTACGCACTTCCGCATCTCTATTTCAATTAAAACTCAGTATTCCTGTATTTCATCATCAAATTCTTATTTTAATCACTCTATGACTTCGTAATCCCTTCGGGATGACGGTCAGCACGCTCCGAAATCTGGTGTCCACGTGGATATTCGGGTCGGGGTGTGTCAGTTTGGTATCAGAGCGCTAGGTTTTGCAGTTTAATTTTCATCACACTTGTGTGATGTTATTCGCTAATAATTCTTGAATCCTTCTTATCAGCATCATGCCACCTCGTCGTGCACCGGAGGTTCCTGCCTTCGATTTCACCCGGATGGGAAATACTATCGCATAGGCGATACATGCTGCTTTCCGTCCAGCGAGGAAGAACCCGGTAGAGACAGCGAAGGGAATGGATGTGAGGCCATTCTATGGCACTGAGACGCCAGAAGTTGCGAAATCCTGGCTCGAGCATGTGGAGGACGTGTTCAAATCCATGCAGGATCATGGAGGCTTTCCCGACGAGCAGTGGGTCCCGACTGCTATTCTTTTCCTTCGTGATCAGTCAAAGGCGTGGTGGAAGTATGAGCGGAGGCACCTTCCCCACGATGAGCACGGCTTGTGGGACGTCTTCAGACAGCGGTTTGAGACTAAGTTCCTCTCTTCGGAGTACAAAGCCCGGAAGAGAGATGAGTTCATGAACCTGAAGCAGGGAAAGATGTCTGTCTCTGAGTACCAGAGGAAGTTTACCGCCCTATCTCAGTACAATCCGGTGGTAGCAGCGAGCCCGTCTGAGATGCTGGACCAGTTCCGGAGGGGCGCTAACAAGAGGCTTCGTTCGCTTGCCGCAGCCGAGCGGTGCCACACTTATCAGGAGTTCTATGAGGCACTCTTGCGGGTCGAGGATTCGGAGAATGCTCCAGATGATACTGTTGTGGAGGAAGAGGACGCAAACACCCAGAACAAGGGCAAGGGGCCAGCCTACCTCGGTCCGAAGAAAAATCAGTCTTTCAAGCGCGGTGGTTACAGCTCTGGATCCTCCAGTGGTGGATCAAACTCCAGTACTAATCATGGAGGGAGATCAGCCGGTGGATCTCGTTTCCGTCAGCAGGGTACTTCTAGCCAGTCAAACGCCCAGTTCTGTCACCGATGCAACACTCATCATTTCGGTGAGTGTAAACAGGGAAATCAGGGATGTTACAGCTGCGGACAGATGGGGCACCGAGCAAACCAGTGTCCGCAGAGGCAGCAGAACTGCCAGAATCAACCCCAAGCTCCTGTTCCGATCCAGCAGGTTGGAGGAACAGTTCCGTATCAGCAGCCGACGTACGGTGGAGCTGTACATTACCAGGGAGAGGTTAATCAGTACTCCGGCTGTCACATCCCGGACCGACTCCGCCGTAGCACGATATTGTCCGCTTTGGGGCACGCCTCACGGTTTTGTTTCTGAAGACTCACAAGCAACTTCCCGGTGGGTCACCCATCATGGGATTGCTCGGCCCAAACTCGCTTAACTTCGGAGTTCCGTGGAATCGAAGCAGTGGGCTCCCAAAGGCCTCGTGCTAATTGGAGGTGGGCATGTACATCTAAGGCACACTCCACCCCCTCTCCGTTGGTCGATGTAGGATATAATAATCCACCCCACATAAGGAACCAGGCGTCCTCGCCCTTTGCTCCATGCCAGACGGCGAGTGGCTACGATACCATTCTATCACATCCCGGATCCATAGCGTATTGACCGCTTTGGGCCACGCCCTCCTTTTGGTTTTGTTTCTGGGAACTCTAAGCAACTTCCCAGTGGGTCACCCATCATGGGATTGCTCCAGCTTAAACTCGCTTAGCCGGAGTTCGATGGAATCGAGCCGATGAGCTCCCAAAAGGCCTCGTGCTAGTGGAGGTGGGCATGTACATCTAAGGCACATCACCCCCTCTCCGTTGGTCGATGTGGGATATAACACCGGCACCTTTCCCCAACATCCTGGCTATCCTGCACAATTCCCGGGTGGCGCTATGCAGTTTCAGGGAGGAGCACCGCAGTACCACGGTGGAGCGCCACAACAATTTCCTTATCAGGAGACGGCAGACCAATGGGGTGGTGGAGCACAATTTCCAGCCTTAGCAGCCGCACCTGGCAGAGGCCAGGGCAGACAAGGAAGAGGCAACCAGGGCAGAGGCAACCGTCAGCACGGTAATCGAGGAGGAGGTCTCCTAGCTTTTTCTTGTTGTGCTCGTCGTTACGAAGGCGTGGACTCAATCGGATCGAAATTCAAAGTTGAAATGAAGATGCTACGAAACTTTAGAGTTCAAGGGAACTTTTGTAAACTCCCTCACTTTCTCTCCTTCACTCTGTCTTCACTCTCCCCTTTCTTGATTTTCACACACTGAACCACAGCGCTGGAGCCACCGTTTCTCATCGACTTCAGACCGCCCAACCACCACCAATCGTGACCCTTTCCTTACCACGAATCCATTCTCGACCTCTACATCCTAAAAATCGAACTAGAGATCGCAATTCGAGGCTTCGACATAGAGCAAATTCCCCGGCGAGTTTCTCGATATTTCAGGCCACGACCGGCCTCGAGGTGATCATCTTTCGACTCCTCATCATTCACTGAGCTAGATTCGAGCATTGCATGCTCAAATCCATCACTGTTTCGAAATAACCAAGAACCCCATTTCAGACCGAGGCTTTCGAGCCATTTTCCGATCATCTCCGGCCACCAATCAAACTCGTTTTTGGTAAATTCGTACTTCTCATCTCTCTAGCTTCATGTGGACATAAAATACATGAATAATGATTGTGTTTTGAAGCTTTTATATCTCTGTTAAACGAAAATTTCTCACTAAAACAAAAAAAAAAAAACAAAGAATGAAATAAACGTGCAAAATAATAAATAAGTAGCACGTGTACTTAAAATCGCGATTTCAATCAAATCATATCGTGATCAAATCTCCATAAGATCAGCAAAAAATCAGCATGGTCTGGAAGGAAAGTTTTTGCCTTGCAAGCAAAGCAAACAAAGCCTTGGAAGCCTATAAAAAGGCTCACGGGGTGAAGACCCAAACCATGCCGAAGACTCTAAAAAAATAAACATTGAAGACGCTGAGAAGAAAGGATCTCCACGCAGGGAAGGAAGGAGTGCAAGAATTCCAGTGCTTTCCTCGAACCGGTGCCCGCTGTCCGTGGCCATGCTGTAGAAGGAAAAATTGACAGAAAAGAAGAAAAGGAATCAGAACGTTGAATACCTTTGCAGCATCAAAAAGGCTTTCTGGATTATTTCTTCGTCGCTTTCTTGCTGAATCCTCCTTGTCATGAACTTCCATCCGTCGCTGTGAAGCCATTGAAGACCCGGTCCCTGTAACCGGTACCCTGTAAAAAGGCTATTGGGAAGAAGGCTTGGTACCTGTAAAAAAAGGCTACGAGGAAAGAAGTTCGTCGACCCGTTCGCAGAGCAATGTCAAATTGGCGCACTAAGCCCCTTGCAGTAAATTCAAAGTCTCTTTGTAGCAGATTCAAAGTTCTTGTAGCAGACTCAAAGCCTCAAGAAGACGAGCCCCAAACGCAAGAAGACGATGCAGATTGTGGTGTCATTCAAAATATCAACAAGTGGCAACAAAAATTTCCACTGCTGAAGAGTGAAAAAAAGAAGAAAGAACGATGCTTATTTTTATTCCAAACGACGGCGGCGCAACCTGTTGTTCTTTCACGTCAAATACCAGAAGCAAGCCAAGGCCGATTAGCTGCCACAGATGAAGGAAGATCGATGAAATTGTTGGCAAGGGGCTGCTGTTTCTTTTTATAAGGCTCTGACACAATTCCTATCTGAATTAGGAATTGGGGTCGCAAGAGACAAGAGAATGAAGGAAAAGATGGAGTTTCTTTTTTAGGTAAATTCATATTAGGTACCAAGTTGGGTATAGATTTTAAGGAAAAATATCAAGTCTAATTAGATATTTTATGATAAGCCACAAACTTTATTGCAAGTGATCCTATGACTAAATAAAAGATATGAGAGATTACCATATTGTTCTTAAGTTTATTTCTTTCAGAATTTTATAAGGCCTTTAGAGCTCGGGGTTAACTTTGAAGGTTTAGGGTTTTAAAAGGTCGGTCAAGGTTTGGGGTTGATCATTTTGGGTTTAGGGTTTTAGAATGTCTTTGGGAGGAGCTTAGGGCTTAGGGTGCAGGTCTCGGGTTTTGGGCGAAGCCCAAAATCCGGGAACTAGACCCTACGCCTTAAGCGATTAACGTAATAAAAAAAAAATTCTTCTAAAAAAATTCATACTCATGTTTGTTAGTTACAATTCATTGGGAAGGTTAATGGCTATAATTTTGTGATGGTAGGGTTGGACATTATTGTCATTTTACCTAGCAAATTTGTTTGACTTTTCAACTAGTACCTAAACTAAAACTATGGTATTTTAACTTAAAGTTATTTTGAATTTGGTATTTAAACTAAAAACTCCCGCAGAAGATATTTTGAATTTGGTATTTAAACTAAAAACTCCCGCAGAAGACAAATTTCCCAAATTAATTGGGAATGTTGCTCACGTGGAGATCAATGAAAAGGCTACAGAAATTTATATGGGTTTTTATCAACTTTGGGCCCATGAATTTAAAATTGGGCCAAATAACACGAAATTCAATGGCATGGCAGAGGCGCACTGGGTTCAAGCGGTTCAAAAAATAAAAGACCGTAGAGACAAAGCGCCAAAATATCACAAATTAGCGTATTTGCATCACTACAAAATTAATAGGCCAAATTTCTGTTAATTCATCAAGATAGCACAAAGCCGCATCCAACTCAAAATCCCACCTAAATTCAATGAACTACAAGTGGTTTGATCTCTTCCAAAGAGAGTATGTAAGCAATCTAGTACCAAAATTCTAGATGCAACCACACCCCCCAAAACAAATCTAAATCCACCATGTTGCTTCATAATTTTAATCAAAGGGTGTTCTCTTGTAGTTTATTATGAGAGTTGTAATTAAGAGATTAATTAATCTTGAATGGGTTCGAACTTAAATAATAAAACCCTATCCTTTTTGAGCAGTGCTGAAATTGTGTTGGAAGAAGTTTGTTCTCAAATTACAAATTTTCATCAACATAATTTTTGGCACGCCCGGTGGGACCCATTCTCCCTTTTAATTATGAAAGGACTAATGTATGTGTTGTGTCTTTGTTTACCAAAAAATAGTAATGGCACCACAAGTTATCGTTTACTTCCAAGAGCTTCCTACTACTTCCTTAAGAGGTGAACGCACAAATTGTACTGGCTATCGCATGTCGTTCATTTTGGGCCAAGTACCAAGCACCTACAATGTTCCGAAGCCTAAGGCTTGAGCTCAAGTCAAGAAAGATGAAGCAAAAGACATCAAAGCTCAAGTCCCGAAGGCCATGTCTAAGAATGCCATGCGGAATGCAAGAAAGAGGGCTACTAGGGCTCTGAAGAAGAGAACAATCAAGGAAGCTGCTGAAGCTATGCAAACAACACCTGAGGAGATTACCAAGGTCATTTCCCAAATCATGATCGGATCAATTCCAATCAATGTGATCATGCCAGTTTCTGTACTCAAGATTTCTCCCAAGCCGAAGGCCGTCGAAGCCTTATTGAAGAAGTCAACCACTACAGGTACCAAAGAAGTCACAATCGTAGATCTAGCTCAAGCTATCCAAACTACTGAGTTTGTAATGATGACCTCGACAAAGGAGGAAGACGATCTCGTGGTCACAAAAAATCAAGTCCCAAATTCCAAGAACAAAATTCCAACTGTCCAAGCCGAGTCAAAAGTGTACAAAGGTCCCATCACTCGTGCAAGAGCCAAAGCAATGTCAGAAGCAGCCGTTTTGAGTACGGGGCACGACGATGTGCAAGTAATGGTGACCAGCGCCACAAGCATGGAAGAACGATTCCAAGAGATGCAAAAGTTAATCTCTGAACAACAAGCCATGATAACATCACTTACTACTGAATTGAATACTTTGAAGCTCAAGAGTGAAGAAGATGGTGAACCGAAAGACACATGAAAAGGAAGAACAAGAGAAATGAGAAGAACCTGATGCCCAATTGACTGCTAAAACGATCAAAGAGATGATAGCTAAAAAGATGTGCGAGTTTCGAATGTCCTTAGCTCCGCCTGTGTTGAGGTATCAAAAGCCCTATCCATCTCATTATGATACATTACCTTTTCCAAAAGGGTACCAAAAGCCTACATTTGATAAATTTGATGGCATCAACAATTCCCCTAGAGAGCATCTAGCCCACTTCCATTCCGCTTGTGGAGAGACCTCACAGTCCGATGCTCTTCTAGTACGTCAATTTGTGCAATCTCTTAAAGGATCAGCCTTTACTTGGTATACCCAACTGACTCTAGGATCCATCATTACTTGGGACAACATGCAAAAGGTGTTCCTCGCTCAATTCGTGAGCTCCAAGAAGAAAGTGTCGATTATTGACTTGGCTGATGCTAGACAAAGGCCAAATGAAGGTGTCAACAAGTTCATCACGAGATGGAGAGGACTTAACCTTCAATGTCTAGAGAAGTTAACAGAACAATCTGCAGTACAAATGTGCGCAAACAACTTACTACCGGACATCGTTACTTACATTGGCACTGTTGAGCCACAATCGTTCAACGAGCTTGTCTCAAAAGCATGCAATGTCGAAAGACAACTTGCTCGGCAAAAGGCAACAACGTCCAAACCACATGTTGAACGAAAGAACGATACTAAGAAACCCGCAAAGGAATCAATGGCTACATTTGTCAGGAATGACAGGAAGAATGACAAAGGAAAAAGGAATGAAGGATCTAAAAGACCCACCCTTAAAGAGCGGAAAGAAGTTAAGTATTCTTTTGACGATGACGATGTTGATTCAATATTTGACGAGCTCATGTCAATAAAAGCCATTAATCTTCCATAGTCGAAGCGCCCTGCTGAAAGCAATAAGACTAATGATCCTAAGTACTGCCGATATCATAGAATCGTTAGTCATCCGCTCCGAGACTATTACGTATTCAAAGACATAGTCCAGAAACAAAATAAATACGGAGAAATCGAGATGGAGTCACCAACTGCCACGGCTAATGTAGTTGAGCCAAGACCCATACAATCACAAGATACAGACACTGAGACCTTCTCTCTACATGAGCTCGCAATGGCACCACACCTTGAAATTTGGGAAGATTCAGAAGAGTCGTCCAACATTGGCTGAAAACTCTTTGTAAAAAGGCTAAAAGGATCCCTAAACAGTTGTTTTCAGCAACGAAATCTTCTGGCCACCCCAATACCAAAGTTTGGGGCCAACCAAAGCCAAACGGGAAGAAGATGAGAACACAAAAGAAAGTTTGAATTCCTAAAAAAGATGAGTATGAACAGCCTCTGAAGACTCCAATCACTCTGAAAGAGTTCTTGCCAACCAAGTTCCTCGAGAATGAATCCAAGGGAGAAATGAATCCTCCCATGTTGTATGGCCTCTGTCGAAGAAGTTAACAACGATAATGAAGTAAATGTGATTGTGTTACGCTCTGGTAACAGCATTCCATCGGCAGATAAGAGGAAACAGGGTCAAGACACAGTTGAACTGCTTTTTAACAAGAAGCTACAAAGCAAGGAAGGGGGTAAGTCATCTGCCAAAGCAGGTACAAAGGGGACTTCAAAACCCTCAACACAAGAAAAGGTTGCATGCGAAAAATCTGGTGCAAAAGGTGATCAAGAGAATACCCAAGCTAAATATAACATCTTGGCCCACCTGAAATCCATACCCGCTCCACTAAGTGTTTACAATGCGTTGCAAATGTCTAAGGAACTAAGGGAGGCACTAATCACGGCCTTAACAAGTCTAGAATTTTATAAGGATGACTTGGATCCAACCAAGATCGCTAAAAGGCGAGTGTGTGCTTGTTGCATGACAAACATATTGTTCAATGAGAACGACAAACTGCTTAAAGAACCTCACAACCGACCACTTTATGTATCCAGTCAAATTGAAGATACGATGGTCAACCGAATTCTCCTTGACTATGGGTCAGCAGTTAATCTTCTTCCCATAAAAATGCTTCGTGCTATGGGAATCTCCACCAAGAAATTGTCTCGTTCCACATTGACTATTCAAGGTTTCAACCTTATTGGGGAACGGCCTCTGGGTAGCATACCATTAAAAATGGAGATAGGAGAATTATCCTTCGAAGCTTTATTCCACGTGACAGACGTAGATACGTCTTTTAATGCTCTCCTGGGACGCCCGTGGCTTCACGGATATGGAATCGTTGCTTCCACACTCCACCAATGTTTCAAGTTCGTAAAAGATGGGGAAGTGAAGGCGGTCACTGCAGACGGCGATCCATTCATGGGTGAAGAGGTCAACTACTCTGATGCAAAGTATTACAAACCTCAACCCCACAAAAACCAAAGGGGGTAAGCAAAGGTGAGAAGGATAAAATACAAACACTAGGGCCCGCAACTGCTAAACCCATCAAGATCAAAGTCAAACATCCATCAACCACATCCTTATCAAGCCAAGAATCTTCAACAGCGAAGCCACCTAAACTGAAGGTATTGTTTAGATACGCGCCAAAAGACCAAATAGATTCAGGTGATAAAGCAATGATGCAAATTGAAGATACAGTGAAGTCCTTAGCAACTACCTACACATGGCCTCTCAGAAGGATTCGTCAGTCAATCCCAGGGGGTGATGTAGTCATTTCAACAATGTTCGAAGGAAATGGTCGCCATAAGCATGTTGTGTCCATAAAAAAGAATGCACGACAACCATCATCTGCTCTGTTAAAAGATTAAACCCAAAAGGTGCAAAACCAACAAGGGCAAAGTCAAACTTGCGGCTCAACAGATGAATGGCGCGCCTAAAGCTTCCATCCTTAGCACATTGAAAGTGGCGATGCCAGAAGTATTTACTGATCACGAGAAGGGCATGTTTGGTGAATTAGAAGAAAATGCAACGACACCATGTGTCTTGATTTTCCAACGGTTTGGTCATGCAAAACGATCTCGTCCATCTGTCTTCCAACGACTCGGAGAAAACTACGCCTCTCAGCTGAAGAAGTTCCAAAAGAATAAAGTGTGGAGAATCAAAGAGAAGAGGTTAAAGCCGAACAGTAGAACATAAGCAGACGAATCTGTTGAAGTCAGTTATGTTTTCAATAAAATAGAGCACCTTACATGGACTCCTAAAACTGTTCCCATTAGAAAGAAGGCAAGTGGGCAAGTACACATTTGCGTAGATTATCGAAGCTTCAACAACGAGCCTCTTAAAGATAGGGAAAAAGCAAATTAAAGCCTCCATCCCTAGTATATCGAGAGAGATGGAGCACAAAATATTCATGGATCACCAAAAGTCTATGAGTAGCGATACGAATGCTCAAACACAAGAAGTCGAGCCACCAAACAATGAGGAGACAGAGTTTTATAATGACATCCAGCCGGCGCCTCCACAAATTGAAGACGGAGGACAAGCAACAGTCGACGAGTTACAAAAAATCAACCTTGGCACAAAAGACGATCCAAAGCCGATCTTTGTTAGTACGCTACTCACCCAGAATAGCTACAAGACTACACATGTTTGCTTCGGGAATATAGAGACGTGTTCGCCTGGGGGTATCAAGACAGGCCAAGGCTGGATCCCAAAGTCGCCATGTATAAATTGGTTGTATCTGACCAAAGTCAATATGTTAAGTAGGCTCCACGTCATTTTCGACCCGAATTCGTCGTACAAATTAATGTGGAAGTCGACAAGCTCATCGTTGCAGCCTTCATTCGAGAAGTCCAGTATCCTACTTGGATCTCTAGCATCGTCCATGTGAAAAAGAAGTCAACTGAGCAAATACGCGTCTACTTAGACTACAGAGATCTCAATGAAGCATGCCCTAAAGATGATTTTCCAGTCCACAACAAGCTTCGGTGCTTTGTCCTTTATGGACGGGTTCTCCGAGTACAATCAAATAAAAATGGCACCTGAAGATGAAGAACTCACAGCCTTTCGCACTCCAAAAGGAATATACTGTTACAGCGTGATGCTTTTTGCTTGAAAAATGCAGGAGTGACGTATCAAAGAGCTATGACAGTCATTTTCGACGACATGCTCCACAATACAGTCGAATGCTACGTTGATGATATGGTCGTCAAAGCCAAGGAAAGGGAATATCACCTAGATAATCTTAGAAGAGTCCTTAATAGACTTCGAAAACATCAACTCAAAATGAATCCCCTGAAGTGTGCATTTGGGGTTACATCCGGCAAGTTTCTCGGTTTCGTTGTCAGGAATCGAGGAGTCGAAGTTGATCTTACCAAAATCAAGGCAATTACAGAAATGCCTCCTCCTCGGAACCTGTGAGAACTACGAGGGCTACAAGGAAGACTTGCTTACATAAGAAGATTCATCTCAAACCTCTCTGGAAGATGCCAACCATTCCCCAAGTTAACGAAGAAAGGTGTGCCTTTTGTGTGGGATCAGTCGTGCCAAAATGCTTTTGATAGCATTAAAGAATATCTAACGAAGCCCTCAGTGTTAATGGCACAATCCAGGGAAGACCATTGATTTTGTACATTGCCTCACTCGACAACTAGTTGGGAGCGTTGCTTGCACAAAACAATGATGAAGGAAAGCAAAATGCTCTTTATTATCTTAGCAGGACTCTAGTAGAGGCAGAACAAAATGACTATCCTATCAAGAAAGTCTGCTTAAAGTTGGTATTCACTGTCCAAAAACTACGACACTACCTTCTTGCTCATAGAGTTACCCTAATATCCAAGGCTGACCCCTTAAGATACTTGATGTCAAAGCCAATTCAGTCTGGGAGGCTAGCAAAATGGTCTTTCATTCTCTCCGAGTTCGAGAATTGTTTCGTATCACAGAAGGTGATAAAAGGACAAGCACTTGCAGATTTCTTAGCTGCACATCCTATTCCAAACAATATGGAGTTGCCAGAAGATTTGTTCGATGAAGAAGTGTTTTCGACTGAAACGGTCAAGTACTTTGATGGAGCATCTAGAAAAAGAGGAGCGGGGGTAGGGATTGTGTTCATCGCACCATCTGGAGGCTTAATACCATACTCGTTTTCCCTTATGTCACTTTGCACAAACAATGTGGCAGAATATGAGGCACTCATTATTGGCCTCGAAATTGCACTCGAGATGCATATTGACCCTCTACAAATGGTCGGCGACTCGCAGTTAGTTATTAGACAGTTAAACAGCCAATACACAATGAATAATGTCAACTTGGTGCCATATTAGGAGAGGACTAAATATCTCATCTCAAGATTTGAAGACGTCTACATAGCTCATGTCTCAAGGTCAGAAAATGACAAAGCCGACACACTAGCCAACCTAGCCGCATCGTTAACCATGCATGAAGAAAGGGACATACAAATCATTGTGGGGGAACACTACCTGCTACCCCTAGCACTGGAGCAGTTTGAAGAAGAAAATTAAGTCAATGCCATCATAACTTCCGAGAAAGAGGAAGAAGAGTCAGACTGGCGCCAACCCATTATTGAATACTTACGACATGGAAAACTACCTGCTGATCCAAAAAAAAGAGCTGATGTGAAGCGACGAGTAGGCCGCTTTGTCCTCCAAAATGACATTCTCTACAAACGATCCTTCAATGAATACTCTTGAGGTGTCTATCAAATGAGGACGCTACCAGAGCTCTTTGTGAAACTCATGCAGGCGAGTGTGGCGCTAACCAAGCTGGACCCAAACTCTCAACCCAATTGAAAAGGATAGGGTATTACTGGCCGACCATGGTTCAAGATGTTATGAAGTTCGCATCTACTTGCAAGTCATGTCAGTTACATGGAGATTTCATACATCAACCTCCACTACTGCTCCACCCCACAAGCATATCTTGGCCGGCCGTTTGAAACATGGGGAATGGACGTCATTGGTATCATCAAGCCTAAATCCTCGCGCCAACACCAATACATTCTTGTCGGTGGTGCATTTAACAAGAAGGTCAAATTCAAATGATTCTCAGTCGGAGATCTAGTTCTGACCATTCGAAGACCCATCGTGATTACTAGAAAATCATATGGAAAGTTCAAGTCAAAATGGGAAGGACCCTACGTCATCACTAAGGTCTTCACCAAAGGTGCATATGAGCTCTCAAATTCAGAAGGAAGATGCATCTACCCATGCGTAAACGGAAAATTCATCAAAAAATTCTACGCATGAAGAGATCGTAGCGACAACTCTAAATCTTACGAACTACGACGACTTGATCCCCACAAAAGGGGGTATGTAGGCAATCTAGTACTTGTACTAGATGTAGCCACCCAAATTTTAAATCTCTCTTTTCCCCAAATCACAGCGGTAAACTACGTTTGGCTTGATCCCCTCACAACGTACATAGGCAACCTAACCCAAAATTAGGTGTAGCCATAAAAACCCAAAAACACTCTTTCCCCTACAAATGATATCTTGAGTGGCTAAACTGGTAATATTGCCAAATTGAAAGGGATATGGACTTATAAAAATGGAGTTGTTTCATTGAAGTGCTAAGTTAAATGAGCAAAGTCCATAACAATAAAGGAAATACAAGATGAAATGCAAAAGGAAATACAAGATGGAAATGCAAAAGGAAATACAATAGAGCCATTATTCTGCATTGTTACAAAATGAGATGAAAGAGTTGATTAATTTATGGATTTCTATTTCTTGAGCTTTGCTTGCCTTCTGCGCTTCTCTGAGCCTTGGAAGTCTCTCCTCTTTAGCTTCAGCTCTAGCTTGACAAAGTTCTTGCTCCATTTGCCGCTGTTGTCCTAAGGAAGCCTCTATATTCTTTATGCGTTCTTCTAAAGAACATGTTTTAGACTCAAATTGTTCTCTCAACTGACGAGCTCACCTCTTTGCTTGTTCGGCCTGCTTTTTTGCTTCTCTAACATTGACCCCTGTAGCTCTCACATCCTTAAGCTCCTTCAACGAGTCAAATAATTGCAAATCTAAAGTCTTTATAGCATTAAAGCATTTCCCATAGCACGGGCCAGAGCTCCAAGATGTTCTTCATCTACGTCGCTTTCCTCTGCAATGATGGCAGCATTCTCGGAGTACTTTGTAGCCACGTTAAAGATGCGTCTGATGATTTTGACAAACCCTTCAAATTCAGGCGCAACAAGTTTAAGAATTTGGAGTGTGGACCCTAAAAGATCCAACGCTTCAAAAATACTCCTACGATGGACAAACAAATCTTTTGGAGAATCAAACCAAGAAATCTTGTCAAAGATATCCTGCACTTCTTTGACGATGAAATCTCGCCTATGCAGAGCCACTTTTGTATCCAAAACACGGTGAACGAAATTCTTCACAGAAGGGAGAGATGGAAAACCTTTTACCAAAGCTAAGGGACACGTACCTTCAGGCGCAAAACTTTCAAGCTTAGCAGAATTACTCCTTACATCGGGTGAATCAGTCTTTTCCTCAAAAATATCAAAATTGCTCCCATATTCCTTGAAGACCGGAACGTCTCCATCCAGAGTAGCCTTAGTTGTAGCCGGAACATCCTGTGGTACTGCCTCTTTAGCCGAAGGGCTTGGTGGAACTACATTCTCAACAGGAGTATCAACTTTCTTGGCGGATGAGTCAAGATTCCCAGGTACTGAACCATTAAAAGTGACAGTTTTTGAATGACAGGTTCATTTGGAATTTGTTGCAACGCGAGGAGGAGAAGAATGACGTTATCCAATTCGACTGCACTCTACCACTTGGTCTCTACCCCTCACGGCAGAATGTTCTTGCAAATTATGCATCTTTGTGTTGAGACATTGGTTTTCTCTTATGGGTTTCACCATGTAGATATGTTGTGGTATTCCTTGGCTTTTGTTCTCAATTGAGAAGATCCGTGGAATCGAAAATCCCATGTAGGGTTCACAAGAGGCCATCCACCACCTACAATACCACCTTGTACAATCTCCCATGTGAGCATGGCGAGGAAGAAAAAACTGTGCACTGGTATCTCTTCTAAGAAGCCAAGTTTGCAAAGCTACGGCCATGTCTTTTGGAAACACTGAAAGAAAGTTTATTTGCTGGAACACCTTGATCAAAACCAATTCTTGAGGAAACTGATTCGGATAATATGGTTCTAGCCAAAAGTGATCGCCTACTCGCACAGGCAGAACTGAAGAACGTTTGCAGACTAAATGTTCAAAAGTTGCGTTTGGCAATCTAGCATTGTCGGTTAAAACGCTATCTTCATCCTCGATAAAAGCACAAAGGCGGTAATTCACATATCTGTCACACCTGAAGATAACTCTAGCATGTGAAATGCTCATGTTGTCGGATGTAACACCAGCGTACTTTGCCAAACGAGGAAGACCTTCAACAAATTCCTCATTGGTATGTGATTTATACAAACTTGAAAAATGCTCACCCAGCCACCCTATTACATAATGAATTGGGAGGCAAGCATTTGATGTGTCAAGGCCTCTAGGATGCGTTGCCATTTCTCCAAGGCCATGATATATGTATCCTAAAACAGTCGATGCAAGAGAAACTTTAATCCCTTTTGCCATTTCGCATGCCATATAGAAAGATTCAGGTCTCACTCTTTGACTTCGTGAAGGTAAAAAAAATCTACTCAACCAATAAACTAGAAAAGCAGCTAATCGACCTTCCGTTGAAACTTGAAGAGCAAATTTTGGAGTCCTCAACCTTGGTACAGGGGTCACTAGTTTATCATCCTCGAAGGCTGCAAAAATTATCTCGCCTCGATAGAAATGTGCAATCCATTGGTCCCAACTGACGTCATCATGTCCGTAGTAAATGCTCAATTGCGTATGAATCCCTAAAAGCTCAACAACAGTGGATCGGCTACTCAACAACACTCTACGTCATTGTTCACTTTATCAAGGTGTGAACCTTAAATGGACTTCCATAAGACTGGCAAACTTGGATTACTTTGTCTTCAGCATGAGGATCGATAGCAAGTGTTCTGTCATTTACCGTGTCAACTGAATACCAGGCAATTCGATTTTCCAGAGGCACATTAAGATTTAAGCTTTTCAAAGGCATTGATCTCTTATACTTCGGCCCCTTGGTGAACTCTTTCCCACTTACATCAAAAGCACGCTGACTGCCAAGTCGACCTTCAACACTCATTTCCTGGAATTCAAACTACAAGGGAATGTCAGAAGAAAATTTATAGTTGTCAAGCCTCGTACGCAGATTGCATTTCACGCACGATGCATAAGGGGTATCTGTTGAACAAAAATTTCTCAGTAAAACAAAAAAAAAAGAAGGAAATAAACGGGTCCAACTTCAGTGGTACGTACCATTGAATGGTACGTACTGTTAAATGGCTAAGATTCATTTGGAGCCCACTGCAAATTAATCTGAACCATTCAATAGTCGTACCATTGAATGGTACGTACCACTCAAGATTTTTCCGAAATAAACGTGCAAAATAATAAATAAGTAGCACGTGTCCTTAAAATCGCGATTTCAATCAAATCATATCGTGATCAAATCTCCGTAAGATCAGCAAGAAATCAGCATGGTCTGTAAGGAAAGTTTTTGCCTTGCAAGCAAAGCAAACAAAGCCTTAGAAGCCTATAAAAAGGCTCACGGGGTGAAGACCCAAACCATGCCGAAGACGCTAAAAAAAAAACATTGAAGACGCTAAGAAGAAAGGATCTCCACGCAGGGAAGGAAGGAGTGCAAGAAGCTGTAGCCAACCCCGGAGGAGTCGATTCGAAGGTAGGTGTCAAACTCTAAATCAATTTGGTTATCGCTGAGTCCTGTTCTCTTCCGCCAGAGAATTCCAGTGCTTTCCTCGAACCAGTGCCCGCTGTCCATGGCCATGCTGTAGAAGAAAAAATTGACAGAAAAGAAGAAAAGGAATCAGAACGTTGAATACCTTTGCAGCATCAAAAAGGCTTTCTGGATTATTTCTTCGTCGCTTTCTTGCCGAATCGTCCTGGTCATGAACTTCTATCCGTCGCTGTGAAGCCATTGAAGACCCAGTCCCTGTAAAAGGGCTACTGGGAAGAAGACCCGGTACCCTGTAAAAAGACTATTGGGAAGAAGGCCTGGTACCTGTAAAAAAGGCTACCAAGAAAGAAGTTCGTCGAGCCGTTCGCAGAGCAATGTCAAATTGGCGCACTAAGCCCCTTGTAGTAAATTCAAAGTCTATTCAAAGTTTTTGTAGCAGACTTAAAGCCTCTGCAACAAATTCAAAGTCTCTGCAGCAAAATTTAAAGTTCCTGTAGCAGATTCAAAGTTTCTGTAGCAAATTCAGTGTCGCTCTTAATTTCTTGCACCGAGCCCCAAACGCAAGAAGACGATGCAGATTGTGGTGTCATTCAAAATATCAACAAGTGGCAACAAAAATTTTCACTACTGAAGAGTGAAAAAAAAGAAGAACGATGCTTATTTTCATGAACAAGACTTGCTGAAAATTCAGTAGCCACTGCTACATTTATCCAATTTCGTGCGGACACGATCAAAACTTGAACACGTGTCCGCACGAAATTGGATAAATGCAGCAGTGGCTGCTGAATTTTCAGCAGCCAAGTTATTTCCTATTTTTATTCCAAACGACGGCGGCGCAATCTGTTGTTCTTTCGCGTCAAATACCAGAAGAAAGCCAAGGCCGATTAGCTGCCACAGATGAAGGAAGATCGATGAAATTGTTGGCAAGGGGCTGCTGTTTCTTTTTATAAGGCTCTGACACAATTCCTATCTGAATTAGGAATTGGGGTCGCAAGAGACAAGAGAATGAAGGAAAAGATGGAATTTTTTTTTCCTACTTTGACCACAAAGCCTACTTACAGAGAAGAGGAATGAAGTTTGCTGCAAAAGACAAACTTCCCAAATTAATTGGGGGATAATACTTAGTTACTCACTAGTGAGTACCCCATATACTTACTTTTTGAATTTGGTCCAATAATATTTTAACACATATTTTATTGTTTTAAAAAATAAAATATATGCTATTTAATTTTTCTTGGGCTTTTAAACATAAAGAACACATGTCATCTTTTGATTGGGCCAAATCAAAAAGTGAGTATATAGGGTACTCACTAGTGAGTACCCAAGTATTGTCCTTAATTGGGAATGTTTCTCACATGGAGATCAATGAAAAGGCTACAAAAATTTATATGGGTTTTATCAACTTTGGGCCCATGAATTTAGAATTGGGCCAAATAACACGAAATTCAATGGCATGGCAGACGTACACTAGGTTCAAGCGGTTCAAAAAATAGAAGAGCGTAGAGACAAATTCAGCGGCGCCAAAATATCACTAATTAGCGAATTTGCGTCACTAAAAAATTAATAAGCCAAATTCCTGTTAATTAATCAAGATGGCACAAAGCCGCATCCAACTCAAAGTCCCACCTAAATTCAATGAACCTATAGGTGGTTTGATCTCTCCCAAAGAGAGTATGTAGGCAATCTAGTACCAAAATTGTAGATGCAACCACACCCCCCAAAACAAATCTAAAGTCACCATGTTGCTTCATAATTTTAATCAAAGGGTGTTCTCTTGTAATTTATTATGAGAGTTGTAATTAAAAGATTAATTAATCTTGAATGGGTCCGAACTTAAATAATAAAATCCTATCCTTTTTGAGTAGTGGTGAAATTGTGTTGAAAGAAGTTTGTTCTCAAATTACAAATTTCCGCCAACAGTCTGTGAAGTTTTTGGGTGAAAACCCAGTTTCAAGCTAAACTTCGGCCGGTGGACTGTAGACGGCAGTGGCTCTCGTTGGCGACGGCGACCGGCGAAAGGATATTCTGTTAAATCCTTAGAATCTTCCGTTAAAGTTAACGGCGTGTGCATGCAGGTGCGTGGTGACCATCCGCGACACATGGCGTGTTACAACCCGTCCCGAAATTTATGTGAAATGACCAAAATACCCCTAGGGTCAATGTTGACTTTTGTTGACTTTTCGTGACGACTTCTAAAAATTTATTTCTTTACATATTCTTGATGTACTCATCGACACGAACGCGTGGGCGCAAGCGGAACTCAATTCGGAGTTCAAACGAACGTTTTACGAAGCTTTAAAGTGTAGGGGCATTTTGGTAGTTTTTCACTCCGTGTGTGGGAATTAGGGTTTTTGGCTGACTGCACAGCAGCCAGCCCCTCCCCACATTTTCTGCACGTTTCTCTCTTTTCCTCTCCCATTTTCTCTCTAAGCCAAACAACGAACCGACAAACCCTAATCCTTGTTGAATCACAAAACCACCAAACCGTCGCCCAAAATTCATACCAACGTGATCCTCTCGTCATTTTGGACGGGACTGTGATCTTGGAATCTCCAAACTCGAGCCCGAGCATTCAAACCGAAGTCGGAACGGTTTAGGCAAACTGTCCGTCCATTTTCTGTGCAAACCAGACCAAGGTAAGCCTCGAGACCATTACCATTGGCTTTGTTGGTTTGAGTAGGTTCAATTTGATATAAAATACGTCAAATTTGGTGCAGTATTGAAGGAGAACGGAATTAGGGTTTCCCGAAGCTTTCCGGCCAATTTCAGGCCATCTCCGGCCACTTTTCCGGCCTCAAATAGGTATAAAAATATTCTACTCTTCAATACCTTCAATTTGATATATGGCACGTCAATTTTGGACAAAGAATGAAGAAGATACGAATTTTTGAAGTTTGGGACTTAATCGGTATTAAAATTCCCAGATTCCGGCGAACCAGACGGCGGCGGCGGCGACGGCGGCCGGCGGCGGGGCTCCGGCGACCGGCGAGAGGAAGGAGGAGAGGGAATATTCCGTTAACGGTAACGGAATATTTCTAACGGCAGGGGAATATTCCTAACGGCGAAGGTATATTCCGTTAAACTTAACGGTGCTGACGTCAGCAGGCGCGTGGGGCGCGTGGCTGACGTCAGCAGCGCGTGGGGTGACGTCAGCAGGGCGCGTGACGCGCGTGGGGGACACGCGCCAGCGCGTGGGACCACGTGCCAGCGCGTGGGACCACGTGCCAGCGCGTGGCGACACGTGCCAGCGCGTGGCGACACGTGCCAGCGCGTGAAGCCACTCGCCGGCGCGTGGCCGGCGCGTGAAATGGTTTTCCGGCGCGTGGGGGCGCGTCCGGGGGTTTCCCGGCGCGTGCCGGCGCGTGCAGGCGCGTGAGAGGGTTTCCCGGCGCGTGGAGCGGTTTTCCGACCGTTTCCCGGCGTGTGGCGGCGCGTGCGGCGGCGCACGGCGGCGCCGGCGGCGGTGGACGGCGGCGGTAGGGTTTTCGGGCTCCGGAAATCGTTTTTCGAGCCCTTTTTCGCTACAATAGTATTATTTTTGGGGGGTTCTTCTTTAGGGCTTAATTTTAATTATTTTTAGGGATGTCCTAATTTATTCCCTAACTTTAAATAGGTAATTCTTCGGCTCCGCACACCCAGGAGGACAACGACGGGGGAGATTTCACTCCCGAATACCTGTGAGTGGACATTTGTTTTATGCAATGGTTTTTATGATTGAAAATGTTTATGAAAGTGATTTATTTATGGTTTAAAATGGTTTTCGACGCATGATTATTTATATATATTTATTTATAAATATATATACTTGTTGATAATTATTTATGCAACCATATTTGTTCTATTTATGGTATTTATATTGGGAAATGGATTTAATTAGTGATTGAGACTATTTATCAAGTATGAATATATGTTATGAAATGGTTTATGCTATGATTTCACTTTTGCATAAATATTAAACGATATTTTGATATATGGTTTTTGGGAAAGGTTTTACTTATGCAATGATAAATATTTGGGAATTATGATATGGGTATTGTTTATCATATCTATACACATGAGTATGTATGTATGTTTTCAAACACACTAGGTATGCTTTCACTACGTTGTAGTACCGTTCTCATGGCCATAGGACAAGTCTCACATGTTTGGGTCACACGCACTGTACTCCAGGGGTATTGTCCGGTAAATACCTTAGTGCAAGCTTGTCTTACGTTTATTGTTGTTTATGGGGAAAAGGCCCCACTACGTAAGGACTCGGGTGTGACGCGCTGCGGCGCAAGTGCTTACATGTGTGTGGTACTAGGAGTACAAATTAGTGGATAACGTAAAGTGCTTGTACGGTGATTGAGAGGTTGTTCCTCAACCCTGTGTTGGTTTTCCCGTATTATATTATGTTTAAATTATGAAATGTGGTTTATGAATATTTTACATTTGATATGTTTCAGTATACCCATAAAGTACCTTTTGAACTATAGTATGATAATATGTCTTACGATTATACTGGATTTCCAAATAGGGGGTTAATATGTTGAAAAGAGAAAGGTTTTGCGAAAACTTTGATTTTTGTCCACTCACACTTTTGTTTTTGCGCCCCCTTCAGGACATAGTGAGATAGCATCTGGCGAGGTCGAGACTTCTACGTGGCAGCTCTGATCTTTCATCCCGACCATGTAGGGATTCTTCTTTCTTCCAGTTTCTATAATAATATCCATCCCTGTTATGGATAGAGATTCTAGGAACTCAGTTTATTATTTGATTCCGCTGTTTCAAATTTAGTACGCTCTGAACCATATGCATATTGACATTGGATTTTGCAACTTTATTATAATTTAATTTCGTTTTCACAAGTGTTGTCATGCATTTAATGGCTTCGTCACTTACGAGTGTCGGCCAGCACGCTCGCACTCGGTATCCACGTGGGTATCGAGGGTGGGGTGTGTCATGGCGACCCGTGGAGCCTTGCGACGGCACATGGCAGCACGTGCGGCGCAAGTTGGTTTTCGAACATTGAAACTCTTATTTTGAGTTTCGTTTTCGGTATTCTTCATAGTGTTTGGTTAGTTTACTGAGTTTGGTTTTTTTACTTTCGAAGTGGCAACTCGAGGACTACGGAGAGCTTACAAGCAAAGGGATTACAGCTACAGTCTCTGTGAGTGGGCTTTTCTTTCTAAATCATATCTCTACTTATGATTGCTTTGAAATGGTTTATGACTTGCTTTGTCATTTTACCTTGTTTTGGAAAAGGCAAATGTTTTATGTGTTGACGTTGTTGTGAATTTTTCTTTGGAAAGCTTTACTACTCGCCTTACTTCTAGAACTCGTTGTGATGCGCTTAGCTCCAGCTTCACGAGTATGTAGTACTCGAGCGTAGATTAATACACCTAGCTTGTTCATGTCAAAATATCTTTGCATGAGCTTGTGTGTTTGCATTATCTAATGAGCGTACCGTACCTATTTATCTGAGATTTTGCGTTTACCTGTTTCAGTGATGCCATGGAAATTTGTGCTACTTTTTTATTTCACTTGTTGATTTCCAAGTGTTGGTTTCTTCTGAAAGATTTTATTTTGAGGTGTTATTGTTATTTACCCATCTTGAAAAATAATTGACTTTTCACTTTTACGCTGGTTTTCATACTTACTATGTAGTATGCTTTTGAGATTATTACGGGTTTTTATAGTAAGGGGTTATTACTTTTGGAAAAACAAAGGTTTTAGAAAACTATTATTTTTGCCCACTCACACTTGTCTGTTTTGCTCCTCTCCATGTTTTAGTGGCTTTGGAGCTCTTGACGTCGGAACACGGTGGCATAGTTCCCTCTTCAGGGTAAGGCCTTTCCTTAGTAATCTTGTAATTACCACCTTCGGGTGATTCACTTTAGGGTATTTCTACTCTGTAAAGTTAGATGCTCTGATATTCATTTATTGGTTCACACACACTTCTGCACACTCAATCCTTTTTTTAATCAAACTTCTTTTTCTTACTTTAAATTACACATATTCCTTTAAATGACTCTCGTCACCCTACGGAGTTGTCAACCATCACACCTCGATTTTTAGGTGTCCACCTGGATATCCGAGTCGAGGCGTGTCACCATATTCCACATTGAGGTGGATAAGTGAAGCTGTAAATTCAACATAACGTCTCATGACATAGTGCGGATGAACATCTTCTTCCCACAATGTCTTCACATTTTCATTGCGCAGGCGGTTTAGATGCAGGTCAAAACACCATCTTAAAACGAGACCATAGGGCCATATTGACCTGTTAATATTACAAATCAGACTCCACTGTCTTTCCATGTGTTTATGACAGAAAATCCCAAGGCAAACGGTGCATCAAATATGATCCATTTTGCGAAAACATAAGCAAATAAAACCGTAGATAGAAATTAAAGTTCCATTCCATTGATCAGAAGTTACTTCGTCAGTTTTTAATTTAATTCCTGTCAATAGTTCTAGTTAAGCAATTTGTATTGCCCATTTATAGCTCTCTTTGGCATTTACATATCAACCATCTAAGGATACAAGAAACTAAAAGCAGATAATAAGATTAGCTTACAAAAAAAATTAATATACACACCTTGTCTAAGTATGAATCCAAGCATGGAATACGCTGCCGAGACATAACGAGCTGAAAAAAAAAAACAGAGAAATAGAATATTATCTGTCAAAGGAATTATTAGAACACAGGACGAGGGCCTCATAAGAATGATAATTTTCTGACACTCTGTGCATTATATACAGCCAAGTTGGCATGGTTAGAACTAATAAAAATCACATCATGACCAAACAAAGAGAAATAAAAAAGTGCACGCGATATGGATGCCCAGAAACTGTTAACTGAAGGAATACAAGATTCAAGGAGCACTGATAAGTAGTCCATGAAACACCTAAAACAACAATTAATCCCAACAACTTAATGAGAAAACCTAGAACAACATATAGATAACTAGTTAAAATAACTACTCCAAGCATGAGTAAACTCCAATACAGAAAAAATAAGATCTAAGGAACCGGAACACTACCTGGTACTGATGTATTATACGAATCATAAGCATTAGACCAATAGCGTCGTAGCAATTTGGATGAACTGAGTTGAAGTGTTCATCAGTTACAGAAAATGGACCGGCTGGCATCAACAAGCATTCCAAGCCATCAAAATGAGCCAACTTTTTAAAACAAGGACAATGAGAATCTTCAAAAGAGAAAAAGTAAGCATCTGAATCTAACAGTCACCAGTAGAATGCTGTAAAATTTGCTACACTATTTTTATTTACAACCAGTATGTAATAACCAATAGTTTCGCCACAAGAAAATGAATAAACAAAAACTGTCAGATTTACCTGCAAAAATTTCATAAAATATGGATTTTTCACCAAAGAAATCATTGGAGAAATGATACTTGCAGATAAGATGTGGCTCTGGGCATTTTACTGCCAACGCTCTCCATCCTTTCATAAAGGAATCGACTGAATCATTGTGCGCTTGCTTAGTGGCACACAGCTGTCAACTTTCCATTAGCACTTAGAAACCAATATGAAGGAGCAGAGCAAGCTCTAGCGTACTCGGAAATAGCAGTATCCAGAAGAAGCTTGTGCAAGCTCCTGAAGTGGACCTCATATGGTACTTGATGGAGCTGGCTTTAGCTATATGTAGAATCAATGCAGGTTCATCAATTTCTTGAAAGAAAGCCGCAAAAATTCAAGCATGACATGTTTTATATGCAAGATAAATAAACAAAATGCCATTATGAGAAAACTAGCACTAGCTGCCCATTATAAAATCATGATCTATCACATTTATACCAAATCAAGATCTGAAAGTGGAGATTAAGCCAAAGTATAACAATCCTTATATCAAATCTGCTGCTCCTTCCCATCTTGCAATTTTTATATTTTTTTAACATAGCAAACTGTTCTAATAATGTAATGTTATATTAATAAGATAGTGGGACAAATGGAAACATTCTTCCAAAACATTCAACATTATAATAGTAATAAGTTACGCAGGTTGCATTAGTTTATCTAAATTTTTACTCAACTATGCTGACAGAAACCAATGAAACAACTGTTTAGCAAGGATACTGCCAGTTAGAGATCATTTTCTCATGGGCTCCAATAAAACTTTGATTAACAAGTTAGTTGCATAAACAAACCTTTAAAATTGTTCTCCTCTCTCCAAGAGCAAAGACAGCATACCGGTTTTTCAGTGGTTCCCTTCCTCTTGAAAAGAGACTAGTTTATTGTCTCAACACCAATTATATCACTAGGTTGCTATATCCAACTGTAATTTCTTAAGTGCTTGAATATAAGTGCAGAAATGTGCACTTAGAACCTGCAAAAAATATAACTGAACTTCAGTATCACTAGATGTTTAGTCATGGCATACATTACTGGTAATGACTGAAAGCTATATTTATACAGAGACAATGTCATCATTGAGCACTTGCTCTCAACATCTCAAGGAAGACAGCAGTTTAAAATCATTTAGCACTACCAAGCCTGATCCAGGGACACGCATTAAAATGACAGTTAGAATTTATTATCCAGTTTCTCCTACTCTAAAACTCACAAGCCAATCATACAGTTCCAGAGACCGATGGTCATTTTTCTCATACCAGCAAACTCGTCAGTATATTAGATTGTTTCCCGACAACAAAATAATAAGCAACATAACTTTTTTCCCGAATGAAAAAGGGGGCAAGCCACTAAATTGAAGGCTTCGCTCGCTCGCTCTAAGCCCTTTAGAGATAGTGGCGAGTTCAACACGAGCTCGTAAGTAAACTAAGAAACGAGCCTTGTCTACGAAGCAAAGCGACCTCTATAAGACTTAACTTATCAAAAACATAAGTTAATAGATTAAGCTCATGAACCACAAATCATACAAGTATCAAAACTACAATTCCATAAACACAAGAACCAAACGAACCTGTAAAAGCAGTCGAAAAGAAGTTATAGAAGAGGTCAAAATAGTGCATCTTTCCTTGTAGAGACCGAAGTTGATGAAGCCACCAATCTTCTATAGCAAACCTTCTCCTCTCTTACAAAACTTTAATGCTTGCACTAATAATAGGTCTTAGTCTAAAATCAAGCGTGCACTTTGCGAGAGCAGAGGCCTACTAAATATACACGTCAATCCACTCCTCTCTCCTATTAGAAGCCAAGTGGAACACTGACAAGAAATCCTTGTCCAATAATGAGTGTGGAAACTAGGATGGAAACCGTGTTTCAATCCTATAGCATCTTGAACAATTTAAAACCTTTTTCTATTCGACTTCTCTGCACCAATTTGAATCCAAATACTCGACTATAACATACATTCTCATACTCATATTCTAACATTCTCCCACTTGAGTATGTGCTATGTTATTTGCACAACTTTTAAACTATTGCAAATAAAATCCAAAAATTTAATACTCCCACTCATCTAGGCCAAACTCAACACTCAAAAGATTGAGTCTCAGTTAATAGCAATTCTATTAAATAACAGTCATTCCAACACAATGAATGACTTATCAGAATTCATACAGGAAGCCAAATTCATTTCCGTGTTGAATGCTAACTGACACGATAAGATCCCTATGTAGTTTCAATCCAATTTCTTAGCAATTCATATTATTCTCTTATCATAAGGCTTTCTATATCAGTTTGAATCATAATAGTTGTCGAAATCAACTTATTATCATGCTCATATTCTTACATTCTCCCACTTGAGCATGATTTAAGCCAAACTTCCAGCTTCCCAAACTTTAATAGAAGTGATCACAATCTCATTGCATAAGAATTTCACATCACATACAATCTATCTATACATTTCAAAATGTATAACCAAAGAAACATTGTTGCAATCAATATGCAAGCAGATTCTTTGATCACATACATCCAATTTGTATTTATAACAATGGGATTTTACTTGACCAGGATAAACTCATAAACTAGTTTGCTCCCACTATATCAAGTCAAGTTTAGTGCCAACAAATAACACTAAACTTCTAATTACTTAAACAAATTAAGTAACACAAAGAATTCAACCAATTGCTTCAATAAAACCATAAACTGGTTTCCAAGCATCTAAACGAATTATAATGGCCAACCTAAATACCCTTAAACTTCTGCTCACATTTGAACATAGGATTCTCCCACTTGAGCATAAGTTGAAAGTATCGCACAGCCGATAAAGAAATCAGAGACATGAACCAATTGGTTCCTAACTTCTCACCAAAATTGATAGTGCATAATCTCAGTTTGAAATAAATAATTCACACAACATTATGCAAACAGCTTATGTATCAAAACACAGTCTCATTCCTCTTGAAAAAACTTATCTCACATAAACTCAACACACCAGTTTCTGCTATGATCAAAATCAGAATAACAAACACAATATTTTTGTATTCAATTTGATCCTAACTGGTTCATTATCCATCGAACAAGATAAACCAAAATTTTGATAATGTCTGGATATTGCAATAATATGTCTTGGTTAAAACAAGATAATCAAGACCACGTCTTTTCTAAAGAAAATTAAGATGATCATCTAACAAAATTTAGTGTACATATAGATTTAATATACAAAATCAAATCCTTTACAATGAAACAGAATGCATTCATCAGTTTTATATGGTCACATACCAAAATATGATTGTACAGCTTATTCATGCCTACCACATATATGCATTCTTGTCGGCCAGGCTTACCTAAATAATCTATATCATTCCACACATGGTATAGATACAAAAGCCTTCATATGTTTTCAATTATACACCGAATGATATTAACAAATCCAAAAATTCCAAACCCAATCATTCATATATACGGCAAAACACCAAAACCTTATTATGTGTAGTCTAACCAAAATTGGTGTATGAATTACATTCACAATATTAAAGTCATCATCATGGATACTTGTATAATCCAATTTGTGTTTTTCTAGAATTTTAATTCAAACAAATCAGACCCACATAAATCCCACGGGTATTCGGCAACAACAAAAGATCATGTACTCAATTAGAAACATATGTCAATGTACAACCTGTTCCGGATTTTAGAGTATTTTATTTTCCAAAGGTATAAAATGACCAAAATACCCCTAGAAGGGTGAGTGTTGACTTTGGTTGATTTGTTTTCTCGTGACATGTATTACTTATGCTCTTAGTACTTTCTATTAGTGCTCATCGATATGAACCCGTGGACTCAAACGGAACGGAATTCGGAGTTGAAACAAAGATTTTACGGAACGTTAAAGCTTGAGGGCATTCTCATATTTTCACAAGAATTGTGTATCTTGTTTGGGTTTTTGTTGTTTGGCTTGCCACTGGAGCCCATGCCCCATTTCTTTTTGTCTTCTCCCTCTCCTTAGCTTTCTCTTCCCATTTCCCTTTTTCTCTTTCTTTTCGGCTCTCTCCCCGAACTCACTCTTGCTCTCTCTCACTTCACACGAAAGAACATCGACGACACCAAACCACCACCATCGTCCTCACCTCAACCCTCTGATCATCACCATATTGGCTAGGGGTGGGTAAAATAACTGAATTGAAAACCGAATTGAAGAAAACCCAAAAAACTGAAGAAAACAGAGTTGACCAAAACTGAAGAAAACCGAATTGAAAACTGAAAGAAACCGGCCAAGGAACCGGACATAACCAAATCTCTTAGGCGGCTTTCATCTTATGGTAGTAGTATCTTTGCAGGAGAAATTTCTTCAAGGATGCTGGCAAAGTTGTTGAAGTTGGTTTTACCTATGACCTAGATTCTGATAGGTTAAAGGGCATTGTGTTTGTGAGATTTGCCACAGAAGAAGTGAAAAAGTAAATTTATCCTAAAATCTGACTGCAGGATTGAATATTAGGTTCAATCCCGTTATGTGCAGAAAACTGAAAAACAACAGTGCAAAACAGAAAAGTAAAGAACACACAAGTTGAGCTTTACAAGGGGAAAAACCTCAGAGAGGAAAAACCCTCGGGCAGAGATTCCAGTAAAAATCCACTAAGGAAATAACAGAGACTTTACAAGACTTGGGTACAGAACCAAACCAGCCTTGTTGTCTAGATCTTGAAACTCTGATGCACACAACAGAGTTGTACACTGCTAGGTCGCACACATTAGGGTCGCACACGGTAGGGTCACACAAGCAGTGTCCCGAAGGCCTAAGTTTCCGGACTTGGTACCACAATCCCATAGATTGTCTTGAATGGATTGTATATGTACCTAAGTAGTCTCATTCTCACTATCTTCCTATTGATAACGTATCACTGGAAGAATATGTTAGATAAGTCTATCATAATGAGAACAACTTTTGATAGTTGGAAATTATGTTTGGAACATAATGATTGTTTGACAAAAATAGTCCATAAAGATGGACTTATGATGATTTTGAATCACTAAATGTTGAAGTGTTAAACCAATTAAGGAGACGGAAACAAGGCAAGGACTTCACCTTTGAGTCCCTATCCAAATGGTTCACTAAGTTTATTGTAAACTATGTAGTGAACAATAACTACACTCTCTCCAAAATCGTTTGATGTGTATAACACAATTGAAATAAGTTTCAAGAGAGATAGTGGGAGTTTAGGGATCATGACTATTGTAGTCAATGGAGAAGTCAAATGAAGAAGGCAAATTAACTCCAAGGGAACAAACTTTCTTTATGAAAGGATGGACATTGGAAGGGGTATTTGCAAGTAATGACTTGCAAGTGTCAAGAACACATCTTTCGAAGGTGTTGTAAATGCTCTTGAATAATTCAAGACAGTTGGTTCCTCTACTTGAATGCTTGATTCTGTATTTGTGACTATGTTTTACAATCATTGTAAAAGTGTGGCAAATAAGAAGTAGAAGATTAATGAGAGAAGAGAAAGTACTTCACATTCGGAACGTGAATCAAATATAGATCTCTGCGAAAGCAGATAGTACTTACTTCCTCGTATGAACTACCAAAGTTATTGGATTAATGTAATCTAATAGATTGTCTCTATAGTAGAGATGATGTGGTAGTGTTAACTGTTTAGAATATAACGATGCTTAAAACCCAAAAGGTTACAAGGTAGTGACTAATCCCAACTGAATTGTGACACCTCTAAAAGCATAAATTACGAGTTGGTCATAGTTGGATGCTATGGATCGTTAGATCCGGATCCAATACCTTCTTGTTAAAAATGTGTAGAGGCGAAATGTTCGAATCTTTATTCTTTTGGAAAGATTAAAGAATCACAAAGTTGTTGAGGTTAATTCACTTAGATGTTAGTGGTTTGACCACAACATAATACTACTCATGTCACATGACATTCACCGAAGATCGCTCTCGGTTGGACTATCGTTTATTTTGAATAAACACAAGTCCGAATACTTTGTAAGAGGTTTCAAAGAATTCAAGAATGTAAGTTGATGAGTAAGATGTCTAAAGTATTTACCTCCTTAAATTTGATCTAAGGAAATATAACACTTTAGAAGAGTTTCCTTGAAAGATATCAAGGAAAATTAAGCATCATAAGATAATAGTTTTCTCCATTAGGAGAATAACGAACTTGAATAAGATTTGGTTCGTTTGATGTTATCAAAATACCCATATATAGGATATATATATATATATATATACTTCTAAGACAATACGATTGTCAATTAGAATATCTTCCAAAGTTTTCATGACTTCATAGGATGTAGTCGGAAAGAAAGACAAGTCTTAAGCGTGTTAAGATTTGGGGTTGTATGCTAATAAGCAATATTGGTTGAGAACAATCTTGTAGGATATCCTAAGATTAGTCTTTGGATATCACTTCTATTAACCAACCAACAAATGTTGTTTGTTGGGTAGTTCATTGAAATCCTACACTAGGATTTGCCTAAGATAGGGCAAGTGAACGAGAAATAGAATTCAAAGAATAGGTTCTTTGAGGTACAAGATGATAATCAACAAATATAACAACTTAGTTCCAACACTAATAGCTCCAAAGTAGTCAAGAAGGATTTGTAAACCGTATCAGTTGAATGGTTTGAACTTTATGACTATGTCATAGAGTTACACCTCTTAATTCGAAAGAATTAAGAATGAAAATCCTTATGATTACATTGAGTGTGTGTATGACACATACTCATGTAAATGGTATAATACCATTTGACGTGAAATAATGAAACCTACATAGCTAATTGGTAGCTTAAGGTGACTACAATCAAAGAGATTGGTTGACTTGGAAGAAACCATCTTTGATGTAGTCTTGGTTTCTATTAATTCGAAGATTGTTAGCTACAACTTAACGATGATTTAATGTTTGGACATAATATGAGTTTCCGAAACCATTATCAAGATGGTCTTGATAATATATGTCTAAAACTAGAAAGCACATTACATGTAAGGTGTAGAGATTCATCCATCATGAATCTTAGCAAGCTAATGAGAGCTATAAGCAACTTTATGAGAGAGTCAAATCGTTTGATTTCTCATAAAGATGTAAATGAATCTTTTGTCTACTAGTTTTACAAAAGATTAGTGGGAGTTAAACATATTTCTAAATTTGAACATATATATGATATATATTAATTTTGAAATGAAAGAAATTCTTCTTCGTTAAAGTTATGACTTTAAACAAATGTATATGAGAGACATAGTCTATAAACATGGAATGGAAATCTATAATGATAGATTTCAGGATATAATTGGATTATAACAATCCCTAACGATAGACGAAAGATGCTAGGAAGTTTCTCATATGATGATAAGCTTCAAATGTATGGACAACTCTAGTAAGACTAGGAGATTGATCTTCTCAAAGGGAACGTACCCTTTGACTCCCAAAGTAATAATGCGTAAATTGAATCCTTTATGCATACGCACAAAGGTGATTTATGTATTTCATATTGTATGAAAAACGTTGATATGAGTTGTACCTATAACGGTACAAGACGATATCAATGCAAGCCCAGGATCAGAACCATGGCAACTGTCAAGTGAATCCTTAAGTATTTAAGAAACACTAAAGGATGGATTCCTCAAGAATGAGGAAGAAGTTAGAGTAACGCAAAGGAAGCGTAAATGTATTAGATTATGAATCTAATCCAACATTGAATATCTCTTTATTATGACTAAAGAGATATTTAGGTGAAAACATTAAAGTAATGACTTTAGTGTGTTTCATCGTACATGCAAAATATATATAGCCATATAGAAGCTTACAACGTTGTTGTTTGGATGGGAAAGTTATGAACTTTCTATTCGGTTCCAACCAGAAAGTGTCTTTAGTGTGCCGACACTTTGACATTAATGGGGCGATAGCTCAAGCCAAGGGAATCAAGGTCTCATCAAGATCCGAACTCAAATGAGAGACTAAACCACATGATTGAGAATCATGTATAATGGTGAAGTCGTTAATCTCAAGTTTGCTTCTGTGGATAACACATATAGATATCCACTGCCTAGGCCTACTACTCAGCCATTTATGAAATGAATTCAGAAGAGGCATCATCACTGATGACCAAGCTGATTGGCTCTAGTGCAAGTGGGAGATTGTTGGAAATGTGCCCTAAAACCAATCATATGATGATACTTTACGGACATTTCACATGTTAAACTAATTTAGTTTAATATAAAGGGCATAGATTATTGTTTATAGTAGTCTCATATAAATGTTATATGCTTAAACAATAAGTCCAAGGAATATGTGCTTAGTAGAATGTAATCTAAACAAGTTAGGTTCATGAGACCATTCTCGATCATAGACATATCCTAAACGTTCTTGATGAATAGGATTGCCAATTGGGCATTGACAGTCCGTTAAGATCAGTACATGTTATGTCTTCTCTCAGGGAGAGTGACTGGTCTCGAGTCATTGGTGTAACTGACATCAAGATAAGCATGTAGGTGCTCAATAGGAATGAGTTCACTGAACGCGATCAACGATGAGTTTTCATGATCATGTCACATGAGAACTCATAGTTGGGATAATGCAAATTAGTCCTTTGACCTGAGGCATCACAGTTGTCTTGTGGTGAGGTCCTTAATCTTTGATTATGTCAAAGGCACCCCATCCGAGGGTGTCCACGGCATAGTTGGGGTTAAGCTACTTAGCCATGGAGGCAAGTGAATGCGCAACAAGGGATCTCTAACCTTCAAACCGTTTGAGGGAGAATACTCTAAGATATGATTAAGAATCTCTGGCCAGAGTATGAATAAGGTTTTGGAAGTCGTTCCAAATCATATTCAATGTAATCATATAAGTAATGGAATCACATTGGATAGTAGACATGAATAAACTATCAAACCAAACAATGTGGCCGAGAGTATTGTATTAGAGAAAGACCGTATTGCATTGCAATCCTAACTGAATAGGTTTCTCCACCTCTTCTGATTAGCTTGGGTAGCCATGACATACTGCTAGGTGTCACTCATGGTTTGTGGATGCCCTATAAGTGTATAATCACTTAAGGGAAGAATTGAAAGTATGTTTCAATTCGGAATTGATTTGAAAGAGTTCTAATCCTTCATTGCCTCGCTAAAAGGAACCTAATGGATCGCACACCGTGTAAGGTAGAGTTTGATGCAAAGAATGGAGATGAGTAAGAATAATTAAATGGTTTAATTATTTATGGCAAGGATTAATTAATATGTTAATTAATCAAACGAATAAGTTCGTTATAGACCTCGGGTTAGTTTTGGGCTTCAAGGCCCAATGGGCTTCAAACGTCAAGCCCATTGACTTAAGTTGTATGACAACTTAATGACTAATAATAGATTAGGCCCAAAGGGCCCAAAAGAACCCAACATGGCCGGCCATTGATAGCAATGTAGTGGACTTGTTTTAATTACAAGTTTGCCACTACATTGTGAGATGTTATAATGCCAATTTGATAACATTTCAACTTAGTGGTTTTCTTTTGGAGAATTGAGAGAGTGAAAGCTCTCTCTTTTCTCAAAGAGGCCGGCTCCCTAGAGGAAAATAGCTAGCAATCTCTCTTCCTCTAGGACACTCATCTTCTCATCAAGACTCTCCTTGGTGAAGAGACTTAGAGGTTCCCTACTTTGGGAACTTGGAGAAACCAATTCTTTGATCATCCTTCGAAATTGTTCATGGAGCAAAGAAGCAAGGAATGAAGGCCCTCTCCATGGGTGATTAGCCTTTGCTTAGGCAAAGAGGAATCTACAAAGGTATAAGATTTCACAACTCAAATTGTGCTTGAGTTTTATTCTTGGTTCACCATATCTACTAGGCTTTGAATTTCTTGGGTTAAGTTTCGTTTTAAGTGCATAGAAGCATGTTTCCGCCTTTAATTGTTAAATGCATGCTTAATGATGTTGCTTAATGAACTCGGTTAATCCGCAATTTTTCCTTCACTACCATGCTGCATCAGAACACAGCCTAGACCATTCAAAGAAGCATCATTGTAGACCTCGAAATTCCCACTGTCGTCGGGAAGTGCCAAGACAGGTGCATGAGTGAGACAATGCTTCAACTTCTGAAAACTCCGCTCACAATCATCATCCCACTCGAAAATGACTTCTTTCCTAGTCAACTTCGTGAGAGGAAGGGCTATTGCCGAGAAATCCCTCACAAAGCGCCGATAGTAGCCGGCAAGACCAAGAAAACTTCGGATCTCAGTGACGGTCTATGGTCGCTCCCAATTCTCTACTGCTGCTACTTTCTGAGGGTTAACAAGAACTCCCTCAGAGGATATGACATGTCCCAAGAAAGATACTTCATTCAGCCAGAACTGACACTTACTGAACTTAGCATGCAACTGATTCTCCCGCAATCTCCTCAGAACTAGACGAAGATGCTTAGCATGCTCAACCTCACTCTTAGAGAACACTAAGATATCGTCAATGAAGAAAATCACGAACTTGTCCAAGTAGGGACGGAATACCCGGTTCATTAAGTCCATAAACGCTGCAGGAGCATTCGTTAACCCGAATGGCGTCACCAGAAACTCATAATGACCATATCGAGTCCGAAAAGTTGTCTTGGGAACATCATCTCGTCTGATCTTAAGCTGATAGTAACCTGACCTTAGATCAATTTTCGAGAAGACACAAGCACCACGGAGCTGGTCAAACAAGTCATCGATACGAGGTAAAGGATAATGGTTTTTAATTGTCATCCGGTTGAGCTGCCTGTAGACGATGCAAAGTCTCAAACTTCCATCCTTCTTTTTCACAAATAAGACCGGTGCTCCCCAAGGAGAGGTGCTGGGTTGGATAAAACCTTTATCCACAAGTTCTTGCAACTGCAACTTTAATTCTCTTAACTCCGCAGGAGCCATGCGGAAAGGTGTAAGAGAAATAGAATTTGTACCTGGAAGAAGATGAAAAAAAAGACCCGAGATTTTGTGAACTAAAAATGCTAGTGAAAACAAAAGCATCACTGGAAATAAAAAAAGAGAGAATTTAAGGCGGAAATAGACGTATTTTTTTCTTTTAAGAAATATCTATTTTGTACATTTCAATTTGAATTAGGAACTCCGCGTACAAATACAAGTGGTAAGTCATTAACTACATATACACATCCGGTATGGTGAACTCCCCTTCACGATCTGGAGGTAGTCCAGGTAAATCATCAGGAAATACATCAGGAAACTGGTTATCGACATACACGTCTTCAACTCGTGCTAGATTCTCGTCGTTCACCACAACATGAGCAATGTAACCCTGACAACCTTTCCTCAACATACGTTACGCCCTCATGGGGAGATGAGTCCATGTCTTAGACCACTGCGTTCGCCGGTGAAAGTCACAATAGGCCTGCCAGGTCTCTGAAAAATGACAACCCTACGACGACAATCCACCATGGCGTGATTCTGATGTAACCAATCCATACCTAAGATAACATCAAAGTCTTTGATGTCCAAAGGAATCAAATTAGCTGGCATATCCTCACCGTTAACAAGGCCAGGACATCCTTGATACTCACACTGAACATAACAGACTTCGCCTCTAGGCATGACAATACCCAAATCATACTCGAGAGGAGTAGAGTATGGTTGGGTGGTTTGAGCAAACTGAAGGGATATAACTGAATAAGAAGCACCTGGATCAATTAGAACTCTAGCAAAGTGACCAAGAATGTTCAACGTACCCATGACAAGATCAGGATTAGTCTGAGCGTCCTGGGCAGTGATGTTAGTGACTCAGCTCTATGTCTGCTGTCATGTACGACCTCTAGATCCCTGGTTACTTCTACCCTGTCAGCCACGTCCCTGGTTTCCTCAACCGATAGGTCTGATACTGACCACCTCCATACCACCGCTAGAAGTTGCCTCACTGGTCTGATACTGACCGCCGCCATACCACTGCGAACCGCCCTGCTGATACGGAGGGTGATAGGAAATTTACAACTCACGCAAAAGGGTTAAAACTCCTATAAAACTTGCAAGAATGACAAGGTTATTGTAGTATAAACGGATCTCGCAAGGTCGTTCTCCACAAGGATTATTAAATAACTCGTAGCAAATCAAATTCTAATTAATTATTGTAAAAGAGAAAGTTGAGATGTTTGATTTTAAGACCTACTTAAATTAAAACAAATTTAACTAATAACAATAAGACAATATGCAAAATTAAAGCAAAGAGAAAAAGGAACAATTTTGTTTTTAAGAAATCAAATTAAGAATGCACTAAGGATCCGCCGTCACCTTAGCAATCTTATATAGTTCTCCCAATTTCTCACGACCTATACATGCATATTCCAAAGGTTAGGTATTCCTAATATATGCCTACTTGGACCCCCAACGTAAATCATATATCACACATGCAATCCGTCTGTGGTATTCAGATCAAATCTAAACATGCATGACTCATTAAGTTCTATGAAACCTTTTGAAAAACCATGCAACCCTTAAAACGTGGTATTCGTTCCAAGTGAACTTGCACATATTAATCACAAGAAGCCTTCGTCAATTTCAGGGACCGACCTCCGACCAAAATTGCATCCCATTACTTTTCTAAACATCCTAATGGTGATCAAGCATCAGAACAATTAGATAGTTTAACCCAGTGATTAATAATTTGAAAACCTGCATGCATATAATCATGAACAAAATGGAGAGAAACTACATAATCTTACTAAGGCTCGTGGCCTCACCCTAGCAAAAGAGAATTAGTTACGCATGTTCATAATAAAAATCATCAAGTTCTTCATTAAAATAATAAAGATCGAAAACACCTTGAATGGAAAAAGTCTGAAAATCTCTATGCTTGGCCAATTTTCTCTCCTCAAGAACGCACGGGAAAAAGAAGAGAATCTCTCCCCCTTTTCCTACGACCAACCCTATTTAACCTAGTTAACTCCTAAAAATTCTAGGTCTTCCAATCCAACTAAGAAACTAAATAAAAAAAATAGAAAACATAACCCTAAATTAAATAGTAAAATTCGCCTAAAATCTGAACAGCCACGTTTTGGACCCCTAAACTGCTCCAAAACAGGCCCAATATAGCTGGATTCAAAGTTTGCAATATTCTGAACACTTCTCCAGAAGGCCACGAACCCATCTGAAGTCATCTTGGGCTCCAAAAACGCCATAAAAGCCAAAAACGTCACTTTTCAGCACTGCACATCGCTCCTTTATTTTCTTGGCAGAAAATCACCGCTTGGTGGAAAAATCTGAAATTTTGACACGATCAAACTGAGAGACTCACGAACGTCCTCCAACTGGAATTACTCCAAAATTCATCCATTTGATCATGTTTTGCTCCAGATGAAGTCGAAAGTCCTACATTGAAAATATAATTCAAAGTATCAAAATTCTTTTAAAATAGTAACCAAAATGTACAAGGAATAGGGTTAAATATATAATATAAAATATGCTCATCAGAGGGTAACCTCCCTGAAACTGCGGAAAGCTCTAAGAGAACTGAGAATAGCCTCCCTGGAATTGAGAAATGTTTAGCGTGAACTGAGGAACGCCCATAAGGAACACCCTCCAGAATACTGAGACACATCACCCTGATAATGTACAGCACCGCCAGAAGATGGCTGCTGGAATTGGCCTGATCCATACGGTGGCATCTGCTGCTGGGGAACCGTACTTGTCTGCGGACTCTGCTGATTCTACTGCCTCTGAGGACAATCACGTAACAGTCGAGACCAACCGTACTTGTCTGTGGAATTAGGGTCACTTCATAAGCCCACCAAGAACTAGCTTCACTCTGCAGAAACCACGTAACAGTCGAGACCCACTGTTCTGTCGGAAAGTTTCCCTGTCGTTCCATGGCTCGAAAGGTTTTCTCCACATGTTTGAGCCAAATCTCCGTCGCCTCGAAGGTTTCTCGCCCTAAAAATGGCTTAACTTGAAGATTGGAAGCAATCTCCAAGACATTTTTCTGCTGAGTAGGAGTAGGAGGACGCCAATTCGTCTGAAAGGCATTAGCAAAAGCTGCACCAAACTGTGCGAAATCAAAGGGTGGTGCAACAGGCTCATCCGCTGGTGCCTGACTACGAGGTGCTCGGCGAGGTGGCATAGTTCTGACATCATAAAATAAAGAAACATTAGCGCATATATCACAAAGTGACAAATGCATGACTACCTAAAACTTATGCTCTGATACCAATCTGACACATCCGGATCCCGGACACGCCAGGTGTCGGGAAGTGTTGGCCGACACGTGTTAGGTGACGAAAGCCAATTAGGCATGAATAAGTGAAAGAGTAAGAATATAAAGAGTTGAGTGCGGAAGTAGAAGTGTGGTGAGGGTTAAAAATCCATAATACAGGATGCATAACAGTCAGACCAAAGTAAATAGTGCAGGAGTATAAAAAACATTCACATCCCCGTGAAGATGGATAAATAAGAGTTAACTAAAAGTAGCAGTGAATCCTACATAAATGGGAGAAGCTGTCAGAACTGCCGACCACCGCCGAAGAAAGACCTCGAGTCACCGATAAGTGAAACCGTCACTAGGTCCTAGAGGGGCGCAAAACATAAAACGGTGAGTGGGTCAAAAATCAAAGTTTGCTAAAACCTTTGTTTTCAAGAGTATACTAACCCCTCGCTGGAAAACAAGTATAGTTTGAAAATAAGTCATACCCTCTGGCATGAACCTCAAAATACTATAATAAAATATACGGGTACTCCCCGACAATGATTACTGACATGCTCACCCATATGTAAACACACAAGCCCAAGTAGCTAAGCTACGAGGAACAGGCTAGGTAAAAAAGTAATACGCTGAGTACTACAATGACGTGAGTCTAACGCTAAGCATTGTGCACAAAGTGCGTCACACAAGTTCGAGTTGCCTAATGCAACCTAGAACAGGCTAGTACCTACAATGGATCCAAAGCTGCGTAGCGGTACTGGTAGTGACTACTCCAAACGTCAAGGCTAGTCCTGGCCACAAGACTGAGTACTAATACCTGGGGTGTTATATATCTACTGATGAGCAACAGTATAAAACATGTATGGCAATATAATACGAATGTTCTACCTCCAACAATTGTATATGATACGAGTTATGCTAACAGTTTGAAGAAAGCATTGAAAAACCATACGTACATATACATTTATCAAAACAAAGACCCACTCACTCACCTGTAGGTAGCCGGGTCGTAGTCCCCCTGTCCTGGGTAGCCCCGGTAATCCTCAGGATAATTCTCACCTATATGAGATATCACTGTAATAATGATTAAACTCATAAAGGTTATTAAATAACTAATTAATTACACCTATCCCTTGTTTGCTCAACACGGAGGTCCAAAACTCCTCGAAAAATATCATACATACTGCCCCTAGGTAGTACGCGTCGTCATGAGTCGCCTCGCGAAGACGGAATCGGAAAAAGATGCTCCACGCGCCCCCACGCGCGGCTCAAACGTGGGAAGCCGCGGCTCCAAGCGCGAGTCAGCCGAGCTGGTCAATGCTGACGTCACCCGGGCCGGTCTAGACCAGGTTTTTGACGTCATCGCTGACGTCAGAGCTGGTCACCTCTGGTCTTTTTTCGGTCGCTGGCGCCGGCGCCGTCGCCGGAATTTTGGCCGGTTTCTGGAAAAGTTTTAAAGCTCCATATCTTTCTCATTTCTTGGCCAAATTGTACGTGCCATATATCAAAATGAAGTTGGAGAAGAGTAGAATCACGGTGTACCTTTGGATTGGTCGTACAAGCTTGGGAAATGGCCTATAATTGCCTCGAAAGTTGCAGTTCACTGTAGCTTTGTCGATCTACGTCAAAACTCAACCAAATCAGGCAAACGACCTATGAAAATTCATCTACTCAACGAGAGGAATACAATGGTGATAGTTAGAAACCTCACCTTGGTCTAGATTGTCCGGAAAATGGTCGGAAAGGTCCGGTTCTTCCGGTTGCGTTTCCCGGCAAACGGTTGGGAGTTTGGACGAACGGTTTGCACCGTTGAGTCCACGGCGTCGAGACAAAGAAGGTGGTGATTTTTCGTTCGCCTCGATTCGACGGGTTGTCGTCGGTGTGCACTGTGCACACACGGGGAGAGAAAGGGAGAAAAAGTAAAAAAAAACTGGGGAAAAAGAAAAGTGACGGGGAAGGAAAAGGGGAAAAAGAAAAGGAAAATTTGGGTTTTGGGGGTATTGTGCACCCACCAAAACAATAAACTTACACGCTCACGTGTATGAAATAAACACGCACGTGTAGAAAATATCCCCCAGGAATTATTTTATAACAAACTTTTTACGGGATGTTACAATCTAATCCCAAAACTATGACAGTCAATTTGGATCAGCCACTATGGTAAATAAACTGTGAACTACACAAAATGAGTCAGAAAGTTCCCACATTTAAAAGCAAATGCAAACAAACACCAAATAAACAATATGAGAGAGTAAATTGTGAGTGTAAGTAACCGACAAATAAACAATGTTAGCCAATATCAATACAATTAAGAAAGAAAACTGTTTTCTGAATATACTAGGGAATTTAAATAGGAACAAGGCTTGGCTGCTGACAATTCAGCAGCCACTTCTACTTATACCCACTCCCGTGTGAACACGTGTCCACGTTTTGTTTTTTTAATCAAAACTTGGACACGTGTCCACGCGGGATTGAGTATTCAGCAGGAGCTCCTGCTGAATTGTCAGCAGCCAAGTTATTTTCTTTAAATAGTGTAAGTAGTGTTGATGATAATTACAAAAACAAGAGCCAAAACATGATGTATCCATCACACAATATGAAATGCAGATCCAATCCTATGATCTTCAAAAAATGAGTTTCAAGCAAAACCTTTCTAGCTAAATAGTTAGAAATAAATGTGAACATGACTTACAGAAGCTCTTGGGATTTTATTGTGTAATGGTGGCACTCAAAATATGTGAGACTCCACATCAAGATATATAAATGTATAGATTATTAGCACATAACTTATTAGGACAAAATTTTGATAATTACTTTGGAGGGGCAAGAGGAGCCTTATCGTTGAAGGTCTACAAGATGCAAGCATCCATCAACTCCCTTGAATAAGAGAGGACCAACCCACATACTGCATCAACTCTTTAAATGGTAGCTTTCACTCTTGTGTGAGGGGTAGCCTTTCCCATATAGTTTAGTCGACTGTCAAGTTTTACACATGCATCTTCTTTATGGATTTTTCACACCCTTACATAGGTAGCTTTTTCCATTCCGTCCCAATTCTTCGTACTTTTCATGTTAAATTATAATGTGAATTATCAAAAGCGAATGAGTCTCACAATATTAACTAAGTTCAAGTGCACAAAAAAACATGTGAGATTTGAGATAAAAAGAACCAAGAGAAATAGTATTTCATGTCGACATTTATTTAAAACTTGAAGCCGATCTCAGTTCAAGGAAAATTCACAAGATCATATTAGGGATGAAATGTTACAAGCAGTCCTGATTAAACAACAAGCATACTATGATTATGCAAAATACACATTCCTATTCTACATGCAAGCAATCCAATGATTATGCAAAAGACTCTAAATAAAATGAATTAATTCTCAACAGAACATACACCAACTGATTTTCGAAGATATTCAAATCTAAGATCAAATTCAACTTTAGTTCATGAGAAATCACAAAAATCTACTGCAGGATTGAATCAACCATGCAGTCCTATGGCAACATAAAATAACAAAAAATAATTTTAATGCAAAGAGAACTAAAACATAAATTTAAAAAGCACACACTCAAACTCCATAAAATCACACATATGAATGCAAACTTGGCAAGAGGATGCAATAATCAATCAATGGAACCCACACCAATGGATTTACTAACATCTTCAAATTCATCATTATCCAAAGGTTTTGAAAAGTTATTCGCCAAATGGTTTTGAATAGGTAAATCATCAAGAGCACGAATAAGTTTTTCATTAGAACCATGCAATAAAATTGAAGATCTAGTATGCAAACGAACATGATTCTCCTTTTTCTTCCAAATCAATTTCATCTTAGGCACAAAAGAAGATGGAACAGTTGTAAGTTTAGACAATCTTCTTACCTCTTTCAAATGATTTGAGAATTTCTGTTGCAAACTCCCTTTTTCTTTTCCTGCAAAGAGATGTTAGAACCCATTTTCTTTCTTTTATAACATAGGAGGAATATGACCCAATTTTCCACAAAAATGACACACGGGAACAAACTTCTTAGAATGTAGAGTATTACTAGAAACTAATGATTTAGAAGCTTTCACAAACTTTGTTACAGCAGCAAACGAAACGGCCTGACTTGGATTAAACCCAAGACCATGTTTATCACCACTTAGCTTTCCCATGTTAATTATTTTATCAATTTTTTATGCTCCTATGGTTAAGCTAATGACCTTTTCTTTGGACTTCTGAAGTTGAGATGTGAGTGAATCTTTTTCGGAGATGAGAAAAGTGATTAACTTTCTTTGATTGACCTATTCTTTATGCATGGACTCAAGTTTTTCAATCAGCCCAGAATTTTCAAATTCAAGCTGTTTCACGTGGGACTGATCATCAGTTAGTCCCTGACTGTTGACTTTCTGGAACATCAATCGTTTTCTGCAGTTTAGTTACGTAAGACTAAAAGTCACTTTTAGTCCTTGTCTTCTCAGATTCCAGAATTTTTACCTTCTTTTTCAACACATCATTTTGCTTCTTGATCTTCAATGATGCTTGGTACAACTCCTGGTACTTCTCAATTACTGTTTAAGCATCCTAATCCTCAGTTTCATCTCAACCTGGATCAACATGAGCAACAAAAGCAATAATATTGCTTTGCTCAGTTTCATCAGATTCACTCTTAGAATCACTTCAAGAGGCTTTTATCGCTTTGTTCTTTTCAGACTTCATCCTTTTTAGAGTGTTAACACACTCCTTAGCTTCATAACCATAACTTGAACATTCATAGCACTTTCTCTTATCAGTAGTATCAAATCTGTCAACATTATAATTTTTTTCAAATGTCAAATTAGGTTTAATATTCTTTAATGTCGAACCTGATTTTCCTCTAGAATTTTTATTTTTTGAAAACCTTTGAAATTGTTTAGTCAACGAGGCAAATTCTTCCTCATTGACCCCCTCAACCTAATCATTATCTTTCTTTACCGCATGCAAAGCAATGCTTTTACTTTTCTTAGGTTGAGGTGGCAATTCCATTTCATAGGTTTTAAAGCACCAACCAATTCATAAAGTTCCAAAGTTATGAGATTTCTTACCTTTGTGATGACAGTTTTCTTAGGTTGAAATCTATGAGGTAAGGATCTTAGTACCTTTTTGACAATTTGAGATTCAAGAATTGTCTCACCAAGACTACAACAATTGTTGACAATATCACATAATTTTGCATAGAACTCAGGAAAGGTCTCATCTTCTTCCATCTTGATTCTCTCGAATTGTGAGATGAACACTTCATGTTTTGCCTCTTTCTCTGTTTCTATTCCTTCATATGTATCCTGCAAAATATCCCATGCTTCCTTGGAGTGTGTGACTTTAGCAGCAGTCCATTCTTCCCTAGGTGAAGGAATAAAAACTTCACTAACATCATTTACCATATCTTTGCTATCATAAGATTTCTTTTTATTATTAATTTTAATAATTTTTTGTGGGCAAGGTATACCCATGGACCACTGTACTCCAAACTCTATCATCTAAAGCCTATAAGAAAGACTTCATCTTTGCTTTCCTATCTCCATAATTCTCCCCATTAAAGTATGGCGGATGAGAGACAGAACCAATAGCCTGGTCCATCCCATGTTTCCTAGGATTCACTCTAAGTGTATCTAGCGACTTGCACTGGTGCCAATTGAAAAAGTAAATTTATCCTAAAAAGCGATTGCAGGATTGAATATCAGGCTCAATCTCGTTTTGTGCAGAAAACTGAAAAACAACAGCGCAAAACAGAAAAGTAAAAAACACAAGTTGAGCTTTATAAGGGGAAAAACCTTAGAGAGGAAAAACCCTTGGGCAGAGATGCCAGTAAAAATCCACTAAGGAAATAACAGGGACTTTACAAGACTCATACAAGACTTAGGTGCAGAACCAAACCAGCTTTGTCCTCTCGATCTTGAAAGTCTGATGCACACATCGGGGTTGGACATAGCTAGGTCACACACAACAAGGTTGCACACAGCGGGGTCGCACACAGCTAGGTCGCACATAGCTAGAAAGATGAAGAATTGATTGTAGGAACTCACCTTTTGCACTCTCAATTGAAGTATAGAAAATATTGTGCAACAAAAGGTGTCTTCCTTTGTGCGTGAAGGTCCTATTTATATAGGAGACCTTGCACATTTCAGTTGGACTAGAAAGTCCTTACTCTTCAAATAATCTTCCTTGATTCTCAAGCAATCTTTATTCATTTATTATTTGCACCGATTACTTCCTTGCTCTCCAAGAAATCTTCATATCAAATCCCTTCATTATCTCCACCGAAATCTTGAAGGGATTGCCTCTAATCTTTGACTTACCTAAAAGATGGGATTACGACTTCAATTGCCTAGAGATCTTGTAGAATGATTACAAGATCACCTATAAACTTAATTCAATAATAATTACAATTTGTCTAGAAAGTAAGTCAAATTAATATGACATTTACAAGAAGCAGCAAAGAAGGTATATGTTTATGCGGAATTTGTGTATCTTTGTTGCGTTGCGTTGCTAATAATAAACATTTGTCGTCATTGCAGGCTCTTTTATTAGATCAAACACGTCTGCGGGTCTTGTGCTATTCCTAACGGGATTGTATACGCTGATTCCTAATGGGATCCCATGGGAAAGGGATGCGGAAGAAGACGACGACCTTGAATTGTCCGAGTTTGTTCCTATGTTTTGAATGAATAATTAGTACCTGAGTTGCACAACTCAACTCTGTATAATTTTTGGATTTTGAATGATTTTCAATTGGCATCTGCTTCCTTGTCTTCCTAAAGAGACGTACGTATAACTTGTTAGGGAAAATTAGACGTGATTTCATTTGATCATGCAACTTTTAACCTTTTATTTGATAGAAGTACAACCTTCCTCTGGAGTACTGAAACAAATTATAGATACGATAATTCAAAGTACAACTTGTTCAAGCTAATCAATACAATTACATATTAAACAACTCGACACTTAAAAAGAAAAAGCACATCTCAATCAATACGACGATCTTCCATCACCTTCCGTGATCACATCTTTGAAGGCACCACCGCTGGGAATCATCGGCAACACATGCTCTTGATGGGGTACTATTACATCCAACAAGTACGGACCAGGAGTGTCCAGCATTTTCTGAATTGCCTCCTTTAGATGTTCCTTCTTTGTCACCCGGGCAGCTGGTATCCCGCAAGCCTCTGCGAACTTGAGCATATTAGGGAAAATCTCCGACTCATTTGACGGGTTCCCTAAGTAAGTGTGAGCCCTGTTCGCCTTATAGAACCGATCCTCCCACTGGACCACCATTCCCAAATGCTGATTATTCAACAGCATTATCTTCACCGGCAGATTCTCCACTCTTATGGTTGCCAATTCCTGGACATTCATCATGAAACTTCCATCGCCATCAATGTCAACAACAATCGCATCTGGATTTGCAACTGCAGCCCCAATAGCAGCAGGCAATCCAAAACCCATGGCTCCTAATCCCGCGGATGTCAACCACTGGCGAGCCCTCTTGTATTTGTAAAACTGAGCCGCCCACATTTGATGCTGCCCAACACCGGTGCTTATAATTGCATTCCCATCAGTTAATTCGTCGAGAACCTGAATCGCATACTGTGGAGGAATGGCTTCCCCAAAAGTCTTAAAACTCAACGGATACTTCACTTTCTGCTCATTCAGCTCCTCCCTCCAAGCCGAGAAATCAAGTTTAAGCTTGCTTCCTTTGTTTTCCAATATCCGGTTCATCCCTGCCAGCGCCAATTTCACATCCGCACAAACCGACACATGAGGCTGCTTGTTCTTTCCAATCTCTGCAGAGTCAATATCAATGTGAACAATCTTAGCTCGGCTAGCAAAAGCTTCGAGCTTGCCCGTGACACGATCATCGAACCTCACTCCAAAGGCAAGCAACAAGTCAGACTTATCCACAGAATAATTAGCACACACAGTGCCGTGCATTCCAAGCATTTGGAGGGACAGTTCGTTGGAGCTCGGATAGGCACCGAGACCCATCAAAGTACTGGCAACCGGGATCCCGGTAAGCTCCACGAAGCGCCTCAGCTCCTCGCTAGAGTTCAAACAGCCTCCGCCAACATACAAAACGGGCCTCTTGGACTCGGAGACCAACCTAACAATCTGGTCCAAGTGGGAGTGGGAGGGGGACTTGGGCAGCCTAGACATGTAGCCAGGCAATCTCATGGGTTGGTTCCAATTGGGAACCACAGGCTGTTGCTGTATATCTTTTGGGATGTCTATCAAAACCGGGCCGGGGCGACCCGAGCTGGCCAAGAAAAATGCCTCGCTAACAATCCTAGGGATTTCTTCTACGTCAAGAACAAGATAATTGTGCTTGGTGATGGATCTCGTTACCTCTACAATCGGGGTCTCTTGAAATGCGTCAGTGCCGATCATGCGGCGGGGGACCTGTCCCGTGATTGCTACCACGGGCACGCTGTCGAGGAGCGCGTCGGCGAGGCCACTGACCAAGTTGGTGGCACCGGGGCCGGAGGTGGCGATGCAGACGCCGGGGAGGCCGGAGGAGCGCGCGTAGCCCTCGGCAGCGAATATGCCGCCTTGCTCGTGGCGGGGCAGGACGTTGCGGATGATAGAGGAGCGGGTGAGGGCCTGGTGGATCTCCATGGAAGCGCCTCCAGGATAGGCGAATACGTCGGTGACGCCTTGGCGTTCGAGGGCCTCAACGAGGACATCAGCGCCTTTTCTGGGCTCGTCGGGGGCATATCGGGAAGTGAAAGTTTGGGGGTCGGAGGGGGTAGTGGCGGTAGTGGCGGCGTCGGTGGTTGGCTTGGGTGTGGGTTTGGGTTTGAGGGAATTGGAGATGCGGAGAGGGCGGACGGGAGTGGATGTGTGAGGAATGGGGGAAAAGGGGAGGGTAAATCTGGAAATGGTATTTTGGGAAGAAGGCAAAGGAGGAGAGGGTTTGGAGGAGGAAGGGGGTGGAGCGATGGCCGCCATTTTTGACATGGTGAGAGCTTGAATTGAATTGAATCAAAAGTAGGCTTCCTTCCTTCCTTACTTTATTGGAAGGGTAGTGGAGACGGAGACCAAGTGGGGGGATGGGCCTCATTAGTGACTCAAACATTGGGTTTGGGCCTGTCTAATGGGCTTACAGGGCCATTCATTTCCTTGAAACTTGAGAGACAGTCAGCTGGAGGGAAAAGGGAAGTACAGATTGGAGGTAAAATGTTAGTTTGTTTTGTGTGGCTCAAGTTCCTTCAAACTCTGTCTGCCAGATTGCAGATTTGCTTAGGGTTAGGGGTGGTAATGGTGTATGGCCTCTCTGAAAAGTGAAAACCGTCATCTAACAAAACTGAGATTTTATCCCAACGATTTCAGGAGATGGATTCTAAAAATAGCTAGCAAATTGGATGTCAAGAATCTGCATAGTATGACAGTTTGGGCTAGCCCCGAAGAAGCACAATAATAGTTCTATCAACAACAACCAGCGTACGTAACGTAGGTGAAAAGATAGATGCAATTCCATTCAAGGATTCAAAGGACTCAACGTGATATACAATGCATTTCAGTTTTGATTGGAGGAGGACAAAGAGGAAGCTTAAAATTACAGGGTTGGAGCTCTTTCGATAGAGCCACCAATCACAGTCAGCAAGTTGTTGCCGAAGGGATCGCTGAGATGCTTTGATAGGTTTTCGACAGGGCCTTCTCCGGTGACATACGCTTGCAGGAAGAAACCGAGCATGGAAAACATGGCAAGTCTTCCGTTCTTAATCTCCTTCACCTTCAGCAATGCAGCCTGGTCTGGATCCTTAGCCAGCCCCAGTGGGTCAAAAGGACCACCTGGGTGAAGCTTGTCCTCCAGTTCCTACAACACAGTCATGAGAGAGATTGTCAATTTGTCATCCTTAATTAAATTATCGTTTTTCTTAAAAGGACATGTATGCCAGCAAATACGTAAGTTATATCGAGCTAAATTCATTTGGCTTCCGACCTCAGGTTTACAAAATTCTCATGAGGAAAACAAAGTTTCGGTGTTTAACTCAATGTTCTACTTGCGCGCTTGGAACTAACCTCAGGTACACTAATATAGTCGGACTCACTTTCTAAAGTTGTAATACCTTTGTCAAATTAATATTCGGAGTTGTAAGTTAATTTGGACAATAACAGCAATGATATAAGAAACTAAAATGAATTCTAGGTACGTACCAAACCATTTGTGAGTCTGTAGTATTCAGCTCCACCAAGAAGAACAACCTCAGCAACAACAGCGAATATAAGATTAATTGGTATGTTCTTCCCAAAGTAATTCAATGTGTTCCCATCAAGGAGTAGAGCTCCTGTCTGCATTCATGTCGTCATCATGTGTACAAAAAGAGTCAACAATCTTTCAAACTTAACTCCAAGTATATGTATGTATGCTTGTAAAATTTAATAGAAAGTGAAATGCGAATGCATGACCTTGAACCAGACGGCCTCAGGACCGCAGTTAGCACCAAATTTGTTGAAGGCCTCTGGGATGATGAATCCGGCTGCACCAAGCATAGCCCACCGAGCGTGGATCAACTCATACGCTTGGTATCTGCATTCACATTCATCAATTAAATTGAAATTACGAAATAATTTCTCAAGAGAGAAACAGATGAGAGAGGATAGGATGCGCATACTTGCTGAAGTTTTCTGGCTTCTTGCCTAGCCCAAAAGGATCATATCCATAACTGCATTAAAGGAATGGACAATCCGTGATTAGATTAGATATCTGGTAATTAATTAAGTAGAGAGAGAGAGAGAGAGAGAGAGAGAGAGAGAGACTACTATCTTACTCTCCAGGAACTTCTCCAGTCAAGTACTCTGGGATCTCTGATCGGTCCAAGAGCCCCGATGGCAAGAAGATTCTTCTATCAGGACCTGAAATACGAATACCACCATGAACATAATTAGCTAGGTACATTACATTTATGTGTTTAAGTCCATATGATATCTTACATTCTTCATCAAGTGTATGACATATGTTAATGATGAGCAAGTATACACACTTACCATACCACTTGGCGAGCTCTTCGTCAGCGGGAGCAACAGCCTTGGCCTTGGGAGGTGGCGCGGCCTTCTTCTTGGAGAAGAGTGCGACGGTCTTAAAGGTGGCTGGGGTGGTGGCTGACGGGGCCGACCTCGCAGCCCCGCTGAAGTTGCTCAGGCTGTTTCCGAGCAATTCAGACACGCCGAGGGAGGCGGCGGCTGTCGATGCTGCCAGAGAAGCCATTTGAATATCAGCTGCACTCTCAGTTAGTCTCAGCTACACGTACTGGCTACGTCCTGCCCACCCAGGAGACTCTCTCTCTCTATCTCAGTACTCACAAGAAATGAAAAACAATGGCTGAGAAGGGATATACTATAAGCTTGAGCTGGTGGATGTCGACCTGCCACGTTGGATTTTTGTTTGCTGGCTTTGATTGGTTGGCATTGAACCTGCGCAATCCATTCCTATGATTCCATACGATGGATTTGCTGATTTGGCAGATGATGCTGCTGACGTGGGATGCTCTTGAAATTCCATGGATAACATCTTCTATCCGAAAATTTTGATAATTGGGTTGCCTTTCTTTTTCACTCTCTCCGGTCTCAGCCACGCGAAATGCCTCCGAGTCTTCTTAGTGTTGCCGTGAGTTGGCCACCAACTAGTTCCTTTTTCTTATAAAAAAAATAAAAGTCTCAGTCGTGTATCCTTTTTCATGTGCAAAAATTTACCACAAATAGCGAAGACAGACGCACAAATGAAGTGAATCCTTTCACAGTTTCACTTCTCATTTTCCCTCGTTTTTTCTACCAACACCTCTTTTGACATATTTGAATTGTTAGAGGTGACCTTTTCCTTTCTTTAATTTCGTTTGTTTTCTTAAAACCGAAATGACGGAGGAGATGATTTTTCAACAGATAAAATTGCATCTAAGATGAGATGTTGGATTGTTTGACAAGACGTTATTATTGTCAATGCAGTGGGAACACTCAAATGCCAACTTCCTTTTGAATGAGGACTTAAATTGTAGCAAATGGTTTAGAGCCCCTTTCACCTCCGGCATTCTCCTCCTCAATTTTGTCTGACGATTCATTCTCCTATGAATTATTCAATCTAACCGCTAGAAAATAAAGGAGAGTACTGGAGGTGAAAGGGGGAGTACAAATATCAATCTCCTAGAGCAAATGCAACTCATTGCTTAGGTGAGATTCGAGCAAATTGGTGACGGTTCCTTTCCTTCCTACCAATGAGAGAACGGGCATTTCCCTTCAGCACAAAGGCTAACCATGAATTAAGGTCCTAACAAGAATTCATGACCAGATAATTTGCAAGTCATAAAACATAATCAACCCCAAAAAGAATGTAATCAAAAGCATAAAGCCTGAAAACAAATTTAGTACTGTAGCGACAATTGCCGTCCTGCGTAGGTCCATTCATAAAGATTTAAACTTTCTATACCCTATGTTCAAAAGTTCTATATCTTACACAAAAGACAAGAGGCAACTCATGAACAAGACTTTTAGAGTAGTACAAACTACAAAGCTACATGGTGAAATCGTATAGACAAGTGATGCGAGTCACAAGTGCTTTCTTCCAATGCCGTTCTACAGAATCATAAGCATTGGTATGCCTTGACGATGGAGATGTACACTACAAGTCTTAGTACTCCCCATTCCCAAACATGCATATGTTTATAGCTTACCTTGTATATTATAAATCATAATCATTTCAAATCGAAAAAACTAACAAAAGAAACTCATCTTCTCCACTTGTCCATCTCTCTTGCAGTAGCTCGGACAAGTTTCTTTGTATTATCAACAAGCTCCTCAACAAGTGCACCAATATCATCCCTGATAACATCAAGGAATAATGAACACCCCATTCATACATAAATATGCATGAGAATTACAAAATTATCACCCGAAAAAATTTAAGAGCAGAAAAGTACCGTACAAAATATTTTTTTATTTTATTTTAAACTATTTTGAATGATCTGCTTCATTTGGTAGCTTGTAGTATCCATCAACTAAACTAAAACATCAGATTCCCGTTGCTTTACAGTTTTACTTTTCAAGGTAGCATGAGTTTGTAGTAAAAGTTGCAATATGCATCAAAGTAACAGCAGCGTTCCCAGTTTCAGTTGCTGCATTGCCTAATTAATTTAATAGCGCTATTAAGCTTTGTTTGTCATTTTTTATGTTTCATTTCATATGGTTTCTTTTTTACCTTTCCGAAAAATAAGAAGAAGGAATCCGAGAAAATGAGTGAAATTGAATTGATAAAGCGAAACACAGTAAGCAGTAGACGAATAATGAATAAAAGAAACTTACTGAGTAGGAAGATTTTGAGAAGCATGAGAAATGCCGACATTTTTACCACGAAAAAGGTTGCCAACATTAGAGTACCTGCGATGGTCATCGTAGGCAATGCCCTTTCCAACACCATAGCCGAATCCTAAGCCGACCCCGCATCCAGCACCGAGGCCAAAGCCAACTTGCAAGCCAGGAATCCCAGGACCAAATCCTGCGCCTGGACAAGGAATTTTCAAAACCAATAACCAATACGCCATTAAGCATAAACATGATTTTGCATAAACATAATGCAGCAACACCAACGTAAGTACGGAATGACCACTGCAGCAGCGGTAGCAGGTGAAATAATTAACGATCGGAGTTGACCAATGTCTGAGTTCTGATTTGAGGATATATTCGAACCTAAAACCTCTCACTTACAAGTGAACGAGGAATACCACTGGATCCTAATACTAAGTGGGAAGGACTACTTAGCTTTGCTAAATATATAGCATTTGAAGTGGCCAAACAACTAAATTGTGGTGCCTAATTAGATTCAATACCTAGGTCCCAGGTCCTACCGTCCTAGGGCTAGCTAGCAACAAGATAGAGAGTTAGATAGTTAGGTGGTGAAATTGGCCGTCAGTCAGTCTACTCCTGAATCCTAATCCTAATCCTACACACAAAACTCAACTCAACTCAGCCACAGAGAGAGGGAGAGAGAGAGAAAGAGAGAGAGAGAGAGGAGTACCCCCGAGGAGGCCGATGCCGAAGCCCAAGCCGCAGCCAACGCCGAGGCCAAAGGCGGGACCCACCTTCCCTAGTTGCTGGGATTTGAGGACCGGAAGCTTCCACAACAAACCCTTCCCCTCTCCTCCATCATCTTCTCTGCTCCCTCGGCTGCCCATCGTCCCTAATTCTCTCTCTCCTCTGTTTCTGATTTCTTCCGAGTCTGACTGGTCACCTCAAAGGAAGAAAGGGTCTGGGCCTCTGCCTAAGGAAGGCCCACGGCCCATTTCATTTCTGTCTTTCTTCGCAAATACAAAACAAAACAAAATTAGAAAAATAATAAACACAAGCTAAAAAGGGTGTGTCCCACCCCCATATAAACAATCTTTCTTTTATTTTAATATATGTTTCCACAACAACACCGCCGCCACCGCCACTTCACTATCGGCCATTGCCGCCCATCCAGGCAGCGAGAATTAAGTAAGGACAGAGGGCAGTAGCACAAGAAGGCAGAAACAGCAGCAGCATGAGTAATAGTAGTTTGTGGGCAACTGCAAACGCAAACCCGGCTGCGGCGGCGGCGGTGAGAGTGAAGCGATTGAACTTGAACAAGAAGTACTACTACGAGAGCAGCAGCATTTCGTATTCCTACTCCTCCTCCTTCACGGGGTGCCGCCTGCGAATGAGAATGGGAAAGAGGGCGCGTTTGTCAATGGCTTCCAGTTGCCTTCATCACGAGCACGAGGACCATCTCCTCTCCTTGTTGCAGGTCTCCCACTCCCACTGGACTAATCCTCTTTTTATTTTAATTAATTGATTAATTAATTCAAATTAGTCACTCAAGTTTGAATCTTTCTTTGCAGATTCTTCCGCGTGATTTGCATGACAATTTGCTCAATCAACCCCAACCCAAAAGAGCTCAACTCTTAGAGGTCTCAATTATTTACTCTTTCTGTTATTATATCATTGGATTAATTGCACTCTTCACTTCTGTTAATCACTTCTATCAATCACTTGACTTGTTTAATTATTCTTCAAATTATAGAAATATAGAAATAACAAGGCAGGCCCTGCTGCAAATGCAAATGCAGATGCTTCATTGTCTGATGTTGTTTGTGTGTACCATATATAGGTTATAATGGATTTGGGTCGATTGCCCGAAGCACGCTACCTTGATGAACTTGGCGCCCAATATTTGAGGACAACTGCGGTACTACCCCCATACTTTTGAGCTTCTAAATTGTACACACACCCGTCCCTCCCCCTAACACCCACACTATTTTAAACAAGAAGCAAGAAAATCCTACTGATGCATTCAAAATGTCCGTTACGCAGGTATCGTTGAAAGAGTTGCAGGATGCTCAAAATGCTGTTGGAGATTTTGGGGGGGACAATAGAGCTGGCATTGCGGGTACCTTGCACAGAATATCAGCAATCAGGAGTAGGAAGGGGATGATTGTTGGATTAACTTGCCGAGTTGGCAGGGCTGTATCTGGTCATATTGACATGGTTTGCGATCTGCTTCAATATGGCAAGAGCATCTTGTTTGTCGGAAGGTAAACTTATCTGATTCTTGTTAAAATGGTTTTCCTGGTGTAAACATAGCTAAAACTGGATGTGACTTGTTTCTAAGGGTTCAAATAGTTGAAAAACAATAAAAGATAGCTCTGTTTGGTTTGTGCTCCCTGGTAAAGTGTGTGGTTCAGTACAAAAAATGAAACAAGAAGAGTAGATGTATTGCAAATATTGGCGCTAACAATGAACATCTCTGTGAGTCACTAAAGAATAACTTACTGATTGATACGGAATTTCCAAAAGGCACTTGTAGTTGTTAACATATTTCTAAGCTATTTGATATATATAACTTCTTAGTGAAGATGTCCTTCAATTTGTAAAGGCCCGGGGTTGGTAAGACCACTGTTTTGCGAGAGATTGCTCGTGTCATGTCAGATGAATTTCACAAAAGAGTGGTACGTGGAGTTTTTTTTCTTTTATATAGTGCCAACTTCCTCTCTCTCTCTCTCTCTCATATTATAAGTGTTTGCATCTGTATTTCATTACATGATTCAAAGAACACTAACACTACTGGGACAGGTAATTGTTGATACAAGCAATGAAATAGGAGGGGATGGAAATATTCCACATGCAGCAATAGGAGGGGCGCGGAGAATGCAGGTAACAGAACCATCCATGCAACACAAAGTTATGATAGAGGCAGTTGAAAACCACATGCCTGAAGTGATCATTGTCGATGAGATTGGCACAGAATCTGAAGTTCTTGCTTGTCGCTCGATTGCTGAGAGAGGGGTCATGCTTATTGCTACTGCTCATGGGCAGAAGCTTGAGAATATAATAAAGAATCCTACTCTAACTGATCTGGTTTGTTCTGGTCTCTATAAAAAACTATGTGTAGAATTATTTTTGCTTGAGGTCCTCTTTACATTTGAGACATAATTTTTCAGTCTGGACTGTCTTCCCGTTATATTTTTGTTTAATTTTTTTCCAGGAAGCTCTGATTTGTTCCAGGATGCTAATATTAAAAAATTTGCACAAAAATAGCATCATATTGAAAATTATCTCTTTGCTTATATTTGAGTTCTCCCTTCAAGTTCATAATCAATGATCTATCAAGAAGAAAGATGATCTCTTTAGGCATGGAACAATGATAGGCAAGGGAAAACAATGTGGGAAGCCAATTAGGATTTAATGAATATGTCAGATGATTTTGAGGGACTTAATTTATGCTCCCCTTCTTGCTAATATGTTAGAAATATCAACAACTCCCGTTGGACAAAAAAGTTTTCTCAACGTGGTAATGGAACTTCCAATAGAAAAACTCTAGAGCTCTCAACATGGCTTCATCATTTTACGTTGATGCCCTGCAGGAAAATGTTTAGGTATTACCCCCATCATTACTTATCCTATATATATAGAGTACAGTCCCCCAAGCCAGACATGATAAAATCTCTACGATGCAATTGAACTTGCTTTTTGTTTCTCCTATTTGTCTATAGGAGTGATTATAGCAGTGTTGGCTTTTAAGAAGGTGAAGAACTTGAAATATATGACCTAATTGAATTTGCTTATTGATGCATGACGCTTTGGTCAAAATTGCAATTCCAAATCTTATTTTCTGTTTTCAGGTTGGAGGAGTAGAAACTGTTACTTTAGGAGATGGAGAAGCCAAATCTAGAAAATGTCAGAAAACCATTCTTGAAAGACAAGCATCTCCAACATTTGAGTTCTTAATTGAGATGAGACAGAGGGACTATTGGGTTACACATCAGGTGCGTAAATCAACTTCTATCCTCCCTTCAAAATTTAATCTCAGGCATTATTGTACTTGAATATGGATTGCTGAAACCGTACACTCAAAGTTCAATTGCAAAAGTTAATGTGGTGGAACTTTAGAAGTATTTATTTCAACCTCTCTATCCCTTTGAAAAGTACCAAGTATCATTCTTTTTATCTCTTTGTCTAATTATATGTTTGGGTCAAGAAACAACCACAGTGTCTTCTTGAATGTAAACCTATCTGCTAGAAATTACTGGTTACATGTATAGACATGTGCGCATCTGTGTTGCACGGACACGGACACGGACACGGGACACGGGACAGGACACAACACGACACGGCGACATGGAAATTTTCTAAAACTTATGGACACGGGGAATTAAAATAATAATAAATATTAAATTGGTGCGCTGCTGCTTAAGTGCTTACCGACCGAGTTTTAAAGTTTTCTCAAAATTGGTGGTCTTCTGCATCATCTTTCTGGTTTTCTGGGGGTCCATTCCCCACACACAACCCACTTTACCCTCCTCCCCATTCATTCCCTGATACCTCCACTTTCTTCTCCAAAGAAACAAATAAAGATTTCAAAGATCATATTCTTTGTTTTTCATTTCAGCCTGCACCATTCGTTTTTCTAAAGTTCCAGAGAACACCCAAAACCCCTCCCTATCCATTTGATTTAAAGCTCCCTCCTTTACAGCCCCTCTTGCTTTTTTTGTTTCGTTTTTTGTTTCGGGTTCTGCTTCTGGATTTCGAGATTTGGTTCCCTTCCCATTCTGTTTTTGTGTTAGCACTCAGATTTCATATTATTTTCAAATTAGCCCTAAAACAATTTTTCATATTTCAATTTTGGTCCTAAAAGTTCACTATAATTTCAAAATGACCTCAACGTGCCCTTTGACTGTGTCTTGATCGTGTCCCCCCCCCCCCCCGTGTCCTCCCGTGTCCCCTCCGTGTCCAGACAGTCAAAGTCAACGACACGCCATGTGGTGTGTCCGACACGTGTCCTGGAGTGTCCGAGGAGTGTCGTGTCCGACACATGACACGCTAGTGTATTGAAGTGTCCGTGCAACATAGGTGCGCATATAGTATTTTTCAGACAGTTACTGGCTAGTGTTAGCGTTGGATGGAAATCTAATTGTTAAAAGGTTAGAGGCTTAGAGCTTGTAAGTAAATGACATTTGCTCTATTTATAAGTGTTGAATTTTCACCATATTTTAAACCTTTGGATGGAAATCTAATGGTTCAAAGGACAACTCTATGAGAGAGAGTTTTGTTTCAGTGCTCCTAGTGGTAGTTACTTACTACAATAACTTATTCACTTCATATAATATTTCTTTTTCCTTTCACTCTCATCCAACAGACAGAAAAGAGTGTAGATCTTTTGCTTCGCGGAAAAATCCCACAGGTTGAGGTAATTTTCATATTCTGACATCTAATGGATTTAATTAGAAGTTCCGTTTCGAATATGGAAATTTACTCTTTCCTCCAGGGTTTTACATGATTATAACTCTATAGCATCGAAAATTTTATAGCAACCAATTTCAGATTAAATCAAGATGCATAATTACCTATTTCTATCACATGATCAATTTTTATTTTGTTGGTATATAAGCAAGAAATATATACATATATATATATATATACATATGGTTTGCTCAAAAAATCAAAGAACTATCCGACCTTAAAGCATACATCATTCCATAACTTCCTATTTCTGCATTGAGGCATAACCGGGTTAATTCTTGTTAATAATTTTATTAATTTATTTTTAGCATTTCTTCATTTTACCCCAGTAATGATCCATCTTTGGTAAATATGCCAAATAGCCTTTGATCTGTTGATGGCAACTTCATTTTCCTTTGTCAACCCAACGATGTCATATTCCAGATGGTTTTTATATTAAAGTTTGTGATTTAATAGAGCATATGGTTGATGCAAGTTATAATCCAAATCATAATTTGCTAGGATGAGGATTATTTTTTTCAGCAGCCAAGAGTTGCTTGATCATGTTGCTACTGTTTTGTCTTCCCAACCGCAGCATTTCTTTTTTCCCTTCTTTCTGATTTTCTCTCAAGTTGTCTAGCTAAATCTTTAAAGATTTCGGTTTTGCAGGTCAAGACAAGGGATAAGGAGTTGAAGGTTGTAATAGAAAGATCGAAGGCATATGACCAGTGTGATGCTTAATATGTGCTTCATTTTCTTGAGGTCAATGATTTATCTATTCGTTTAGTTCTCTGTGTATCATTGTTAGCTAGGAACATAACACTTAAGAGTTTGCGGAAACCCCTTGCATTGCTTTTTCGTTAAGGCCAGAAGGGTTTTCACCAACTGGAAAAGAAAAGAAGAGGCCAGAAGAGCCGTTTGCAGATGGTATATATGCTCTTTGGCAAGCGCTCAAGATGAGACTGGTTAACTTGGCTAGTTTCGTGTATATATTTTATTCTGAATTTGAATTTGTTCATCACCAGCAGCATTACTGGTCTCTCCTGAATCTGTGTTTGCGTGCGTGCGCGTGTGTTTAAAACTGTTCTGGCATGTTTGGCACCTTCAATTTCTCATGGACAGGTAATCTAACCCCTTGAGAAAGTATAAGTTGAGCCTCCGTGTCCATGCTTCGAGACGTGTATGTAATCATGTACACATGTATACACACATACATGTACAAACATACTTGGGATCCCAGCATACTTTACCTATCTTAGATAAAAACACATGAGGCGACGTAGGAAATGGGCAGGCTTTGGACCCTTTGGTTGGCCGGCACGTCGTCGCATGCATATTTTCGGGCATTTTTTTAACTTTTAAATTGCATAATTTATTGATTCATGCTTCTGTGCTAAAAATATGTGATTCTTTGTCTCTCTCTCTTTTTCTCCTCCCCAATGAAACTTGTTTAACCAGAATTTAATCTCATGCAAACTAGTTCAGTTTTGTCACCTTTCCAATATGGCACTTTGAATAGGCAAGTGATAACACAATTTTTTTTCCCTTCCACACATCTCTGTTTAATTTTGCATGTTGTTTCCGTTTGATTTATTTAGTCCGATGGTCAGAAATAAAAAGGAGTGTGCGAGAGGCTAAAAAGTGTGAAAATCAGTTCCCAAAAAGAATATGGCGGGCAAGTGTTTTACTTGGCTCAACTTCCAAATTTTTAATCAATTGCCGGCCGCATACATATCACCCTTACATTGATCTCTTCATCTGTTTGTCCTCAATGCATCACGTTATTCTCATATATATTTTTTTTCCCTCTTCTTCTCCATTAAAATTTAAAATCCACCACTTTTGTTTCTTTTGGCTCCATATACATATATAGCAGCTTCAGAAATTGACTAAGGAACCGATCGAGCAACTAAATATGGCAGAAAGAAACCGACACACGATTCAATCCCCTCTCTTGTTTATTATGTGCCTTCTCGTTCCTTGTTTAGCTGAATTTCCTGCATACCAAATCACTTCTTGTTTGACTCTTCATCACATCAACAACTTTACCACATTCCCTAACACGGAAAATGAGTCTCCAGCTTACTACAAGCTGCTCAATTTTTCTATCCAAAATCTTCGTTTCGCTGATTCCGCCGTTCCTAAGCCAGTAGCCATCGTACTTCCCGAGAGCGTTGAGCAGCTAATAGACTCTGTATCATGCTCTAGACAAGGGGTGTTGGAAATCAGAGTAAGGAGTGGTGGACACAGCTACGAAGGGACGTCATCCGTTGCTGTAGACGGAGCTCCGTTTGTGATCATCGACATGATGAACTTGAACGGTGTGTCGGTGGACTTGGAAACCGAAACGGCATGGGTGGAAGGAGGTGCAACGCTGGGGGAGACGTACCATGCAATTGCCCAAGCGAGCAATGTTCATGGGTTCTCAGCCGGGTCATGCCCAACTGTAGGCGCTGGAGGCCATATTGCCGGCGGTGGATTCGGACTCATGTCGAGGAAATACGGGGTTGCAGCCGATAACGTGGTGGATGCACTGCTTGTTGCTGCAAACGGACAATTGTTAGACCGACAAGGCATGGGAGAGGATGTGTTTTGGGCTATTAGAGGAGGTGGTGGGGGTGTTTTCGGGATTGTCTATGCTTGGAAAATCCAATTGTTGAAAGTGCCACAAGTCGTAACTGCTTTCGTAGTGTCTAGAGCTGCTTCTGCTGCTGCAGGAGGAGGAGGCAGCAAAACCTCTAATCATAATGTAGCAAAGCTGGTAGACAAGTGGCAACACGTCGCACCTTGCTTGGAAGACGATTTCTACATTTCGTGCTTTGTAGGCGCTGGGTTGCCAGAGGTCAAGACCACTACTGCTACAGCTACTAGTAGTACTAATATATCAGCCACGTTCAAAGGGTTTTATCTGGGTCCAAGAAGCAGAGCCATGTCCATCCTAAACCAAGTTTTTCCTGATTTGGGTATTGTGGAAGAAGATTGCAAGGAAATGAGTTGGATCGAGTCCATCGTGTTCTTCTCCGGCCTGAGTAAGGGAAGCTCAGTCTCCGACTTGAGAAATCGGTATCTGCAAGACAAGGGATTTTTTAAAGCGAAATCCGATTACGTGAAGACCCCAATTTCTTATAGGGGGATACGGGCAGCCCTGAAAATACTTGAAGAGGAGCCGAAAGGGTACGTGATCTTAGACCCTTATGGTGGGGTTATGCGAGATATAAGCAGCGAAGCCATTGCTTTTCCTCACAGAAAAGGTAACCTCTTTACAATTCAGTACCTGGTGGAATGGAAAGAAGAAGATAATCACAAAAGAAATGACTACATAGAATGGATAAGCAGATTCTACAATGCAATGACAGAGTATGTTTCATGGGATCCAAGGGCTGCTTATATCAACTACGTTGACCTCGACCTTGGAGTGATGCAGCAGCATTTTCATTTGAACAATAATTTGGTTAAGGATGATGAATCGGATGCTGTGGAAATTGCCAGGGATTGGGGTGAAAAGTACTTCATGAATAACTACGACAGATTGGTGAGAGCAAAAACACTTATTGATCCAAGCAACGTTTTCAGAAATCAACAAGGGATTCCTCCAATGTCGTCGTCTTCGTCTTTGGTGGTGCTCGATCACCACGTACCCACGCAATGCAGCTGAGTGGTACGTACGTTGTGCATGGTAGATATGTGATCTAGCATGCGACTGCAGTAGATGAATCAATATATATATAGTGTCTATCGATCATTGGTCTATGTTGAAAAAATAGGGACTAATTGCTATATAAATCACTATTATGATGTTGGAAAATTAGGGACTAATTTCTATATAAATCACATAGAAAATAAGAAATTATCATGCAAGTAAAAATAAAATTTAATGTGCAAATGATCAACTAATGGTAAATGAACATGACATAATGGATTAGAAAAACCTGAAAATAACAGTCGAGTCAAGAACTTGGTTCTCTGTCCTTAAGACAATTTACATCTCACTATGGTGTTCATGGTTGATCGGCACTTGTCTCCCAGCAATACAACGACCTCCTCCTTACGATAACAGCACACCAAATCGTAAGGCTCTAGCGAACTAGGATTGTGTTGAACTCTTTCAAAGACTCACTTAATCTCTAAGTATGATATGACACATGAACATGTATGACTCCACTAATTTTAATTGACTTCTGACTCAATATGATGAGGCATTTATATAGATATAGAAGTGACTTTTCAGAATAGTTGTGTCTTTTCTTGAAAAGTCAATAGTTACATCTCTTCAATCAAAAGGCAAAGGTCGCACGCTTTCTCTTTAATTGAACAATCACAACCTTCTTCATGAATAGTCACAACTCATCAAATATACTTTCTATTCACATAAAATAATTGAATTCATTTCGAATTAAATTTTCGAACAGCCTATAACGGGCAATTAAAAGAAACTGTCAGCACAAGTTTTGTCACAGCCCGTTCAAATTTTTAACTTATTTTATTCCCGGAAAGTAGGAAATGACGTTTTACCCCTGGGTTGACTTTTCGGTTGACTTTTGCGTCGTAACTCGTACGACGCTTCCACTTGTATTTTCTTGACGTGCTCGTCGATACGAACGCGTAGACACCGAACGAGTATTTTACGGGCGTTGATTTTCGGCGTTTCCCGTATATCAAATTGGGGCAAATTGGGTTGTTTGGGCTGGGGCCCATTTGCCTGCAGGCCATGTGGCCAATCCCAGATTTTCTGGGATTTGTCTGGTTTTGGCTCCTTGTGGCCGAGCCTTTCCTCCCCTCCCCATTTTCTTTTTTTCTGCAAGCTTCAAAGCTTGAAGCCGTGGCCTTCTCCCTGCCTTCTGGCTTCACCAAAACAAACCCAAACCTTGTACAACTGAACCCAGCAGCTCCAACGTGGGTGTCCAGAAACTGGACAAACCCAGAAATTTGTGAAATTGCTCAAGCCACCCCGTGGCTTGAGTTTGGGGTTTCCTCTCGGTTCTCTACTCCCAAACCACACTCATTTGTCATCTTTGCTCGAACCCAGGTCATTGGGAGTGTATTGGAACCCAGAATGGCCTGAAGCTTCAAACCCAGAATTCTGGAAATTCTTCACCGGAGCTCCAATTTTTCTCCGACTTTGAAACTGACGTTTTGGAGCTCAAGGAAGCTCAAACCCAGCACCAAACCACCTCTGAAGACCTTGGGAACCCAACCCAAGGCCTGGAAATCGACTTGGCACCGAGAATGGAGGAGCTAGTTTTTGGCCGGATCTTTCGTGGCATTTTCAGGCCACTTCTGGCCAGTTTTTGGCCCCCAAAATGGTAAAATCTTGTTCTCCTCATCTCTAGCTTCATTTTGGTACTTGAATCGTCCATTTTGGAGTTGAAACGAAGAAGTTATGAAGCTTTGAAAAATTCCCAGAAAACCGGCCATATTTCCAGATTTCGGCGACCGACGACGGCAGCGCCGGCGACCGGAATTCTGGCAGGGATGACCGGCGCCGACATCATCGGACCGACCTGCTGACGTCAGCAGACTGGTCAACGCTGACGTCAGCGTTGACTGACCGTTGACCGGCTCGCGCGTGGGCTGCGCGTGGAGCCGCGACTCCCGATCTTTGAGCCGCGCGTGAGGGCGCGTGGGAGGTCCATTTTCGATTCTGTTTTCACGGGGCGACTCGTGACGACGTGTACTACCTCGGGGTAGTACGCACGATAATTTTTGAGGTGTTTTGGACCTCCAATTTGCAAAAGCAAGGGATAGGTTTAATTAATTCGTTAATTAGTGACCTTTATGAGTTTAATCATTGTACCGGTGATATCTCATATAGGTGGGGCCTATCCAGAGGACTACCGGGGCTACCCAGGACGGGGTACTTCGACTCGGCTACCTACAGGTGAGTGAGTGGGTCTTTGTTTGATAAATGTATATATATACGTATGGCTTTCAACGCTTTCTTTAAACTAATAGCATAGTTCATATCATATACGTTTGTTGGAGGTAGAACATTCGTATTATATTGCCATGCATGTTTTCATACTGTTGCTCATCAGTAGATGTATAACACCCCAGGTATTAGTACTCAGTCTTGTGGCCAGGACTAGCCTTGACGTTTGGAGTAGTCACTACCAGTACCGTTACGCAGCTTTGGATCCATTGTAGGTACTAGCCTGTTCTAGGTTGCACTAGGCAACTCGAACTTGTGTGACTGCACTTTGTGCACCAGCGCTTAGCGTTAGACTCGCGTCATTGTAGTACTCAGCGTATTACTTTTATACCTAGCCTGTTCCTTGTGGTTTAGCCACTTGGACTTGTGTGTTTACATATGGGTGTTACTAGACTTTTGAAAACAACGGTTTTATCAAACTTTACTTTTTGACCCACTCACCGTTTTATGTTTTGCGCCCCTCCAGGTTAGTGGACTGCGAGCTTGCGACGTCGTGGCGCGGTGGTATGACAATGTAGGGATTTTCTACAGTTGTATTTAATTTGTATCCTCTACTCTGTTCACAACTCGTTATTTTATTACTATTCTTCCGCCCGCACACTCCGTGCACTCTGACTCTTATTTAATTCAATTTTTCTTTATTTATTCTTCAATTCAATTTCCTTTATTCTTTATTTCATTCTTAAATTTTCTAATTGGCTTTCGTCACCTAACACGTGTCGGCCAGCACCTCCTGCCACCTGGCTTGTCCGGTTGCGGGGCATGTCGAGTTTGTTATAACTCCAAAATACTTTTACATATCTAATCCAATATTATCTATTGATCACTTAATTTGCACAAATGTATTTTAGTAATAAAACTAATTTTGATTTTGATTCTTAACAATTGTTTTTGGTACAACAATTGATAAACTTTATAGGCCCCGCATGGTCCACCACCAATATCACCGATATTATCCCTACCTATCTCTAGATGTGGGGTTTTTCATAAAAGACCTCGATAATATTAGGGGTGGAAACTCCCATATATGAGTTGTATTGTATTTTGTCATATGACCAATGTGGGATCCTATTCTCCAACAACAATATCTCTTAATCTTAAAAAATTAGAAGATTTGAGTTAAGTCACACAATAAGTCAAACATAATAATTAGGTATCAAACTCGCCGTTCATGTGAGTCGAGATTTAACTTACAAATAGGCATGAATACCTCCATACCGTAATGCCATCTTCTATTATCTTTCGACAAAAAAAATTAAAACAAAAAAAGATTTAGAAAATTTAGTTTATCTAGGTGAATAAACAATTTCATATTTTAGAATACGTTAAAAGGGCATTTTATTTTTTTATAATAAGGTTAAAGTGACACACCCCGACCCGGATGTACAGGTGGACACCCAAAAGTCGAGTGTGCTGGCCGACACCACGTGGGGTGACGAAAGCCATTTAGAAGAATTTATGAAATAATTTAAGCAAATTGAATTAAATGAAGGCCAAAGTGCACGAAAGTGTGCGGGCGGAAAGAAATAATAAAATAATAATTGTGGAGTAGAGTAGGAGAATACAGTATGATTACAAATACAAGAATTCCCTACGTTGTCATACCACCGCGTCTCGACGTCGACAGCTCCAAGCCACTTATCCTGGAGGGGCGCAAAACAGAAGGGTGAGTGGGTCATAAGTAATTATTTTGTAAAACCTTTCCTTTATGAAAATAGTAACCCCTCGCCGTCAAAATCAAGTAATAGTTCTGGAAAACCTTTATGGAAAACATACTATAGTAGTAGATAGAAAATCAGTGTAAGTACGGAAATGTACTTACCGCCCAAAACGGGTAGAAAGCCACAGCTTAGTATAAAAATACTTTACCAGAACTCCGTAAAATAAAATAGTACGGGAAACCCGTAAGTCAAATAGAAGCCTCAGTGGCATCAGTGAAATCCGATATTAAAATCACAATATAAATCAGTAGGGTATACGCTCGATAGGTATGACAGACACACAAGTTCATACAGAGGTATTCTGTCATGAACAGGCTGGGTGTATGAATAATGTTACGCTCATGTACTACATACACGTGAAGCTGGCGCTAAGCGCATCACAACGAGTTCAAGTCGCCAAGGTGACCTAGAACAGGCTGGCACCTACGATGGATCCAAAGTGAGCGTGTCGGCGCGTGTGAACATCCACGTGAAGCTGGTCCTGGCCCCGGACAGTATTACTGACACCGTGTAAGCATTCCTAATTGAGCGTGTATAAAACATACCACGAAATATTTCTAAATAAAATAAGGTGGGGTAATTTCATTTCTAAAATAAATCTCAAAGTAAACATATAATTAGGTATTCACGGATGCCGTACGCGGAATACCAAGAATATACCAAAGTTACTAAGGTACATAAAATACCAATTTAATAACATACTAAGTGAACCAAAATACGATATAATTAATAAACCCAAGGTTCACCAAATATAAATAAATCAAGTTCACTACGTATAAGTATAAATCACATTTACAAGCATAGGCATAAATAATACTAATTTCCAAAACCCATAAAATATAGCCGAGTCAAATACTAGTAAACCAAGTATAAAGTATAATACTAAAGTTCACTAATATAACATGATAGATACCATTTAAAAACGTAGGCATAGCCTAATAATAATTTCCCAAGCACATAAAATATTTAATTTAATAAGGAAGGGGCCCACTCACATAAACCTTTGCCGGAATAGTTGCACGCTCTCCGTACTCCATGGGTCGCCAAACCTATTTTAGAACACCCACAATTAATAAAGTATTCGAAAATACAAAGGAAACGGTGTTCGGAAACCCGAAAACGGAGTTACGGGGTTGGAAAACCCAAAACTGCCGTCGTGGGCCGCCGTGCGCTACCGCACGTGCCGCCACGCATCGCCAAATAGCCTCACTCTCAGCTGTGAGGTCCCACGCGCCTCCACGCGCCGCCACACGGCAGTGGAAGTCCACCACGCGCCGCACGCGCCAGTCAACGGTCAATGCTGACGTCAGCCCGGTCTAGACCGATTGCTGACGTCATCGCTAGCGTCATCGCCGGTCTGAACCGATTTGCTGACGTCACCAGGGTCGGTCTGAACCGGTTTGCTGACGTAAGCGCCGGTCATCCCTGCCGATTTTTCGGTCGCCGGCCGCAGTCGCCGTCGCAGGAAACTGGGAAAAATTGTTGGAAACCTGCAACTCGATGTATCTCACTCATTTCAAGGCCAAATTGCACGATTCAAGTACCAAAATGAAGCTGGGAACAATGAGAACAATAATTTACCAATTTGGGGGCCAAAATCTGGCCAGAGGAGCCCTAAAAATGGAGAAGAAGACACGGCCATAAAGTGGCCAATTTTTCAATCGCCGTTTCACGTCCAATTCAGGCCATCCAAGGCTCGATCAAGGTCCTAGGGACCTCGAGGAGTTCAATGGTGGTGGTTTTGCAGGGGGTTGGAGCTCGGTTTCACCGAGAAACGTGACAAACAAGGCACGGGGCCTCGCCGGAGCTTTTGAGAAATCGAGCCCGAGGCTCGAGCTGGGTTTGCAGGGTCCAAGTTAAGGTGGTTGGGCTCAGCTGGGGTTTGTCCTGGTGGTTTGGGTGGTCAGAAAATGAAGAATGGCCACAAGTTTGGCTCGAGGAAGAAGAGGAGCCACGGGCGAGAGAGAGGGAAAGTGAGTTGCAGAGGGAGAGTGGGGGATCGAGATAGAGAGAGACAGGTTACAGAGGCTTGGTCAAATAGACAGGGAGACAAAGAGTGATGGGCCAACAGGAAACTGGGCCCACATCTCAACTACCAACACAGTCCAAACCAAAATACGAAAACGTCGATAAACCAACGTCTGTAGAATATTCGTTCAGACTCCGAACGATGTCCCGCTCGCGTCCACTCATTCGTAACGACGAGCACAACAAGAAAATACAAAGGGAAGGGTCGTACGAGTTACGACGCAAAAGTCAACCGAAAGGTCAACCAGGGGCATTTTCATCATTTTCTACTTTCGAGAATAAAATACTAATATTTTCCGAAACGTAACATAAAGTCCTCGTCCTATATATCATTCATTCAACAGGATTCCTAACTTGTTCAGCAACCTTCTTACATGGTTCACATAAGTTGTAATTGGTGCCTGTAATATTGCCATCATTTTGTCAATAAAATCAGGCCAAAAGAAAAAATTGAGATAAGGTATACGTGGATGAAGATTGCAGTAAAGGAAACAACAAAATTGTTAAGACATGGACACCAAGAAAAGTCAAAAATAAAATACAAAAAGAAAGAAAACTGACGGTTCTCGTTGAACATCGTAAAATAATTCGTAGATGTACAATCAGAACAAAATAAAAAATATAAATTCCGATCGAGATAAATGCGGAGAAAGATGATAATCCAAAATAAAAATAAATGTGCCGCTTGAAGAAGTTTGGAGACGAAATTAAGAAAAAGAGAAGGATATATACCGAGAGGGGGGGGGGGAGTGGTGTGGGTGATGGCGTCATTAAGTGTTAATAGTGCTTTATTAAGCATCGAAAACAAACGCTACTCGTGGTATTGTCCAAGGAGGGAGAGGAGGAGGAGCAGCAGCAGCTCCAGAAGATATTCAGTGACGCCAATAATAAGGTGCTCAGCAGATACTGATAGTATGGCTACTCAGAAATCGGGTATCAAAGTCGACAGGAATCCTCCCGAGTCCAGGCTCACCCAACTGGGCGTCAGAAATTGGCCCAAGTACATATGTCTATCTATTCTCTCTCTACACACACACACACACACACTTTGTGGTGTCATATCACACACACGCACACACTTCCTTCCATGCTATATATCTTGATTCATTTCTGATTAAAGAAGGAGAGGCAATTTGGTCGGCCATTTGCATTTGGTGTAGTTGTTTTCACAATTTCAAGACGGCTAAAGGATGAAAAGTAACTGGACAAGTTCAAAGAATATAATTCGGATTTGGGGTATTCCCAAACCGTTCATTTTTTTTTTTTATTCAAGGATCATCATTATCAAAACTCGTTGTGTTTGTACCATATTGGCACCATAAGAATCTCACATCGAATGAGCTCAAGAAGGAAGTTTCACATGAAATCTACAAATTAAAGGGAATTTGTCCCACATCAAAGAAAGACAATTTGAGAGCTATGCCTCCTCCCCTATTTTCTCTCCCATATATCTTGTACATTATTCGAAAGCCACCAGCGCTAGTGCTGGAAATTGTACTTGGCCGGCCACCGTCAATGGTTGTTTAGTGTAGTCATTGGACCCCGATGATATATCGTGGACTACATCGGATAAAATCTACTCTTTATTGTTTCTTATGATTTTACTTGTTTAGCATTTGTGCTTTCTTGCTTTGAGGTTTATATATTATCTTTGATTGAGACTTGAATGCGAAATATACATAGTAGCACATCTGCCCGACATTTTCAATTATACATGGTGGCGTTTTAACAGGTGGGGTTGCCCTCCAAGCAAGTTTCCATGGACATACAGTGACAAAGAGACTTGCTATCTGCTACAAGGCAAAGTGAAGGTTACCCCTGATGGATCAAATGAGTCGGTTGAGATTGGTGCTGGTGATTTGGTGGAATTTCCAAAGGGAATGAGCTGCACTTGGGACGTGTCACTGGCTGTGGACAAGCACTATAACTTCAGCTAGATAGATCTATAGCCATTTGCCCCCACTTTAATTTGTAATAGTTAAATCTATGGAACATATAAATAGGTATATATATACTATATGAACCATGTAAACCTTGCTAGTCAATAAAGTTCCAGATGACGTAGTCTATGTGCATGTTATAATTGTATATGGGTGCCTTTGGACTTTTCTTAAAATTAATTTCAGCTGAGCTTTCCCTTTAGAAAAAATTAGTAAGAGACTCTTAGATGTAGGCTTAAAGACGATATAGCTGGACTTGTTATTTGTTCGATTTAATGTTCCAAAACAAAAATGAATTCTGATGTTACACATTTCTACTTAAGAGAGAAAAAAAAAAGAAAAAAAAAAGGTTAAGTGAAATTCACATTTCTACATGAGTTTAGTATTTTCAATATTGTCCTATTCCTATACAACGTAGAGTTGTGTGATGAGTCTATTCAATTTCATTCCTACACAATTTTAGGGTGTGTGGCGAGTTTAGTTGAACTTCATTCCTATACACAGCATCGGGGTTGTGTGTTAAGCCACTAAACTTCATTCTTATACAGCTTCATACTATGTGATGATGAGTTGGATGAAATTCTAAATGACGTGTTATAAGAATAAGAGAAGCAAAATAATGAGCCGAGTGATGGTTCACAATTTTGAATGATACAATCATGAAAGTTGTACCAAGGAACCATTATTAATTAGAGATACTACTTAGTTTCTTTTTATTTATTTGGCAACAATTATTGTTCAGACGCAGGGTTATTTTCCAACAAGCCTGAATTCGGGACGTGACATTATATCTCAAAGAGTAATGCTAGGGAAATCACAGTTTAAAACCACATTGGTGTACCATCTCATATGGCAAGTAATGCATACGACTAATATCCAATTAGATAGATTCATTAATTGATGTGGCAGGTACACATCACTTGCCACGTCATATGGTACACCAATGTGATACAAAAATATAGTCTCCCTAACATTTTTATATTAATTACACCAACACCCCTTGAAGTTTATTGAGTTTTCACAAAACCCCCTCAAATAACCCCTTGAGTCAAAAATTTGATAAAAAATAGACAACTTTATTAATTACTTGAAACTAATAAAGAAATGCTTTATAATTATATATAAGAAATTATAAAACATTAAACACCAAAAAAATGGACAAGAAGAAGACTATCGCATATTTTTTTTTTCTCGCTATATTTTTTCGAACTCCACTTCTGCGACTCCTCCCCCAACTACATTGTATTCTACACCTCTTACCACCCAGCCTTGAGATAGCGTCATTCTCCACCTCCATGCCGATGTCCCCGCCCGTAGCAAGTACTTTGTCGCCCTCTTATTCAATTGATAGCAGCACCTTCACTCCCAAGACAACACCAATTGCAACATCAACCCAAGGGTTTCGATATTGTAATTTTGATTCTACTTTTGATTCCTCGGGGCCGTCCCATGACAATGAAGCTCTGAGTTGTCGCCCAAATTTTTTCATTTAAGTGGATATAAAGCCAAATATCTTCTTCTCAATCATTCATAGGCATAAATTATATATCATCGTTGTCGTTCGTGCAAATTGAATATCGAATTCGATTTACTAAAACCTACACAGTAGCCGTGAGGCACCAAATTTATCTCCTGGTTGGACACAATTGCACCGGCCGGAACCAAATTAATGGGCTTGGTGAGATCAACGACTCTGCCGTCTCTCCTGCTAACGTTTTGATTTTGATTTTTTGTTTTTTTAATATTTAATATTTTAATTTGATATTCTTTTCCTATATATATATATATTTATAAAGATTTTCTTATTCAACAAAAATGAGCTTTTCTTTAATTATAAGGGTAAATTAGTAAATTTATAAGGAGATTTTTTACTCAAAAGGTTGTATGCGAAAGGGAATTAAAACCTTAGGGGCTGTCAGTGTAATATTTTAAAAGTAAGGGAGTTTTGTGAAAACTCGATAAACTTCAAGGGTGTTAGTGTAATTAACCCTTAGCCCATTAGGGATCCCATTTGATGAGCTTTGCTCTCCTAAGCATTAAAAGACAAATGAATTAGATAATCATGCGTCTCTTTTGATTGTTTCCCTTAAAAAGGAAAAAATGAATTAGATTAATACTTAATCTCCTATGATTTTCCAATCTCTTTCTAATTCAATTTCCTAGTTTGGATACTGCTAGGATTCACAATTACTCATTGATCCTCTAATCTTTATAAGAAATTTTTTATTTTGAAGATAAAGGCCATAGGAAATTGATTACAAATGATACAATCCAATACCTTCAAGGAGATTGTCTCTAGTGGTTCCCTAGTCATGATATAACATCTATTCAACTAGTTCAGGCCAAGAAGGTAATAATTGGATAAATTACAGACGATAAGATCAACTTATCTTGTAATGAAAGAACACAATCAATCATATCACAATTAGATTAGTCTTTCAAAATCCAAATCAACAATAGTAGTACGAGGCAAGTTATAATTAATGTTTTAGCATCCAACATTGATAATTTTCAACAAAAAAGGAAAACATTGATAATTAGGTATATACATATATCTGTTATGGCGATCGGACGGACAATAATGAGTATGTCAATCTTTCATTAATCTCAGCCGTTTGATATTAGCTATAATTTATATGTTGTCTATTTTGTTTTGGTTTTGGGATACACAATATACATTATTTTTTCGGATACGCAACAAACTAATGTCAGGTAGAGTTGAATCGGAATATGGATAGGATGGCTAATATACGGTGATGACGCTAATTGAACTCTATATAAAGGGTTGGACATTGACCATTTAATAATATGTACGCCTTGTTAATTTGATTTGTTTCACAGAAGCAGCGTTTTATATATAGAGATAAAGTGATCTCAATTGCAAGAGTTAAGTGAGTTGAGGATGGAGAATTCAGGGAACCCACTAATTGTAGCTTTTGGGGAGATGCTCATCGACTTTGTGCCAGACACGGCCGGAGTTTCATTGGCTGAGTCCACGGGGTTCCTCAAGGCCCCCGGCGGTGCACCTGCCAATGTGGCTTGTGCCATCACCAAGCTTGGTGGTAAATCGGCTTTCGTTGGCAAGGTACTAGAATTAGATCGACCCGTATGATTTTTTATTTAAGAAATCAATTAATTAATTTTGCTTTTAAATCATTATTACATGTATGTTTTAATTTCTTGATTCACTCATTTAGGTTGGAGATGACGAGTTTGGACTCATGCTGATCAACATATTGAAGAAGAATGGGGTAAATACAGAGGGAGTGTGCGTGGATAAGCATGCTAGAACAGCGTTGGCGTTCGTGACCTTAAAGAAGAACGGTGAAAGGGAGTTCATGTTTTACAGGAACCCCAGTGCTGATATGTTGCTCAAGGATTCGGAGCTGAACATGGGTCTTATCAAGCAGGCTAAGATATTCCACTACGGATCCATAAGTCTCATAGTCGAGCCATGCAGATCGGCTCATATGGCAGCCATGAAAGCCGCTAAGGAAGCTGGAATTTTGCTTTCCTACGATCCCAACGTCAGGTTGCCCCTCTGGCCCTCTGCTGATGCTGCTAGAGAGGGGATCAAGAGCATATGGAATCAGGCTGATTTTATCAAGGTACCAACACCTAATACATATATATACCTATATCATTTTTTTTTGGTATAGAATTAATATATATTATGATATATATATAATATATCTGATCTGATCTATGTTCTTTTAAGACTAAATATTGGTCATCTTAATCAATAATTAGATAAAGAAAAAATTAATATGATATAGGTATATATATGTATAGGTACATATATACATACGTAGTTGTTTTGATTATAGCTAATTAAGTGCGTTTTTGGTGATTACGCGATTGATGATTAATTAATATATAGGTGAGCGACGACGAGGTGAACTTCCTCACGCAAGGAGATGCTGAGAAAGAAGATGTGGTTCTGTCCCTATGGCATGACAACCTCAAACTGCTTGTGGTCACTGATGGCGAGAAGGGCTGCAGATATTACACTAAGGTACGTACCCTAACTAGTACCCTAGTACCCTAGCTACCTACTTATGTTCTCATTATTCACATGCTTATATATATATACATACATTTGAAGATACCGATTATATATAGTATAGATATATATATATATATATATGACAAAAACGTAAATTAATGGATCATGTAATAATAATATACGAACAGAAATTCAAAGGAAAGGTGGCGGGCTTCTCGGTTAAAGCCGTGGACACAACCGGCGCTGGTGATTCTTTTGTTGGCTCATTTTTGCTTTCCATGGCCAAAGATATGTCCATCCTTAAGGTAATTAATTAAATTCAGTCCCAAACTATAGACACTTTTTTTATTTTTGGTTTTTATTTTCTAGGTTTCAAAATATTAAAATTTTCTTTTTAATAAACTTAATTATTTGTACATCCATGTTAGGACGAATCAAAATTGAAGGAGGCTCTGACTTTTGCAAATGCTTGTGGAGCTATCTGTACAACTCAAAAGGGTGCAATTCCAGCTCTTCCAACCCAGTCTGATGTCCATGAGCTCATGTCCAAGTCCAAAGCCAAATAGATCCATCCATCCATCCATGTTTTGATTTCCATGTTTAATTTGTTTAGCATCTGATTCAAACCCATTTTAATTAATTGTTTATTTTTTCTGGTTAGCCTAGCTTGTACAGTTTTTAAGGATAATGAGTAATTATATCCCAAATTTATTATCTTCATCTTTTTTGCTAAGTCTCTCCTTCTCTCTCTAGCTACTCATATTTTGTTAGGATTTGTTTGATAAATGTTTTTAACTAACTAAAAGCGCTTTTGAGAAAATGTTTTTGAGTTCCACAAGCACTTGAAGTGGTTTTTCAGGATTAACTTGCATTTTTATTAAGGATTGGTTCCAAAAACATTTTCTCTAAAAACGCTTTTAGTTTTTTGAAAGTATTTACCAAACGAGCCCTTAATATGTTATGTATTTTTTATTTTATTATTGTAGAACATATTATTCCAATTCTCTAATTTGAAAATACCACGACCAAAATAGGTGTCATGACCACAATGACTAAAACATGCAGTTTCTAACCTAGAACAGTTTTTAACCAAAATTTATATGGGTCTATACTTAATTTTCATATTTTATATTCTGTTTACCCCTACAGGATAGGTCTTTCCTTTCCACCCCTTACTTAGAAACTTTTTGTTATAGTCCTTACCCCCATTTTCATACTTTCTATTCTATTAGCATGCTAGAAGTCCTTAAGGACTGCTAGTTTTTTTGGCATTTTGGCCTAATTTTTTGGTCAACCCAATTACAAAAGTTATTCACCGCAACCTTCTTTATATGCTTATGTAATTATTTGGGCATTTATCAACAACGGAGCACTCAAATTTCAAATTTGAGACCAAGATAAATGGAATATTTTTAAGGAATGAATGACGAAACAATGTTCAGATTGGGATTTTTAATCATTTTCTTAAATTTATAATATGAATAGTTCTCACTTTACTACTCTCAAATATCGTAAAATGCGTACTTTGCTACACTTACTTTTTTTCTTCTCACTTTCATACTCTCAAATATCGTAAAATGCGTACTTTGCTACACTTACTTTTTTTCTTGTCACTTTCATACCTAAAATTTAATTTTCTTGACACTTTTATACATATGTTAGTTTATCCATCAAGTTTTCCGTTAACAAATGATGTGGCAGAACTTTGGCCCACTAAAAAAATACAAAATTATTAAAAAAACTAAAGAAAAACCAATAAAATAATAAAGAAGCAAATAAACTCACCAACTCCACGGGACACCAAATCCAAAGAAGCTGGAAAATTCAAAGTTAAAAAGGAGTTTGGTGCGGAGGGGGCTTAAAGTGGAAGGGTTGGGGTGGATGAAAGAGAAAAGGGAGATTGTTACAACCCGTCCCAAAATTTTATGTAAAATTACCAAAATACCCCTAGTGGTCAATGTTGACTTTTGTTGACTTTTCGAGACGACATGTGAAAATGATTTTCTTTACATATTCAAGATCTACCCGTCAATATGAACGCGTGGACGCAAGCGGAACTCAATTTGGAGTTAAAACAAACGTTTTACGAAACTTTAAAGTGTAGGGGCATTTTAGTAATTTTCACACCCGTTTGATAATTAGGGTTTTGGGTTTTTGGCTGGCTGCTATGCAGCCAATTCCTTCACTCTAAACCCACGATCCCTCTCTCTCTCTCGGCCAAAACCACCCAAACCATCCAAACCCTAGATTTTGGACGAATCACAAAACCATCAAACCACGACACGAGACCATAGCCATTACGATAGTCTCGTCATCCTGGACGAGACTGTGATTTCAAATTCCCCAAACTCGAGCCCAATTGACCAAACCGACGCCGAAATGAAAACGGCAAACTGCCATTCAAGTTTCTGTACAATCCCGACTTAGGTAAGCCTCGACACCATTTCCATTGGTTTTATTACATTGAGTAGGTTCAAATCGACATAAAGAACATGGAATTTGGTGCAGTTTTGAAGGAGAACGGAATTAGGGTTTCCCGAAGCTTTCCGGCCAATTTCAGGCCATCTCCGGCCATTTTTCAGGCCCCAAATTGGTATGAAAATATTCTACTCATCAATACCTTCATTTTGATATATGGCACATTGATTTTGGCCAAGGAATGAAGGAGTTATGAATTTTTGAAGTTTTGGGATTCCGGCGGCAGCTCCGGCGACCGGCGAGAGGAAGAAGAAGAAGGAATATTCCGTCAACGGTAACGGAATATTCCTGACGGCGTCAGAAAAGGTATATTCCGTTAAATCTAACTGACACCGTTAAATCTAACGGTGCTGACGTCAGCGGGCGCTTGGCTGACGTCAGCTGCGCCTGGGATGACGTCACCAACCGCGTGTCGACACGTGCTGGCGCGTGGCGACAAGTGCCGGCGCGTGGCGACACGTGCTAGCGCGTGCCGACGCGTGCCAGCGCGTGCCGGCGCGTGGCAGGCGCGTGGTGGCTTCTTCAAGCGCGTCTAGCCGTTTCCCGGCGCGTGGCGGCGCGTGCGGCGGTGCACGGCGGCGGCAAGGTTTTCGGGCCCCGGAAATCATTTTTCGAGCCCGTTTTCGCTAAAATAGTATTATTTTTTAGTTATTTTTCTATAAGGGCTTTATTAATTTATATTAGGGATGTTCTTAACACTTTCCCCTAATATTAAATAGGTAATCGTTCGACCCAACACTTCGAGGAGGGCAACGCCGAAGGGGATTTCACTCCCGATCACCAGTGAGTGGACTTTTGTTTTCGTACTTGATTTATATGCTTGAAAATATTTATGAAATGGTTTTCTTACATGAATTTAAATGTTTTTGGGGCATGTTTATATATATATATATGTTGGTATTCGATTATGCAACCATATAGTATTTAATTATGGTTATATATTATGAAATGGTTTTGAGGGTTGATTATATTTATATGGATATATTAGTATTTAATTTATGGCTTCTAAGCATGAATATGTTCGATTACACAAGGTTTAATTATTGGAGAAATTATGAAGTATATGATATTCTCCACTTCTACACATGATGTATATATGTATGATTTCAAACACACTTGGTATGGTTTCACTACGTTGTAGTACCGTCTCACGGCCGTAGGACAAGTCTCACATGTTTGGGTCACACGCACTGTACTCCAGGGGTATTGTTCGGTAAATACCTTAGTGCAAGCTTGTCTTACGTTTATGTTTATTTTGGGGAAAAGGCCCCACTACGTAAGGACTCGGGTGTGACGCGCTATTGCGCAAGTGCTTACATGTGTGTGGTACTAGGAGTACAAAATGATTGATAACGTAAAGTGCTTGTACAGGGATTGAGAGGCTGTTACTCAACACGTACATGGGTGATTGCTCATATACCCTGTGTTGGTTTTCTTATCTATACTATTGATATATACTTGATGAAATGACTTATGAAAAATATGAATTATTATATACAGATTTCACGTTGAGATTTACTTTCAGCTATACATATATTATAGTACAATTTGACACATACTACGATAGTATGTTTTTACAAATATACTGGATTTCAAATAGGGGGTTACTATGTTGAAAAGAGAAAGGTATTTCGAAAACTTTTATTTTTTGTCCACTCACACCTTTGTTTTGGAGCCCCCTTCAGGACCTAGTGATAGAGCATCTGGTGAAGTTGAGGCATACGAGTGGCAGCTCTGATTCTATCCACGACCATGTAGGGATTTATTATTCTTGTTCAGTTTCTTTAATAATATCCATCCCTGTTATGAATAGAGATTCTAGGAACTTGATTTATTATTTTGTTTCCGCTGATTCAAATTAGTACGCTCTGAACCTTGTGCATATTGGCATTAATTTCCGCAAACTTTATGACAGTTTAATTTGCTTAAACTAAGTGTTGTCATGCATATAATGGCTTCGTCACTTACGAGTGTCGGTCAACATGCCCAAACTCGGTATCCACGTGGGTATCGAGGGTGGGGTGTGTCAGAGATGTTTTTCTTTTTATTTATTTATTTTTTAGTAATTAATATATTTTTAAAGTTTATTGTCCATGTGGCACAAATTTGGTGGGCCATAGATCTGCCACGTCATTAGTTAACGTAGCACTTGATGGATAGACTAACAAAAGTATAAGAGTGTTAGAAAAATCAAACTTTAGGTATGAAAGTGAGACGAAAAAAACTAAGGGTAACAAAGTGAGAATTTCACGACACTTGAGGGTAGTTGACACACTCCGACTTGAATATCCAAGTTCACATCGAAATCGAGGTATGTTGGCCGACATCCGAAGGGTGACGAAAGCCATAACATGCAAGTGATGTGAAAAAGTACGAATAAATTGAAGATTGAAATTTAAACAAGAGTAGAGTGCGCAATAAATGTGATTGACCTTTAATAAATGCATGCAACTAATGTCCCACATCCGAAGATGTTAATTACAAATTTACTAAGAATAGTCCCCACACTGAAGAGGGAAGATTAGGCCACCACACCTCGACGTCATGTGCTCCAAAGCCTACTAAATCCTGGAAAAGCACAAAACAGAAAAGTGTGAGTGGGCATAAATAATAGTTTTCTAAAACTCTTGTCTCTTTCAAACATACTAACCCCTCTCTGTAAAAACTCAAACCAAAATCATACTACATAGTAAGTATGAAAAACCAAGGCAATAGTGAAAAATCATTTATTTCAAGAAGACAGGTAAATCTCATAAATCCTCAACATAAAGTCATGAAGAAGAAACCAGCAGTTAGAAATTCCGAAACCAAAGTATCTTGTAGTAAATCCATAATAAGTATTAATACCATGGCATAAGTGAAAAGCAGATAAATCAGGATAGCATGTAAAGCTCATAAATCCACAATAAAACAGATATGGTATGCTCATTAGATATGCAGACACACAAGTCCATGTAGAGAGATTTTAACATGAACATGCTCTGTGTATAAAAGTTACGGCCATGTACCACAATCACGTGAAGTTCGAACTAAGCACATCACACCCAAGTCCTAGTTGCCTAATGCAAAACTAGTACATGCTCGCACTAAATGGATCCATTCTAAGCATAATTGAAAAAGAAAAATTGATGATAAATGAAAAAGAAAAAGGGAAAAAAAATTTCTCTGCAACTTTATCTTTGCAATTTATCTCTGATTCTATTCCAACAATTCTACTAAAAAACCATGAATTCATAATTTCTACTGTGTTTGATACTAGGTTAATTATTTGTGCAGGTAAAAAAAAAAGTATCATATGTCTCTAATTCTCCCTGTATCTTTAGACGACGATACACAACTCACAAATTCACAATCCCTGCAGCCAACAAATGCAAAGAAAGATACTCGGGAAAATGAAGGTTTCCAGATTCATGTTTTGAAAAAGATTAGTATTGTCCGAGCAAAAAAGACCCCAAGTTGAACTTCTCCTTTCAAGAAACCAACAACAAACTAGAATACAAATTTGTGGAGAATTTTTCTGCAGATATGGGATTCAGAGGAATCTGCACTAAACCTATATTCAGACGAACTTGCAGATATGGGATTCAGACGAACTTGCCGTAAACCCAGATTCAGACGAACATGCAGAACAGGGAGGGAGAAGAAGAAAAAAAAGGAAGAAGGATTCATACGACAGCTGAACAACGATAATGAGAATGGGTCTTGCGTACGATGCGAGAAAGGGGTGGAGAGAGCTAAGAGAGAGATGGAGAGAGCGAGCGTGTTTTCCTACCCGACTAATAATACATAGGTTTTGGGGTGGATAAATTAGCAAGCTTGAACCGTATAAAACATCTAGGGCTAGTTTAATTAATAAGGGTACTATTAGTACATAACTGCACCAAACATCCGACTCCGTATTATGTATCCTATCTGGTCCATTATACGGGTTGCCAAATGAGGCCATAGTGCATAATATAATTTAGAAAGCAAAAGTCGGCTCATTGTAACCATAAGGTCGTAGTCCCCTTACTTGTATGCTATCCGTAGTCCTCGGTATACCACTCCTAAGGTAAGACAACCTTTACTTAGTAAACTAATCGAAAACTATGAGGAATAGTGGAAAACTGAACTCGAACTACTAATTTTGGTGTTCGAAAACCAAACTGCGCCGCCGTGCACTGTCACAAGATTTGACGTGCCTAAGCTGGAGCTGGTCGTTGGAAATAGAATATTTTTTTAGTATCAATAAAAGGTTATGGAGAAATATCCCTTTGAAATATTGCGACCTGAATTCGATTCGGGTCTGGTTGACGGGTCGGTACAGGGATTTTGGGTGGGGTTGACCGCGGGCTCGCCAGATTCTGCAAATTTAGCCGGGATTCTTCAAAACGTACACCACCGTTGTTGCTCTGATGTAATATCCAAGGACTGGGTTTTGCTCCTCTTTTCACAACGAACACATTAGTACAAGGCTCAAGGGTTAGTTCCTCATTGTTTGGCCGGAGAACTCTCACCGGTCTTTGGTTTTCTCGCTAGAAACAGGGGAGAACTTCCTCCTCTTCGATGTGTGTCATTACTCACACAAAAAACTCATGCAATATACGAATCTTTAACTACTCAATGAGATCTATCGAATGGTAGTGACCACGAGGCTTTCCTTTGCCGAAAACAGTAGGAAATTCGTTGAAAAGTTTTGAGTTGCATTAGAGTCCTTTGAATCTGCGTTTGGGTTTGAATTTCAAGAAAGAAAGGTTGGGGATAGGTTTTGGGTGAGGAGAGGGTTCTAATGATGGTGATTCGGTGGTCTGGTTCACCGAGAACCATATATTTTCAGAAAGAATATATATTAGTAAGTCTTATGAAAAATAAAGAGACTTTGAAGTTTTTAGTTTTTAATTTATTCTAAAATTAAATTTTATTAATTTATTTAATTTGGGAGCCATGTGGCATGAATTGGTGGGCTAAAATTTTGCCACGTCGTTAGTTAATAGAACACTTAACGGATAGAATAACGAAAGTATGAAAGTGACTGAAAAATCAAACTTTAGGTATAAAAGTGAGACGAAAAAAAGTAAGTGTAGTAAAGTGCGATTTTTGTAAAACTTAAGGGTAGTAAAACGGAAATTACCCTTGATATTTTTACTCACATGATTATCATATCCCGATTAAAATTGTATTAGCAAATTGAGAATGTTAATCCATATCTCATTAATTATAAGACCCAATATTTAGGCACAAATAAAACCTTCTTTGATGGCCAACACCGATATTGTCCCAACTTAACCACCTATTATCTTAGCAAGAGTGGATTTTATAATGTTTCTATGTAATTAAAAATGAAACCATGCAATTATAAGTTGTAAAATATTTTGTCAAACTTACGTTGTGGGATTTCCAATAAACTCCTAAAAATGTTAGTATTACTGTAAATAGTATTATTAATTAGGCATGATTGTGTAAACTTAAAGTAGAATCCCAATAGGAATTATAAATCAAATCCTCATAGGCTTTATATTACTTGTAAGGCAAGAAAGCACATTATGATTAGTATAAATAAAGGTACAAGGCCATGAGGGAAAGATACTATTCTCATACACTTGAGCCATTTTCTCTCTCTCTGTCGTGCCCTCTCTCCTACTCACTTTTATAATTTTACTTTACAACACGCTATCAACACGAATGTGACTCTACAAGAAGGAGAGGATCCCTGAAGGAAATTCCACGAAAGTTTTTCACCATCTTCATCAACATCCAAGTAATCCGAGAAACTCTAACCTATTTGGTTTCATTTTATTTTATGCCATGTATATTGTGATTACTGTATTGTTGCTATATTCATGTTATATGTTGATATATGTCTGAGGGTATATCAAAAAAGAGAAGAAAAACGTAGGATTTCAAAACCCTAAATCGCAGAAGCAGCGGCTTGGAATGACACGTTGTTTTGACGTCGTCCCTAATCTACAGTCGCCGCCGCCCCACCATCTCTTTCACTGGAAGTCGAGGTGCTTTCCTAAGCAGCGAGAACCAGTCACCACTAAAGCTTCGCAGTCATCCCGTGATGGTGATCGTCTCGAACGATCAAAATCTGAGAGCTTTCACTAGATTTGGACAAAACCCAAAGGTTTCCACATCCTCCTCGAGGTTGCAGACCTTGCCATCGTCTCTACGACGAGGTTGGCACCCAAACCAAACATCTACCATGCTTGCACATGGAGGGCCGTGCCCCATGACCACGGCAGCGTCGAGATTGCTCCGTTGTGCCAAATTGAGGGTTCCACCGAGAACCCAAGACTAGTGGCTTGCTTGGAACCACCTTATTTGATCTAATCGAGGTTTATGGTGAGGTCTTGAGGCCCTGGTTCGACCTAGAAACCCCCAGACGCAGCCTAGAATGGCGAGCCTGGCAACCCGAGCTTGAGAAAGGTTCTCCCAGTAATTTGACTTGGAGCTACCGAATAGCATAAACCTTGCTTCAGTAGAAGCCTACCAAAGAACCACTGATAGCCTTCAACTGCAGTCCACTGAACAAGAGTGCCTTGCTTTGGCAGGGGCTACTAAATATGATCTTCCTGCTTCGGTAGGAGTGTACCGAACAGACCCCTTTGCTTAAGCAGAGGCTTACGAAACCTTGCCTAGGTCTGTCCCCTCTTTTGGTTTTGGAATGGACTTGAAAGTCTGCACTCATTTTTGTTCCTACACATGAGCTTGAGGCTCCCCGTATACAAGAATTGAGAACTAATTTAATGTTTTCATATACTATTGTGATGCTATATCTGTTTGTTTTTTATGTTGCATATGTATATGTGTATTCTTGTATGGTTCTTATGAATGCTTGTTGAGTGAACCTGAGATTCATTCCAAACTTGAACTCAATATTTCTAGTGTGCCATTAGAAAAACCTGAGGTTTTTCCCAAAGATGCGCTGTCACATCCCGGACCGACTCCGCCGTAGCACGATATTGTCCGCTTTGGGCCACGCCCTCACGGTTTTGTTTTTGGGAACTCACGAGCAACTTCCCAGTGGGTCACCCATCATGGGATTGCTCTAGCCCAAACTCACTTAACTTCGAAGTTCCGATGGACTCCAAAGCCAGTGAGCTCCCAAAAGGCCTCTTGCTAATTGGAGGTGGGCATGTACATATAAGGCACATCACCCCCTCTCCGTTGGTCGATGTGGGATATCACAATCCACCCCACTTAAAGGGAACCCGGCGTCCTCGCCGGCACATCCGTACCGAACGGCAGAGTGGCTCTGATACCAAACTGACACACCCCACCCTCGATACCCACGTGGATACCGAGTGCGGGCGTGCTGGCCGACACTCGAAAGTGACGAAGCCATTAAATGCATGACAACACTTGTGAAAACGAAATTAAATTATATTAAAGTTGTAAAATCCAATGTCAATATGCATATGGTTCAGAGCGTACTAAATTTGAAACAGCGGAATCAAATAATAAACTGAGTTCCTAGAATCTCTATCCATAACAGGGATGGATATTATTATAGAAACTGGAAGAAAGAAGAATCCCTACATGGTCGGGATGAAAGATCAGAGCTGCCACGTAGAAGTCTCGACCTCGCCAGATGCTATCTCACTATGTCCTGAAGGGGGCGCAAAAACAAAAGTGTGAGTGGACAAAAATAAAAGTTTTCGCAAAACCTTTCTCTTTTCAACATATTAACCCCCTATTTGAAAATCTAGTATAACCGCAAAAACATACTATCATAGTATAGTTCAAAAGGTACTTTATGAATATACTGAAACATATCAAAAGGTGTAATAATCATACATCGCCATTTCATAACTCCAATAATATAATATGGGAAAACCAACACAAGGTATATGCGCGATCACCCAAGTACGGGTTGAGGAATTCGCCTCTCAATCACCGTACAAGCTCAATACGTTATTCAATCATTTGTACTCCTAGTACCACACACATGTAAGCTTGCGCCGCAGCGCGTCACACCCAAGTCCTTACGTAGTGGGGCCTTTTCCCCATAAACAACAATAATCGTAAGACAAGCTTGCACTAAGGTATTTACCGGACAATACCCCTGGAGTACAGTGCGTGTGACCCAAACATGTGAGAACTGTCCTATGGCCATGAGAACGGTACTACAATGTAGTGAAAGCATACCCAGTGTGTTTGAAAACATACATACATACTCATGTGTTTAGAGATAAGGTACAATAACCATTTCATAATTTCCAAATATTTAAAATTGCATAAAATAATATTTCCCAACGGAAATCATATATCAAATACCAACATAATTACATACTCGAAATCATAGTCCAAAACCATTTACTAAAGTAACCATAAATAACCAAACCTTATATAATCGAATATATTTATGCATAGATGCCAATAATCAAATATCAATTTATCCAGAGAAATATCATATATCAAAATAGTTTCATAATATATATATATATATATATATATATACCCATATATATCACATAAGATCACGCAATCAAAATCATGCTTCGAAAACCATTTAGAATCATATAAATATCCAAATTATAAATATTTCAAAGCATAGAAATCATTTATTTAAAACAAAAGTCCACTCACAGGTTTTCGGGAGTGAAATCTCCCCCGGTGTTGCCCTCCTCGGTGTGCGGGGTCGAAGAATTACCTATGGAATGTTAGGGAACAAATTAGAACTTCCCTAAAATAAATTAAAAATAGGCCCTAAAAAGAATCCCCCAAAAAATATTAATATTTTAGCGAAAACGGGCTTGAAAAATGATTTCCGGGCCCCGAAAACCCTATCGCCGGCGTCGCCGTGCGCCGCTGCACGCGCCGCCACGCGCCGGGAAGTGGCTTCACGCGCCGGCCACGCGCTGGCACGTGTCGCCACGCGCCGGCATGCGCTGGCACGTGTCGCCACGCGCGGGCACGTGTCGCCACGCGCTGGCGCGTGTCTCCACGCGCTGGCACGTGTCACCCACGCGCCCCCACGTGCCTGCAAGCGCCGTCCCACGCGCGGCTGACGTCAGCCATGCGCCTGCTGACGTCAGCGCCGTTAAAGTTAATGGAATATACCTTTTCTGGACGGAATATTCCGACGCCGTTAGGAATATTCCGTTGCCGTTAACGGAATATTCCGTTGCCGTTAACGGAATATTCCGTCTCCTTCTTCCTCACGCCGATCGCCGGAGCCGCCGCTGGCGCCGCCGTCTGCCGCCGTTGGTTCGCCGGAATCTGGGAAATTAAATACCGATTATGTCCCAAAACTTCAAAAATTCATATCTTCTTCATTCTTTGTCCAAAATTGACGTGCCATATATCAAATTGAAGGTATTGAGGAGTAGAATATTGTTATACCTATTTGAGGCCGGAAAAGTGGCCGGAGATGGCCTGAAATTGGCCGGAAAGCTTCGGGAAACCCTAATTCTGTTCTCCTTCAAAACTGCACCAAATGGGACGTTCTTTATATCAAATTGAACCTACTCAATCCAATAAAACCAATGGTAATGGTCTCGAGGCTTACCTTGGTCTGGTTTGCACAGAAAATGGACGGACAGTTTGCCTAAACCGTTCCGACGTCGGTTTGAACGATCGGTTCGAGTTTGAAGAATCTGAAATCACAGCCTTGTCCAGAATGACGAGAGGATCACGTTGGTATGAATTTTGGGCGACGGTTTGGTGATTTTGTGATTCAACCAAGATTAGGGTTTATCGGTGTAGTTTTGGCCGAGAGAGAAAATGGGAGAGAAAGAGAGAGAGAGGGAAGGAAAAACGTGCAGAATGATTGGGGTGGGTTGGCTGCTGTGCAGTCAGCCAAAAACCCTAATTCCACACACGGAGTGGAAAATTACCAAAATGCCCCTACACTTTAAAGCTTCGTAAAACGTTCGTTTTAACTCCGAATTGAGTTCCGTTTGCGTCCACGCGTTCGTATCGACGAGTACATCAAGAATATGAAAAGAAATAATTTTTCACAAGTCGTCACGAAAAGTCAACAAAAGTCAACATTGACCCTAGGGGTATTTTGGTCATTTCACATAAATTTTGGGACGGGATGTAACAATCTACCCCCCTTAAATAAAATTTCGTCCGCGAAATTACAAACAAAAGTACTAAAATAGATGCGGATACTGTGCTCTCATATGCTCCTCATTCTCCCAAGTAGCCTCATCTACCTCATGGTTACTCCACCGAACCTTCACCAGAGGTATCACTTTGTTCCTCAGAACCTTGTCTTTTCTGTCCAAAATCTCTACCGGTTCCTCCTCATAACTCAAACTCTCATTCAGATGCAAAGGCTGTGGTTGGAGTACATGTGACTCGTGCGGTACATACTTCCTCAACATAGAAACATGGAAGACATCATGTACCCGAGATAACTCCGCTGGCAAGGCTAACCGATACGCAACTGCACCAACACGTGCCACAATCTCATAAGGACCAATGTACTGGGGACTCAGCTTACCCCGTTTACCGAATCTCACAACACCCTTCCAGGGCGACAATCTCAAGAACACAAAGTCACCAACTGCATACTCGCGGTCCTTAAAGTGCCTGTCTGCTATACTCTTCTGTCTATCCTGGGCCGCTTTCAGGTTACGCTTAATCACCTGAACCTTCTCTGTAGTGTCATCTACCAATTCTGGGCCCTCCAGTGCTCGCTCCCCTACCTCAGTCCAACATAATGGGGTTCTACACGCCTTACCATACAACGCCTCATACGGTGCCATACCGATGCTAGAGTGGAAACTGTTATTGTAGGCGAACTCTATCAACGCCAAGTGATCATCCCAACTTCCCCCGAATTGAAGGACCGAAACTCTCAACATGTTCTCCAAGGTCTGAATCGTTCTCTCAGACTGACCATCTGTCTGTGGGTGGAAAGCTGTACTGTACAGAAGTTTTGTTCCCATAGCCTCCTGAAATGCCTTCCAGAATTTGGAAGTGAACCTCGGATCTCTATCTGATATGATGGAAACTGGTACCCCATGAAGTTTAACAATCTGATCAATGAACATCTTCGCCAATTTATTCAACTGGTAATCCTGACGAATTGGCAAGAAATGAGCTGTCTTCGTCAGTCGGTCGACGATCACCCAAATACCATCACACTTTGCTCGGGTAGGCGGTAACCCAAACACAAAGTCCATGGTAACATTCTCCCATTTCCAAACTGGAATAGGAAGCCTCTGCGATAACCCCGAAGGTTTCTGCCTCTCCGCCTTCACCTGCTGACAAGTGAAACACTGACTCACGTACACGGCGATATCTTTCTTCATCCCTGACCAATAGTAATAAGGTCTGATGGTGTGGTACATCTTCGTACTACCCGGATGCATAGCATATGCAGAAATGTGCGCCTCATCCAGGATTTCTCTCCTCAAACCACCATCCCCCTTGGGTACAACTAAACGACTACCCAACATCAGTAAACCATCCTCCCTGACTACATAATCCTGTCTCAAACCGCCAAGAATTTCCTCCTTTAGTTGCACACACTCCGAATCAATCCCTTGGGCCTCTCGAACTTTATCCACAAGAACAGGTCTAACCTGGAAATGAGCTAGCAGAGCTCCATGATTATCCACATTAAAGATAGCACCCGTACTCCTCAACTCGCCCAACATCGGAATGTAGATGGCTCGAATGGATGCCAACTGCCCATGGGATTTCCGACTCAAAGCGTCGGTCACTACATTCGCCTTACCAGGATGGTAATCGATGGTACAATTATAGTCACTGATCAGCTCCATCCATCTCCTCTGCCTCAAGTTCAACTCATTCTGCGTAAAAATATACTTGAGACTCTTGTGGTCGGTGAAGATACGGCAAGTCTCCCCATAAAGATAATGTCGCCAAATCTTCAAAGCAAAGACCACAGCAGCTAACTCCAGGTCATGAGTAGGATAATTCATTTCGTGCCGTTTGAGTTGTCTGGATGCATAGGCGATGACTTTCCCATGTTGCATCAACACACAACCCAAACCATGCAACGAAGCATCAGTGTAGATATCAAACTCACCACTCTCATCAGGAAGCACTAAGACTGGTGCGTGAGTAAGATGATGTTTAAGTTCCTGGAAACTCCGTTCACATCTGTCATCCCAAACGAACTTAACATCCTTCCTAGTGAGCTTAGTAAGTGGTCCGGCTATAGACGAGAAATTCTGCACAAAACGACGGTAATAGCCTGCCAAACCCAAGAAACTTCTCACCTCAGTTACATTAGTCGGCTGTTCCCAATTCACTACCGCCTCCACCTTCTGTGGATCCACGAAAATGCCTTCAGCAGATATTACATGTCCCAAGAAGCTGATCCTATCGAGCCAAAACTGACACTTGCTGAACTTCGCATACAACTGAGCTGTCCTCAAACTCTCCAAAACCATCCTCAGATGTTCTTCATGCTCAATCTCGCTCTGGGAGTAAATCAGAATGTCGTCGATGAAGACAATCACAAACTGATCCAAATACGGTCGAAAAACTCTGTTCATCAAATCCATAAATGCGGCTGGAGCATTAGTCAATCCGAACGGCATCACCAGAAACTCATAATGTCCATATCTCGTTCGGAAGGCAGTCTTGGGCACATCATCCTTGCGGATACGCAACTGATGATATCCCGATCGCAGATCAATCTTGGAGAAAACTCGTGCACCCTTCAGCTGATCAAACAGGTCATCAATCCGAGGCAATGGATAACGGTTCTTCACCGTCACCCGATTGAGTTGCCTGTAGTCTATGCATAAACGCATACTCCCATCCTTCTTCTTAACAAACAACACCGGAGCACCCCAAGGTGAAGTACTGGGTTGAATAAACCCCTTATCAACTAACTCCTGAAGTTGGGTTTTCAACTCCCTCAATTCAGTTGGAGCCATACGATACGGCGCTCGGGAAATAGGATCCGTACCTGGTATCAGATCAATCGTAAACTTGATCTCTCTGTCAGGAGCTAAACCAGGTAAGTCCTCAGGAAAAACATCGGGATATTCATTGACCACGCGAACATCCTCGACACGGACTGGAGAATCTTCCTTCATCACCACATGGGCCAAGTACCCCTGACAACCCTTCTGCAACAACTTCTTCGCCCTGAGTGATGAAATCAGACAGTTCTGCAAAACTCTTCTCTCGCCTTGGAAAACAACTTCTGGTCTACCAGGTGTTTGGAATGTGACCACTTTGGTACAACAATCCACAATGGCATGATACTTGGATAACCAATCCATACCCAGAATAATATCAAAGTCAAGATGGCTGAGTTGGTCTAAGGCGCCAGTTTCAGGTACTGGTCCGAAAGAGCATAGGTTCAGAGAATTCTTATGACAAACACTTGGTGTACGTCATTCTTGTACTGAGTATCTTAGTGTTTCCTTTCCGCAGAGCTATGCCACCTCGACGTCACATCCCGGACCGACTCCGCCGTAGCACGGTATTGTCCGCTTTGGGCCACGCCCTCACGGTTTTGTTTCTGGGAACTCACGAGCAACTTCCCAGTGGGTCACCCATCCTGGGATTGTTCTAGCCCAAACTCGCTTAACTTCGGAGTTCCGATGGAATCCGAAGCCAGTGAGCTCCCAAAAGGCCTCGTGCTAATTGGAGGTGGGCATGTACATATAAGGCACATCACCCCCTCTCCGTTGGTCGATGTGGGATATCACATGCGCAACTCCCATATTGAGAACTTTTGATCTCCATGATGTAAATCCGTTAAACCAAACTATATCCCTAGAACTTATAGTTCTAGCCATGATGCTTGTAAATTTTATTCAAAGCACTAATTCACGTTTTGGTTATATATAGAATGCTGAACATTGCTAAACTTGACTTCACCGCTTTGGAGGTATCTGGGAGAAACTACCTATAGTGGATTCAAGACATGAAGCTCCACCTCACTACAAAAGTGATGTGGTAAAAGCCAGTGTTCTAAAAATCGGCCTAGGCAGCCGCCTAGGCACTAGACGGTGAGATTCTGAAGGGATTACCTACAAATCCTTGTAAAAATCGATTGACTGTTAGGCGGGCTCCTAGGCGGTGCTTTTTTTTTTTTAAATGTGAAATGGTTTTCTGGGAAGAAAACCCAAAATCCCTAATTCCCCAATTCCCCATTTTCTCTCCCTGTCTCTCGTGCCATCTCTGTCTTCCCTTTCTCTCCCGCGCCATCTTTGTCTCCGAGTCACGACACAAGACTCACGACCTTTGTCTTTGCACGGCTGCGCCACCCACACCACGATCGATGAGGAATTTGAGTTTGAGTCTGATATGGAGGGAGTCTTAGAGGAAAATGGAGAAGAAGAGACTGAGGCCTAGCCTTGCAACTTTGCAAGTATCTTATTATATCATTCTGTTTTGCATTTCATGTGTTTAATAAATTGTAGACTTGTTGGATAAATGTTTCATCCAAGAACACTCATTATATGCTTAACGTTTTCCCCATGTTTTATTTTCAATAAATTGTAGTGCTTTATAAATTTATATATTCTTCTATTTTGCATTTTATCTCTGTAAATAGGCACTTATTTATATGATACTAATAAATTTACTTAAATCCGCCTAGTCCACCTAGACCCCACCTAGGCCCCCGCTTAGGCGCCTAAGCGCTAGGCCCCTGTTCGCAGCCCGACTAGCACCTAGTGCTTTTTAGAACCTTGGTAAAAAGCTAACACACAATTTAAAACCCTATAATGTAATCGTAGTATGGATAAGTAGGGATCGTTCTAGGCCGGAGATTAGAGGGCTTTTCTAATCACTTAAAATTAACAAGTACTAACTAATTAAAACAAATAACAAACAAATGGGGGATTGGTTTGAAACAAATTTAACTAAAATTAAAACTGAACTCAAAAGCAAATTTTGAATATTAAAAACGACAAGGGTGTTTGACAAAGGTGAAAGGCTAGCTAAAGGATCATTCTCCACACATGACACATATGCATTCAAATCGATCTCTAGTTATTCTTCCTATAAACCATGAATAACAATGCCCCAAGTTAACCGTGAACTGCACAAATTAACCCTAAGATTTTCCTAAGTTCATTGAATTGGACTCAGCGATGTAACCAAATTATTCTTATCAAGTTATCTAACAATGAAGTGCATGATAGATAAACATATCAAAGATCATTAAGCTTTGTGAAAATCATAAGCATTGACTAGACAATTGTAACTGTGAAACGCATGATACTCTTGCCTAGGATTTTACTTAACACAACTGATGTCCCTTCGATTTTTACTACTTATGAATACAAGTTTATAACGATTTGGTGAAATTCACTTATATTCTAGCTCCAAACCCTAGCATGAAAACTAAGTTGGCCGCCTTAATAAACATACAAGGATAAGTTTTCTATAAAACAAATAAGCAAATCACATTCACAATTTATGAAACAATAACTGGATGTAATCAATTCATATCACATATATGTTCATGGCTTTGAATTCACTCTTAGCTATAAAAGAAATTAGTTCCTCATGTTTGCAATTAAACAGAAGCAATTAAAATTAAACATTGGATACAAAAGATAGAATACACCTAGAAACACTCCAACAACCCAAAGGTCTTGAATGGTAGGCACGACTCCAAGCTTCTCCTTCCTCTGCAAAGCTGTGGCACAAAATGTATTTTTTCTGGTTTTAGGCTCTTATGTGCGGTGGTCTTGTTGAATGGTGCTTCTTTGATGTTTTTATGCGTCTCCAAGAGCTTGAATCATTAAAGGACTCCAAGGGCACAATTTAGAGAGAATTTAGACATCCTTAGGAATCCTCATTCCATTTGAAGTAAGTGTGGAAACACGCACAAAACAGCTGCCACGTTTTTTTCTTGAAACCCAATCCAACTAGGACTCTACTGCCTGTTTTGACCTTTCATCACTAAAACATTGATAACTAATTCTAGAAGAATCAGAATCGAGATCTGTAAAATCCTATATAACCGAGACATCCAGAGCTTTCCATCCATATATGGCATGACACCTAAATCATCCTGAGGAATTCTGGGTACTCTTTTGAAGTTGGCAGTTGTGCACAACACTGTCCAAATCTCTATCGGATTCCACATTTTTGCAATTTTCTTGTCTTCCAAGCTTCTATCTTCACCCTCTTAGGAGAAAGTAAGGCCTTCTAGAAATCAAGCTCTTAAATGTCCTCATATGAAAATACCACCCCCTTGCAGATGGAATTCAGGTGGAATAGGATTACGATAAGGTTATGATAAGATAAGATAAGGTTTGGGTGATGTTCCTTCTTTGTAGTTGATTTCTTATCTTCAATGTCTTGAATTTATTTCTCCATCTCTTTAGCAAATACCTAGCCTCTTTTGAACTTCAAAAACGTCCATCCACCTCTCTCCATGCATGTGCTATCCATTCCAAGCCCAAAACTGCTCTTAAATGCTCCAAAATGCCATGTCTTGCCAACTTTGCCATTTGGACCTACAAACACACAAAAATAGCTTAAAACACTCTAATAAACAGAAAACTAACTGATTAAATGCAAAGAAATATGCTAACAAAGTCGCATAAATTTGCTCCTATCAAAAGGGTATTAGAGTGACCATTGAGGTTGAGAACGACACAAGTGAAACTGAAAAGGCAACCGCCATAATCTTCATCCGCCCCCACATGCATGATCCCCATACTCTCTAGCAAGCATTAGTCCATCGTTTTGGTCACTTGAAGTTGATCACTTTGCCTGAAGCTAGGCATGATTGGATCAGTATGAGATTCCAGGACTATAAGTCTGTGAATGAGTATAACTCTACAGTATGTAGAAACCAATCACTGCTGAAATGTTGCGAGGAAGAGTTGACTGAACATGATCTTTTAGAGAAGACCTAGTCAACCTTCCATGGTACGAATATTGTCTTGCAACAGCAATATCGAGCTCAAAATTTTACTAATTTCTCAGATCTCATATCTGACTTGTTAATTGATGAGAAAAACAATCAACTATTGATGAAGAACCATCAATCTCGACCCACTGTTACTAAAGCTGATCAAGAACCACGTGCGATCGCTTCCAATAGCCAGAAATGCAACAAGAGGCATATGGGTTACAACAAGGACCAGAAATCCAAGCCTGCGAACAGGGGAAGACATAACTCTGGAAAGCAGAAAGGATATAAATGCCCTAGGCATAATTCACATGCTCCCAAAACCCAGAACTTCAAGAATGAGACTAAAGCTGCCAAAGATCCTTCTGACCTTGACATGTGCTACCGCTGTGGGAGCCAGACCACTAGGCCCGCGTGTGCTGTGCCCCTAAAAATGTCGTGGAGGACTATCACGCAAAGAAGAAAGCTAGAGAGGCTAACTTTGCATAGGAAAAAAACTTTGTCCAAGTTGACAACCCTACAGATACCACATTGGAGACATCTGACTTCTAGAGTTAGCGGCGAATGCTCAAAGTTATGGAATTAGAACATAAAGCCTTATAGTGGCCGAACCCATCTAGTTTTTTTTTTTGGTTTAATTTGTGAATAAGCTTCAAGTTTCCAGATTTTGAATTGGTAATTGTTTCTATTAGTTTTAAGTTTGGATATTTGAATGAATGGATGATTTTCTCGCACTACCAAAAATTACCCCTATAGGCATCTGCTAAAAACCGATACCTTTCGCTTATAATAACCGAGGCTTTGGCCGGTGATGCCTATTACTAATAAAAGGCATCGGTTTTCCACCGATACCTAAAAAGTACAATGGCATCGATATTTATATGCATCTGATGCCTTAATGCACTAAATTAATGCACTAAATTTGTTGACTTTTTGGCTTTTTTATTGACCCCTGATGTTAATAGTGCTTTTAGGCATCGCTTTATAGTAAACATATGATGCCTCATGTCAACTTAAGGTCGGTTTTTCACTGATGCCTTTGTTCATTTTCTACTGATTTCTATTCTTCAATAGAAGATTACTCCCATTACTACAACAAAATAACCTGAATTCATAAAGACAAATAATTGGAAGATTCTTACAGCAAAATACTCTTCTATTTCATTGGTAATTGGAAAATTCTTACAAACTTTTCAAATGAGCTACATACTCCATATATTCCAGGAATTATACAGTGTAGCAACAAAAAGAAAACGTCAAAAGACTCAAAACCCTATACTACTTTGAGAGAGTTTTTACTTTATGTTGCTTTTTTTCTATTATCACTGAACTTCCTCATCTGCATTGAAAAAGAGAATATAAATTATTGCTATAATTTTATATATAGCATTCAACTGAGTTCATGAACCATGAAACTAAAATCATCAAAACCCAAGGGAAGGCGTACGTACCTTGATAAGAGTTTACCACCATTGCCTCTTTTGGCAGAGTAGGTTCTAATGCCAAAGATAAATTACAATTATGTTCACATTTTATTGAAATTTGATATAATCATAGATATAGTATTACAAAACAAAGTTAATAGATATATTTAAAAGGTAATATCCTTACATTAATTTGTAACAGGAAGAGCTTCCAAACTATGTGACCAACTGCAAAACAAAGCACAAAGAGGAAAATTTCAGTAAGTTACAAAGATATGTATACTATAAAGTGATAACCATTATCAATAGCTTGAGGAAATTATCCACAAAGCACTTGTACTTAATAATTATACACGAAAAGTAATGGTATCTTGTTACTATAAGATTCCAGTCCAAGTTTGAAAAAACACGAACCACAAACCCACACAATTCAAGTCTTATCTCATTGTTCTAAAAGTGATAAAAAGAATTATCCTTGCAGACTTTACAGTAAGCATAACTCACTGCAAGCACGGCCTATATCCCAACAAGATGTGCACAATCACCTCTCACCACCATGCATCATTAATACTCTTATAAGGCCAAGAACTATACCAAAATAGAAGATAAACTACAAAATTATCAAAGAAAACAACATATAAAGTCCACCATCAACTGATTTTAAAGATCTTAGATGTATGAAGGCATACCTGCATGTCATCAAACTCCATTAGACCTACTAAAAAAAAAAGCAACTCCATGAAAAGATTTATTTCGAAAATATTAATAACAAAAGCATGTCAGAAAATTAAGTGTGCATGCCAGTAACATTTAGTACATGTTAAAGAACTAATCTACATATTTTCTATCATTGAGTCCCAGCCATAATACTTTCTTTATGAAAATAATTGATCAAACCACAATGTCATTTCCCCAAACTCAAACACATGGGCTTATCAGATCAAAACCACAATGCACTCTCTAACACAAATGTTTGCGGATCAAACCACAATGCACTCTTTACGTCCTATGGAAAATCAGATTGCATGAAGTTGTACTTAACAAATGTAAAACAGGAAACTTTATGACTCACTATATAGGTAAAACTTGACATGCAACTTATCCACTCCCCTTGAAAAATTGCGACCTTAAGCCTCATCTAATATGAACACAGTCATGCCTGCAAATAAAATTCTTACCAACACACAATCAATATATCTGCACAACACATAACAATACTAAATTAACAAATTTAAGATCATTATAACCTTAAAAAAGATGAACCCAAAACGAAATTAATATGATATTTTAACTTTAATTGCTAATTAAAACACTCATTACATAAATTAATCAAATTGCCAAGCGAGATTCTACTTACCGAGAGGAGTCTTCAGGATTTCAAATTTAGCAAGCAAATCAGGGTCTCTGAACCCAACCAAAAATTGGGCCAATCTTTTAAGAAACAGAGCTGTCTGGAACATGCTGGCTAGTACCAAGAATATCTACAAGAACGCTCCTTCTCAGCCTATTCCCATCCACAAAACCCCTCACCATCTCTTCATTCTGCTCCTCCATGGCCTCCGTCATCGCAACCTTATGGGAACAACCACCATAAGACAAATTCCTCCCCACCACCACGAAATTGTTTTCTCGGACCTTCGAATTCTTTTTCTAGGTATTCGTGGTTTCGAAGACAGAGATACGAAAGAGAGGGAACGAGCAATAGAGAAGGTATAGAGGTAAGAAATATTGAAAAATACGGCGACAAAGAGCAATGTTGAGAGTAGATCAAGAAAATAGGAGATCTAGGTTTTGGAGGAGAAACATATGAGGCTGGGAATGGAGGCGTGAAAAGTAGTGAGAAGGGGAAGAAGGAGCTCGACGCGGGATTAAACTTTGGATCCAGCGTGTTTTTGTTTTAGGCATCGGCTTAGAACTTTACAGAAATATAGACAGAATTAAATTAACATAGGCATCGGTATATAAGGCATTGGACAAACAAGGTCTGATGCTTTTATCTGGGACTGGCTACAGTGCTCGCAACCATTGAATGCTCACACCGATCTCACCCTTGAATGCTCACACCGATCTCACCCTCCTTCCCTCCTTCTCTCCTCCCTCCTCCCTCCTTTTAATGGTGAGATCGATGTGAGCATTCAATGCTTGCGAGCACTGTAGCCTGCTCCCTTTTATCTCTTTAGACTTTGTTATTTATAAAACCGATGCTTAATTTATTAAAGGCATCCAAATGTGATTTATCTGATGCCTATCAAGTGATGCCTAAAGCTAAATTTTTGGTAGCGTTGACTATGTGATTGATTGAATATCAAAGTTTTAATTGCTTATACATGTGACTGATTCAATTAATTTATCCTTAGGTATGTCTTGTGGGAAAGTTAGTTGTCTAGTTAATAGTGCTATGACGCATACCATACTGCGTACTTTACTAACTTCGTACCTAAGTTGACACCTTTGACAACACTCTCAAGTTCATCCAACTTGATTGAGGGACATGGCACTACTCTAATTAAGTTGTACAATGGTACCGAATTTACCATTAAAGAGGCCTTATATTCTCCACTTTCTGAAAAAATGTTATTCAGCTTTAAGAACATCTACCACATTGAAACCACTAAAGAGAATGGAGTGGATTATCTTTGCATAACTTCCTATGAATGTGGTAGTAAGCGTATTCTAGAGAAGATGGAACGTCTTCCGAATGGGCTGTATTTGACGACCATTCGAGCCGTAAAGGCCTACTATGTGGCCGGGCATACCCTTATGTTCCCTAGTCTTTACTCACTTTGGCATGACCGTTTGGGACACCCAAATCATAGTATGATGCACCGTATACTTGGTTCCTCACACAGGCATCCCCTTATTCAAAATAAGGACCTTGTGCTCTCTAGCACACCCTACCAAGCTTGCTTTTTGGTGAAACTGAATTCTAGGCCATCCCCTACAAATATTACTATTGATCCTCCATCTTTTCTACAAAGAATACAAGGGAATATTTATGGACCAATCCAACCACCTTGTGGACCATTTAGATATTTTATGGTGTTGGTTGATGCATCGACAAGATAGTCACATGTTTGCTTGTTGTCCACAAGAAATGTTGCACGCAAACTCCTAGCGCAAATTATCAAAGACTTTTGACAACTATTGCATGTCTCAGGGTATTGAAGTTGAACATCCAATTGCTCATGTTCACACCCAAAATGGTATACTAGAAGCATTCATTAAGCACCTTCAAATGATCGCAAGGTCCTTGGTTATGCGTACCAAGTTACTTGTTTCTGCTTGAGGATATGTAATCTTACACGCAACTATGTTAGTTCGCCTGCAGCCTATTTTCACCCAACCTTATTCCGCATTATAGTTGGTTACTAAGTACGAGCCTGATATCTTGCACTTACACTTTTTTGTGTGTGCTCTCTATGTGCCAATTGCATCCTCGCAACGTACCGAAATGGGCCCACAAAGAACAATAGGAATCTATGTCAGTTATTGTGGGACCATGAATTTTTTAGGGTCAGAATAAGGCATATCAAAATACAAATACCACAAAAGTCCGATCATGGGCTCAACAGCTCCGTGAAGGATAAATTTGTGGAAAACAAGTTTATTTGAGCAACATCTATTGCATGCAATTAACAATTAAAGGCGAAATCATGCTTGTATGCACTCAAAAACAAAACTTTACCCATGAAATTCAAAGCCTAGTAGAGAGGTGAACCATGACTCAACTCAAGAAAAAATTGAGTTGAGAAATCATATACCTTTGTCGATTCCTCTTTGCATAAGCAAAGGCTAATCACCCAAGGAAAGGGCCTTCATTCCTTGCTTCTTAGGAGGATGGTTGAAAAGGATTCTCCAAGTTCCCAAAGTAGAGAACCTCTAATTTTTCCACACCAAGGAGAGCTTTGATGAGGAGATGAGTGACCTAGAGGAAGTAAGATTGCTAGCTAATTTCCTCTAGGGTAGCAGACCTCTTAGAGAGAAAAGAGAGCTTGTGTTCTCATCTTTTCTCCAAAAGAAAACCCTTTATCATGAAATGTTATAAAGTTGCCTTTATACCACCTCACAATGTAGTGGCAAACTTGCAATTAAAGCAAGTTCACTACACTTTCTCTATATGACCGGCCTTAAGAGTTCATAGGGCTGTTTGGGCCCTTATGTATCATTAGTCATTAAGTTGTCATACAACTTAAGTCAATGGGCTTGACATTCGAAGCCCATTGGGCCTTGAGGCCCAAAACTAACCCGAGGTCTATAACGAACTTATTCGTTTGATTAATTAACATATTAATTAATCCTTGCCATAAATAATTAAACCATTTAATTATCCTTACTCATCTCCCTTATTTCTTCAATCTCTACCTTACACGGTGTACGATCCATTAGGTTCCTTTTAGCGAGGCAGTGGACGATTAGAACTCTTTCAAATTGATTGTGAATTGAAACATACTTTCAATTCTCCCTTTAGTGATTATACACCTTTAGGGCTTCCACAAACCATGAGTGGCACCTAGCAGTATGTCATGGCTACCCAAGCTAATCAGAAGAGGTGGAGAACCTATTCAGTTTAGGATTGCAATGCAATACGGTCTTTCTCTAATACAATACTCTCGACCACATTGTTTGGTTTGATAGTTTATTCATGTCTACTATCCAATGTGATTCTTTTACTTATATGATTACCTTGAATATGATTTGGAACGACTTCCTAAATCTCATTCATACTCTGGCCAGAGATTCTTAATCATATCATACAGTATTCTCCCTCAAATGGTTTGAAGGTTAGAGATCCCTTGTTGTGCATTCACTTGCCTCCATGGCTAAGTGGCTTAACCCCAACTATGTCGTGGACACCCTCTGATGGAGTGACTTTGACATAGTCAAAGATCAAGGACCTAACCACAAGACAACTATGATGCCTCAGGTCAAATGACTACTTTGCATTATCCCAACCATGAGTTCTCATGTGAGATGAGTATGAGAACTCTTCGTTGATCGTGTTCAGTGGACTCATTCTATATTGAGCACCTACATGCTTGTCTTGGTGTTAGTCACACCAATGACTCGAGACTAGTCACTCTTCCTGAGAGAAGACATAGCACGTACTGATCTTAACGGACTGTCAATGCCCAATTGGCAATCCTATGATCAGGAACGTTTAGGATATGTATATGAACAAGAATGGTCTCATGAACCTAACTTGTTTAGATTACATTGTTCTAAGTACATATTCCTTGGACTAATTGTTTAAGCATATAACATTTATATGAGACAACTTTAAACAATAACCTTTTGCCCTTTATATTAAACTAAATTAGTTTAACATGTGAAATGTCCGTAAGTATCATCATATGATTGGTTTTAGGGCACATTTCCAACACTCCGCCTGTCGGGGTAAGCTTACCCCAGTCTGCCGATTTCGCCTACCTTTCTGGAGTACATCAAATATGGTTCCATTGCTGATCTATTTGAACAGCTTACCCTGGCTAGCAGAGCTGTTGAGTCCATGACTAGACTTTAGAGGTATGCGTATTCCGATCTGTCTTACTCCAGCCTTGAAAAATTCATGGTCCCACTGAAAGGATACATCAAAGGCGATGGAACCAAGCACGTTGCTCTGAAGTTTTTCTTCACTCATCAGCAACAAAAGCATTAGAAGATCGAAGTTAAGCATATCCGATCCCAAGACAATCTTGTCGATCTCTTCACGAAGTCATTGTCGAAATCTACCTTTCAGAAGCTTGTTCATGGAATTGGATTGCATAAACTTTCAGATTTGCATTACTGGTAGTTCTCTTGGGAAGTTTTGCCAAACTCAGGGGGAGTATCCTGAAGTATACTCTCTTGACCTTAATGTACTCTTTTCCCTACGATTAGGAGCACTTTTTCCCCAACCTGATGAGGTTTTTGATGACGCACCTACTGTGGGTAGGACATACCCTTGTGTATGTTTATGAACATCCTAAAGATGTGAGACGTCGACATCCTGGACATCGACATCCTGCATTGACTCACTTTTTCTCCATAAGTCTACTAGATCACCGTACCAAGGTTTTTGTGAGATTTTCTTTTTGATATGCACTCCTACTATGAGACTCGTGTTAGCAACTAATTGTACCTACCGAGAATTGACGACAATAATCGCCATCTTCTAATCATGAAGACTTGATCTGACTACTTCTTAAGTTGTACACACTCAAGGAGGAGTGTTGTAAATAGTATTATTAATTAGGTATAATTGTGTAAACTTGAAGTAGAATCCCAATAGGATTTGAAGATCAAATCCTCATAGGCTTTATGTTATGATTAGTATAAATAAAGGTACAAGGTCAAGAGGGAAAGACACAATTCTCATACACCTGGGCCATTCTCTCTCTCCCACTCACTTTTATAATTTAGTTTACAAGTAGTATTTATTTTGAAGAAAGTATCATTTGGTACCATATTACATTCGTTAATTTATGCAATATCAATCTAACCAATATTAGTTTTGAATTAGGTGTTCAAAATCTAATACAGGGTGTGTCTCCTATGCAGACCAAATATGCAGACTAAAATCTAACTGATGAGATTAGCTGTATTTATGGGTAGAACACCGTGCTAAAGACCCGAATAATTCACAGGTAAAACCCAAAGCATCGGTATAATTAGCTTCACCCTTGACAAAATTCTTCACGCCCTCATCTTCTTCAAATCAAGTCATCCCCTCGCTTGTCTTCTTCTCCAACCCATAACCTTCCCGACTGACCAATGGAACTCAGACCATACCTCTTATTGCTACTGACCAACACACCAGAAAAAAGTCCGTGATTTATTAGAACACATATGTGATTTATTGGAAAAGTCTCTAGTTTGTGGGTTCTGTTATGAGCTTTGTGAATTATTGGAAGAGTTTGTGGTTAAAGAAGTAGGAGCAATTTGTGAATTTTGTTCTGGGTTTTTAGTTAGATAATTTCCAACTTCTCCTCTCTGTAGCCATTATGGATCATGAAATTGACGAAGGGGGAATTTGGGGGTGACGGTGGTGGGGGAAATTTGGTTGGAGAAAATTAATAGTTGAGTGCACATCCAAATATTAGGATATAGAGGTGGGCAGTGGGGAGTTGTTGGGGCTTGGGAGGTTCAGTGGGTTGTGAAGGTGGAGAGGAAGAGGAAGAAGATGGGAAGAAGAAGAGTGGGACACGTGCAGAGAGAGAAATGAATTTTATTTTTTAAATTTTATTGACATTTAAATTCAACAAAAAAATACAAATGATAATAAAACAATCCATAAATGGCAACAAATGATTGGCTTGCAGCAAGCCCATAGACGACTGTCACTTTCACGTACAACCACGTGTCAATTGTGTGATACATAGTTCATTTTCTTATGTTTTAGTGTACAATAGTTGTTTATTATACTTAATTTGTAGTCTATGTGATGTTGAAGCAGGGTTTTGTCAGTGTTATGTTATATTTTAGTATACGATACTTGTTTATGATACTTAATTTGTAGTCTATGTGATGTTGAAGAAGGGTTGTGTTGGGGTTGTGACAGATTATGAGATGTTATTGTCAGTCTGAAGAAGGCTTATGTTAGAATTGTGACAGTTTATTTGTTGCATATATATGGATTGTTATTATGTGTTGAAACCTTGTGAAAGGTTGTGAAACTATGATAATTAAATGTGAAGATATATGAACTAGTATTACAAGGATGAAAACTTGTGAAAGGTTATAAAATTGTACCCTAAAAACCCTAAACCCTAGCGAATCACCAAAAGCTGCCACGTGGCACATTTGATAAAAATATTAATAAATTTGAAAAAATCATATATAATAGAAAACAAAAATCGTATAAATATTTCGGAAGTTGCTATGGAAGCGTTGGAGGTGCTCGTCGTTTTGATGCTTAAAAACTCGAGAAAAGTTGAATCCAATGAATCTCAAGGTGCCACAGACTCCTTGAACCGTGCTCATCGAGAAATGAGCATACAACCTCGATTACAAGTTGAAATGAAATGGGAGAAGTTCATAAATGTTATATTGGTTACTTGGTGTTTAACTTGTTACATGAAACACTTGTAAATGTTTCATGATTTGTTGCTAGATTGCACTTTCTTGGCCAATTACCATATTTATGGAAGGGATTTGGTATATCGAATGTACCACGTCGAAGATATCACTTTCCTGGTCACATACCAATCAACGGAAAATTTTTATTTTTCCAATTTATAAATTAATTATTATGATTTTTCTTAATTTTGAAGTAAAAAAAATCACTGTTCATGAGGTTTTTTGATAGTATAAAATTTCAAATGATGATGTAACCTTCACGAAAGTTGTAGAGTTTGTCATTACATAGACTACAATTTAAGTATCATAAACAACTATCGTACACTGAAATATAACATAACAGAACAAAATTATAAGTATCATAAACTTGCACAACTATTTCATAATATTTGTTCAACCATGCATACACTTATTTCTCTTATGTTTAATGAATTTTTTAAGATAAAATATAAGAAAATGCCATGTGAAAATTTAATGAAAGTTGCATGACATCCAAGAGGTGGGGCTGCCACGTGACAGCTACATCAAAAGGTTTGATGATATTTAAAAAGGAGAGAGAGATGCCTTCCTCCTTCATTGAAAATTTAGAAGCAGTAATAACAACAAATGAGAGCTGCTACTCTCCTCCCCTCCTCCAAATCTTTTTTCTTCTAATTTTTAGTTTACAACTCTAAATTAAAATCCATTTTCACCTACGCGACCACCGATTCAAACCCAACAATCGTCTACCCTCACTCAACCAAAAATCAAATCAATCCAAGTGGATATGATGGAGGTTTTGTTGACTACAAAGAGGAGGAGTTGGAGTTTGTGATTCGTATGGCCCTTGAGCAGATTGGGTTTCCCACTCTCATCCAGTTGTTTCTGCAAAAGAAGCACAAGAAATTCTACCGAAATAGTTTCGAAGTACTATAGGAGGAGGTGGTGGTAGATGAGAATGCCATGGAAGAAAACTAGGAGATAGAGAGGAAGTTGGACTGGCCTATTGGTGGTAGTTGGACTGTGGTGGTGGTTTGCAGCGATGATGGTAGTCGGACTGAGATTTTGAGAAAGAAAGACAGAGAGAAAGAAAGACACAAGAAAAGAGAGAGAAGTGAGTTGTGTTGATCTGCGACATGACCCAGTTCCACCCTAAGCTCAGTTGGCTCATTTGTTGTTAGCCGTCCAAATTTAATCCCACAACTGTAATTCGTCCGCACTAATGGTCCGCATAAGAAAAAAGTCGATCTAATATGATATTAGAGCATTTTATGAGTTAGAGTAGGATGCTTGGGTTGGGTTATCAACCGGTGGCTTTAGTGGATGTAGTCATAAACTACATTTTAATTTTAAGAATTCTTTTGTAACTAAACTTGGGGGTACTTGGGGGTATACCTGGAGACGGGGTTTGTTGTTCCCTGAATTTCGCTCAAAGATGTGAACATCCCTCGACGATTTTTTATTTTTTTTTTCCTTTAGTACAAGCGATATTCTACGTTAATCTACACTTCGCCTTATATGAGATGACTATTTTTTAGTTTTGTCAATATACTACAAAATTATATGTTGTAAAGAAAGTGATAGCCTGTATAAACTAAAACCCATTGATCAAATGTAACAGTAACACGCGTTTTGTACAATGCTCTGAATAAATTAGACCCTGCTTTCTTCTTTTTCGGTTGATTCCAACCGAAGCTATGATCTATGAATGGGCAATTACACCAGATTATGAATTGAATGCTACTTTTACAAATAATAATACAGATATTTTACAGATTTTTATAACAATGCCTATGGTGGTATAAGTGTTACATGCTCATAGCCCTGGATGACTGTTCTGATTCACCCTCCGCCTCCCCTTCAGCTGCCTCTACATTTTCCTGCACACGTTGATTGATAGGTAAAGTTGTTTATTATGAGATCGCTTCATGAAACTAGTATGAGACAAAAAATGTAAATTGTTACAATTTTAAAACCTGAGTGGCAAATACTTCTGCTGTGAAACCATAACCGTGTAATTTTTCATGAGAAAACGATGATGCATCCCCACAAAAACTACACAGGCGGGTCCCACAAGCCAAATTACCTGAGGAACAATACTCCTACTCATCCTTGAGTAGCCGAGTATTATTCTTACCTAAGGATATATTGAAATGAACAACGTATCCTAGAACCATTAAGAAAGATGCATATGCAATCATTTGTTGGATCATACCGTTGAGTCCTTCAAGCTAATTTCATGCAAATATCTTTCCAATGCACCATCCCCTCGAACAATCTTCCCTCCGCATCCAGGGGCATTTACCGAACCGACTGACTCCACATCAACCACTACAGCATCTATTCTATCATTTCCTGTCTTAACATCTGGAATCTGAGACATAAGCACATCAAAACAACTTTTTAGTAAATATTTTGTATTTAAAAACATTCCCATGCTAGAATTATTCTTTACAAAAGCCATAAATTCTTGCACACCTCGTACATGGCTTCAGTTAGAATGCTTTCCAAAAGTGCTCTTAAACCCCTGGCGCCGGTATTCTTAGCCATCGCTTTGTTTGCAATTAGTCTCAGTGCATTCTCCACGAAATGTAGCTTCACCTAATGTGGGTACAAGGTCTCATCAAACAGAAGCTTGACTCTAGTTCAATTAAACACATTGAAAGAGGGGTGGGGGGCTAGGTTTTGCGTTCCTAAACACAATCAAATGCAAAATGCTTACATTATTCATGCCAAATAATTTCTTGTACTGCTTCCCAAGAGCATTTTTTGGTTCTGTCAAGACCTGTAAATGAAAATTTATATGAAGAAAAATTGTAATACACATACTCCTCAACATGTAAGAAAGCCAGCCATAAAAGTTTTCAAGCACCAGCCCATAACAAGGAAGAGGTTATGGACAGTGGCGCACACGAAGCATCTGCAATATAGCCATAGGTCAAGGAGATCATGCACCTAGTGAGTAGTGCTGATTCTGACACAGTATTAAGTATGCAGAGCCAGTAAATATCTTACCCATACTTACATTTAATGAGATTCATAAAATCAGTTTAAAACTAAGTGTAGTAGGCTACATATACATATGGTTGACTTTCCGACTAAAATATCTGTGTGTCTACTAGACTACTAGTTCAAAAGAACTAAAGAACAGAATGAATACCAGGTCAAGCACCAGAAGGGTGCTGATTCCAAGAACAAATGTGTTTATGTATTACCTGAACAAGTTGGTCCTCAGTTAAAGCTGATAAACTAACTAATATTGGAAAACGTCCAATAAACTCTGGTATGAGTCCGTAAGCAATGAGATCAGAACTTTCAACCTGGAAAACAAAAAGAGTAGAGTTTAGACCCAATTTTCAGGAATTCTTTCTAATTAACTTATTCATTTTTCATTTCTTTCTTCTTCTTTGGGGGTGAAGGGGTGTTATTTCTAATGTTGACTATGCATCAAGCAGACTTGAAAGCTCCTGATTCATACCGATTCAAGTAAAGATGATGTCACCACTGAATTGGTCACACCACCAGCTCTCATGTTTGCACGGACAGGAGCACCAAAACCAATAGAAGAATCCTGTCGCCTGGTCAGAATGATGGACAGTTTCATAACAGATTCTTTTGAGAAAAAAAGTTGATTGAGAGAGGGGGAGAATAAAAGATGACGAGGGGAACGACACATTTGGTAAAGAACTATGCGAGAGAAAACGAATAGGCATTACCTCTCTGAAATGGTTTTTTCAAGATCAATAAATGCTCCACCACAAATAAAAAGGATATCTTTCGTATCTATCTGTAGATCATTTACAAGCATTTTAAGAATACACCATACAATTCGAATGAATATTGGTAAGAAACAACAAACAACTAGATGCACATAAATACTATGTTTTTTTACTTAGTGACATCAATCGTCGTTCATATACTAAATTAATCATATTAAGTTAAAAATTAATATTAAAGGTTTGAAACCAAATAGAATTTATCATTTTAAGGTTGTACATGTCTAATTCTGTAATGTCTGTATTATTATTAAAAGACGGCTCTGTGTCAATCATTATGAGAAAGTCCAAGTATGCCCTTATTTACACTACTTGAATAAAAAGAAGTTCATACGGTAAAAGAAAAATAGTAATTATCAATTATTATTTGGAAAAAAAAAAGTGTGAAATCCTCCCATACTGTTCTCTCCCACACCATTCCCTCTTCCTGTTCTCAACTTTCTCCAGAAAAAACTGTTTCACATGCGCATAGCTTGTGTCATATTACTAGTTTTGCTAATCAGGCAAGGCTACTGCTTCATTAATAGGAAAAGAGATACAGAGCAGAGGACAAGAATTCCTCAATAGGAAAAACCAAAGACTAAAGCAGCTCAACAAGAAAGCTAAATCCTGGCACAATAAGCTACATAACAACAGGACTCTAATCCAGATAAATAAACTGGGGAAAAAAAAAACCTGCATAAAAATGCAATAACTCTTAACAGAAATAAAGTTTTCAGGTTAATCCCAGGTTTGATAACAAATATGCCTATAAGTGTGTCCGCAAGGGAGCATCAATGTGCAGGAAAGGACAAAGAAGTCCCTAGCTAGGGGACTGGGTCATGAGATAAAAGATGACCAATGAACTACTTGGGCCTCCAATTATGGCAAATTCATGTGCAAAAATATTTTGAAGGCGGCTTGCCTTTCCACGAGAGAGTTTTTACTTGATTAAATCGGTCTTAAGTACCCCACTTATATTTCATGCTTACTTTTAGCTTGTCAAGTACTGAGGTTATGAGATTAGAGAAAGTGCAAGGGACTTTATTTGGGAAGCGTGTGATTAAGAGAGAACGTACCACCTAATAAATTTGGATATTGTGCAGAGATCAAGAGAAAGAAGAGGGTTAGTGATTGAAATTTATAAGAAGGGAATAAATGTGATTAGGTAAAATGGCTGTTGCATTTCCCTCAAGTGCAGGATTCATAAATTGTGGTGTTCTATCATAAGAGTAAACATGGTGTGTATTCCAAATTTTCAAATTTTCATAAAGGTAGGACTCTTTGGCTGTGGAGGAAGGCTTTTTCAAATTTTCGTGGAAATAAACCACACAAGGTATCCTTTTTCTGGGTTTGAATAAATTAGTGGTTGAAACTTGGAAATAATTCTAAAACTTGTGTCCGGGAAGAAAGTGGTATGGTGACTCCTCTTTTCAATATTTGTTTACTAATCTATGCTGATGTTTTTTTCACAATGTGGTAATGATGTAATCTCATTGAATCCACTTCGATTTGACAAAAGATGTTTTTTCATGTAAACCCTTTTTTGTTTCTGTTATCTGTATAACATGATTTGGAAGACAGCATAACTACTAAAGTACAAAACTTGTTTGGTTGGTGCATATGGGAAAAAATACTGGTAACATGCCAAAAAAAGAAATCTATACTTTGTTGTCTTCAAATCAACGTGTTTTGTGCAAGAAACTGGCGCAATTGCTGATCATTTTTGTTTTGTTTTTGCATTCTTCTTTCACTTCAAAAATATAGAGCAGGTTCAGATAAGGATGTTTTTGATATTAGGCCACAGAAATCTGACCTTATGCAATCTGGCTTAAAAATTTGGGAGGGAAAGAAATACAAGAATCTTCTTGACATGGTGGAGAGGTGGTTTTCATTTTGGAAAAAATCAGATATCAAAACTCTCTTTGGACGTCTTTCTCTAAGCACTTAGGAATATTTCGTTGGTGTAATTCATCTTCACTGAAAGATCTGAGTTGATTTAAGTGATTATTATCTTAATTGTAGTTTCTGCAGAACATATCTTGGACGGGATCCTGTTTTGATGCGGAACAGATGTGGCGGCTTTCCTAAGTCAATGGGTGTTTTTAGTATTTTAATATTTAGGGTTTTAGTCTTTAGATTTCCTACTTTTATAAGGATTAAGATTCTTTTCAGTTTGATTAGGATCAGATTTACTTTCTTATTCTATCCTGAATTAGGATTTCTTTTCTAGAACAAGTTTACTTTCCTATTTTCTTTAGGTTCAAGTCTTTATAAATACCCCCTATGTAATTCAGATTAAACAACGAATAAATTGATGAATAAGAATTAGAGAATTATTTTCCTGCGAAAGGAGTTCTTTGGTGCAAAACCAAACATTGGTGTGAAGCCAATTTTCGGGTGCGAAGCCCCTGGAGCGATTCCAGGCCGTCTTTCTATTTTTATATGCTACCTTTATTTGTTTTGCTTTCGCTAAGCTACCTATTGTCCTAATCTAGTTATATCCTACATCATGCTTGGCCGGATGCCTGGCTGCTCAAGCAGCACTTCTGTCCACAAAAGGGTAGTTTGGGCTGCTATTGTTTTTTTTTAGACCTGTTTAGGCTTATGATTTAAGGTATAGTTCTCATGTTTTGGGAATTAGCTAAACCCTAAAACCCGACTTTGCACTATAAGATTAAAATATAAAGTAATAAGCTGTGGCCTCAGAGTGCTGCTTGATCAAAACGAATCCTACAAGTGGGACCCTGCACTCTTAAAGTTTTTTTAATTGTTTTTGTTTAGTTGAACTTTCCTGCCCACTTCCCTTGTAAGCTTTTTTTCTCAACAACTAATTTGGAACATTTAATAAAAAGTTTTTCTCCTACAGCTTAAACTTCTAAATGAAAAATAAAAAGTACACACATTTCAAGGTGCGCATAGGTCAATTAGGAGTTATATAAAGATATGGATATATTCAATACTAAATAGAATGAGGAATTCTTAGGTTCTAAATACGCAACAGTGGGATAACCAGCACGATTTTAACATATTTGTGAGTGAGAAATATATCAGAAACTTAAAGGTGCTATACCTGTATGTTATCACCCCGAGGATGCTTCCTTGCACCCTTCTCAGGAACATTCACTATCTAAACAAGAAGAAATATATTACTCTTCAGTTGTCAGAAGAAACCATGCTGATAACTTTATAACTCTGATTTTATAAGGCTATGAAAATTCATTATTAATAAATGTGTGTTTAATGCAGTATGCAGCACAAAATTAGTCTGTGCTTCTAAGAACAATCATCCCAGGAAAATTAAAGCAAAAACTCAAACAATAAACAAGAATGTTCAATTTTTATTATTGTGACTTTAAAAGTTATTTCAAATATTAACTCTAAAGTTTCTCTTGCAGTGCTAAAGAATTTAATATAAACTGAGGCAATTGGAAAGACCACAAGATATTACGTTTGGGGATTTCTTCTGTCTTATGTGTGTGTATTTACTTTCTCGTTACATTCGAGTATTCTCTTAACCATCCTTAATCATAATGTCATATCATATAACATTTTCTTTAGCTTTTTGTTCTGCATATAGCCTTAAGTCAGTAAAGTAGAAAGGAAGCTTAACCAACAACAGTGAAAAATTAAATGCATTATGTGTCTGTAAACTACAGTGCAGATATCAAAAACATTAATAAATTAAATCCTGCTCCTCTTAGCTAAGTGTTGTACCCACTTTAAGGAATATTTGACACCTTTTGATTAGAGAGATATAGCTCCCAATTTCCTAGGGGATTTATTTGGCAAGAAGTGGCAACTGGTATTGCTATGGGTGAAGCAAAGATTTTGATCAATGGGGCCTGTTAGACATAAACTGGACCCCAAATGCTTAAAACTGTTAGGGAACGAACCAACAATGTATATCAAGCTAACAACCTTCCTCCTTATATGTGAATTGATTGGTCTCAGTTCATCACATTCTTTATCTTATAAAATGGGAAATGCTATATCAAGTTTTCACAACCAATGAATTGGTGTATATAAATGGGAACTCTTTATAATTGATCCTTATGTTTAGTGTATTGATTTGAGAAAAAAGAATAAAGCGTATTGATAAGAGTTGCCTTGTACTAAATTAAAAATACATAAAAAGTTACTTGCATCCATCGTGAATTTAAAAGACACTAAAAGAGAGGTACTGACTAGAGAAAACAACAGCAACAATTCAATTTGTTTCCGTGCATCCAAACAAGATAAATTAGATGGTAAATAAATAATTTGATGAGCAACACTTCAGTGTTTAGCAGCTGACTCACAGTTCCTTCGAGCATTTTCAATAAAGCCTGCTGAACACCCTCTCCTGAAACATCTCTGCTAATGTTTAAACTCTCAGCCTGAAAACCAAATCTGAAGAAACTAAGACTTTGATGATACCTATGAACATGATCGATAAAACAAAATAAGAAAGGGAAAATGCAGCACCTTTTTGGTTATCTTGTCAACTTCGTCAATGTAAACTATCCCTTGTTGAGCTGCTTGTACATTGAACTCAGCTGCCTATTTACAAGATTAACTATGCGAGTTAACTGGGCAAGCACAAGGTTAGAAGACTAATGAATGCTTACAATCAAGAACAACAAAAAGTAGCAGAACATGGAAAGTTTTATCGATGACTAAGATGTTGTTGAGTCAAGAATTTGCATTGCTCTAAATAAAAAAACCACTCTAAATAGACCAACCAAATCAAATAATAACAGTACATGACCATGTCGATGAAGGATACAAGCTAGAATTTATTAATTTTGACCACTCAGAGTTCAAATGAAGTAAGTTTGTCCTTACAAGTTTGATTTGACCTATCCACTGCATGAAAATAACTATCATTATCCTCAGGAACCTCCTTTCTCATCAGTTACGTAGAAAGTACAACCATAACACATTAACAATCATGTAAAATAACAAGCGAATGTGAGGGGGAAGAGGAGGAAAAAGGTTATATCCATAGTTCATACAATCACATCACAACGAAAGAAGGGAAGTGATGCCATTTCAAAGATTATTAGCTGTTCAGAATACAAAGGACAAGAATAAAACACATACAAATGCATGCACACATTCATTTGAACTGTCTCATACCATTAGTAGTTTATATAATATTGATTCAACATCTTCTCCAACATAACCAGCCTGCAAAATAGCAGTATTTGTCTCTTTGAGTTATGCAGTAATAGATAACAATATAATGTGTGTGCGCGTGTGTATACAAATCGAGCCTAAAAAGAATGCATCGTGGTAAATTATTAAGTAAAGCTGGACAAAGTGAATTTCTATATTCCATGCTGATCCTCATAATCCAATTGCAATCAGTTTTCAATTCTTAAAAGATACCAGGCATGCCAAAATCATTAAATCGAATTTTAAGATACCAACCTTGGTCCATAGGCTAGATTTTGTGTTCCATTTTCACACTTGAGCATTTTCAATTCATAACAGTTTTCGATAAATCACTCAGAAATTGAACTTGCCTGTGTTAAAGTTGTTGCATCCGTAATGACAAATGGCACATTCACAAAGCGAGCTAGTGTTTTTGCAAGCAAGGTCTTCCCTGTTTTACGTTACGATATAAAACAGTTAGAAGGGCAGGTTAACATCTTAAAGGTTCTTCTAACTTAAACTTCCAGATAGCCACGTATGGACTTAGATGATTAGTCCAAAGATAAGAAGATTATAAGGGGAGAGCACTGGGTTTTTTCCACGTGCTTCAGAAGAAATCATACCGGAGCCAGTTGGGCCCATCAAGAGCACATTGCTCTTTTCTAGCTCCACTTTATCGTCATCATCTATTTTGTTTGGAATTCCTGATTCTGCTCCTGACCTAGTATACAAACCCATTGGTTCAGTTGTATTAAATACATCGAGAGAAACAATAGTATGAATTCTCCAACTGCTTACAAAAGAGTTATTATGACTAAGACCTTTCGGCTAAGGAGTTTAGAAGTACTTAATCAGAATTTCTCGTATGGAGACGGATAGTGAGTGCTCAAATATATATTGGGATTGGATCATGACTAATGAAAATGTGTTGCAATGTTGGTAGGAAGATAAATGGCAAGTTATGTGTGTATGACTGGATATGAGTAATGGAACTTGAGTTTGATCCAGAAAGATAAAAACGAAAACGAACCCTTTCTTCAAGGAAGCGTGATATATTCTTTTGTAGTGGTTATAAACGGCCACAGAGAGCACCTGCAACGGAATGTTAATACAAAAATTATCCATCCACATTCCACCCAAATGAAGAGGAAAGGAAAAACAAAGAAAAGAAAAGGGAATGAAGCAACCTTTTTGGCTCTTTGTTGGCCGATAACGAACTTGTCAAGGCCCTTGCAGATCTCCTTAGGGGTGGGCAAATTGTTTCCCAAATTGGAACCGCCCCAGGCATTCTTGTCTCCAGCATCCCCAGTCCCAGGGGGCGCAGAAGCCCGAATGACATTAACTCCAGGGGCGAAAGGAGGGCCCGGGGGAGTATGCACGGCCAGCCCATTGCCTGGGGGCGGAGGCGGAGGCCAGTTCTCAGGTGGGTCCGCCCCATTGGCATATGACCTCAAACTATCCCAGAATGACACCCTCAGCCCATTGCTATTGTTATTGGGCTCCGAATCTGCTCCTCCGTTATTGTTGCCATTTCGGGAAGAATGGGACTTGTTGTCAGAGTTGTTTGTTTTGGTGGCGTTGCGATTGGAAGAGGAGGAGGAGGTGGTGTTGGTGAGCCTCCCAATCTCCACGAAGGTGCCCTGGAGGGGAGCAATCTGGTGGGGTCGGAAGTAGTAGGCTGTTTTGCAATTGGGGCAGAGATTGAGGGCCTGATACTGACGAATCTCAGAGTCAGAGTTTGAGTTTCCAGAGGAGGCAGAGGCGGCCTTGGGCTTGTTCTTGGTGGTGGCGGTGGAATCATCTGGCGGAGGAGGAGTAGATAAGTTGGGTAAGCGGCGATCGGAGAAGAGAAGGTCCATGCGGTTGAAGGAGCAGCGGGGGCAATTGGCCTCAGCTCTGATTTTGCGGGTGCGAACATCGGCGGAGCCGCCATGGTCCCACTTGTAGCGCTCCTGGAGTCCGATGAGGGAGTCTCGTCGGCGATGGGTTGTGAGGTGGAGATGGTTCAAGTGCGTGGAGATTGGGGAGACCTGAGTCTGAGAGAAGCGCTGCTGGAGCTGTGGAGCTATTTGCTGAACCTTCTTCCATCTCAACATTCCAGACATTTCATTCAAATTATAATTAATAATAATAATAATAATACTTGTAAAATTCAATTCAATCCAATCCAATCAATCGACGTGAGAGCGAGTGAGAGTTTATGTTTGAGTTCGAGACATGAAAGAGATAGGGATTGGGATTGGGATTGGGATTGGGGTTGGAATTGGACTTGGGATCTCCAATGCTATATAACAATCATATTATATGTGTAACCCTCCGGATCAAACAATATATATAACCAAAACTTAGAGAGAGAGAGAGAGAGCGCGCGCAAACAGAGAGGAAAGAAAGATAAAGTGGGGTGGCGTGGGGTGGGGGGGAGTGTTTGTAGGAAGGAAGAAAAACAAAAACTGAAACACTTGGAAATCCACACACACGCACTGGACCTAATTTCTGTTTTTGGATGTGTTGAGGAGAGGAGGGAGACTCTAAATTGCTAACTTTGATAATTTGACTGACTGCGTTCGCTCGCATTTCGACTTAACTGACGTATGTACGTGTTCACCTAATCGCCTGGCTAATGCCCTTCCCCTCCGCTTCCTTCGGCCAACAATTTCATCATCCGCACCACCTTCCATCCCACGTTTGCGTTTTTCCCCTATCTATCTCTAATTCTCCATCTAGGCCGCCATCCAACCATGTCCGCCATCTTGAGTTTCTAGTTTTTACACTTCATTCATCTTGGGTTTTCGTTCTACTGCACGCATCATCCATTTTGCGTTAGTCTAAAATGCCATTTTACCCTTTAAACTATTACCCTAATTGAAATTGACTCTCTAAACTATTTTTTTGGTAGATTAACCCTATGAACTATTTGAAAATCAGCCAATTAAACCCTCATCGTCAGATTCTATGAAATTTCATTCACTTTGCCGTCAAATACTAGCACGTGACCAGCACGTGATTCACTCTTGAGGGTAAAGTCATCTTCTCATATATCATTCCCTTTATCTCCTCTAAAACCTCCTGATGAAAGACATAGCCGCCACCCAAAAAGCTTCTAGGACGAAACTTTGACGTCAATAAAGCTAATACCAGCGGAACAACTGCGGTGGAAGGTGGGAGTACAAGTACCCAAACCGAGGTTCTGCACACATTCCCGTGCATAAGCTGTTACAACCCGTACCAAAATTTATGTGAAATTACCAAAATACCCCTAGTGGTCCATGTTGACTTTTGTTGACCTTTCGTGACGACTTGTGAAAATTTATTTCTTTACATATTCATAATGTACTCGTCGATACGAATGCGTGGACGCAAGCGGAACTCAATTCGGAGTTAAAACGAACATTCTACGAAGTTTTAAAGTGTAGGGGCATTTTAGTAATTTTTCACTCCGTGTGTGGGAATTAGGGTTTTTGGCTGGCTGCACCTCCCCATTATTTTCTGCACGTTTTTCCCTCTTCCTCTCTTTCTCTCCCATTTTTCTCTCTAAGCCAAAAACCTCACCGAAACCCTAACCTTTGGACGAATCACAAAACCGTCGAACCGTTGCCCAAAATCCATACCATCTCGATCGTCTCGTCATTCTGGACGAGGCTGTGATTTTAGAATTTCCAAACCGGCGCCGGAACGAAAACGACGAACTGCCATTCAAGTTTCTGTACAATCCCGACATAGGTAAGCCTCGAAACCATTACCATTGGTTTTATTGGATTGAGTAGGTTCAAATTGATATAAAGAACGTCGAATTTGGAGCAGTTTTGAAGGAGAACGGAATTAGGGTTTCCCAAAGATTCTCGGCCAATTTCAGGCCATCTCCGGCCATTTTTCCGGCCCCAAATTGGTATGAAAATATTCTACTCGTCAATACCTTCATTTTGATATATGGCACATTAAATTTGGCCAAAGAACGAAGAAGATATGAATTTTTGAAGTTTTGGGACCTAATCGGTATTAAATTTCCAGATTCCGGCGAACCAGACGGCGGAGCCGGCGGCAACTCCGGCGACCGGCGCGAGGAAGGGGACGACGGAATATTCCGTTAACGGTAACGGAATATTCCTGACGGCGTCAGCATATTCCGTCCAAAAAGGTATATTCCGTTAAAACTAACGGCGCTGACGTCAGCAGGCGCGTGGCTGACGTCAGCCGCGCGTGGGGGACACGTCAGCAACGCGTGGGGGACACGTGCCAGCGCTTGCCGGCGCGTGCCAGCGCGTGGCCGGCGCGTGAGGCCACCTCCCGGCGCGTGGCGGCGCGTCCGACCGTTTCCCGGCGCGTGCGGCGGCGCACGACGGCGCCGGCGGCGGTGGGGTTTCGGGGCCCGGAAATCATTTTTCGAGCTCGTTTTCGCTAAAATATTAATATTTTTGGGGTATTTTCCTTTAAGGCCTATTTTGAGTTTATATTAGGGAAGTTCTAACTTTTCCCCTAATATTAAATAGGTAATTCTTCGGCGCCACACTTTGAGGAGGGCAACACCGAGGGAGATTTCACTCCCGATCACCTGTGAGTGGACTTTTGCTTTATTAAATGGTTTTTATGATTGGAAATGAATATGGATTTGATTTCTATATAGTTTTAAATGGTTTTCAAAGCATTTTTATTTATATATATTTATTAATAAATATATATACTTGTTGATAATTATTTATGCAACCATATTTGTTCTATTTATGGTATATATATTGGGAAATGGATTTAATTGGTGAGTGGGATTATTTATCAAGTATGATTATATGATATGAAATGGGTTATACTTTGATATCACTTTTGCATAAATATTAAATGATATTTTATTATATGGTTTTGAGGGAAATATTTATTTATGCAATACTTGATATTTGGGAATTATGAATGGGATTTTGGCTCCTATATTTATACACATGAGTATGTATGTATGTTTTCAAACACACTTGGTATGCTTTCACTACGTTGTAGTACCGTTCTCACGGCCGTAGGACAGTTCTCACATGTTTGGGTCACACGCACTGTACTCCAGGGGTATTGTCCGGTAAATACCTTAGTGCAAGCTTGTCTTACGTTTATTGTTGTTTATGGGGAAAAGGCCCCACTACGTAATGAAGGGAAATTATGAGATTTGTATGGGATTTCTAATGACTAGCATGCATATACAATTCACAATTTATATGCATAAGCAACGGAAGCAAATATATCAAAGCAATAGTCATGCAAATCCCCTTCAAGAAGCATAGGTTTCTATTTGATGCATCAAAACAAAATAAGAACAAAGTGGAGGTTAAGTTTCATTACCTCTTGATCTACTCTTTAGACCAAGGATGGACCACCTCCAAGCCCTTTGTTCTTGGAACTCCTTGAGCCTAGCTTCCCTCCTTGATTCCTCCACCTTGATTGATTGCCTTCAATAGGTTTCTCCTAGAGCCTCCAAGGTAGAAGGCCTCTAAAGATCCACACCTACACTAGTAGTGGAATGGATGATGGATCATCAAAAGAAAGGGAGATGAGTAGCTATCCCTTTTCTTTTGGAAAAATGGCCGGCTGTTTTTAGAGAAAAGGGGGAGAGTTTTTGTTTTTTCTTTTGGTTGACTAACTCACACAAAAACCATTGTGAAAAGTTTCATTAAACTTTGCATATAAAGATGAGAGAAGTGAGTCAACTTTTTGACTCAACACTCACTCTCTTTCTTTCTCTCTTTAGGCCGGCCTTAGGAGTGTTGTTTGGGCTTTGGGCTTTTAATATTTCAAGTCATCTTATGCTTGAATAAAAGCCCAATGGGTTTGGGCCCAATGGGCCCGAATAAACCCGAACATTTCGGTAAGCCCAAAAACGATCTTTCATCGCCTTTATGATTTCATTAGACTTTCTAATCAATCATAACACTTAATTAATCCAATTAATTATTTCCATCATTCATATGTTGTTCCACCACAAGAGTGTATTCGGTGTACAATCATTTTAGGTTCTAATTAGCAAGGCAGTGAGGTGATTGGTATCAATCCAATTGATTAGTTTTAATCCAATCATCAAGTGAATTAAAACTTACTTTTAATTCTCTTTCTTCTCTGATGACTACATATTTAATCATCTAGAAGAACCCACAAGCCATGAGTGACATCTAAACATATATCATGGCTACCCAAGCTAATGTAGAAGTTTGTTCGGAGAACCTATTCAATTGGAATTACAATGTAATTCGATCCTTCTCTAACGCAATACTCTCAATCACATTACTAGGGTATGGATTCATAATGTCAAACCCCTAATGTGATTATATCGTGTTATACGATTCAATTGATTCGTAAAGGAACACTTTCCATCACTACGCTCATTACTTCGGCCGAAGATTCCCGAATCATATCTTAGAGTATTCTTCCTCTCGTAACGAGGATTAGAGATCCCTTGTTGACCATTCACTTGCCTCCATGGCTAAGTAGCTTAACCCCAACTATGCCGTGGACACCCTCAAGATTGGGGTGACTTTGACATAGTCAAAGATCAAGGACCTAACCACAAGACAACTATGATGTCTCAGGTCAAAGGATTACTTACATATTCCAATCAATGGAGTTACTTGCTTGACATGTGAGTAGACCTCCATGCAAGTACTCCCTTCGATTGTATTCAGTGAACTCATTCCCTTAATGAGCACCTACATACTTGTCATAGTGTCATTACACGAATGGCTGAGACTCTCCATCCTTCCCATTTGAAGCTGACATAGTACGTACTGGTCTATGGATTGTCAGTATCCCTCCGACAATCCCATGACCAGGAACATTTTGAACATCATGGTTATGAGAAGAAGGTCTCTGCAGTCTAACTTCATTAGATTACTTCTTCCATCAATCCATTGTCCATGGATTCACTATTTGGACATTTATCAACTATTGAGATTGTCCTAATAAGTGACTTTGCCCTTTTGCTGTATTTAGGGTTATCCATACATACAGTCAATGTCCTGAAAAGTTTCTTCCAAAGATTGACTTTCAGGGCATATTTCCAACACGTAAGGACTCGGGTGTGACGCGCTGCGGCGCAAGCTTACATGTGTGTGGTACTAGGAGTACAAATTATTGGATAACGTATTGAGCTTGTACGGTGATTGAGAGGCTGTTCCTCAACCCGTACATGGGTGATCGCGTATATACCCTGTGTTGGTTTTCCATTGTCTATATATTCTTGGAACTATGAAATGGTGATTTATGAATGTTACACCTTTTGGAATTATTTTCGATATACTTTTAAAGTATCTTTTGAACTATACGATGATAGTATGTTTCGACGATATACTGGTTTTCAAACAGGGGGTTAGTATGTTGAAAAGAGAAAGGTTTGCTAAAACTTTTATTTTTGTCCACTCACACTTTTGTTTTTGCACCCCCTTCAGGACATAGTGATAGTGCATCTGGCGCAGTCGAGGATTTTGCGTGGCAGCTCTGATCATCCATCCCGACCATGTAGGGATCTACCTTTTCTTTCAGTTTCTATAATAATATCCATCCCTGTTATGGATAGAGATTCTAGGAACTCAGTTTATCATTTGTTTTCCGCTGTTTCAAAATTAGTACGCTCTGAACCATATGCATATTGAAATCGGATTTTGCAACTTTATTACAATTTAATTTTGGTTACACTAAGTGTTTTCATGCATTTAATGGCTTCGTCACTTACAAGTGTTGCCCAGCACGCTCGCACTCGGTATCCACGTGGGTATCGAGGGTGGGGTGTGTCATAAGCGAAAATCCTCTTTTGGGAAGTTCATTTTTGAAATTGTATAATATACTAAACGGCAATTGAAAAGCACTGTTCATAAGAGCAGTGTTTTGACTGAATTGCCCCAGTTTTTACTCTTCTTATCCCTTATTGTTTTTAACCTCAACAGTGAAATGACGAATTTGCCCCTGTGGGATAAAATCCCTCTTCCTTGCCCTTTTCCTTTCTCTCTTCGTTCTTCCTTCTTTTCTCTCCCGACTCTCTCTCTCTCTCTTCGCGACTCACTCCAACTTTTCCGAATTTCCAGTCGAATCTGGGAACTGCGTGGCTCGAGATCACCACCAATCAATTTCTACTAAACTCAAGTACATCCTACAAGAATTGCGTGTGAGTTTTTATTTCGATTTTGTGTTGATTTGAATGAAGTCCTAACGGGTTCGTTTTCCCCTATGCCTTGATTTGGGCTTGCAAACAAATATGTGTACATCAGTGTAAAAAAGCATTTTCTCTCCCGACTGCGACTCACCAATGTGGTCGGCGACGAGTTCATCCTCATCAGTGTAAAAAAGGTATAAATCTTTCTGTAAATTTTTAATTCTGATTTTTTATTTTTTGAACTTTTTATTTGGGTACATGCGGTTGACTATTGGGAGTTTGGGATTTGGGTTGGTGAATTTTTCTGGGATTTGGCTGATAATTGTGTTTCTTTTTTCTTTCTAAATTAGAGAGATGTTGGAGCTTTGTTAGTATAAATTTTTTTTTTTCTTCTAATGGTGGAATTCTTTTGTTGGTAAGGATCGTTTAAAGTTTGGTTTAGGTGTAGAGGAAGCAAAATCAGAAGGTCATAAATTAGTGGTATATTCTTGGATTAATTACAGTTAGAGAATTACATTCTTACGATACATGATATTTATAAAGATGATTGTGATTCCGGATTAATTTCGTAAAGGAATGTAATTCAGGCAACACATATCAACCATACCGACATTTTTTTCCGCTCAATATTTGTCTAATATCAAACTCACATTTCGCAGCAGTCTAACTTTGCATACCTATCATGTAGACCAATAATAGGAGGCTTAAACAATTAAAAGCTTGAATCGTTAGTGATTTAATACGTTAGGTAGTAATTTGAAGAAAAAAAAGTTGAACTTTTTATAAAATTTCTTTAAAACATTAAGAGAGAAAAAAATTTCAATTCCATTTCGATTCTGCTCCCTTTTGTAATGTGCAAATTCAATTTTTTATCAAAGGATCGAATGACACATCCCGATTCCGGACGAGCCAGGTGTCGGAAGTGCTGGCCGACACGCGTTAGCGTGACGAAAGCCAAATAGAAAATTTAAGAATAAATAAGGAAAATGGAATAGTAAGAACAGAGTGCGGAAGAATTGTTAGAATAATAAGTATGAGTAGAATAATGGATACAAATTTATACAAACGTATAAGAATCCCTACATCATCATACCACCGCGTCTCGACGTCACGAGCTCCAAGCCAACTAATCCTGGAGGGGCGCAAAACATAAAACGGTGAGTGGGTCAAAAAGCAAAGTTTGATAAAACCGTTGTTTTCAAAAGTTTAGTAACCCCTCGTTTGAAAACAAGTATAATTTGAGAAAATACGTCATACCCGTAGGCATGAACCTCAAAATACTGTCGTGAAAACATGCGGGTACTCCCCGCTAATACTTTACTGACATTTGCTCACCCATATGTAAACACACATGCCCAAGGGGCTAAATCCCACAAGGAACAAGCTAGGTATACAAGTAATACGCTGAGTACTACAATGACGCGAGTCTAGCGCTAAGCGCTGGTGCACAAAGTGCAGCCACACAAGCTCGAGTTGCCTAATGCAACCTAGAACAGGCTAGTACCTACAATGGATCCAAAGCTGCGTAGCGGTACTGATAGTGACTACTCCAAACGTCAAGGCTAGTCCTGGCCACAAGACTGAGTACTAATACCTGGGGTGTATACATCTACTGATGAGCAACAGTATAAAAACATGCATGGCAATATAATACGAATGTTCTACCTCCAACAAACGTATATGATATGCAACTACGCTAACAGTTTAAAGAAAGCGTTAAAAGCCATACGTATATATATATACTTTTATCAAACAAAGACCCACTCACTCACCTGTAGGCAGCCGGGTCGAAGTACCCCGTCCTGGGTAGCCCCGGTAGTCCTCTGGATAGGCCCCGCCTATATGAGAAATCACCGGTACAATGATTAACTCAAAAAGGTAACGAATTAATTACACCTATCCCTTGCTTTCTCAAATTGGAGGTCCAAAACACCTCAAAAATTAACATGCATACTACCCCGAGGTAGTACACGTCGTCACGAGTCGACCCGTGAAAACAGATTCGAAAAAGGACCTCCCACGCGCCCTCACGCGCGGCTTGAAGGTCGGAGCCTATGGCTCCACGCGCAGCTCCACGCGCGGCTCACGCGCGAGCTGGTCAGATGAGCCGGTGAGCCGGTCAACACGGCTCGGCTCAAGCCGGTCAACACGGCTCGGCTCAAGCCGTCAACGCGGCTCGGCTCAAGCCGGTTCGGTCAATGCTGACATCAGCAAGTCCGGTCTGAACCGGTCTGCTGACGTCAGCAAGGCCGATCCAACCCGGTCCGATGACGTCAGCGCCGGTCATCCCTGCCAGGATTCCGGTCGCCGCCGTCGCCGGAATCTGGGAAATTTGGCCGGTTTCTGGGTAAAACTTCAAAGCTTCATAACTTCTTCGTTTTAAGTCCAAATTGGACGATTCAAGTACCAAAATGAAGCTAGAGATGAGGGGAACAAGATTGTACCATTTTGGGGACCAAAAACTGGCCAGAAGTGGCCTGAAATTGAAGGAGAAGTCACGGTGCAAAAAGCCGATCACGGTCTCCTCGATTCTCGGCCAACCACCACCATCCAAGGCTCGAGCAAGGTACAAAGGACATCCAGGAACACGGTGGTGATTCATTTGATGAGTTTTGGGATCGGTTTCACTAAGAAAAGGCCACGGGGTGGCTTGAGGAAATTCTGGGGTTTTGGGTTTCTGGGTTCCTGGGTTTGTCCAGGTTTCTGGACACCCACACCTGGGTTGCTGGGTTCGTTTTGGGTGAGGATTGGTGAAGGTTTCTGTCAAAGTGCCAAGGGGGAAGGCACGGCAAAGGTTGAAGTTTGCAGAAACAAAGAGAGGGAGGAAGAAGAAGGGAGGAGGAAGAAGAGGACTGGGAGACAAGGATCCAGAAAATCTGGATTGGCCACATGGCCTGCAGACATTTGGGCCCCAGCCCAAACAAGACAAAATTGCCCAAATTTGAATTACGGATAACGTCGAAATTCAACGCCCGTAAAATATTCGTTCGGAGTCCGAACGACGTACGGCTCGCGTCTACGCATTCGTATCGACGAGCACGTCAAGAAAATACAATTGGATGCGTCGTACGAGTTACGACACAAAAGTCAACCGAAAAGTCAACCCAGGGGCAAAAACGTCATTTCCCACTTTCGGAAATAAAATAAATTAAATTTTTGAACGGGCTGTGACATCGAACCATTCACTTACAAGAATATATTTTAATGTTGTCCCAGTTTTGTTAATTTCAAAGTTTCTAAATTGCTTATGGATTTACCTTTTTTTTTTTTTTTTTTGGAATTTTCAGATTTTTAAAATGTTGGAGGAAGAACTTGGTTGTTTGACATTTTAAGGTATATAATTTGCTTTTCTTTTGTTTTAGTTTCTTCAATTACATACTTAATTCACACCAATGATTTTCTTCAGTTAGATAGTTTCTTTAGTTTTTTCAATGGATGTTGTGTATGGGCTTTTTAAACTAATAATAAAGTTCATTCGGATCGTCAAGTTTTGTTTAAATCTTATAAATTTGGTTATTTTGTATGATCGTAATAGGTTTGTAATTTTGAAAATGTCCAACAAACAAATTATGTCAACAAAATTTCAGCAAGATTTTTCATTGACAACTTATTTGGAAGTTAGTATGAAATTGGATGTTGTGTTTGTCTACTCTATTTATGGTCGAAAATAATGTGAATGATAGAAATTTGCAGATGTGGATTAGCATTAGAGTATTTCACTGTCAAAAAGAAAATTGTATGTTTACATATGATATCATCTTTTACATTTATGCAATTAGAATGATTAGATAAGGTCTACCAATTTATTCAAGGAATTGTATTGGTTCCCCTTCTTTGCCCACCTTTAGCATTCTTATAGTGTTCTCTATTGGTTCTCTCTTCATATTGTTCGCCTATTCCATTTCACAATTTATGGCAAACTTTGCAAAAAAAATTTATCGTTATTTGAAAGCCCTTTTATCCTTCTAAAAAGGCTATCTAACATGCTCAGTTGAGGTAGGAGGCATCAACTATATTCAATAATATAGTATTATTTATTATACTACAAAAGGTATGTCTTTATTTCATTAGAGTTTTGAATTTGTTTCTCTATTTGTAGGACTCCTTCCTTCGTTTTACCTGTTATCTCTCTCTGTAGACAACAGGTATGTCTTCTTCTTCTTCTTCTTCTTTGTTCTCTTCTATGTATTTTTTGGGATTTTTTTATTTGTCTTTCGCTGATTTTTTATTTTGGATTCTGGGTTTTTATTTTATTAGTTGTTTAATCTATTATTTGATTTTTTTTTCTCCAATTTTTGTGTTTTATTTTTTCTGGGTTTTCTGTAATTCAATGTGTGTCTGTGAATGATGTTTTGTCATTAAAATGATAATTGAGTTTGAATTTATATCTTACATGGTAATTGTTAAATGTAGAATACAATTTATAAACCAACGCAGAACCCACAAATTAAATTTCATCACTTCAAATATCAATACGCATCAATAGGTTTAATGGCCTCATTCACTCTAATTAAGCAGACTTGATTTTACACAACAGAAACTCAACTTGCGTAAAAAATCAATTTAATTAGAAAACTAGAACTGTTAGTATTTGTAACATCCCATTCAAAATTTAATTTTTTTTGTTCCCGGAAGTGGGAAATGACGTTTTTGCCCCTGGGTTGACTTTTCGGTTGACTTTTGTGTCGTAACTCGTACGACGCATCCACTTGTGTTTTCTTGACGTGCTCGTCGCTACGAACGAATATTTTACGGGCGTTGGTTTTCGGCGTTTCCCGTATTTCGAATTTGGGTTGTTTGGGCTGGGGCCCAATTCTCTGCAGCCACGTGGGCCTATCCCAGTTTCCTGGGATTTGGTCTGGTTGGGTTTTTGGCTCCTTGCCGAGCCCTTCCTTTCTCCTTCTTTCCTTGTTCTGCAAAACCCCAACGTGAAACCATGGCCATTTTTGGCCATCTTGTTGACAGCCACAGCACCAAATCAAACCCAAACCTTGTGCATCAAACCCAGCAGGCGTGGGTGTCCAGAAACCTGGACAAACCCAGGAACCCAGAAATGGGTGAATTTCCTCAAGCCACCCGAGCCCTTCCCGACGAGCTTTCTCGTCGATTTCGAGCCCAAAACTCATCAAACGAATCACCACCGTGTTCCTGGATGTCCATTCTACCCTGCTCGAGCCTTGGATGGTGGTGGTTGGCCGAGAATCGAGGAGACCGTGATCGGCTTTTTGCACCGTGACTTCTCCCTCAATTTCAGGCCACTTCTGGCCAGTTTTTGGTCCCCAAAATGGTACAATCTTGTTCTCCTCATCTCTAGCTTCATTTTGGTACTTGAATCGTCCAATTTGGACTTAAAATGAAGAAGTTATGAAGCTCTGAAGTTTTACCTAGAAACCGGCAAAATTTCCCAGATTCCGGCGACGGCGACGGCGGCCGGCAAAATTTCCCAGAAGCCGGCGACCGGAATCCTGGCAGGGATGACCGGCGCTGACGTCATCGGACCGGGTTGGACCGGCCATGCTGACGTCAGCAGACCGGTTCAGACCGGATTTGCTGACGTCAGCAGCTTAAACCGGCTTGAGCTGAGCCGCGGTGACGGCTTGAGCCGAGCCGCGTTGACGGCTTGAGCCGAGCCGTGTTGACCGGCTTGAGCCGAGCCGAGCCGAGTTGACCGGCTCACCGGCTTAGTTGACCAGCTCGCGCGTGAGCCGCGCGTGGAGCTGCGCGTGGAGCCATAGGCTCCGACCTTCAAGCCGCGCGTGAGGGCGCGTGGAAGGTCCTTTTTCGAATCTGTTTTCACGGGTCGACTCGTGACGACGTGTACTACCTCGGGGTAGTATGCATGTTAATTTTTGAGGTGTTTTGGACCTCCAATTTGCAAAAGCAAGGGATAGGTGTAATTAATTCGTTAATTCGTTACCTTTTTGAGTTAATCATTGTACCGGTGATTTCTCATATAGGTGGGGCCTATCCAGAGGACTACCGGGGCTACCCAGGACGGGGTACTTCGACCCGGCTACCTACAGGTGAGTGAGTGGGTCTTTCTTTGATAAAGTATATATATATACATATGGCTTTTTAAACGCTTTCTTAAATTGTTAGCGTAGATGCATATTCATTACGTGTGTTGGAGGTAGAACACTCGTACTATATTGTCATGCATGATTTATACTGTTGCTCCTCAGTAGTTGTATAACACCCCAGGTATAGTACTCAGTCTCGTGGCCAGGACTAGCCTTGACGTTAGGAGCTGTCACTATCAGTACCGCTACGCAGCATTGGATCCATGTAGGTACTAGCCTGTCTTAGGTTGCACTAGGCAACTCGGACTTGTGTGACGCACATTTGTGCACAGTGGTTAGCACTAGACTCGCGTCATTGGAGTACTTAGCGTAATTATTTATACCTAGCTTGTTCATTGTGGGATTTAGCCCCGTGGACATGTGTGTTTACATACGAGCGAGCAAATACAGTAAATGATGTATCGGGGAGTACCCGAATGTTTTAAATGGTAGTGTTTTGAGGATCATACGTACGGGCATGACTTATTTTATCATTTATACTTGTTTTCAAACGAGGGGTTACTAGTTTTTGAAAACAACGACTTTTAGCAAACTTTGCTTTTTGACCCACTCACCGTTTTATGTTTTGCGCCCCTCCAGGTTAGTTGGCTGGGAGCTTGCGACGTCGTTGGCGCGGTGGTATGACAATGTAGGATTTCCTCTACGGCTGTATTAAATTTGTTTTCCGCACTCTGATCTTATTCAATTAAATATTCATTATTCTTTATTTCATCCTTCAACTTTCTTTTTGGCTTTCGTCACGCTAACGCGTGTCGGCCATCACCTTCCGACACCTGGCTCGTCCGGGATCGGGATGTGACAAATTGGTATCAGAGCATGGTTTTTCGTAACCTAGGCTCTTCTTTCCGTACTCCGTACTTGTCTGTGGTATCAGACTTCGAATTTCGTGAATTCTTGTTCTTGATTCTTACTCTTGGAATCGAGAATTTTCCGAACTTTACACCTTTGGTGTATTGTTTTCCTTGGGTTAATTCTAAGTTCTTCTTAGTGTCATACCACCTCGACGTCATGTTTTATGCAGTTTCGGGCAGTTTCCCCGATTTCGACAGTTTTGTCGCTACTTTTCGGTACGCGTAGAATTTTTCGTGCTTACTCGTGCGACCATGAGCTTGGTTGACGAGGAACTTGGGTGTCACGTGTGACACTTGACGTTTTATCTTTCAACTTCCGATGGAATCGCACTGAATCGGGAAACTGGTTCAGTTGTCGTATCTTCGAAGTGTGGTGTCAGTTTGACACAACGGATGATTTTTCATCAAGTACTTTCCCCTTGGGACAACGCTAGGCGTTGATGTTGGCGGAACCTGTTGACTATTTTTCGTGTTCAACAAGTTCCAGTGAACTGAATTCGTGTGACCTAGTTTCACAAATTCCTTCGCACTGCTAGTGTTTTACACTCTAATCAACGACTTCTACCTTCGGGTAACGCGTATTTTTGGCGTTGCTTGACTGGACGCGTTTTCTACTTCTTGTAGTTGTTTTGACCATCGCTGAGTATGTTAGCGGATGTTCAAATTGTTAGCAGTGAAGGCTTGGAGACGGATTTTCCTCTCAAATTGTTTCAACCGCTTTCCATTTTCATTCGGAAATGGAAAATTATCACCGTGAATTTCTTGTACCTTACTTTCCGCACGTGACGACTGCAATGACTTTTCGATGATCGTAAACCGAACCTGTCGGTCGACTTTTCTCGAACAATTCGTGACTACTACTTTTCGGTAGTTTTGGACAATGCCCATCTTCGTGGTGTTGTTTAACTGTGTGGAGTCTCTACGACTGTTTGGTTTGTCGTGACTCATTTTCCTTCGAACGTGGCGAACTTTTTCGTACTTCTGGAGTCGACGTTTTCTTTCCACTCATGACTTTTGTCATTCAAATCGATCATCTTCCCGCTTGTGCAGGTGCGGCTATCTTGACTAATCGCTTTGGCGACGGTATGGATTGCATATCCACGAGTGACGGTGATTGACAATAACTTCGGTTTTGACTCTAATTGCGGTGTATCCACTGTCTGAGTACAGTTTGACTTTTTACCGAATCTTCGTATTCGAACGCCGACGAGGACTTTTCCTTGTGACTGGTTCACTTGGCTAATCAAGTTGCCATCTTTCTCTCTCTCTGGTTTCTGCTCAAACCAAAATCTACTCTAGGCACCCGAACTTTCTTTCTGCTCTCGCTGAGCCATTCCTTTGGCTATGGGAGAAGCACTGGTCTCACCACCATCTTTGTCGATCTCAATTTGCTGTCCCTGGACTACTCGTTCCCAGGTAACCTTTGAAACCTAGTTTCGGGAATTTTTCCGGCGAGGTTCGATTTCGAACTTCGGCCATTTCTTGGTGAAACCAACTCTAAAGTATCTTAAACTTTTCACCCTTGAACTCTTGGAAGTACCAGGAACCTTGCTTTGGCCATTTCTCGGTGGCGTTTGGGCGAGAAACACCAAAACCTGAATCAGCAGTTTTTCACCCAGTAGTTGGGTATCGGGCAGTCATTCTTTTGGTCTCCGAAAGAATTTGTCTTTCAACGTGGAAGTTCAGCTCTGAATCATCCAGTAGTGGATCGACTTCACCTTAAATCGTGGTGAGTGATTCACTAGTGGATTCCGTTTTCGTTTACCGGGTAACTCCACCCAGTCCTTCGCCCAGTTCTGTCATCGTTGCGACACTTGTCATTTTGGTGAGTGTACGCAAGAAACTCAAGTGTGCCATGGCTGTGGACGATTGGGACACAGAGCCAACCAGTGTCCGCAGTACCGGCAAGAAACCTACCTTTGGTCTGTTTCGATCCAGTAAGTTGGACGAACAGTTTTCTATCGGTAACCTACTTTCGGTGGAGACGTACATTGTCAAGGCAATGTTATTCCATACTCTGGAACCTTTCTCCCGTACTTTGGTTACGCTACTCTGTATCCTGGTGGTACCTGGCATTTCCAGTGTGGAACGCTGTTTACTCTTGGGCAAGTTGTACTTTTGACCAGTAGGATACACTGAACGATTCTGATCTTGTTTCGGAAACGTTAAACTTTCTTTGGGCTTATTACTTGTGATCCAAACGGATCCAAGTATTACCTACTCATCTATTTCACTTTGTTTATTTCAAACTACTCGACCACATTGTACTCCTACCGGGTACGATTTGGAATCGCTATGCCGTGAGGCAAAGTTTGCCTTGTTCTTTGGGATTGTCGGTGATACTCCGTTATCATCGCTAATCAAGTTTGCTTGCCAATCTCATTCCCCTGGATGTCGTGGTTTTCGACGTGATCCTAGGAATGGATTGTTACCCCAATTTTGTGTCAGTGTGGATTGTCGGCGGAGGTTGACCACCTTCTTGCCACCTGGCATAACGACTGTGACGTTTACCGGCGAGTACCAGAAAATCGACTCGTAGGCTGACTTTCAGCTACGAGTGAACAAACCTTTTGAGTTCTGGTTGTGGTGGTTGTACCACACGTGTAATGTTGGAAATCGGAATTTCTCCTTGTGTTGACAAGGTACCGGTTGTCAACCAAATTTCTTGGAATCTTTCCTAACGATCTATCTGGTTTATTGCCTGATTGAGAAGTGGTTTTCACCATCGATCTCTCCAGGTATTGAACGTATCTCTCTTTCTCTTACCTTCTATCTTTCGACTCCACGTGAGTGGTGGGAGTTGAAGATTTTCAATTTCAGGCACTTTTGCTAAGGATTTCTTTCTGCCTTGCACTTCACCCTGTGGAGCTCTAGTCTTGTTTGTTCGTTTGAAGTATCGGTACTTTAAGGCTCTGCATCGATTGTAGGCAATTGAATCGGGCGACGATTAAAACCGTTATCCCTTGCCTAGAATCGGTGATCTTCTTGACCAGCTCCGAAGTGCACTTGTTTTCTTTTAAGATCGATCTGTGGGCTGATTACTGTCAGCTATAGATCAAGAACTTCGTCGTTACTTGACCACTTTCTGGACTTGTTACGAACCTTACGAGTTTTTCTTGTCATACCTTTCGGGATGACAATTGCCCCAGTAACTTTCATGAACTTGATGACTCGAGTACTTTGCCCGTATCTCGACAAGTTCGTGATAGTCTTCTGGTTGACTTTTGGTTTATTCCAATTCTGGGGCCGATCATGCAAAATGTTTGGCGCATGATTCGTTGAAGTTTAGGAACTTTTCAACTTTTGCCAGTTCTGACCTAATCATGTGTCTTTCTTGGGGCATGTGATTCCTGCGGATTGCATCCTTGTCGATCCCTAGATGGCTACTGTGGCGGAGATCTGGGAGCGACCGCAGAAGTGTTACAAGATTCGAACTTTCTTGGCTTGATCGGTCTTTACCGACGTTTCGTGAAGGATTTCTCTTTTGTTGCTCTGCCTCTCACGAAACTTGCCAGGAAGAACGTTAATTTTTCGTGTGGAACGACGACCACGAGCAAATCTTCCGACTGCTCAAGTTTGGTCTTATTCTTACTCTTGTGTTAGCACTTTCCAACGACGGCGATACTTTGTGTCCTACAGTGATGCGTCACTGAGCGGGTTGGTCTGTGTGCTAATACAGCATGGATGGATAATCGCTCATGCCTTCAGGTGACTGAAACCGCATGAGATGAATTATCATACCCATGATTCGAAGCTCGTTGCCAGTATCTTTGCTCCGAGATTCTGGCGACATTTTCTCTTTGGTGAGACGTGTTGACCGTTCACTGACCACCAAAGTTTGAGGCGTCCCACTTTCCTGGGAGACCTCAATCTCTGTCAAAGGAGTGGATGTTGTTGATGAGTGACTACGATTGCACTACCGATTTCCACCTCCCGGTCGTGCAAACGTAGTAACTGGTACCCTCTGTCAGAAGTCCTTCGGACGACTGATTACTCTTCCAGCTAATCGTATCCCTATTTTGACTAAACTTTGAAGCACTGGTGTCACCTTGAGTCATGGTGACGTCGGAGCACTGTTGCCAGCTTTCGGATCAGACAATTGTTTTTTTTTCTTCACCTACGTCTCTTTCGAGGGAGCTTCTTGGGAGACGTTGTTGTGAACAGTGTTGTACTCTAATCTACCTCATTGTACTTCTTATGGAAATTTCAGGGACGAAATTTTTATAAGGGGGGTAGATTGTAACATCCCATTCAAAATTTAATTTTTTTTGTTCCCGGAAGTGGGAAATGACGTTTTTGCCCCTGGGTTGACTTTTTGGTTGACTTTTGTGTCGTAACTCGTACGACGCATCCACTTGTGTTTTCTTGACGTGCTCGTCGCTACGAACGCGTAGACGCGAGCCGTACGTCGTTCGGACTCCGAACGAATATTTTACGGGCGTTGGTTTTCGGCGTTTCCCGTATTTCGAATTTGGGTTGTTTGGGCTGGGGCCCAATTCTCTGCAGCCACGTGGGCCTATCCCAGATTTCCTGGGATTTGGTCTGGTTGGGTTTTTGGCTCCTTGCCGAGCCCTTCCTTTCTCCTTCTTTCCTTGTTCTGCAAAACCCCAACGTGAAACCATGGCCATTTTTGGCCATCTTGTTGACAGCCACAACACCAAATCAAACCCAAACCTTGTGCATCAAACCCAGTAGGCGTGGGTGTCCAGAAACCTGGACAAACCCAGGAACCCAGAAATGGGTGAATTTCCTCAAGCCACCCGAGCCCTTCCCGACGAGCTTTCTCGTCGATTTCGAGCCCAAAACTCATCAAACGAATCACCACCGTGTTCCTGGATGTCCATTCTACCCTGCTTGAGCCTTGGATGGTGGTGGTTGGCCGAGAATCGAGGAGACCGTGATCGGCTTTTTGCACCGTGACTTCTCCCTCAATTTCAGGCCACTTCTGGCCAGTTTTTGGTCCCCAAAATGGTACAATCTTGTTCTCCTCATCTCTAGCTTCATTTTGGTACTTGAATCGTCCAATTTGGACTTAAAATGAAGAAGTTATGAAGCTCTGAAGTTTTACCTAGAAACCGGCAAAATTTCCCAGATTTCGGCGACGGCGACGGCGGCCGGCAAAATTTCCCAGAAGCCGGCGACCGGAATCCTGGCAGGGATGACCGGCGCTGACGTCATCGGACCGGGTTGGACCGGCCATGCTGACGTCAGCAGACCGGTTCAGACCGGATTTGCTGACGTCAGCAGCTTAAACCGGCTTGAGCTGAGCCGCGGTGACGGCTTGAGCCGAGCCGCGTTGACGGCTTGAGCCGAGCCGTGTTGACCGGCTTGAGCCGAGCCGAGCCGAGTTGACCGGCTCACCGGCTTAGTTGACCAGCTCGCGCGTGAGCCGCGCGTGGAGCTGCGCGTGGAGCCATAGGCTCCGACCTTCAAGCCGCGCGTGAGGGCGCGTGGAAGGTCCTTTTTCGAATCTGTTTTCACGGGTCGACTCGTGACGACGTGTACTACCTCGGGGTAGTATGCATGTTAATTTTTGAGGTGTTTTGGACCTCCAATTTGCAAAAGCAAGGGATAGGTGTAATTAATTCGTTAATTCGTTACCTTTTTGAGTTAATCATTGTACCGGTGATTTCTCATATAGGTGGGGCCTATCCAGAGGACTACCGGGGCTACCCAGGACGGGGTACTTCGACCCGGCTACCTACAGGTGAGTGAGTGGGTCTTTCTTTGATAAAGTATATATATATACATATGGCTTTTTAAACGCTTTCTTAAATTGTTAGCGTAGATGCATATTCATTACGTGTGTTGGAGGTAGAACACTCGTACTATATTGTCATGCATGATTTTATACTGTTGCTCCTCAGTAGTTGTATAACACCCCAGGTATAGTACTCAGTCTCGTGGCCAGGACTAGCCTTGACGTTAGGAGCTGTCACTATCAGTACCGCTACGCAGCATAGGATCCATGTAGGTACTAGCCTGTCTTAGGTTGCACTAGGCAACTCGGACTTGTGTGACGCACATTTGTGCACAGTGGTTAGCACTAGACTCGCGTCATTGGAGTACTTAGCGTAATTATTTATACCTAGCTTGTTCATTGTGGGATTTAGCCTCGTGGACATGTGTGTTTACATACGAGCGAGCAAATACAGTAAATGATGTATCGGGGAGTACCCGAATGTTTTAAATGGTAGTGTTTTGAGGATCATGCGTACGGGCATGACTTATTTTATCATTTATACTTGTTTTCAAACGAGGGGTTACTAGTTTTTGAAAACAACGACTTTTAGCAAACTTTGCTTTTTGACCCACTCACCGTTTTATGTTTTGCGCCCCTCCAGGTTAGTTGGCTGGGAGCTTGCGACGTCGTTGGCGCGGTGGTATGACAATGTAGGATTTCCTCTACGGCTGTATTAAATTTGTTTTCCGCACTCTGATCTTATTCAATTAAATATTCATTATTCTTTATTTCATCCTTCAACTTTCTTTTTGGCTTTCGTCACGCTAACGCGTGTCGGCCATCACCTTCCGACACCTGGCTCGTCCGGGATCGGGATGTGACAGTATTAACAGAAACTCGATTTGTAATCAAACATGATTACAATATTAGAACTGTTAGTTTTAACAACAATATGATAATGTTTATATCATATTGGGGCCGTACCATTTATATGTATAAGAGATATATGTAATTAAACCAGTAATTAAATTAATTAATTTTCTTTTTCTTGAGATGGTTTGGTAACTGATGGGGTTTGTGAGTTAGGTGTTACTAATTGACATGTGTTGCTATTGAAACTGTAGATGCTTCTGATCAAAAGCTGTTTGTGAGTGGAAGGGTCACATTATCATTATGCATTCATATGGTAAATACATAATTACTAAATACAAAATAAACATGCTAAGTTCTGTAATAATGATGATGCTAAATTCTCATTTTAATAAATGAAAATTTTACTAAATGAAAATTTTTCATTTTAATTGGTGACGATAATAAAGATGCTAAATTATGTAATAATGATGATGCATATACTAAATCCACAGTTCGGGCTTTCGCTCAGTTACCTTTTGTACTTAGATTGTTGATCATACTAAGGATACTGAATTTTAGTTTTGGTTTTTTTTTTAAAATTTGTAACTGCGTGTTTGCCATCTTTTATATTAATTTATATATGAGCCATCTTTATTAACTGGTTTGTTTTTCTCATTTACCAAAACTTTATTCTAAATTAGTTGTGTTCCAAATTTCAAAACATTAATCGTTTATGTTTTTTTTTTTTTGAAAAAAACAGGTATGCAGGTTTGAAATTATGTCAAGATCAATTAGAACAAGCAAAAGAAGAGGCAGGTTGATGGAAGAGACTACCATTGTTGGTTGTTCAAATAATGTGCAAATGCTTGATGAAGATTTGACTCAAAGCTTGAGTAAAAAACCTAGAAATGTTGAAAATGTTGTATGTCATAATGTGATACATATTTTGATGCAAACCTTTATTTTGTAAAATATAAATATTTTATTAAATATAAGGATCTATAAATGTTTTGTAAAATAGGGTACATAACAACAACAAACCTTTATTTTGAACACCAATGTATTAAAACCCGCAGCAACGTGCGGGAAACACTTTCTAGTGGTGTCGAAATCATGGATGGGACTTGGTATCCAAGATGAAAGAAAGGATAAATGAGAGGGGTTGGGTTGTTGTAGCAGAGAATGTGGAGAAAGATGATATGGGGGACGAGAGGAAGAGAGGAGGGAAAGTGAGAAGATCTGAGAGAAATGTGTAGGAAAACTTTTGAAAAAACTAGTTCATTTGAGCAACACACATAGACATGTAATTAACAATTAAAGGCTCTAGCATGCTTCTAGCTACTCAAAAACAAAACTTTGCCCGTGACTTTCAAAGCCTAGTAGTTGTGAACCATGACTCAACTCAAAACTTCACAAAGAGAGTTGAGATTTCATATACCTTTGTTGTTTACTCTTTGCATAAGTAAAGACTAAACACCCAAGTGAGGGTCTTCAAGATCACTCCTTGGATCTACACCTTTGCTTGCACCTTGCCATCAAATGAGAAGGTTGCCCACGTACTTTGTCATCTACGAAGATCAAACCATCGTAATTCTTGTTGAAGATGAATTTGAGTCACCATGGATGAAGAAAAATAATTTTTCCTCATTGATAGAGGGTTCGGCCAATAGGAGAGGAAGAAAGAGTGTTTTTCTTATTCCCTCAATATTTTGGACTTATGTGAATAGTGACCTTAATTTACACTTTATAGCCATTCACACTTGAATGGCAAAAGTGTACATAAGAGCACACTAACAACATGCCCCGCCATCCCTAATTTGTTTGGGCTTCTTGAGTTTTATTTGGTAAATTGTATGACAATTTAAGTCATTGGGCTTGAGCTATTCAAAGCTCATTGGGTCTTGAAAGCCCAAAACTAACCCAAAGTCTAAAATGAACTTTTCTGTATTGATTAATTAACATTTACTTAATCCAAGCCATAAACAATTAAATGATTTAATTGTTCTTACTCAACTCCGTTGTCTTCTTCAATCATCTCCTTATAAGGTGTACGATCATTTAGGTTCTAGTTAGCGAGGTTGTGAGCGATTAGAACTCTTACTAATTGATTGTGAATTGAAACTCTTTTTCAATTCTCCCTATAGTGAAGATTAGTAATCTTTAATCTTCATGGCTTCCACAAGCCATGAGTGACACTTAATAATATGTCATGGCTATCCAAGCTAAGCATGAGGAGTATAAAACCTATTCAGTTTAGGATTACAATGTAATAGGGTCTTTCTCTATATCAATACTCTTGATCACATTGTTTGAATGATAGTTTATTCATGTCTACTATCCAATGTGATTTTCTATAGTTTATATGATTACCTTGAATATGATTTGGAATGTATTTCCTAAATCGTATTCATGTGCTATGGCCATAGACTCTTAATCATATTATAGAGTATTCTCCCTCAACTATTTGAAGGTTGGAGATCCCTTGTTGTACATTCACTTGTATCTATGATTATGTAGCTTCACCACAACTATGTCGTGGACACCCCCTCAGATCGGAGGTGCCTTTAACATAATCAAAGATTAAGGACCTAACTACAAGACAACTGTGATGCCTCAAGTCAAATGACTACTTTGCATTATCCCAACTAGTGAATTCTCATAAGACATGAGTATGAGAACTTTTGATTGATCATGTTCAGTGGACTCAATCTTTTATTGAGCACCTACATACTTGTCTTGGTGTCGTTCACACATCAATAACTCAAGACTCATCACTCTCTGGAGAGAAGACATAGTATGTACTTATCTATCTGGATTGTCAATGCCCAATTGGCAATCTTATGATCAGCAACTTTTAGGATATGTGTCTACAAAAGAGAAAGGTCTCTCAAGTCTAACTTATTTAGAACATTCTCTTAATGAAATATTCCTTGAACTTATTGTTTAGGTGTATAATATTTAATGAGATGACCTTAATCAATAATCTTTGCTCTTATATTAACCTACATTAGTCCAATATGTGAAATGTCCATAAAGTATCATGTCATGATTGGATTTAGGGCACATTTCCAACAAAAAAGGGAAGAAAAACACCTAAAATCAAGTTGAGACATAGTTGACAACACAAGTTGAGACATTGCTCAAACAGGAACCACCCAAGAGAGGGTTAAGAAGCAACCCAAAAGAAGAGGAAAGAGGAGAGTTGCCAATGAGCCCAGACCAGAGCTAGGATCGGCGACGGCTAGGGTTTCGAGACTTCGAAACACCTGAACAAAAAGTGGAATCCTCTAACTTGGCGAATACTTTCCTGGGCTGGACCTAACTAAACCAAGATTGAAAGTGATGCTTTACCATTGGAATTGAAAGTTAGGGCTTCTATATTTTTTTTTTTCGCAAAATTTTGGGCAGAGTTAATGATTCGATTCGCACAAAGGACAAAAGCTAACCCCAAGTCGCGAATCTTGTATGTGGATTGTTCAATGGGATGGCTTTTCAGCTTTGAGATGGTCTTGACTTCAACGACTTCATGACTACGTCGGAAGGGATAGAGTTCTTGAAGAAGATCCTTCTCCAGGGTTACATGGAGTTCTCAAAAAAATGTCAAAGTCAAGCACCTTGACTGTGACCTTGATGTAGGAAGTGAGAGAGAAGAGGAGGTCGAGGTTGAGCAGGAGGAGGCAGCTGTCGACTCTGCCGCTGATGAAACCGTAGACCCGATAGCCTAGGAGATCGAGCATACTGCCATTTCGAACCCCGAGCAGCCTGTGATCTCCATCTTTGTGTCATCCAGCCAGCAGCCAACAAGCCAAAGCAGTCACCACCACCGAGCAAGACTCCCAAGCTGTTTAAGTACCAGACTTGACCAGTCCAGGCACTTTGTTTTTCAGTGTATTGTTATTATTTTTTCTAGCAATAGAATAATTTTAACTTTGGGTTGTAATAAGTATTTTGATGGGATAAGGCCTTTAGGGGTCATTTTATTTATTTATGAAGTATGTTTTTTATTTATCTTTTATTGTTTATGTGGTTGTTTTGTAAATCATGAGTTATTCTTAGCATGACTGTCCAAGTCTTTTGTGGCCAGAAAATTATGTATGTGCAAGTTTTAGTGTAGTGAGGACTGATCAGGTTAACTTTGTTTTTCAACACACTTTTTTTTTCAAAAGGAATAAAAAGGCCTCCGCTCGGGAGTTCATTATCACTTGCACCCCTAAAACAGGAAGGTGTGCAAGTGGTCTTCATCTACAAAATGTGGTATGTTGTTCCTACCACTTTTCCATAATGCCATGCCAATGTAGGACTTATACATTTCATTGGGAGGCTACATGTTCCTCCAAAAAACTCCTACCCGTGTGGTGCTCGGCCCACTATCTAAGGAAAATACCGCTTTAAGTGCTCGGTATTCCATGGGTAGGCTAATGGTCGACCCTCTAGGTCGGTCAGACGGTAAATCCCCGGTCGCACAACTTCGACCACTTTGTAAGGTCCTTCCAATCAAAGCGCGAAGATACATGCTGCCCTTTCCTTCGTGGAGAGCATAACCACTCGTAGTACCATATCTTCATGGCAAAAAGCCCTCTGGTGCACGTTCTAGTCATAATGACGAGCGATCTTCTGTTGGTAAGAAGATTGTTGAAGCTTGACCCGCAGACGCTTCTCCTCGAGGAAATCCAAGTTGAGTGTCTGTTGAATTTTCTCCAATGTTGAAGAACTCAACCCGATAGGTGGGTTCGTTCACCTTGACTAGTACCACATCCTCTGACCTGAATGCTAGAGCATACGTTGTTCTTCCTGTGGCAATCTTGTGGGTCGTTCTGTACGACCATAATACTTCTGGCATAAGGGCCGGCCAATCTCTCTTGGATGGGGTTGTTGCAAGCCTTCGGCGCAATATGTTCTTGACATCTTGTTGATAGCCTCGACTTGCCCATTTGCCTTGGGATAATATGGAAAGGAGAAACGGAGATTGATCCCATACCTCGAGCAGTAGTCCCTGAAGCTTAGATTGTCGAATTGTTGACCATTGTCATTTATGATCACCTTGGGTGCTCCGAACCAACATATAATATTCTGCCATACAAACGCTCGGATCATCAGTTCGGAGATCGAGGCGAGTGGTTCTGCATCCGCCCACTTGGTAACATAATCGACAACCATGATTGCAAACTTGACCTTTTCTGCAACCTCTAGCATGAGCCATATGACATCCAACCCTCATTGTGCAAATGGCCATGGGCTTGACATAGAGGTAAGGAGCTCGGGTGGTCGGTTCTTCGACTTTCGCGTAGTATTGCCACGAGTGGAAGCTCTGTACCAATCAAATGGCATCTACCTGCATGGTGGGCCAAAAGTAGCCCAGTCTGACAGCCTTCGCTCCAAGCGTTTGGGCCGCTAAGTGGTTGCCCATAAACTCCTCATGAATTTATTTGAGGACGCTCTCTCCCTTCTCGGGTGTTATGCACCGTGGATAGGGCAAGGAGAACCCACTTTTGTAGAGTTTTTTGTTGATGATAGTGTACCTAGTTTCTTAGAATCGTAGGCTTCGAGATTCTGTCTTATCCTCTAGGAGAGAACCATAAGCCACATAGTCAAATATCGAAGCCATCCAATTATTCATCTTGTCAATCTCCATGATCAAACACTTGGGTTGCAATATGCTCGGTTTATCTAAATGTTTCACAGGTATCGACCGCTTGATATTTCCTTAGGATGCCAATGCTATTCTCACCAGACTATTGGCTCGTGCGTTTTCTATCCTCTAGATCTGGGTGATGGTTCATCCCAAGAATTGCTTGACTAATGCCCTTCATGCTTGAACGTAAGCAGCCATGTTCTCGTCTCGGGACTGGAACTCTTCATTCATCTAGTTCACCACTAGTTGTGAATCGTTGTGAACCACAATGTACTCAATCCCTAGTTCTAGAGCGAGACACAATCCTGCTAACAAAGTCTCATATTCTGCCTAGTTGTTTGATGCTGGGAACTTGAATCGCATAGTGTATTCAAATTCCATATGGTTGAGGGTGATCAGTAGCAGTCCCGTTCTGTTCGACGACCCGTCTACGAATAAGCTCTACTCGGATCGATCAATATGCTCTTGCTCTCGCTCGACGGGGTGAATTTTGCTATGAAGTCTGCCATTGCCTGCCCCTTCTGGGCATGTTTTGCCTGGAGTTGTATGTCAAATTATCCCAGCTCGATAACCCAATTGATTAGACGTCCATAAACCCTGGGTTTTTTAAGGTTTTGCCGGAGTGGATAACTGGTGAGAACTACAATCGAGTGCACTTGAAAGTACAATCGGAGCTTTCTGGCAGACATTACGAGGGCAAGTGCAAGTTTCTCAACCTCGGGATAACGTGGCTCAACCCCTCGTAGCGCTCGGCAAACATAATATATAGGACGTTGTACCCGTTCTTCTTACCTAATGAGCACAGAGCTTATCACTAATGGCAATACCGAAAGATATATATAAATTAGCTCATGGTGCTCAGGTTTTGATAGTATCGGTGCTCGACTGATATGGACTTTCAGGTTTTCAAACGCTCGCTGGCATTCCGTATAGGGTTTTCATGCATATTATTGAGATAATTTAATTCGAAAAATTAAATACGCATTGGAAAATAAATAAATAAATAACATACAATATGTTATCCCAATTATATATCTGGTTGGTTGTAATTAATAACCCGACAAGAATAAAGGTAGAGAGATTTAACTTACGTGAATCATGAGCCACCTTTGTACTGCTTTATAGGAACATCCTTGTTCTTGTGTTCTTCCTCTTCATGATGAACCACGATAGAGCTCCCCAAACTTTGAGCCTCTAGGAGTATGATATGATTTTTAACATTTACACAAATAGGCTCAAAATCACATGAAATACTTGCAAGAATACAAGGATATTGTAGTATAGATGCTCATGCAAGGTCATTCTCCTCAAGGACTATTTGGATAATTTATGTAGAAACAATTTCTAATTAACTACTTAGAATTGAAAATTGAGAAAAGAGATGTTGATTTTAGGTAATATAAAAAAAAAAATTTAATTAAGAACAAATATGATAAAGGAAAAGAATTCTAAATACCAGTTTATAAAAGCACTAAGGTTTCACCATCACCTAACAATCTTACGAATTTCTACCAATTACTTATGATCTACACATGCCACTTTGAAGGTTAGGTTTTCCTAATATATATTCTCCTCGTGATATTCAAGCAAGAACGTATATCTAACATGCAATCCGTCTGTGATATTCAGATCAAATATGAACATGCAAGACTCATTAAGTTCTATGAAAACCTTTTGAAAAACCATGCAACCCCTAAGAGCGTGATATTCGCCTTAGGTGAAATTACAATTATCAATCACAAGAAGCAATACTCAATCCTCCGGTGATATTCCGACCGAATTGCATCCAATTACTTGTCTAAACAACCTAATGGTGGCCAGTCATCAAGACAATTAGATAGTTTAAAACAATGATCAATAATTCAAAGCGTGCATGCAATCAATCATAAGCAATTAAATAAAAATTACATATTCATGCTAAGGCTTAAGGCTTCGCCCTAGCCAATGGAAATTAGTTACGCATATTCATAATTGAAATCATAGAAAATATTATTAAGAAGAAAAAGAATGAAAACACCTCAAGGTAGAAAGTCTCCAAGAACCCTAGCAAAGTTCTTTCTGTCTCCAAAGTTGTATAAAATAACTTAGCAAGAACCCTAGCAAAGTTCTTTCTGTCTCCAAGGTAGAAAGTCTCCAAGAACCCTAGCAAGCGTCCCCTAAAATTGTGAACGGCAAAGCAATATATGCTATTGTGCTATCACACAAACCCTAAATAATAGTCTTTTAATCCAACTAGGAAACTAAATAATAATAAAATAACTTAGAAAATAGAGTCCTAATTAATCTAGAAGAATCTGCACAGAAACTGTCCGGCCACGTTTTAGCCTCAAATCTCCTCCAAATCCAGCCCAAGATAGCTTGTTTTAAAGATAAGAACGTTATGAACACAACTCCAGAAGGCCACGAATCCATCTGAGGTCATGTTGGGCTCCAAAAACACAATTTAAACCCAAAAACGTGACTTTCCAGCACCGCGCACTGCTCCTTTATTTTATTGCCAGAAAATAACTATTTGGTGGAAAAATCTGATATTCTGATACGATCAAGCTCAGGGACTCGCGAACGTCCTCCAATAGGAATTACTCCAAAATTCGTCCATTTGATTATGTTTTGCTCTAGAGGAAGTTGAAAGTCCTATATTGAAAATACAATTCAAAGTATCAAAATTCTTCCAAAATATTAACCAAAATATACTAAGAATGGGGATAAATATATAATATAAAATCTACTCATCAGAGTACCCACACTAATATTGAAGGAAAAATATATAATATAAACCGTTATTTTCTATTGGGCGTTGGACCCAACTATTCCAATTTGCATACAATTAAACAAAAGGAATACTTGAAATAAAGAGAAGGGCTTATGCCCTTTTACAACACATTTGAACTAATCAAATTACATTCAAATCTAATCTACTTAACCCAAACATTCATAATGTAAATCGGCCAATCACATAGCTCAATTATCGTGGCCTATGGTTCATAATCACCCTTTGACTCAATTAATCGCATTAATTAAGAAAGCAATTTAAACAATTGGTTTTCGGATTCATAGAATTGATTTAAATGGAACTAAATGAAATGAAAATCCAATTCTCATTTAAAGAGACAAAACCATTTTGTTCTCTTCATAATTTTGGGCCGAAAACAATGACCATAACAATTAGGTCACTTAACAAAACAAAACTTCATTAAAGGAGCAAAACAATTTGTCCTTTAGTGATTTTGGGCCTATACGTAAAAACGCAAACTTTTGGGTCAAAGTGTAAATACACAAAAGTATCAAAACTTTATGTAATTGCACAAAAGCCCCAAAAGTACCCTACTTTAGAGGGTGGCCGGTTTTGGAGGGAAGAATGGAGTGAAAAAAAAATAGTGGGAAACAAGGTATGGCTCAAATAGTAAAGGGTAAGGTTTGTAAGGTTGATTGGTATGGAGTTGGGATGATTGGTATGGGTTGAAAACTTTTGAATCACACAACATAAATCATCCATCACCAATCAAACAAAACAAAAACAATTTGTGTAAAACAACAAACACTAAACCCATTTTGTTCTTGGCAAAAACACCAAGAACACCCACTAAAAACCGATTTTAACACTTCACAAAATAGGGTTAACATCCTAGGGTACTTAGGGGTTCCAAAAATCACTTTAAAACACTTTTAACAAGACAAACAAGAACCCAAAAATCTACCCTTTGGATTTGGCCGAATTTCCCCACAAACATGGCACCAAATTTTAGTTCCAATATTCATGCTTAAATGAACCACATCTACAACATTTGAGATGCTAAATTTTCAAGCAAAATTTATATTCATAAATAGCAAGAATAAAGCTTGTAACATTTACAACATTTAAATCACAAATCATGAATAACACAAAACCAAAAGGATTCACCATACTCTAGACCTAGGCTCTGATACCACTTGAAGGAAAAATTTTGTCCTAGCTAAGAACAATTCAAGAACATTTGAATTCTCATGCAAACTAATAACAATTAAAGTAGGCATGCATTCAAAACAATTCATAAAACCCATGACTTTCAAAGCCTAGAATATGGTGAACCAAATGACTCTTTAACAAAATTAAAGAGAGGGGAGATTTGAGATTCATTACCCTTGAAGCTCATCCTTGTTTGCACAAGGGATTCACCCAAGTGGAGGGCCTTCAAGTCACCTCCTTTGCTCCTTGAGGATGTAGGGATATGATCTCCAAAAACACCAAAAGCTTAGTGTCTCTAAGTCTCCACACCAAGGATGAGGTGTGAAGATGAAATGGATGATTTAGGAGCAAAAGATTGCTAGCTAGTTGCTCACTAAATGGCCGGCCTCCCTTGAAGAAAATGAGAGAGAATTTAAACTCAATTTCCTCCAAGAAAAACCCCTTAAGTGATTATGGCCATAAAGTTCCCTTTATGCCTCATCACATGTGAGTGGCAAACTTGTAAATAAGCCAAGTTTGCCTCCACTCACTCTAGGCCGGTTTTGGCATTGTTTTTGGGTTAATTTCCATTTAGTTTTTAGTTGTCATACAACCTAAACTCAATGGGCCTTGTGGACCAAAAACCCTTTTGGGCCCCGAAACCCAAAACCAACTTAAAAGCCCGAATACGAACCTTTCGTATAATTAATTAACTAATTAATTAATCATGATCAATTAAACAACTTAATTGCTTATCCATTCCTTCATGTCTTCACTTTCATCCTTACTCGGTGTACGATCCATTAGGTTCCAATTAGCGAGGCAGTGGGCGATTGTTACTCTTAACGATCAATTGTGAATTGAAACCACATTTCAATTCTCCCTTTAAGATTAGTGTTGGCTAATCCTTAGGGCTTCCACAAACCATGAGTGACACCTAGCAGTATGTCATGGCTACCCAAGCTAAGTAGAATTGGTTGGAGAACCTATCCAGTTACAATTACAATGCAATACGGTCCTTCTCTAATACAATACTCCTAATCACATTGTTTGAGTGATAGTTATTTTTCATGTCTACTATCCAATGTGATTCTCTTCTATATGATTCAATTGAATATGATTTGAAACAAACTTCCAAAATCATATTCATATGCTTTGGCCAAAGACTTTCGAATCATATCTCAGAGTATTCTCCTTCCATCATGGAAGGTTAGAGATCCCTTGTTGTGCATTCATATGCCTACATGACTAGATAGCTTGACCCCAACAATGCCGTGGACACTCGAAATGGAATGCCTTTGACATGATCAAAGATCAAGGACCCAACCATTAGACGTCAATGATGCCTCAGGTCAAAGGACTACTTTGCATATTGCAACTTAGAAGTTCTTACATGACATGTATGTACGAACTCCTATTGATCGTTGTTCAGTGTACTCAATTACCTTTTTGAGCACCTATGTGTTTGTTTCAGTGTCCAACACTAAATGACTTGAGACTAGTCATACTCACGATTGAGTTAACATAACACATACTAACCTTAGCGGATTGTCAATGCCCAATTGGCAATCCTATGGCTAGGAACGTTTTAGGAATGAACATAAGAGAGAGGTCTCGTTTATCTAACTTACTTAGATCAAATACATTCCTTGGATTCTCTTATTGATTAAACACATGATACAATAAATAGTGATTAACAATAAGCTTTGCCCTTTCATTAAACTAACAATAGTTTAATACAATAAGTATTCCAAAAGCTATTACATCAAATGAGTGGCTTTGTGGGCATACTTCCAACAAATACATGAACGACAGATGATGGAGGGATTCGATTGTGCTAGTGATAGGAGCATATTTATTCGACGTTATTATCTTATTTTTCTGTGTTTATTTAGTTAATTTCTGTTAATTATAGCATTTTATTTTATTTTTGTTTTATTGTAGGTAGAAATGGCAAAGTTGGAACAGAGCGTTATTTGGATTTGGAATAGAATGTTTGTGCGGCAAGCATTGGAGCACAAGGATTTGGGACATATAAAGCTATTAAGAGTGGACACAAGTGATGGATAATGACCTGACTTTGCCTGGATTAGAAGATAGAAGCTTGGAAGACAAGGAAAATTGCAAAGAGGTGGAATCTGAGTGAGGTTTGGACAGTGCTGTGCAGAACTGCCAACTTCGACAGAGCACCCAGAATTCCTCAGGTTGAATTACGTGTCATGCCATAAATGGATGGAAAGATCTAGATGTCCAGTTTTCATAGGATTATGCAGATCTCAATTTCAATGCTTCTAGAATTAGTTATCATTGTTTTAGTGAGGAAAGGTCGAAACAGGCAGTAGAGTCCTAGTTGAATTTGGTTTCAAGGAGGAAACGTGGTAGTTGTTTTGTGCATGTTTCTACACTTACTTCAGATGAAATAAGGAGTCCTAAGGATGTCTAAATACTCTCTAAATTTGGCCCTTTTAGTCCTTCAATGATTCAAGCACTTGGAGACGCAAAAATACATAAAAGAAACACCAATTTGACATAACACAACTCACACATACATCTATTTTTCTCTGCTGCATTCTACCACATCCGCAGCTCTAAATAACCATTCCATTCACCCTTAACTTAATCCATCCATCCAAGGTGAAGACAAGAAGACGTTCAAGTCGAAGCCTTGGCATTCAAAGTTGTATCTATTCTAACCTTTGTGATTTTGTTAGTTTGTTTTTCAATGTTTCTTGTGAATTGTTTTTCAATCATGAGTAACTAATTTCGTTTATAGCTAAGAGTGAATTTGAAGCCATGAACATTTGTTTATTATGAGTTGATCTATCTAATTATTTCTTCATAAATTGTGAATGTGATTTACTTATTTGTTTTATAGAGAACTTATCCTTGTATGTTTATTAAGGTGGCCAACTTAGTTTGCATGCTAGGGTTTGGAGCTAGAATATAAGTGAGTTTCACCTAATCGTTATGAACTTGTATTCATAAGTAGTAAAAATCGGAGGGACATCGGTTGAGTTAAGTAAATCCTAGGCAAGAGTATCATGCGTTTCATAGTTATAATTGTCTAGTCAATGTTTATGATTTTCACAAAGCTTAATAATCTTTGATATGTTTATCTATCATGTGTTTCATAGTTAGATAGCTTGATAAGAATAATTTGGTGCAAGTTGCGTTTCATTCAAATCAATGAACTTAGGAAAATCTGAGAATTAATTTGTGCGTTTCACGGTTAATTTGGGGCATTGTCATTCATGGTTTATAGAAGGAATAATTGGTAATCAACTTGTGCGCATATGTTTGTGTGTGGAGAAGGATCCTTTAGCAAGTTTTTCACCCATTTAATAAACTTGTTTTTATCGTTAACCTTGTCGTTTTAAATCTTTAAATTTGCTTTTCAATTCAGTTTTACTTTTAGTTAACATTGTTTCAAATAAAATTCCCCCATTTGCTTGTTAATTGTTTTAATTAGTTTAGTGTTTTGTTTGTTTTAAGTGGTTAGCAAATCCCTCTAATCCCCGGCCTAGAATGATCCCTACCCATTCAAAGATCAAATGCGTAAATGTTTTGAAGTTTGATATGCTCTTTAGTTGATACTTAGTTGTAGTTGTCATTAACAAATTCATATTTAATCACAAGAGAAAAAGTTTTGTGCTTTTAACATGCTTGAAAGAAGTCACTCAAATTAACGCTACTACCCAGTGAGATTTGAGCCTATGCTTTGTTTGGAGAGTTGTCTACACTTAATCTTTAAACTTTCTTGTTTTCTAAGTAGTTTCATGATCTCATTATTCTTTCCTTGGTTACTACTTAGAATGCTTTTTCATATTTTTAGTTCCAAATGCTAGAACTCGTGCCATTTTCATTCAAAGCGTTAAAATTGGTTGCATAACATGTTGGAGATATGCCCTGAAAGTCAATCTTTGGAAGAAACATTTCAGGACAGTGTCTGTATGTATGGATAACCCTAAATACAGCAAAAGGCAAAGTCACTTATTTGGACTATCTCAATAATCGATATATGTCCAAAATAGTGAATCCATGGACAATGGATTGATGGAAGTAATCTAATGATGTTAGACTGCAGAGACCTTCTTCTCATAACCATGATGTTCAAAATGTTCATGGTCATAGGATTGTCAGAGGGATACTGACAATCCATAGACCAGTACGTACTATGTCAGCTTCAAATGGGAAGGATGGAAAGTCTCAACCATTCGTGTAGTGACACTAAGACAAGTATGTAGGTGCTCATTAAGGGAATGAGTTCACTGAACACAATCGAAAGAGAGTACTTGCATGGAGGTCTACTCACATGTCAAGCAAGTAACTCTACTGGTTGGAATAATGTAAGTAATCCTTTGACCTGAGACATCATAGTTGTCTTGGGGATACGTTGCTGATCATTTGATAATGAGACATGACCACATCTCATCTTGGGTGTGTTCTATGCATTGTTGGGGTCAGTGATTTATTCTCAGAGGCATGTGAATGATCAACAAGGGATCTCTAATCCTCGTTACAAGAGGAAGAATACTCTAAGATATGATTCGGGAATCTTGGGCCGAAGTAGCGAGCGTAATGATGGAAAGTGTTCCTATACGACTCAATTGAATCATATAATTTGATATAATCACATTAGGGGTTTGGCATTAAGTATCCATACCCTAGTAATATGATTGTGAGTATTGCATTAGAGAAGGATCGAATTACATTGTAATTCCAACTGAATAGGTTCTCCGAACAAATTCTACATTAGCTTGGGTAGCCATGATATATGATTAGATGTCACTCATGGCTTGTGGGTTCTTCTGGATGATTAAATAAGTAGTCATCAGAGAAGAAAGAGAATTAAAAGTAAGTTTTAATTCACTAAATGATTGGATTAAAACTAATCAATTGGATTGATACCAATCACCTCACTACCTTACTAATTAGAACCTAAAATGATTGTACACCGATACACTCTTGTGGTGGAACAACTAATGAATGATGGAATTAATTAATTGGATTAATTAAGTGTTATGATTAATTAGAAAGTCTAAAGAAATCATAGAAGCGATGAAAGATCGTTTTTAGGCTTACTGAAAAGTTCGGGTTCGTTTGGGCGCATTGGGCCCAAACCTATTTGGCTTTTATTCAAGCATAAGATGACTTAAAATAATAAAAGCCCAAAAGTCCAAACCACACCAAGAGGGCCGGCCAAAGGAGAGAGAGAGAGAGAGAGAAGAGTCAAAAAGTTGACTCACTTCTTTCACATTTATAAAAGGAAAGTTTAATGAAAAAGTTTCATAAGGGCTTTTGTGTGTATTTTTCAACAAAAAGAAAAACAACTCTCTCCCTCTCTACACACAAAATAGCCGGCCACCAAAGGGAGGATTTAGCTAACCATCTCTCCTCCTTTTGGTCATTCCATCATCCATTCCACTACATTTGTGGGTGTGGATCTTTAGAGGTCTTCTACTTTGGAGACTAGAGGAGAATCAAAGTGTTCAAATCTATCAAGGTGGAGGAAGCAAGGAGGGAGGCTAGACTCAAGGAGTTCCAAGAGGAAAGAGCTGGAGGTGGTCTATCCTTGGTCTAAAGTCTAGATCAAGAGGTATAAAACTTTACCTTCACTTTGTTCTTCAATTTTTGTTTGATGCATCATATATGAACCTATGCTTCTTGAAGGGGATTTGCATGACTATAGCTTTGATATTATGCTTCCGTTGCTCATGTATATAAATTTAGAATTGTATATGCATGCTAGTCATTTGAAATCCCACATAAATCTCATAATTTCCCTTCCTAACAATATAACAAGATGAAGGTGTCTAGATAACCACCATAGCCAAATGGTCTTTTTTCCTTGTATATATATTGTAGGTTTAACCCTTTTGAGCCTTGTAACCTATTTTCTTTGTTAATCCGCATTATCCCTGCCTAGTCTAGTATAGGAATATTCTTACCTTTTTCTTAAAGAGTAGTTGAGCATGATTTACTGGGAATTTTTTTTCACCTATGGTTAGTGAAGAATAAGTGTGGGGGAGAGGTTGGTTTTATTTTATCTTTTCTTGTCTTTTGTTAGATTTATGTATTTAGTTCCATTCAAGACAAAAAAAAAACAGAGAAAAAAATACAAAAAAAAAAAACAAAAAAACAAAAAAAACAAAAAAAACAAAAAAAACAAAAAAAACAAAAAAAACAAAAAACAAAAAAACAAAAAAACAAAAAAAACACAAAAAACAAAAAAACAAAAAAAAAAAAAAAAAAAAAAAAAAAAAAAAACAAAAAAAAAAAAACAAAAAAAACAAAAAAAAACAAAAAACAAAAAAAACAAAAACAAAAAAAAACAAAAAAAACAAAAAAAACAAAAAAAACAAAAAAAACAAAAAAAGCAAAAAAAAAACAAAAAGAAACAAAAACAAAAACAAAAAACAAAAAGAAAAAAAAAAAGAAGAAGAAAAGTTGAGAAAAGAAAAAGAAAAGAGGTTATTCAGTTTTGTTTTTTTTCTTTTATAGTTGAGTTATATAGTTTTGAGTGTTGAATACAGGTCCATAACGTGAAACCTGGGCTTGTAGTTTGCTTATCTCTCCTCTATGTTTCATTAGTTAGGTATTGAGGTCATATGTTAGATTCAAGGTCTTAACTTCATCATATCGCTCTACTATCTCTTTAAGAACTTTGTTTATCTTTATCCTTTCTTTATTAGTCCCTACCTTTAGTTATAACCATTGACCTTTGTCTTGATTGTTATGTGTTTTCAATTAGTGGAGTCTGAAATTGGTATGAGCATATGGGATCCCTGGTTCTTGCTTCTAAGTAGTGGCATTCCTTTCATGAGATCATATTTTCCAGAAAGTGCTTTCTTTGTTATTTCGTATGTGAGTTTTAGTTTTCATGTTTACATCAATCTTCCCACATATACCTAGAATAGGGAGGTGTAATTAGAAAGTCTGAATGAAAATGAGAGTATGCCCGGTGAGGAACTGAGTGATTCTTTTATGGCATGTTCATTGTTTTTTAAAAAAAATAGTTTTTAATTGATTAATTGCGAGCTAATGAATGTTATTGCAATTAAGGAGATGCTTAAGAGTAAGGAGGGCTTTAGTTTATGTTTGTAGTGATTCTTACATGTCATGAACCGTTGGAAATCCCAGAGGCGAACGTTGGAAGGTTTAGGTCTTTGCTTTGTTTTCCTTGTTTTGCTCGGGACTAGCAAAAGCTAAGTGTGGGGGAATTTGATAGGAGCATATTTATGCAACGTTATTATCTTATTTTTCTATTTTTATTTAGTTAATTTATGTCAATTGTAGTATTTTGTTTTATCATAGGTAGAAATGGCAAAGTTGGAATTAGGAGGCTAAAGGAGCAAAACAGAGCATTATTTGGATTTGGAATAGAATGTTTGTGCGGAAAGCATTGGAGCACAAGGATTTGGGACATGTAAAGCTATTAGGAGTGCATACAAGTGATGGATAATGACCTGACTTTGCGTGGATTAAAAGATAGAAGCTTGGAAGACAAGGAAAATTGCAAAGAAGTGGAATCCGAGTGAGGATTGGACAGTGCTGTGCAGAACTGCAAATTTCGACAGAGCATCCATAATTCCTCAGGATGAATTATGTGTCATGCCATAAATGGATAGAAAGATCTAGATGTCTAGTTTTCACAGGATTTTGCACATCTCAATTCCGATGCTTCTAGAATTAGTTATCACTATTTTAGTGAGAAAAGGTCAAAACAGGCAGTAAAGTCCTAGTTGGACTTGGTTTCGAGAAGGAAACGTCGCAGTTGTTTTGTGCGTACTTCTGCACTTCAGATGAAATAAGGAGTCCTAAGGATGTATAAACACTCTCTAAATCGCGCCTTTGGAGCCTTTCAATGATTCAAGCACTAGGAGATGCAAAAATACATAAAAGAAACACCAATTTGACATAACACAACTCACACATACATTCCTTTTTCTCTACTGCATTCTACCACATCCTCAGCCCTAAATAACCATTCCATTCACCCGTCAATTAAACCCTCTGCTTTTTGTTTTTGCACTGTGTTACCTTGTTACATCCCGTCCCGGGAATAATACTATTTTATTCCCGGAGGTGCAAAATGACGATTTTGCCCTTGACCTTTCGGTTGACTTTTGCGTCGTAACTCGTACGACGCGTTCACTGTATTTTCTTGACGTGCTGCGTCGATACGAACGCGTGAAGCGCGCGAGCCGTACGTGGATCGGACTCCGAACGAATATTTTCTCGGGCGTTGGTTTTTCGGCGTTTCATTATTTAATTTTGGACAGTTTTGGATTGATTGGTCGGGGCCCAATAGTGCGAGCAGTGAGGCCCTATCCCGAAGAATCCAGGATTCTTGTCGGGCTTTGTCCCATTCAATGAACCTCTCCTTCTTCCTTGGTCCCTCTGCAAGCACAAACCAGCAAAAAACAAACCAACCTCTCTCAGGTGTCAAGGCACACCGCCACTTTCGAGGCTCACTATAACAGGCTTCTCGTCTTCAGGTGGTTCTTCCAGCTGTCAAACTCAAACAAATTGAGGCCTTGAACCCGACGGAACCCGAGTTTTCGAGGAAGCCCGGAAATTCCATAAACTTCTCACGGACACCCGAGTTCTTCCAATCGGAGTTTTCCCATCGGAACTCGACCTCGATGGTCTAATTTTGGCCACCAAACATCTCATCGAGGTCTGCAACCTCGATTGAACCCTTTGCTTGGTCAGGTTAGTAGAGGTTTGAGTTTTAGGCTTAGACTCAATTGGACCCGAGCTTTCTGGATTTTCCAAGCACCTCGGGCGGATTTTGGCCCCCTAAGTGTGGTATAATATTCTTCCCTTAACTCCAGCTTCATTTTGGCTTTTGAATCGTTGAATTTGGTTGAAATGGTGAGTTACAAGCTTTAGAAGCTTCCCGGCCATTTTTCCGGTTCCGGCGGCCCGGCGGCGGCGGCCGGAGCAGCCGGCGCCAGCGGCCAGGAAAGACCGAGCGTCGGCCGCGTGACTTCATCGGGCCGGGTTGGACCGGCTACGCTGGCGACGTCGACGGGCCGGTTGAGCCCGACTGGCGGCGTCGGCATTGACCCGAGCCGGCCCCGGGCGAGCGTGGTGACGGCAGGCCAGGGCCGTGTTGGCCAGCTCGAGCCGAGCGAGTGGCCCGGCTCATAGGCTCGGCCGACCGGCTGTGCGTGAACGCGCGTGGAGGCTGAAGTGGGCCGTCGGCTCAGGCCTTTCCAGCCGCGCGTGAGGGGCGCGTGGAAGGTCCCGAATCGTGTTTGTTTTCACGGGTCGACTCGTGACGACGTGTACTACCTCGGGGTAGTGCATGTTAATTTTTGAGGGTGTTTTGGACCTCCAAATTGAGAAAACAAGGGATAGGTTTATTTAATTAGTTAATCCGTTATCCTTGTGAGGTTAATCATCGGCACGGTGATATCTCATATAGGTGAGACCAAATGGCAACGTGTGGCGAGGCGTGTGTGACGGCACACGGCAGTAGCCTGTATTTTTAGTTTGGGCAAAACTCCGTTTTTCGGGTTTCCGAACGCCGTTTTCTTCGTATTTTCCCGGGGTTTCAGGGGTTTCAGTGTTTCGGGTTTTGGGGTTTCCGGCACCCGTCACATCACTTATGAATCCATAGTTGGTGCCCGGCTGTTCTAGGTCGTATGGGCGGCTTCCGAACTTGTTGATGCGCGAATGCGCCGGCTTCACGTGATTGTGTATATGAGCGTTTATCCTTATAGTTTTATATTGTGGTGTTATCACCGAATTTATGATCTGGGGGCATTTATTTGGTTTCACGGGTTTTCAGTAGATCCTTATTTTGAACCTTCGGGTAAAGTATTTTCTGTAGAACGGTGGCTTTACGCCCGTTTCGGATGGTAAGTATATTCCGTGCCTACCTCGTTTTCACCTACTATTATAGACAGTTTTTAAACGGTTTTCCAACCAACTACTTGATTTTGACGGCGAGGGGGTTACTATTTTCGAAAGCAAGGGTTTTTACAAATGACTATTATTGGCCCACTCACCTTGTTTTGCGCCCCTCCCGGAGTTTGAGTAGGGGAGCCCGTCTACGTTCGTGGCGGTGGTATGACGAAGCTTTAAATTCCTTGGTATTGTGTCTCTCACGTATCCCATTACTTTGTACGTTTACTGTGTATATCATTCTTCCGCCCGTACATTTGTACACTTGAATCTTAATTTATTCAATAATATTCTTAATTCTTTCAAATTGGCTTTCGCCCTCATTAGTTGTCGGCCGACACACACCCAGGCTTTTGGGTGTCCACGTGTACATCCGGGTCGGGATGTCGGATTGGTATCGGGCGGTTACTACTAACCTATGCTCTTCCTTCGTCACTACATTTTACATCGGTTGGTACCGAGACTTCAATTTCTTGAATCTTTTCTTGGAATTGAAATTCTCCGAACTCTACACCTTTTGGTGTATTGTTTCTCCTTGGTTTAATTCCAAGTTCTTCTTGTCATACCACCTCGACGTCACTAACGCGTAGTTTTCGGTAGCTTAGCTTTGGGCGACTTGGACGTTTTGTGTGACGTTAAACCACAGCTTTCTCAACCTTTACCAACTTGGGTGAAATGCCTTTGAATTGGGAAGCTGATTTGGTTGTGCGTATTTCATATTCTCGGTGTGGTGTCGGTTTGACACAACCGAGATGATTTTGTCATCAAGTACTTCCCTTAGGGCGACTCTAGGCGTAGTTGTTGGCGGGCTTGTTTCCGTGTTCGACTAATCCTAGTGGACTTAATTCGTGAGACTTAGTTTCTACAAATTCTTTGCAGCGGTACTTTACACCTTAACGAGCGACTTTAACCTACGGGTGGCAGTTGGACAACTAACGTTGTTTGGCGGGAAAGTGCCTATCCACTTCTTGTGACGGGGCGGCGATCGGCTAGTACGTCGGCGCGTACTCAAATTATTTGTATTTGAAGACTTGGAGACGTTTTCCTTCCAATTATTCCAATCACTTTCCCATTTTCATCAGGAAATGGAAAATCATCACCAAGTGATTTCCTTGTACGGTACTTTCCGCACGTGACTCTTTGCAACGACCCTTCGATGATCATAAACCGAACACAATCGGTCGGCTTTCCTCGAACAATTCTGACCACTACTTTAAAGTAGTTGGGACAATTTCCATCTTCGCGTGTGATCAATTGTGTGGAGTCTTTACGACGGTGTTGTTTGTGTTATTTCAAATTCTCTTTGAACGATTGAAGAACTTTTGTACTTACGATGTCGACACTTCTTTCCATTCATGACTTTTGTCATTCAAATCGATCATCTTCCCACTTGTGCATGTGCGGCTATCTAAACTATTCGCTTTAGCGACGGTATGGATTGCGTATCCATGGTGACGAGGAAACAAACCACCGGGCAGAACCCGAAAGCCGATATTAGCCCCGGCTTGAATTCCCTTGGTGAAATCGACCTCGGTGGCCCTGCGTTTCTAGCCACCGTTAACTCTTCCGAGGTCCCAGAATTGGAATCAAGCTCGGCTTGGCTTAAAAATGGCTGGGATCGCGTTGCAGATGCGACCTTTGCACCCGGTAGTTGGGTATGGGGGCGGTCATTATTCGGCCTCAGAAAGAATCTATCTTCCAACGGAAGTTCGGCTCACGAGTCGTCCCTTTGGTGGGACAACTTCACATTAGCTGTGGAGGTTGCTTCAACGATGGATCCTATTTAGTTCTTTGGGTAACTCCACCCAGTCTATCGCTTCAATTATTTGCCATAGTTGCGACACTTGTCATTACGGCGAGTGTACGCAGAAACTTAAGGTGCCATGTACGTGGACAATTGGGACACGGCTAACCAGTGTCCGCGGTCTGCGGCAAACAACCTTTGGTGTTCGTCCGGTAAGTTGGACAGGCAGGTTCTCTTATCGATAACCTACTTTCGGTGGAGACGTACATTGCCAAGGCAATGTCATTCCATACTCACGGAACCTTTCTCCAGTCACGGTTATTCTACTGCAGCTATCTGGTGGTGCACCGCGGTTCCGGTGTGGGTATTGTTGACTCTTGGGCGAGTTCGTACTTTACCGACGGGGAATACACTAAACGATTCCGATCTTGTTTTGGAAACGTTAATCTTTCTTGGGCTCTTACTTGAATCCAAATGGATCCAAGTATTACCTACTCAGCTATTTCACCCTCGTTTACTCAAACTACTCGACCATATTGTACTCCTAGGATTACGATATGGAATCGCTATCTTGGTGAACAAGTGCAATCATCTTGTTCCTTGGGGTTGTCGATGGTACTGCATTTATCATCGCTAATCAAGTGCTTGACAATCTCATTCCTACGGATGTCGGTGTTATTAATTCTAGGAATGGATTGTTACCCCGAACTTCGTGCCGGTGTGGATTGTTGGCGGAGGTTGATCACCTTCTTGCCGCACAGCGCCTGCTTGTGACGTTCCTTAGGCTAGTGTAGAAGAAGTCAACTTGTGGTGACTTTCGGCTACGAGTACAACTGGCTTCGAGTTGGGGCTTGTGATGGTAGTATCACATTTTTCGGCGTTGGAGGAAATCTTTTCGTGTGGACAGATCTCTCTTAGGTTGTCAACGGGCCTTCCCGAAGTTTTCGACGATCTGCAGGTTACGCACATTCGAGAAGTGGAAATTCACCATCGATCATTCCGGTATTAATCGTATCTCTTTCCTTGCCTCTTATCGTTTGGCTCCACACAGGTTGTGTGAGTCAAAAGTACCCTTACGAACTTTTACGTCGGGATTCCTTCAATCTCGCACTTCCTCGTGGAGCTTAGGTTTTTGTTTGTTCGAGGCAGTGACGGTATTCTAAGGCTGCATCGATTTAGGCAATTTATTCGGGTGACGACTAAAAATCGCTATCTCGCCTAGAATCGTGAGTCTCTTTGACCAGCTCCGAGTGCACAATCTTTCTTGAATCAGTCGAGGTTTGATTGTCTCAATAGAAGATCCAAAAACGTTGTTGTTCACTTGACCAACTTTGGACTCGTTGCGAGCCCTTGCGAGTTCTTTGTCATACCTTCCCGGGATGACAATCGCTCCGATAACTTTCATGGTTTTGTTGACTCAAGTACTTCGCTCGTACCTCGACAAGTTTGTGATAGTCTTGGTTGACTTTGGCGTATTCCAGTGCAGGACGATCATGCGAAATGGCACTTTCGCATGATTTTGATAAGTTTAAAGGAGTTTTCAACTTGTGCCAGTTCCTAACCTAATCATATGTCTTTTAGGACATGTGATTCCCTCTGGTTGCTTTCTTACCGATCCTCGGTTGGTTGCTATGGCGGGGATGCAGGAGCGACCGCGAAGGGTTACAAGATTCGAACCTTTCTTATTTGCTCAAGTTTGGTCTAATTCTTACTCTTGTATAGCACTTTCCAAAGACGGCGGTACGACCTGGTCGTCGTCGCTGAGCGGGTTGGAGTGCGTGCTAATACAACATGAATGGATAATCGCTCATGCCTTCGAACCCAGCGAAATCGCATGAGATGAATTATCATACCCATGATCCCAGAAAGGTTGCCGGTATCTTTGCTTAAGTTCGGCGACATTTTCACTTTGGTGAGACGTGTAGATGGATTCGCGACCACCAAAGTTTGAGGCATCTCTCTTCTGCGAGACCTCGATCTTAGTCAAAGGAGATGGGCGGCGATGGTGACTACGGTGCATTGTCGACTACCACCTCTCGGTCGGCGCAAACGTAGTAGCGGTACCCGCATATCGAGAGTCCTTGGACAGTGATTACTCGTTGACTAATTCGTTTTCCTCTTTTGGTTGAATTTCGAGACACTTGTTTGTCACATTGAGTTGTTGTGGTGACGGAGCGCTCTTGACCAATCTTCGGTTAAGACAATTGTTATTTCGCTTCCTTTGCGACGCTTTTGAGGAGCTTTTTGGAAACGTTGTAGTGAAATCTGTTTTACTCGGATCTACCTCGTTGTACTTCTTATGGAAATTTCGGGGACGAAATTTTTATAAGGGGAGTAGTGTTACATCATCCAGAATAATACTATTTTATTCCGGGAGGTGCAAAATAACCCGATTTTGCCCTTGGTTGACCTTTCGGTTGACTTTTGCGTCGTAACTCGTACGACGCATTCATATATTTTCTTGACGTGCTCGTCGATACGAACGCGTAGACGCGAGCCGTACGTCGTTCGGACTCCGAACGGAGTATTTTTACGGGCGTTGGTTTTCGACGTTTCAGTAATTTAATTTTGGGCCAGTTTTGGATTGATTGGTGAGATACAATAGTGCGAGCCGTGGCCTATCCCAGAATCCAGGGATTCTTGTCGGGCTTTGTCCCATTCAATGAACCTTTCCTTTGCTTCCTTGGTCTACGCAACAGAACAACAAAAACAGCCAACCTCTCCAAATTGTCAAGGCACCTGCCACTTTGGACTCACTATAACCGGCCTCGTCTTTGAGTGAGTTCTTCAACTTGTCAAACTCAAACAAATTCGAGGCCTTGAACCCGGCCCAGGAACCAAGTTTTCGAAGCCCGAAATTCCATAAACTTCTCACGGACACCGAGTTCTTTGTCGAGTTTCCCATCGAACTCGACCTCGATGGTCCACTGTTTTGGCCTGAAGCATCTCATCGAGGTCCACACAACCTCGATTGAACCATGCTTAGTCGAGTTGGCCGAGTTTTGAGGTTTGGAAACCGGCTCAATTGGACAGAGCCTCTCGGTTACTGCTTCCTCGGGCCGGATTTTGGCTAAGTGGTATAATATTCTTCCACTTAACTCCAGCTTCATTTTGGCTTTTGAATCGTTGAATTTGGTTGAGAAATGAGTGAGTTACAAGCTTTAAGCTTCAGGCCATTTTCCGGTTTTCCGGCGGCGACGGCGCGGCGAGCGCCGGCGACCGGAAAAGAGACCCGGCGTCGGCCGGCGCGCGTCATCGGACCGGGTTGGACCGGCCTTCTTGGCGTCAATGGAACCGGATTGAACCCGGACTTCTTGTGTCAGCATTGACAGGCTCGGCTTGAGCCCAGGAGCCGTGTTGGCCCAGGCTGAGCCGTGTTAATGAAGCTCGGCCCGGCTGAAGTTGGCAGCTCCTGCGGCTCGGTACGACCGGCCCTGCGCGTGAGCGCGCGTGGAGGCTGCGCGTGGGCCGGGCGGCTGGAGCCTTCTAGCCGCCGCGTGAGGCGCGTGGAAGGTCAAATCGTATTCTTTTTCCGGAATTGGAGGCTCGTGACGACGTGTACTACCTCGGGGTAGTATGCATGTTAATTTTGAGGTGTTTGGACCTCCAAATTGAAAACAAGGGATAGGTTTATTTAATTAGTTGTCAGATTATCCTTGTGAGGTTAATCATACGTCTCGGTGATATCTCATATAGGTGAGACCAAATGGCAACGTGTGGCGGCGTGTGTGGCACACCGGCGGCCACCCGGCTTTGAGCGGTTTGGGGTTTCCGACCCCGAAACTCGGTTTTCGGGTTCCGACGCCCGTTTTCTTCGTATTTTCAATTACGTTATTAATCTTGGGTGTTCCAAAATAGGTTTGGCGACCCTTGGCGCTCGGAGGACGCACGTTTGGACTTCCGGCTTCGGTATTTGTGAGTGGGCCCTTTCCCTATATTATTTAAAGTGTTTTATGTTTGGGAAAATATATTTGGTTTTTATGCCTACATTAAATTGTGGTTTTAAATGAATCCTTCTCGAATGTAGTAGACACAGTATATTATGTTATTACCAGTCTACACTGCGTTTACTGCTCGGTATTTCGATAGGCCATGGAAATTAGTGGGCTTTGGGCCTACATTTCCATTTGAGATTATACCATTAAATTGGTGATTTCCGTATTATTTTGTACGTATTGCTAGTATCGAACCGGCCATATTTTAGGGAATTTAGGGAATTAAGTATTTTAATTCCCTACTTGTACCTATTCTGCGATTATGGGTTTTTATACCTATCGTGGCTGTGCAGGCAGTATTTGGAGTGAACCTTGGATATGGTAATTTTCTATCGTATTTTGGGTTCACCTAGTTTGTTTCATTAAGTTGGTATTTCTATACCTTGGTACCCATGTGGCGTATTCTTGGTATTTCACGTATTTTAGTTATACGCTTGGTATTTGGTGCGGCCAGGAATACCATATATACATTGATTAGCTTGAGGGCATCCCGTATAGGAAATTACCCCACTGGTTTTATGTAGAGTATTCGGTAGTATGTTTTCATACACTCCCAGCTGAGTTGCTTACACGGTGTTTAGTGTAGGTAGAGGCCGGGACTGACTTCACGTGATTGTTCACACGCACCTATGCGCTGCTGGACCCATAGCAGGTGCCCGGCCTGTTCTGATCGCTGGCAGTGACCTTCCAGACTTCGTTGTGATGCGCGTATGCGCCAGGAACGCGTGATTGTGTCTGCGGCGTGCATTGCCTCCACCAGTACTGTTAGCGCGAGAATATATCTGTATGAACTTGTGTATTTGCAATACCTAAACGAGCATCTATCTTGTAGTCTTGGATTGTGGGGCGGGGACCACTTTCCACGTGATTGTTCACACGGCACCGATACGCTCACTATGAATCCATAGTTGGTGCCAGCCTGTTCTAGGTCGTATGGGCGACTCGAACTTGTTGTGATGCGCAGATGCGCCAGCTTCACGTGATTGTGTATATGAGCGTTTATCTTATAGTTTTATATTGTGGTGTTATCACCGAATTTCACTGATGCCACGGGGGCATTTATTTGGTTTACGGGTTTTCCGTAGATCCTTATTTTTCGAACCTTCGGGTAAAGTATTTTCTGCCGAACGGTGGCTTTCTGCCCGTTTCGGATGGTAAGTATATTTCCGTACTTACCTCGTTTTCTACCTACTATTATAGTACGTTTTCTGAAACGGTTTTCCAACCAACTACTTGATTTTGACGGCGAGGGGTTACTATTTTCAGAAAGCAAGGGTTTTTACAAAAAAATGACTATTATTGGCCCACTCACCCTTCTGTTTTTGCGCCCCTCCAGGTTTAGTGGTGGGAGCTGTCTACGTTCGTGGCGGTGGTATGACGAAGCTTTAAATTCCTTGGTATTGTATATACTCTGTATCCCGTACTTTGTACGTTTACTATTGTATAAATTCTTCCGCCCGTACATTTGTGTACACTTGAATCTTAATTTATTCAATAATATTCTTAATTCTTTCAAATTGGCTTTCGTCACCCTACGTGGTGTCGGCCAGCACACCCGACTTTTGGGTGTCCACGTGTACATCCGGGTCGGGATGTGTCATACCTGTCTTCTGGTACATTTCTTTTTATTATTATTATTACTATTGTCTTCATTTTTTAATTAATTTTTGAATAATCATTTTCATGAAATTTGAAAATAATCGAGCAATGACGATGAAACAAACCCTTGGCTGTAGTTCTGATATGGTAATTAGTAGAACCAGAAGCTGATTATTATGGGATGTGTCTGAGCTCACTTCAATCCTTAATTTTTTTGTTTTAAGGTTGGCAAGTTGTGTATTTTGCTAATTTTGATTTGGGCACGGCTTACTTATTTGTCTATAACTTTGTGCATTGATGAAGTGTTTTGATATGGACTAGAGTTTCTGATTTGGTTTTTAACAACCAGAAGTTGATTACCAAACCCTTGGCTGTCTGAGCGCTCTTCTAATTTCTCCTTGCCTGAACTTGTTTTTGTTTACTCCTTTTAATTATTTTAAAACCAGCCGATGAATGTAACGCCTATCAGAAGTGACCCACAAACCCGAAACCCTAAACTAAATAATACTTCTAAATCTAATGAATGAAAACAATCGAAATCGAATTGCAAATGTAAACAAGAAGGCGGAGGAGCGGCGTTAGGGTTGAGGCACGCTAGGGCGGGATTTTATAGAAGAACGCGACAGATTCGACGTCCAACAGAACCCCTTTGTTTTTGGGGTATAACGAAAATGCCATTCGGGCCGTGCAAGCTTCTTATGCGTATGGGCTTTGTTATGGGACTTGGCTGGTTTGGGCTTAAGATAGTTGCCTATAATTTTTGAAGAACTACACCCAATTTTTTTGAAAAAATCTATAAAAAAAAAAACCCTTGGAGGAACTTGACATAGGTCGCCCATGCCAACGAGAAAATATTCAATATGGTAGCTTGCCCATGTCGTGTTGTCATTTAAAGAGCAGCTCTCACAAACAAGTGGAAAAACCCTACATTTGGGTTTCGTGCATAGCCCAAATTTGTGAGAGCTGCCCTATAAAAGACGTTGTCGTGCTGAAATTTGTTGCCATAGTGTGATCAAATTATTGGATGTCAATTTGAGAGAAGCAAAAAATTGGATGTGATTGGTAGAGGACACATGGCCCATAACCTTTGATAGGCATGCATTCATTTTGTACGGACTCTGAGCGCGTTTGTTTGGGCTGGAGTTGACACATTTAATCAGTGTTTAAATTCGTAGAATTCTATGTAGGTGCAGGTGGTGGTTGTTGCTTCATATGGTGAACGCCCTGTAAATTTCGATTGGATTGGGGATGTTCTAGTTTCCGAAGCATAGATTAAAATTATGAATTATCGGTATTAAACAGCACCATGTCTTTGCTTTTGCACTGTGTTACCTGTCTCCTGGTACATGTCTTTTTATTATTATTATTACTATTGTCTTCATTTTTAATTAGTTTTTGAATAATCCTTTTCATGAAATTTGAAAATAATCGAGCAATGACAATGAAACAAACCCTTGGCTGTAGTTCTGATATGGTAATTAGTAGAACCAGAAGTTGATTATTAAGGGATGTGTCTGAGCTCAGGTGGAAGAATTATTACTTATAACACCTACTAGCTTTAATGTATATAGAGCTAAAATTAAAATACACTTAGACAAAAATTAAGTGTTTCAATCTCACTCCCCACAAACCATGTTGGTGTGAATATGCAAATTTTCAAAGTATAACGTATGAATTAGTCTTTATGCAAAATTAAATAGAAAAAACTCTCAAGTGGTACTCATCTTCACTATGTCCATGTGTTGTAACGTTTAAATTCGTCTATGGATATTAACTTAAAATAAGAATTAATTGACAAACAAAAATTAAAAATTAAATCCCCTACCCCCAAACTTAAATCACATATCGTCCTGAAGGTGGGAAAAAGAATAAAGAAAACTAAAACTAAATAAACAAAAACAAAAAGAAAATAAAGAAAAGAAAAGACAAACAAAAACTGACATAAAAAAAAAAGAAAAATAAATGAAAAAGTAAAAGAAGGTAGAGGAAGCACCTGGTTTCGAAGGCAGGACCGGGGGCAGTGGCAATGAGCACACACGCACTCCACACGTGGGAGAACCCTAATTCCCAAATAGACAGACTCATGCAGGCATTCAGACTTCATTTTATTAACCCTAGCGCCTCCAAGTTCTTGCTCTCTCCCTGCCTTTCTTCTTCGTTGGTTCCACAGCCACCATAGACCACCAAACCGATCCCTGCCCCAAATCACAGACCACCCATCGCAGACTGCAATCCACCACACAAGTCGCCTTCTCCTCCCCTCAGTCTCTCACTTTCTCAATCGCAGAACCCACTCCCCTTTTTTTTTTGTTTTTGTTTTTTTTTTTCTGTTTTCTCTGCAACACACAAACCACCATCCTATGTCAGTTTTCTCTGCAACACACAAACCACCATCCTACATCATCACCGAGCTCCATTTCCCGGCAAAACTGTCTGAGAACCCGCCAACATGCATCAGGCCGAGAAGCACCCAGCCCAGATCTGACCAGTAGCCGAGAAACACCCAGCCCAGATTCGACCACCACGCAGGCCACTTCCGTCGCACCTGCAAAAGCCTCGCCGAACATCCATCACAAACCCGAGGTCATTTTTCAGCTTTTTTTTTGTTATTTTTTTTAATTGTTCAAATTGCGTGTCTAATCATATCCCCTGTGTAGTTTTTCATGTCTGTCGATATGGAGTCCGGGTCCAAAAAGGAAATAAAGTAATCGATCGTCAATCGTTGATGTGGACCCTTCTGTAAGTCTTGGACCCCCCTGCTCCAATAAATATGATGTGCATGTGAAATATATGAATATGTTGAATATCTGCAAATATGATGAATCTGGTATATGTTGAAAGCATGCTGAATATGTTGAGGTGAATGTATGTTGAATCGTAGTAGTGGATTAATAGGACCGATAGGTTCCGTCCTGCAAAAGCAAAAATTTTCAGTTAGTAGAATCGATCAATGTTTCTGTACTATAAACTGAAATTTTCTGCAAATTTTGTTGTTGTAGATCTGCTGCTGGGTGCAGGATTCCAGTATAGGATGTGATTGATGTTAATGTAGACTTGCTGCTGGGTGATGTTTTTCTGTTTGCAACCTGCAATGAACCAAAAGCCGTAAAAATTAAAAACCAAGCTAAAATCAACATGCGTACAAAAAGTGACATATATTTTTTTTTTAGAAAAAGAAATAAACTAAACGAACTAAGAATAAAAAGAAATAAATAGTGTTAGAAATGTTGGGTTGCCTCCTAATAAGCGCTTTAGTTATCGTCTATAGCTAGACGTAGCAGAAAGCTGGTGATCAGATCACTGGGTCTTTTGGAGTCATTGACTCCTTTGCAACATCATAGGGTAACTCGAGATATGGCTTCAATCAATGTCCGTTCACCTTAAACTCAAACCTTGTAGTGTCATTCTTGATCTCAATCGCTCCATGTGGATAAACCTTAGTAACTGTATAAAGTCCATTCCAACAAGACTTTAGCTTTCCTGGAAATAACTTCAACCGTGAATTAAAACACAACTTTCTGCCCTTGGTGAAATTCTTTCCGAAGAATTTTGCTTTCACGAAACGCCTTAGTGTTCTTATAAATCTTAGCACTTGTATAGGCATCATTCTGGATCTCCTCAAGCTCGTTGAGCTGCAACTTCCGCTTTTCGCCTGCAGAATCGTTGGCAAAATTTAATTCCTTAATTGCCCAGTACGCCTTATGTTCCAACTCCATAGGTAGATGACACGCTTTTCCATATACAAGCCGAAAAGGAGTCTTCCCAATTGGGGTCTTGTATGCAGTTTGATAGGCCCATAAAGCATCATGCAAATTCGTACTCCAATCTTTCTGGGTAGAACTAACCGTCTTCTCTAGGATCTCCCTATTAGACACCTCGCCTTGGCCTGAAGTCTGAGGATGATAAGCAGTAGCCACCTTATGAGTAATTCCATACTTTGCGAGCAGTGCTGCGAATGGCCTGTTCAAAAAGTGCTTCCCTTCATCACTTATAATCCCCCGAGGAATCCCAAATATTGGAAAAATAGTCTTCTATTTATCATCGCAAAGTATGGAATTACTCATAAGGTGGCTACTGCTTATCATCCTCAGACTTCAGGCCAAGTCGAGGTGTCTAATAGGGAGATTAAGAGGATCCTAGAGAAGACGATTAGTTCTACCCGGAAAGATTGGAGTACGAAATTGCATGATGCTTTATGGGCTTATCGAACTGCAAACAAGACCTCAATTGGGAAGACTCCTTTTCGGCTTGTATATGGAAAAGCGTGTCATCTACCTATAGAGTTGGAACATAAGGCGTACTGGGCAATTAAGGAATTAAATTTTGCCAACGATTTTGCAGGCGAAAAGCGGAAGTTGTAGCTCAACGAGCTTGAGGAGATCCGGAATGATGCCTATACAAGTGCTAAGATTTAATGTGCCCCAATTGCATAATTTGAAGCGTCACACATCAACTCACATGGCAAATTCCAATCTGGTGCTGTAATGATAGGTGCCGAAGTCAAGAGCGTCTTTAGTGTATTGAAAGCATCCAGGCACACCTCCTTAAAATTGAAGGGAGCATCCTTAGCCAACAAAAATTGTCTTCATTTTTTAATTAATTTTTGAATAATCTTTTTCATGAAATTTGAAAATAATCGAGCAATGACGATGAAACAAACCCTTGGCTGTAGTTTTGATCTGGCAGGTGGTGGTTGTTGTTTCATATGATGTGTTTAAATTCGTAGAATTCTATTTAGGTGCAGATGGTGATTGTTGCTTCATATAATGAACACCTTGTAAATTTCGATTGGATAGGGGATGTTCTAGTTTCCGGAGCATAGATTAAAATTATGAATTACCAGTATTAAACAGCACCGTGTTTCTGCTTTTTGCTTTTGCACTGTGTTACCTGTCTCCTGGTACATTTCTTTTATTTATTTATTATCATTAGTAATATTTTCTTCATTTTTTAATTAATTTTTCAATAATCTTTTTCATGAAATTTGAAAATAATCAAGCAATGACGATGAAACAAACCCTTGGCTGTAGTTCTGATCCGGTAATTAGTAGAACCAGAAGCTGATTATTAAGGGATGTGTCTAAGCTCACTTCAATCCTTAAATCATTTTGTACAGACTCTGAGACTATTTGTTTGGGCTGGAGTCTTAACACATTTAATTAGTGTTTAAATTCGTAGAATTCTATGTAGGTGTAGCTGGTGGTTGTTGCTAGGGGTGGGTTCGAAAAACCGAAAACCGAAAAAAACTGAACCGAAAACCAAACCGAGGCCGAAAAAAACCGAACCGAAAAAAAACCGAACCGAAGTACAAAAAACCGAACCGAACCGAAAGTGGTTGGTTCGGTTTCGGTTTTAGTGGTTCAAAAACCGAACCGAACCGAACCGAACCGAATAAATATAAATTAATATTTTTTATTATTTTTATTGGGCATTAATTTTCAAGCCCAATTCCAAATATTAGTCAATTCAACACAAGCTTAATAGGCCCACACTTAGCCCAAACATTTAAAAGCCTTATTCCCTATATTAACCCTAGACTACCCTCTCTTTTATTTGGGTAGTGATTGAATAGTGTAATTTTATTTGGGTTGATGGGTTTTGTATTTTATTTGGGATCACGAGAAGCGATCTTGTTCTAGTATCTAAAATATTGAGATTTTTGTATTGATTTGTTGGATTTTAATGGTTAGGTTCTTTTCTATTGATTAAATTGTAAGGTTTCAAGAAGTATATGATTATCAAACCAATGTTTTAAATTTGTTATTTTGATTCTCCTTCCGGCCCATAATACATGGTTGCGATCAATAGTGGAACTAATTTTCCTAATTTTCCTACTTATTAGAATTAACTCTTGATGATTTAATATGTATGTCTTTTTCGTCTATTTGTTTGGTTGGCTTTGTATAATCATTGGTTGCTCAAAAATTTTTTAAAACAAAAATTTACTTTTAAAAAAAAAAAAAAAAAAAAAACCGGAGCCAAACGAACGAGCAGGTAATTTTGGTTTGTTTTTGATTTTGGCCAAACTCCGAACCGAATGGAACCGAACCCAGCCTAATTGTTGCTTCATATGGTAGACACCCTGTAACTTTCGATTGGATTGGGGATGTTCTAGTTTTCGGAGTATAGATTAAAATTATGAATTACCCGATGATAACGACACTATGTTTTACGCTTTTTTGCTTTTGCCTTTGTGTTACTGCTCTGGCCATTTCTTTTATTTATTTATTATAATTATTATTATTTTCTTCATTTTTTAATTAATTTTTCAATAATCACTTTCATGAAATTTGAAAATAATCAAGCAATGACGATAAAGAGCAAACCCTTGGTACGTAGTTACGATCCGGTAATTAAGTAGAACCGGCGATTATTAAGGATATTAATGCGAGGCTCACTTCAATCCTTAAATCATTTTGTACAGACTCTGAGACTATTTGTTTGGGCGAGGAGTCTAACACATTCAATTAGTGTTTAAATTCGTAGAATTCTATGCAGAGTGTAGCTGGTGGTTGTTGCTTCATATGGTGAACACCCTATAAATTTCGATTGGATTGGGGGATGTTCACAGTTTCCGGAGCATAGATTAAAATTATGAGTGCCAGTATTAAACAACCTTTGTGTTTTTGCTTCTTGCTTTTGCCTTTGTGTTCTTTGCAATATATAATTACATTTCTTTTATTTATTTATTATAATTATAATTATTTTCTTCATTTTTCATTAATTTTTCAATAATCTTTTTCATGAAATTTGAAAATAATCAAGCAATAAGCGATGAAACAAACCCTTGGGCGTAGTTTTGATCCGGTAATTAGTAGAACCGGAAGCTGATTATTAAGGGATGTGTTTGAGCTCACTTCAATACTTAACTCATTTTGTACGGACTGCGAGACTATTTGTTTGGGCCAGAGTCTAACACATTAATTAGTGTTTAGAATTCGTAGAATTCTATGTAGGTGCGAGAATTGGTGGTTGTTGCTTCATATGGTGAACACCACAGCAGAATTTAGATTGGATTGGGGATGTTCTAGTTTCCGGAGCATAGATTAAAATTATGAATTACCAGTATTAAACAACACAAGTGTTTTTGCTTTTCCTTGCTTTTGCCTTTACGTATTACTGTCTCTGATGTTATCCCGTCCGGGAATAATATTATTTTATTCCGAATTTAAAAATAGCGATTTGCCCTTGGTTGACCTTACAATTGACTTTTGCGCGTCGTAGCTTTCGTACGACGCATTCACTTGTATTTTCTTGACGTGCTCTAAATCGTCACGAGCAGCGTAGGCGCGAAGCAGCGTCGTCGTTCGGACTCGAGAACGAATATTTTTACGGGCGTTGATTTTCAGCGTTCCGTATTTTCAAGTGGACGGAGTTTTGGATTGATTGGGCTGGGGCCCAGCTGGTCACGAGCCATGTGGCCTTGTCTGTCTGTGACTCTCCAGTCCCTCACTCTCTCCCGTGCTCTGCATGCTGCACAACAAACTAAAAACACAAAAGCTCCCAATTCCTCCTTGGACACAGAGCTCCCCAGGAGCTGCCATGGTGGCTTAGCCTTGCTGCCTCACCAGCCAACATCACCATCATCCTCGTTGCCTTCAAACCCGGCTTAACCACCAGGACCCAAACAGCCCAGAATTAAACCCGAATCGGTGGGTGTCCCGAGCCTTCGACCCATTTTCCCGATGATTTCGACCCGACGGTCCTCTTTCTGGTCACCATTGGACTCACCGGGTCCCTGCAGCCATGCTCGAGCCATGGATGGCCGAGATCGGTCGAGAATTTCGATTCTGGAAATCGGCAATTTGGAGCCAGTTGTTTCTTCAATTTTCAGAAGAGCCCTTCCGATTTTGAACTCCCGAGTAGGTAAATTTCGATTCCCCGACTCCACATTTCATTTTGATATAAATTTCGTTGAATTTGGTTGAGAAATGAGTGAGTTACAACGTTTAAAGTTTTAAAACCCAAAGAAACCCGAGATTCGGCGGCGACGGCCGGCGGCGGCGCCCGGCGGCCGGAGTGAGGTTGAAAGACGACCGGCGGCCGGCGTGCGGCGATGACGTCGGCAAACCGGGTCGAACCGGCCTTGCTGACGTCAGCGAACAGCGGCTGAACAGCGACCGACCGGCTCGGTGGCGCAGCGAGAGTGGGCCGTCTGCGTGAGCAGCGCGTGGCGCCGCGGCGTGGCGCGGCGTGGTGAGCCGTTGAGCCTCGTGAGCCGGCCGCGTGGAGCCGCGGCTTTAGCGCGTTGAGCCGCGCGTGAGGGCGCGTGGAGGGTCCAAATTGAGGTTCGTTTTTTCCGCGGGTTGACTCGTGGCGGCGTGTGCCTACCTCGAAATTGTATGCATGTGTTAATTTTGAGAATTTTTTGGACCTCCAAATTGAGAAAACAAGTGATAGGTTTAATTAATTAGTTAATTCGTTACCTTTATGAGATTAATCATTGTACCGGTGATATCTCATATAGGTTGAAGCAAATGGCAGCGTGTGGCGGCGTGTGCTACGGCACACGGCGGCCACGGCGGCGATTTTAAGGGTTTCCAGCCCGAAACTCCGTTTGGTTCCGGCGCCGTTTTCTTTGTATGTGTATTTTCAATTCGTTATTAATCTTGGGTGTTTAAAAATAGGTTTTGGCGACCCTTGGCGCTCGGAGGGACGTACGTTTTGGACTTCGGCCCGGTATTTGTGGTGGGCCCTTTCCCTATTATTTAAATGTGTTTTATATTTGGGAAATTATATATTTGACTATGCCTACATATTATTGTGTTTTAAATGGTATTTACTCTCTCGTATATTTGGTAGACCTAGTGCCATTGGTATTTACTCGGTTTACTAGTTTCATTCTCAGTATTTCGGTAGGCTATGGAAATTAGTGGGCATGGGCCCACATTCCATTAGAATTATACCATTAAATTGGTGATTTCGTATTGGTTTTTGCCCCATGCGCGTATTGCTAATGTCGATTGACCATATTTTTAGGAATTTAGGGAATTAAGTATTTTAATTCCCTACTAGTACCTATTTACGATTTCGGGTTTTATACCTATATGGCGGCTTTTGAGCCGTATTTAAGGTGAACCTTGGATATGGTAATTTTCTATCGTGTTTGGGTTCACCTGGTTGCACTTCATTAAGTTGGTATTTCTGCTGCCTTGGTACCCCACGTGAAATGCGGCTTGGTATTTCACGTGTGTAGCTATATGTTTTTGGTATTTGGAGTCACGGCCCGAGAATACTAAATATATATGGATTAGTTTGAGGCATCCTTAAAATTACCTCACACATTGTTTTGTGTAGAGTATTTACAGCCATGTTTTCATACGCTCAACTGGTTAACTTACCGGTGTTTAGTGTACCGTCAGGAGCCAGGACCAGCTTCCATTGATTGTTCACCACTTTCCATACGCTCGCTATGGACCCTGCTGGCAGGTGCCAGCTTGTTCTGGTCGCCTGGGCGACTCGGGCTTCGTTGTGATGCGCATATGCGCCAGCTGCGTGATTGTACGCCGTGCGTGCTTATACACCCGGCTGTTCGCGGCGGAATATATCTGTATGAACTTGTGTGTTTAACTATACCTAAGCAGGCATCTATCTTGTAGTCTTGGATTCTGAGCCAGGACCACTTTCACGTGATTGTTCACACGCACCAGCAGCTCACTATGAATCCATAGTAGGTGCGGACCTATTCTAGGTCGTATGGCGACTCGAACTTGTTGTGATAACGCTTGAGATGGCGGCTTCCATGGTAAAACCAATATATGGGCGATTTATTTTTTCTCTAGTTTTGTGGTGGTGTTGTCACGATTTTTCACTGATGCCATCATGTGCATTTCTTTGGTTTACAGGTTTTCCCGTAGATCTTATTTTATGAACTTTTTGATAAAAATGCTTTGTAATGCGAGAGCAGTAGCTTTCCACTGATTTGAGACCCGGTAAATCATATTTCGTGCTTACCTCGATTTTCACCACCTACTACTATAGTGCGTTTGCAGGTTTTTAACCAATTACTTGATTTTGGCGTGAGGGTTACTATTTTGGAAAACAAGGTTTTAAAATGACTATTTATTGGCCCACTCACCCTTTGTTTTTCGCCCCTCCAGGTTTAGTAGCTGATGAGGTCGGCATTGAGGCGGTGGTATGACGAAGGTTCAAATTTCTTGGTATTGTAATGCTTCGTATTACAGTACCATGTACAGCAGTATACTTGTATTTGGTTAAATTCTTCCGCCCGTACATTTGTGTACACATTGATCTTCAATTATTCAATTAATTCTTATTTCTTTCATTGGCTTTCGTCACCCTAGGCGTGGTGTCGGCCCTTTGCTCGACTTTTGGGTGTACGTGTACCGGGTAGGATGTATCACTGAGTACATTTCTTTTTTTTTTTATTTTGTATAAAATTATTATTATTTTCTTCATTTTTTAATTAATTTTTCGTGTCTTTTTCATGAAATTTGGAAATAATCAAGCAATGACGATGAAACGAAGCCCTTACTGTAGTTAAGATCCGGTAATTAGTAGAACCAGAAGTGATTATTAAGGGATGTGTCTGAGCTGACTTCAATCAGCAATTCATTTTGTACGGGACTACGAGACTATTTGTTTGGTAGGAGTCTAACACATTTAATTAGTGCCCAGTCGTAGAATTCTATGTAGAGTGCAGGTGGTGGTTTGTTTGCTTCATATGGTGAACACCCTGTAAATTTCGATTCGATTGAGATGTTCAGTTTCCGGAGCATAGATTAAGAGTGCCAATTTTCAGTATTAAACAACACCGTGTTTTTGCTTCTTGCTGCCTTTGTGTACTGTCTCTGGTACATTTCTTTTTTATTTATTTATTATAATTATAATTATTTTCTTCATTTTTCATTAATTTTTCAATAATCTTTTTCATGAAATTTGAAAATAATCAAGCAATGACGATGAAACAAACCCTTGGCTGCTTAGTTTTGATCCATTGAGTGAAGTAGAACCAGTGATTATTAAGGGTGTATGCATAGAGCTCACTTCAATACTTAATTCATTTTGTACGGACTCACGAGACTATTTGTTTGGAATGAGTCCTAACACATTTGAAATTAGTGTTTAAATTCGTAAGAATTCTGTGTAAGGTGCGAATTGGTGGTTGTTGCTTCATATGGTGAACACCTGTAAATTTAGATTGGATTGGGATGTTCTAGTTTCCGGAGCATAGATTAAAATTATGAATTACCAGTATTAAACAGCATAGTGTTTCACGCACTGCTTTTGCCTTTGGCCTTTTGTCTCTGGTACATTTCTTTTTATTTATTATAATTATATTAATTATTTTCTTCATTTTTAATTAATTTTTCAATAATCTTTTCATGAAATTTGGAAATAATCAAGCTTGTGGCCGATGAAACAAACCCTTGGGTTTGTAGTTTTGATCCAGGTAATTAGTAGAACCAGAAGCTGATTATTAAGGGATGTGTCTGAGCTCACTTCAATCCTTAAATCATTTTTGGCCACAAACTTTGAGACTATTTGTTGTTTTTGGCGGAGTCAACACATTTAATTAGTGTTTAAATTCGTAAATTTACATGTAGAGTGCAGGTTTGGTTGTTGCTTCATATGGTGAACACCCTGTAAATTTCGATTGGATTGGGGATGTTCTAGTTTGGAGCATAGATTAAAATTATAGAATTACGATATTAAACAACACCGTGTTTTACGCTTTGCTTTACCTTTGTATTTTTGTCTCCTGGTACATTTCTTTTATTTATTTATTATAATTATTATTATTTTCTTTTCATTTTTTTTTAATTAATTTGTCAATAATCTTTTTTCATGAAATTTGAAAATAATCAAGCAATGACGATAGAAACAAACCATTAGTTTGTAGTTACGATCCGGTAATTTAGAACCAGAAGTTGATTATTAGGGATGATGCAGTGACTTCCAATCCTTAATTCATTTTGTGCAGGACTACGAGACTATTTGTTTGGGCGGAGTCTAACACATTTAATTAGTGTTTAAATTCGTAGAATTCTATGTGAAGTCACCAGTGGTGGTTGTTTGCTTCATATGGTGAACACACTGCATAAATTTCGATTCGATTGGGGATGTTCTATAGTTTTAGGGCATAGATTTAAAATTATGAATTACGGTATTAAACAACACCGTGTTTTTGCTTCTTGCTTTTGCCTTGTGTTACAATGTCACAGTACATTTCTTTTATTTATTTATTATAATTATAATTATTTTTCTTCATTTTTCATTAATTTTTCAATAATCTTTTTCATGAAATTTGAAAATAATCAAGCAATGACGATGAAACAAACCCTTGGCTGTAGTTCTGATCTGGTAATTAGTAGAACAGAAGTTGATTATTAAGGGATGTGTGGCTCGCTTCCAGTCCTTATTTCATTTGTGTCACAGGACTCACGAGACTATTTGTTTGGGCCGGGTCAGCTTGTTTATTAGTATTAAAATTCGTAGAATTCTATGTAGGTGTAGTGGTGGTTGTTGCTTCATATGGTAACACGGTAAATTTCGATTGGATTGGGGATGTTCTAGTTACCGGGCGTAGATTAAAATTATGAATTACCGGTATTAAGCGACATAGTGTTTCTGCTTTTTCTTTGCCTTTGTGTTATTTTTTTGTCTCCTGTTACATTTCTTTTATTTATTTATTATAATTATTATTATTTTCTTCATTTTTTAATTAATTTTTCAATAATCTTTTTCACTTGAAATTTGAAAATAATCAAGCAATGACGATGAAACAAACCGCTTGGCTGTAGTTACGATCTGGTAATTAGTAGGGCGAGCTTATTATTGAGAGGATATTAATAGGCTTACTTCAATCATAATTCATTTTTGTACAGACTGCGAGACCGTTTGTTTGGGCTGGAGTCAACACATTTAATTAGTGTTTAAATTCGTAGAATTCTGTGTAGGTGCAAGTGGTGGTTGTTGCTTCATATGGTGAACACCTGTAAATTTCGATTGGATTGAGGTTCTTCTAGTTTCGGAGCATAGATTAAAATTATGAATTACCGACATTAAACTAGCACGTGTTTTTTGCTTTTGCTTTTGCAATGTGTTACTTGTCTTGGTACATTTCTTTTATTTATTTATTATTATTGTGATGATTTTAGTTAATTTTTGAATAGTCTTTTTCATGAAATTTGAAAATAATCGGCAATGACGATAAAGAGAACAATCCACAGGCATTGTTTTGATATGGTAATTAGTAGAACCGAGAAGGCGGTATTCACGGATGTGTCACAGGCTCACTTCAATCCATAATTTTTTTGTTTTAAGGTTGGCAAGTTGTGTTTTTTATATTTTTGATTTGGGCACGCCGTAATTATTTATCTGTAACTTTGTGCATTGATGAAGTGTTTTGATGTGGACTGGAGAGTTTTTGATCACGGTTCTTAACAACTTGATTGATTACCGAACCTTGGCTGTCCACGAGTCGCTCTTCTAATTTCTCCTTGTCTGAACTTGTTTTTTGTTTACTCCTTTTAATTATTTTAAAACCAGCCCAATGAATTTAACGCCTATCGAGGAAGCGTACAAACTGAAACCTAAAGCTAAATCGGACTTGTAAATTATTCCCTTTAAATTTTAAGCGGTTTGCTTGCACAAGTGTTGGCGGCGGCGATTGTTTTGCAAAGCAAAGCGAAGTGAGAAGAAGGGGAAGGCGTTTAGAGGCGGGTTCGAGATCGATTGCCTCCTTCTCTCGAAAGAGTAGTAATTTGAAAAAGGCTGCCGGAGAGGACAAGAGAAGTCTTTGAGATCTTAGTGGATCATGGTTGCACAGCCACTTTGCCACTTACAATACTCTGTCGCGTATTTAAAGTCGTACGCGAGGATTCTACCGTCGCGGGGGAGCTTGACCATCGGCTCTCGCCTTTGGGGGCGAGGCCCCTCTTGCCCGAGGTCGAGAATCGGGCGACGGGCACCCGCGTGTGGCTTCCTGGCCAAGGATTCTGACTTAGAAGGCATTCGGTCATAATCCGGCGCCGCGATGGCTTGGCCACTGGCTTTTCAACCAAGCGTGATGACCAATTGTGCGAATCCAGGTTCTGTGCGTGCTAGGTTGGAATTGCTATTGTGACAACATCCTTGATGGGGTAAAACCAACTTTGTCTCTTGACGGTCTAAACCCAGCTCGTTCCCTATTGGTGGGTGAACAATCCAGCACTTGGTGAATTCTGCTTCACAATGATAGGAAGGCTGACATCGAAGGATAAAAAACAACGTCGCTATGAGCGGCAGGTACGCCTGGCCAGGTTATCCAGCGTGGTAACTTTTTCACCTCTAGCTTCAAATTTTGAAGGTCTAAAAAGGATCGAGAGGCCACACTTTCACGGTTCGTATTCATCTTGAAATCAGAAGAATCAAGCGAGCTTTTACCCTTTTTGTTCCCTTACCGAGATTTCTGTTCTTGTTGAGCTCATCTTAGGACACCTGCGTTATCTTTGCGGATGTGCCGCCCCAGCCAAACTCCCCACCTGACAATGTCTTTTGCCCGGATCGGCCTGCAAGAGCAGACCTTTGTTCCAAGGGCGATGCCCCACCTCCGACCACTTGAGGAATAAGTAAAATAACGTTAAAAGTAGTGGTGTTTAAGGTACCAGCCGAGGGCTCTTGCCTCCACTACACCTCTCAGGTCGGTTCTCGTCGGCTAAGAGTCGAAGCTCTTTCCCAGCTGATTACCGTAAGCCCGTTCCTTTGGCTATGGTTTAGCTAGATAGTAGATAGGGACGGTGGGAATCTGGGTTAATCCATTGCATGCGCGTCACTAATTAGATGACGAGGCATTTTGGATCTTTAAAGAAAGTCATAGTTACTCACTGCACCCACTTGGTTGAATTTCTTCATGACATTTTAGACCTTTAGGCAGAAATCACATTTGCGGTGCCATCCTGAGGACCATCGCAATGCTTTGTTTTAATTAAGCATTCGGATCCCCCTTGTCCTTTCAAGTTCTGGGTTGAATATTCACTGCCCGAGGAAGGCCCTCGAAGGGACCGTTCCTAGTCTTTCCCCCATCCGGCTTTGGCGACCCGCTCTCGCCGGCGGGAAGCGGTTGGCGAGGAGCCAATCCTTTTTCTCGAAGTTGCCTTAGATCATTTGCTGACTTCCCACTGCCCACCACATTGTTCCATTGACCAGAGGCTGTTCGCCTTGGGGCCTAATGTGGTTATGGTACGACCGAGCGCGAATGGTACTCGGTCCTCCGAATTTTCAGGACCACCGAGCCTGAACACGTAGCGGCGTGGGGTGCTCTTCCAGCCGCTGGACCCTACCTCCGGCTGAGCCGTTTCCATGGTGGGCAGGCTGTTAAACAAAAAAGATAACTCTTCCTGAGGCCCCTGCCGACGTCTCCAGACTCTCTAACGTTGCCGTCAACCGCCGCGTCCCGGTTCAGGAATTTTAACCCGATTCCTTTTCGAAGTTCGCGAGAGAGACGCTATCAGACAGGCTTTCCCCGTCTCTTAGGATCGACTAACCCATGTGCAAGTGCCGTTCTCATTTGAATATTCGCTACTACCACCAAGATCAACACCGACGGCCGCTCCGCCGCGCCCTCCTACTCATCGAGGCCTGGCACTTGCCCTGACAGCCTGGTATAGGTCGCGCGTTTCAGCGCCATCCATTTTCAGAGCTAGTTGATTCGGCAGGTGAGTTGTTACACACTCCTTAATGGATTTCAACTTCCATGACCACCGTCCTGCTGTCTCAATCGACCAACACACTCCTCAGCGCAGTTGGGCACCGTAACCTGGCTTCCGATTCATCCCGCATCGCCAGTTCTGCTTACCAAAAATGGCCCACTTGGAGCTCTCGATTCCGCGGCGCGGCTTAGCGAAGCAGCCGCGCCGTCCTACCTATTTAAAGATTGAGAATAGGTCGAGGGCGTTGCGCTCCCGATGCCTCTAATCATTGGCTTTACCCGATAGAACTCGTCCACGAGCTCCATCTATCCTAAGGGAAACTTCGGAGGGAACCAGCTACTAGATGGTTCGATTAGTCTTTCGCCCCTATACCCAAGTTAGACGAACGATTTGCACGTTAGTATCGTTGCGGGCCTCCACCAGAGTTTCCTCTGGCTTCGCTCCGCTCAGGTATAGTTCACCATCTTTCGGGTCCCAACATGCATGCTCTCACTCGAAGCCTTCTCAGAAGATCAAGGTCGATTGGTGGTGAAACCCTCGAGGGGATCCCGCCAGTCAGCTTCCTTGTGCCTTACGGGTTTAATCGCCCGTTGACTTGCACACATGTCAGACTCCTTGGTCTGCGTTTCAAGACGGGCCGAATGGGGGGCGCGCAGTTGCCGAGGCACGCCGGTAACGGCGCGCTCTACCAACTATGATCGCGTCGACGTCGTCTCTGCCGTCTCAGCGAGCATATCAACAGCCTGTCCGTTGGCCGCCGCCGCAATCCGTGTCGGTCCTCGCCTCGAGCCAATCGGTTGACCGGCTCGACGCTGTTCTGCATCCGACTGGGGCGCATGCACTCCTGACAATTTCAAGCACTCTTTGACTCTCTTTTCAAAGTCCTTTTCATCTTTCCCTCACGGTAGTTGTTTGCTATCGGTCTCTCGCCCGTATTTAGCCTTGTACAGAATTTATTGCCCGATTGGGGCTGCATTCCCAAACAACCCAACTCGCCGACAGGGTTCGGGCATGACGGGGCTCTCACCCTCTCCGGCGCCACCTTCCAATGGACTTGGGCCCGGTCCGCCGCTGAGGACGATTCTTCAGACTATAATTCGGGCGCCGCCGGCGCCCGATTCTCAAGTTGGTATGTTCCTGGTTCGCTCGCCGTTATGAGGGGAATCCTTGTAAGTTTGCGACAAGCAACCGAGGCTTGTCAACCACCGATCATCGCGGCGTCCGTCGCTGAAGGAGGCGCCGGGGGGGGGGGGGGGGCGGGGGGCGTGTGAAGCCCAGGCAGGTGTGCCTTCGGCCTAAAGGCTTCGGGCGCAGCTTGCGTTCGAAGACTTGATGATTCACGAGATTCTGCAATTCACACCAAGTATCGCATTTCACTACGTTCTTCATCGATGCGAGAGCCGAGATATCCGTTGCCGAGAGTCCTTTTGACATAACTGAAGAGGACGACGCAGCCCTTGGCGCAACACGCGCCGGTGTTTAAAAGCAAAAAGAAATGTACCAGGAGACAGGTAACACAGTGGAAAAGCAAAAGGCAGAGACACGGTGCTGTTTAATACTAGTAATTCATAATTTTAATCTATGCTTCGGAAACTAGAACTTCCCCAATCCAATCGAAATATATAGGGCGTTCACCATATGAAGCAACAACCACGACCTGCACCTACATAGAATTGTACGAATTTAAACACTGATTAAATGTGTCGACTCCGGCCCAAAAAAACGGACTCAGAGTCCGTACAAAATGAATGCATGCCTATCAAAGGTTATGGGCCATGTGTCCTCTACCAATCACATCCAATTTTTTGCTTCCCTCAAATTGACATCCAATAATTTGATCACACTATGGCAACAAATTTCAGCACGACAACGTCTTTTATAGGGCAGCTTTCAAAAATCTAGACTGTATATGAAACCCAAATGTAGTGTTTTTCCACTTGTTTGTGAGAGCTGCTGTTTAAATGACAACACGACGTGGTTAAGCTACCCAATCGAATATTTCTCGTTGGCATGGGTGACCCATGTCAAGTTCCTCCAAGGGTGTTTTCTTTTTTAGATTTTTTCAAAACAATTGGGTGTAGTTCCTCAAAACTTATAGGCAACTATCTTAAGCCCAAACCAACCAAGTGCCATAACTAAGCCCATACGCATAAGCAGCTTGCACGGCTCGAATGGCATTTTCGTTATACCACAAAAACAAAAGGGTTCTGTTAGAGGTCAAATCCGCCATGTTCTTCTATAAAATCCCGCCCTAGCTTGCCTCAACCCTAACGCCGCTCCTCCGCCTTCTTGTTTACATTTGCAATTCGATTTCGATTGTTTTCATTCATTAGATTTAGAAGTCTGATTTAGTTTAGGGTTTAGGGTTTGTGGGTCGCTTCTGATAGGCATTACGTTTAGGGTTTGTGGATCGTTTCTGATAGGCGTTATGTTCATCGGCTGGTTTTAAAATAATTAAAAGGAGTAAATAAAAACAAGTTCAGACAAGGAGAAATTAAAAGAGCGCTCAGACAGCCAAGGGTTTGGTAATCAACTTCTGGTTGTTAAAAACCAGATCAGAAACTCTAGTCCATATCAAAACACTTCATCAATGCACATAGTTACAGACAAATAATTACGGCGTGTCCAAATCAAAATTAGCAAAAAACACAACTTGCCAACCTTAAAACAAAAAAAATTAAGGATTGAAGTGAGCTCAGACACATCCCTTAATAATCAGCTTCTGGTTCTACTAATTACCAGATCAGAACTACAGCCAAGGGTTTGTTTCATTGTCATTGCTCAATTATTTTCAAATTTCATGAAAAATATTATTCAAAAATTAATTTAAAAATGAAGACAATAATAATAATAATAATAAAAAGAAATGTACCAGGAGACAGGTAACACAGTGCAAAAGCAAAAAGCAGTGACACGGTGCTGTTTAATACTGGTAAGTGATAATTTTAATCTATGCTTTGAAAACTAGAACATCCCCAATCCAATCGAAATTTACAGGGCGTTCACCTTATAAAGCAGCAACCACCACTTGCACCTACATAGAATTGTACGAATTTAAACTCTGATTAAATGTGTCGACTCTGGCCCAAACAAACAGGCTTAGATTCTGTACAAAATGAATGCATGCCTATCAAAGGTTATGGGCCATGTGTCCTCTACCAATCACATCCAATTTTTTGCTTCTCTCAGATTAACATTCAATAATTTGATCACACAACGACAACAAATTTCAGCACGATAACGTCTTTTATAGGGCAGCTCTCAAAAATCTTGGCTGTGTACGAAACCCAAATGTAGGGGTTTTCCAATTGTTTGTGAGAGCTGCTCTTTAAATGACAACACGACGAGGTCCAGCTACCCTATTGAATATTTTCTCGTTGGTATGGGTGACCTATGTCAAGTTCCTCCAAGGGTTTTTTCTTTTTTAGATTTTTTCAAAACAATTGGGTGTAGTTCCTCAAAACTTATAGGCAACTAACTTAAGCCCAAACTAACCAAGTCCCATAACTAAGCACATACGCATAAGCACGGAATGGGTTGACATGGCTTGGGAGGCAAATCACATACAGAAAAATCATGTTTGGCGTTCGGGCATCGTCTAATAAGTCACGAAGTTTAAGTACGGGGAGAGAGATTCTCGTGCGAGGAAATTTCGATAAAAATGAGAGTTGGCACTAACTAACAATCGGGCACGAAACTAGGGTCAGTTCGCCACTTTGGGACTAAGAGTTGAAAGTGGATTCACTTCGGGACAGTTGCTTGTAAGTGACCTAGTCGCCAATTAGACGACGATTTGGGGCGTTCGCATGGACTACCTAGCCGCTTCATGTAGGCATATTTGGCGAGGGGTGTCAAGATGTGTCAAAGCGAGGCTTGGACGGAGTGCGACATGTCAATGACAAGGTTCATAGGCAGCCATAGCCTCGCTTGTTGTCGACATAAAGCGAGGCTTGGACAGAAAACGACATGTCAATGACAAGGTGCATAGGCAGCACTAGCCTCGCATTTTATCGACACAAAGTGAGGCTAGGACGCCCTGTGACTTGACATGGGAAGCCAAAGTCGCGTCATAGGACTCGGAAAAAAAACCATAGTTCGTGAAGTCTGGGAAGTCGTTGAAGTTCCCAAAGTCCCGACACGACTTAGCGACTTAGTAGCCAACTTATTTTCCATTAAATTTTAAACGGTTTGCTTCCACAAGTGTTGGCGTTGAAGGGAAATTTGTGGATTAACTAAGTTCATTAAGCAACATCATTAAGCATGCATTTAACAATTAAAGGCGGAAACATGCTTCTATGCACTTAAAACGAAACTTAACCCAAGAAATTCAAAACCTAGTAGATATGGTGAACCAAGACTCAAATCAAAACAAATTTTGAGTTGAGAAATCATATACCTTTGTAGATTCCTCTTTGCCTAAGCAAAGGCTAATCACCCATGGAGAGGGCCTTCATTCCTTGCTTGGATGATGATGAATGAATCAGATTCTCCAAGTTCCCAAAGTAGGGAACCTCTAAGTCTCTACACCAAGGAGAGTCTTGATGAGAAGATGAGTGTCCTAGAGGAAGAGAGATTGCTAGCTATTTTCCTCTAGGGAGCCGGCCTCTTTGAGAGAAGAGAGCATTTTCATGCTCAACCATTCTCCCAAAAGAAAACCACTAAGTTATGAAATGTTACAAAGTTTCCTTTATAACCCTTTCACAATGTAGTGGCAAACTTGCAATTAAAGCAAGTTTGCTACACTTACACCAAATGGCCGGCCATGTTGGGTTCATTGGGCTTTTGGGCCCTAATGTATTATTAGTCATTAAGTTGTCATACAACTTAAGTCAATGGGCTTGACGTTCGAAGCCCATTGGGCCTTGAGGCCCAAAACTAACCCGAGGTCTATAACGAACTTATTCGTTTGATTAATTAACATATTAATTAATCCTTGCCATAAAGAATTAAACCATTTAATTATTCTTACTCATCTCCATTGTTTCATCAAACTCTACCTTACTCGGTGTACGATCCATTAGGTTCCTTTTAGCAAGGCAGTGGAGGATTAGAACTCTTTCAAATCTATTCCGAATTGAAACATACTTTCAATTCTCCCTTAAGTGATTATACACCTATAGGGCATCCACAAACCATGAGTGACACCTAGCAGTATGTCATGGCTACCCAAGCTAATCAGAAGAGGTGGAGAACCTATTCAGTTAGGATTGCAATGCAATACGGTCCTTCTCTAATACAATACTCTCGACCACATTGTTTGGTTTGATAGTTTATTCATGTCTACTATCCAATGTGATTTCAATACTTATATCATTACATTGAATATGATTTGGAACGACTTCCTAAATCTTATTCATACTCTGGCCAGAGATTCTTAATCATATCTTAGAGTATTCTCCCTCAAACGGTTTGAAGGTTAGAGATCCCTTGTTGCGCATTCACTTGCCTCCATGGCTAAGTAGCTTAACCCCAACTATGCCGTGGACACCCTCGGATGGGGTGACTTTGACATAATCAAAGATCAAGGACCTCACCACAAGACAACTGTGATGCCTCAGGTCAAAGGACTAATTTGCATTATCCCAACTATGAGTTCTCATGTGACATGATCATGAAAACTCATCGTTGATCGTGTTCAGTGGACTCATTCCATATTGAGCACCTACATGCTTGTCTTGGTGTCAGTTACACCAATGACTCGAGACTAGTCACTCTCCCTGAGAGAAGACATAACATGTACTGATCTTAACGGACTGTCAATGCCCAATTGGCAATCCTATTCATCAGGAACGTTTAGGATATGTCTATGATCGAGAATGGTCTCATGAACCTAACTTGTTTAGATTACATTCTACTAAGCACATATTCCTTGGACTTATTGTTTAAGCATATAACATTTATATGAGACTACTATAAACAATAATCTATGCCCTTTATATTAAACCAAATTAGTTTAACATGTGAAATGTCCGTAAAGTATCATCATATGATTGGTTTTAGGGCACATTTCCAACAGGCGTTGGCGTCGTCGGTGAACATTTTGCAAAGCAAAGCAAAGGGGAAGGCGTTGGCGAATTTTTGCCAAGTGTTGAGGGACCAATAGCCTCGCCTCTCGAAAGAGGAGTAATTTGAAAATGGGGGAAAGAGGGAGGGACGAATGGGGAGGGACGAATCGAAGCGATGCAGGGCTAAATCTCAGTGGATCATGGCAGCAAGGCCACTCTGCCACTTATAATACCCCGTTGCGTATTTAAGTCGTCTGCAAAGGATTCTACCCGTTGTTGGAAGTATGCCCACAAAGCCACTCATTTTATGTAATAGCTTTTGGAATACTTATTGTATTAAACTATTATATGTTTAATGAAAGGGCAAAGCTTATTGTTAATCACTATTTATTGTATCATGTGTTTAAGCAATGAGGGAATCCAAGGAATGTATTTAATCTAAGAGAGAAGTGATCTAAGTAAGTTAAATTAACGAGACCTCTCTCTTATGTTCATTCCTAAAACGTTTCTAGCCATAGGATTGCCAATTGGGCATTGACAGTCCGCTAAGGTTAGTATGTGTTATGTTAACTCAAGCTTGAGTATGACTAGTCTCAAGTCATTTAGTGTTAGACACTGAGACAAACACATAAGTGCTCAAAAGGTAATTGAGTACACTGAACAATGATCAAAAGAGAGTTCGAACATACATGTCATGTAAGAACTTGTAAGTTGCAATATCCAAAGTAGTCATTTGACTTGAGGCATCATAGATGTCTAATGATTGGGTCCTTGATCTTTGATCATGTCAAAGGCATTCCATTGAGAGTGTCCATGGCATTCTTGGGGTCAAGCTATCTAGTCATGTAGGCATATGAATGCACAACAAGGGATCTCTAACCTTCCATGGTGGAAGGAGAATACTCTGAGATAATTCGAGAGTCTTCGGCCAAAGCATATGAATATGACTTAGGAAGTTTGTTTCAAATCATATTCAAATGAATCATATAGAAAAGTATCACATTGGATAGTAGACATGAAACTAATTATCACTCAAACAATGTGATTAGGAGTATTGTATTAGAGAAGGACCGTATTGTGTTGTAATTGTAACTGGATAGGTTCTCCAACCACTTCTACTTAGCTTGGGTAGCCATGACATACTGCTAGGTGTCACTCATGGTTTGTGGAAGCCCTGAGGATTAGCAAACACTAATCTTCATCAAAGGGAGAATTGAAATGTAGTTTCAATTCACAATCGATCGTTAAGAGTAACAATCGCCCACTACCTCGTTAATTGGAACCTAATGGATCGTACACCGAGTAAGGATGAAAGTGAAGATATAAAGGGATGGATAAGCAATTAAATTGTTTAATTGAGAATGGTCAAGATTAATTAATTAGTTAATTAATTATACAAAAGGTTCGTATTGGGCTTTTAAGTTGGTTTTGGGTTTCGGGGCCCAAAAGGGTTTTTGGTCCACATGGCCCATTGAGTTTAGGTTGTGTGACAACTAAAACTAAATGGAAATTAACCCAAAAACAAAGTCAAAACCGGCCTACAGTGAGTGGTAGCAAACTTGGGTTAATTGCAAGTTTGCCACTCACTTGTGAGGTGGTATAAAGGCAACTTTATAGCCATTATCATTTTAAGGGGTTTTTCTTGAGGCAAAGAAAAAAAAAAAACTTTTTCTCATTTTCTTCAAGGGAGGCCGGCCACTTAGAGAAGATTTAGCTAGCAATCTTTTCTTCCCTAAGTCATCCATTTCATCTTCACACCTCATCCTTGGTGTGGAGACTTAGAGACACCAAATCTTTGGTGTTTTTGGAGATCCTTTCCTCACATCTTCAAGGAGCAAAGGAGCATCAAAAGGAAGGAAATCACAAGGAGAATCCAAGGAGCTAGGAGGTGACTTGAAGGCCCTCCACTTGGGTGAATCTCTTCTGTAAATAAGGATGAGCTTCAAGGGTAATGAATCTCAAAAACTTCCTTCTCTTTAATGTTGTTAAAGAGTCTTATGGTTCACCATTCTCTAGGCTCTGAAAGTCATGGGTTTTATGAATTGTTTTGAATGCATGCCTACTTTAAAGTGTTATTAGTTTTCATATGTGTTCAAATATTCTCACATGTTCTTAGCTAGGAAAAAATTTTTCCTTCACCCGCCGCTCGGTGGAAATTGTAATTCAAGGCGGCCATCGCAACTTGTCCCCTGCGAGGGTTTGACAGTCGACACGCGCCTTTGGGGGCCGAGGCCCCTACTGCAGGTCGGGAATCGGGCTGCGGGAGCACACATGGCTTCTAGCTCGGATTCTGACTTAGAAGCGTTCAATCATAATCCAGCGCACGGTAACTTGGAGCTCTCTATTCCGTGGCGCGGCTCAGCGTAGCAGCCGCGTCGTCCTACCTATTTAAAGTTTGAGAATAGGTCGAGGGCGTTGCGCCCCCGATGCCTCTAATCATTGGCTTTATCCGACAGAACTCGTCCATGAGCTCCAGCTATCCTGAGGGAAACTTCGGAGGGAACCAGCTACTAGATGGTTCGATTAGTCTTTCGCCCCTATACCCAAGTTAGACGAACGATTTGCACGTTAGTATCGTTGCGGGCCTCCACCAGAGTTTCCTCTGGCTTCGCCCCGTTCAGGCATAGTTCACCATCTTTCGGGTCCCGACATGCATGCTCTCACTCGAACCCTTCTTAGAAGATCAAGGTCGGTCGGTGGTGCAACCCTCGAGGGGATCCTGCCAATCAGCTTCCTTGCGCCTTACAGGTTTAGTGCATACTTCTTGACTTCAATCCTTCTCAGTTTTGATCCTTTTTAGTCTTCAATTCACCAAAAGACTCCAAAGTCTTCTCCACGGTCCGTTATCTACAAAATATGCACTGAACACATCAAACAACCAATTTCACAAGACAGCATAGCATACAACTTAGGAAATATGGGCAAAATAAATGTATAAACATTGTGTTATCAGTGACCTTGAAGACGAAAGAGTGCATGAGAGCTTGCTACCCCTACTTGTTTTTCTCTTCTAATTAATTGTAATTTGAATTTCGGAGACAAAATTTTCTTAAGGGAGGTAGATTGTAACATCTCGTAAAAAGTTTGTTATAAAACAATTCCCAAGGGGATATATTTGGACATGTGCGTGTTATTTTGTACACGGGACCGTGTTATTTTATCTGTTTTGGTGGCTGCATAATGCCCCAAAACAGAAATATCTCTCTCATTTCTTTCCTCTCTCTCTCTCTCTCTCTCTCTCTCTCGCAAACCGTGTGTGCACAGTGCACACCGTAGAAAACCCAATGAACTGAGGCGATCCAAAGTCACTACCTTCTTCGTCTCGACGCCTTGAACTCAACGGTGCTAATCGTTTGTCCAAACTCCTTACCGTTTGACGGAAAGCACACAAGAAAAAATAGAACATTCCCTGCAATTTTCTCGTTGTTCTAGACCTAGGTGAGGTTTCTAACTACTACCATTGGATTCCGCTCGTTGAGTAGATGAATTTTCATGTCATTTGCTTGATTTGGTCGAGTTTTGACGTAGATTGACGAGCTACAGTTACCATGGTATACCAAAGGTATACCGTGATTGTACTCATCTCTAGCTTCATTTTGACATAAAGAATGTGAAATTTGGCTTAGAAAGGAAGAAGTTATGGATGTTTGAAAATTTTCTAAAAACTGGCCACTTTTCAGGCAGGTGCAGAAGGCGGCGACCGGCCATCGATGCGAGTTACAACGGCGATTGGTTCAGACCGGCTTGAACCTAGTCCAAACCGGGTCGGGACGTTAGCAAACCGATTCAACCCAGTCCAGATCAAGAATATTCCCAGGTATATTCCTTTAACGCCGTTCGGAATATTTTTTTTAGATTTAACAGAGATACTGGAATCTTCCATTAATTAGTAACCTTTACGAGTTTAATAATTATTATAGTGACATCTCATATAGTACTGCTATGCAACTTTGGATCCATTGTAGGTACTAACCTATTTCAGGTTGCACTAGAGAACTCGAACTTGTGTGTGAGGCGCTTTGCGCACAACGATTAGCATTAGACTCGTGTCATTGTAGTACTCAACGTATTCTTCTATACCTAGCTTGTCCTTGTAGCTTATCTACTTGGGCTTGTGTGTTTACATATGGGTGGGCATTCAGTTTTGTTTTTGAGCAGTTCAATATGGTTTTACCATTGGTTTTCGGGGAGTACCCGTATTACTATTATAGTATTTTGAGAATCATACTAGGGAGTGGCGTATTTTCAAAAACTATACATGATTTCCAGCGAGGGGATAGTATGCTTGTCACATCCTGGACCGACTCCGCCGTAGCACGATATTGTCCGTTTTGGGCCATGCCCTCACGGTTTTGTTTCTGGGAACTCACGAGCAACTTCCTAGTGGGTCACCCATCATGGGATTGCTCTAGCCCAAACTAGCTTAACTTTGGAGTTCCGATGGAATCCGAAGCCAGTGAGCTCCCAAAAGGCCTCGTGCTAAATGGAGGTGAGCATGTACATATAGGGCACATCACCCCCTCTCCGTTGGTCGATGTGGGATATCATAATCCAAAAATAGGCGTATGCCACTTAAAGCGATGAGCACACGGTATTCTGTCACATCCCGGACCGGCTCCGCTGTAGCACGATATTGTCCGCTTTGGGCCACGCCCTCAAGGTTTTGTTTCTGGGAACTGACGAGCAACTTCCCAGTGGGTCACCCATCGTGGGATTGCTCTAGCCCAAACTCGCTTAACTTCGGAGTTCCAATGGAATCCGAAGCCAATGAGCTCCCAAAAGGCCTCGTGCTAAATGGAGGTGGGCATGTACATATAAGGCACATCACCCCCTTTCCGTTAGTCGATGTGGGATGTCACAATCCACCCCACTTAGGGGGAACTCGGCGTCCTAGCCTGCACATCTGAACTGAACGGCAGAGTGGCTCTAATACCATTATGTCACATCCCGGACAGACTCCATCGTAGCACGATATTGTCCGCTTTAGGCCATGCCCTCACGGTTTTGTTTATGGGAACTCACGAGCAACTTCCCAGTGGGTCACCTATCATGGGATTGCTCCAGCCCAAATTCGCTTAACTTCGAAGTTCTGATGGAATCCGAAGCCAGTGAGCTCCCAAAAGGCCTGGTGCTAAATGGAGGTGGGCATGTACATATAAGGCACATCACCCGCTCTCCGTTGGTCGATGTGGGATGTCACAATGCTCTTGAAAACAAAGGTTTTATCCACTTTAGTTTTTGACATACTCGCCCTTTTATGTTTTGTGCCCTTCTGGGACTTAGTGGCGGGCTTGATTACCAGTGAAACGAAGGGTTCCTTAGGTTGTGGTTGGTGGTTGTGGCAGCTTCTCCAAACTATGTAGGATTCGTTCCTACCTTTTAGGTAATTTCTATTTATCCATCCTCATGAGGATGTGAATGTTTTTTATATTATCTGCACTATTTACTATGCTGTGACTGTTATGCACCTGTAATAATGGGTTTTGCCTATCACCGCACTTTTACTTCCGCTTCCAACTCTAAATTTACTGTTTTTTCTCAATCACATGCATAATTGGCTTTCGCCACTTAACACGTGTCAGCTAGCATCTCCCAACACTTGGCGTGCCAGGATCGGGATGTGTCAGGAATTCGATTATATTTAAGAAATTACATAGATAACATTGAACTAATGAAACGCTACGGTACTTCTTACGACAAACCAAGCAAGGAATATCGAAATATAAGAAAATTTGAAGGACACATAAAAGAGTTCAATTAATCCCTAAAATGAGATAACTGTAGAACAATCTAGCGAGTGACCCCAATGGCAAGAGTCTTGTAGAAGTCAACAGTCACCCACTCCCCTTTGATATCCACTTTCATTGCATAGCGGCGAGATATCTTGAACCTCTGACAAAGTCCCAACCCATAACCATGGTTGTATTGCTCCCCCATCATGTCAATGTTTGCATCGGATGACATGAACTTCTCAATCTCTTTTGCCATGATCATCTTCACGAGTCAACGAGCCCTTTTCAATTTCCTCTTCAATGATGCGAGGTTCTTTGCATGATTTTTGTCATGCTTAGTAAGCCTCCCTACAATTGTTTCAAGCTTATACAGCTCTCCCAAACCTATGTCTTCGGTTCACGAGGAGGTGGGAGGTGAGCAAGAGTGGGAACGAGAAGCATAAGATTTTTGAGGGGACGTGGGAGGGGAGAAAGAGTGCGAATGGGAAGCTGATGATTTCATAGCTTTAGTAGTTTGTGGTTACTGATTTCTTTGTTGGAGGGATGAGGAAATGGGGTGTATTGGGTTATCTTTTATAGACACAATATCAAAGAAAAACCAAATATTTCATACCTACCCCAAAACTCAAAAAATTCCGCTCATAATATTTCCCTTTGTGCCTAAAACATACAACCAAATTTGAATTTCCCTCCCAGCCAACATTTTGAAAATTTACTATTTCGAATATCGATGTTCACATGTTATGCACGCTACATGCACACCATGCATACCATATACATGTGATGCTCCGCATGCACACGCCATGGTTATGATATGTACAACGCCTAACGTAATTTGCTAAGTATTTGACTGCGAGGCTTTTAAATTTGAGTAAGAAATATTATGTAGGTAAAAAACTCTCAATGGGAGAAGATGTAGGTTGATAAGAGATATTATCAATTACTTTCCAGACTAGGCCATACTTTAGAAAGTATTCAAGGCAGTCACGAACGCAGCTTGACAGCTACTATGTAGGCTTTAAGAAGTCTATATAAACAAAACAATGGCTCAGGCACAAGGACACTCAAACAACTAAAAATCAGAACTCTTATGTTCAAAAGACAACATACCGAGGAATTCCTTCAACACTGCTTGTGCAATTAGAAGCTCTAAGAGATAGTGAAATAGCTCTGCGACCAAACCCTTTCGTTTGGTAGTATCGATTTACCAACCCCAGGCTAGTGTGTCTTTGGTTGTCACCCTTTATAAGGAAACATCATTAAGACCATCCCGATGGAGTCATATCCAATCCAATGGAAGTCTTATCAATTATACCAGACTCTTATATGTATGAATGTTATACTCTCTACTATATAAAGTATATTCAATATCATTCTTTATTTTCTGTCTTTAATTATTCGTATATTCAATTTCTGTCTTTACTTATTCGTATATTCAATATCAGTCTTTACTTTTCTTGTAGATTCCTAAAAGTGGAATGTTTGTCAATAACCAGTTTATAACAAACCCCATCTTAGCATTTTCTGGTATAAACATCAAGAGACAAATTAAAAAGAACCTAACCAAGAGACTATCTGATAAGCCCAATCCTTTATGGGGAAGTTATACTACTTGTGGCACAAGTATCTACACGTATATAACCTAATCTAATCGTAATTACATCTTTCTATTGGCAGAAGCCAATAGTGGCACGCCTGACTACACACCAATATATAAAGGCCTCACGAGAAACCCTTTAAAGGTATAGACGTGAAGCCTGCTAAATTCAACAGGAAGCGAGACAGTGCCATCCTGAGGCTAGCCAACCAGTGTTCCTCACCCGCACACTTGCGTGCGAAGATATTTTTAGCACGCTCGGTGGGATTCACATCTTTCTGGTTGTTTTATGCCCACACTTAGAAAAGAAGAACAAATAAAGTCAGTTCCAAAATCCAGAGTTACATTCTCAAATCAATACTTACCACGAAAAATGGCAGGAAAAGATAGGGGATCCGTTCCAGCGGAGTTGACTCCATCACCACCAGAAACGCAAGCCTCAAGTCAATTTGGGAAAGCAGACAGAAGTGAAGAGATACAGTCTATCATGATCCAAATGATGAAAGTCCATGGAGGGGATAGCCTTAGATAACAAGACAAACATCAAGAACCTGTGCACCTCTTCCAACAATGTCCAAAATAAGATAGATTAGGGTTTTTCATTCATTTCGAACCAATTGACTGGTTTGAAAAGATTGTTTGAAAAACTTGTTTTGACTTTTAAGTCGTTTATCTTGCCTACAGAGGCACCCCTTAAAGGCAAACTGGAAGAAGAACATAAAGGGTTCGTGATTCCTAATCCGATGACACATAATCTTTCTTCAGAATAGAAGCTTGGAGCGCCAAATAGCTCATTAGTGTTGGGGGTAGGTTTATTTCATAACACAGTTGAAGATCAAGCTACTTCTAGTACTCAGAGGACAAAACCAGGGGAATATGTTCCCAAGAAACGGGAGCCTGAGATGTTCCCTAGGGATTTTGCACCTAGGGGGAGACCTGCTGGCAACACCAAAGCAGGATAGGGAAGAGCTAGTCTAAAAAAGCCATATATGGCTGGAAGAGGGGGCTTTGATCCCAACTCATGGAGATACAATGACCATGAGCAGAGTTCCAAAGGAAGTCAGATGGCGCCTCAAGACTTGCCAATTGACCCTAATTCAATATTGTCACTAGACAATGGTGAGAATATAAGGTTATGGAATGAGATAGCCGAACTGAGGAGGTTGGTCCTCAGAGGGACAAGGCTAGAGGATACTCTCAACCAAAGGCCAGTTTATCAAAAACTCTATCCGACCTATATTGATGAACAAAATCCTTTCTCAATGAACTTTAAACTGCCAAATTTTCCTACTTTCAATGGAAAGGATTCATCGGTGTCATCCTTGGAGCACATCCAGAATTACTCCAACCAATGCGTGGCATTTGAAGATAACCCCAACTATAAGCTCAGGTTGTTTGGAAATTCTTTGTTGGTGAAATTGATACCAGGCGGAATAACCTATAACAAACACAAACTCTTGTCTATATGACTAGTCGGAATAACTAGTCAACTAGATACAAGACAATTACTAACAGTAAACCCATATATAGGAATTAAACTTAATTGACTAGCATACACAACTAGTCAAATACAACACAGATTCAGTTTAACACAATAAACATGCACGTAACATATCTCACAAATCAAATAACACAGAGGGAGCATGTAACATACTTCGTGACATAAGTAAACAAGTTATATCAAATAACACACGTCAATTTGGTGCCCGGAAAAACCCCTAACTGGGTTAAAAAACCGGGGGACTCCAAGGAGTCCTGTCCACTAGTGATGAATAAGGTTCATACAAAGACACACACAACAAGCTCAATTCCTAGGCATATTCAGAGGGCAACTTGTACCTTTGTGCAACCTTATTTAGCACCAAATGGAAATCTCTTCGGTCTTCACGAGAGGGCAGCTTGTACCTACGAGCTCATCTTCTTGTGGCACCAATTCCAAGCATGAACTATGCAAATGATAGTGAAGATATAAAGATGAAATGCAGTTGTGGATTCAAAAAGATGACCAGTCAGTTTCTCCCGCTCTAAAGGTTGAAGGAAGAAACCAACGTGAATCCAAGACAGAAGTCTATATGAAGATTTGGAAATTTCAAGTTTTAGACCATGAACAATGCAAACAAGTTTTCAAAAGATTTGTGTAGGTTGACACAAGAATTTAATGCACAGAAAATATGTTTGCAGCTGGGTTTTCAAAACTGAATAGAGAGGGAGCCAAAAGGCTTTAAAGCACTCTCAATGTCCAAAGATCTTTTGTTCAGACCATGAACAATGCAAACAAGTTTTCAAAAGATTTGTGTGGGTTGACACAAGAATTTAATGCACAGAAAATATGTTTGCAGCTGGGTTTTCAAAACTGAACCGAGAGGGAGCAAAGAGGTTGTAAAGCACTCTCAGTTTTTCCAAGATATTTTGTTCTAACCAAGTTGCAATGAAAACCTAGACTTCCTTAAAATAGTAGACCACCCATGGGACACCTGTCATTTGCAAAACAAATCTCAAAAGATCAACGGTGAGAAACCAGTGATCTGATCAGTGTCAGAGAACCCATGTGGGTTTTCTTAATTGGTGTGCCAGATTTCTGGGTGAAACAGATACTCTATTTGATTAGACGATATAACTAGTCAGAAAGGCATAAAAACTATGACGTGAAATGCATATGCATGTACAAACCTTTCTTGAGGACATGCTTGGTTCTTCAAAGGATCAGACTTCAACAGTACCATCCTAAGACTAATCTAATTGAAATTCATCTAAGAGCTTGTGTGAATGAATATTACAAGTTTGACAAGGAAAGCCAAAAACACTTAAATCTAGACATTACAGTTGGGATTAGCTTTTCATTGGTACTCTCATCTACCTCCTAACTCAATAAGGACCTAGGAGCAAATGGAGGCAGCCTTCCATGACCAGTTCTACATAATAGAGCCAGAAGTTACTATCAATGACTTGGTGGAGGTGAAACAATTTGTTTATGAATCAACCGAGGACTTCATGATGAGGTTCAAAAAAACCAAGTTGAAGTGCAAATTTCCCATGAATAATAACCAGTCAGTGGTTATCACTTAGAGAGCTTTGAAGATATCTTTGGGGAAGAAGTTTGGAGATGCAAAATTCACTGATCTCCAGAAGATCGTGATGGCTGCTAACAAATATGAGAAACTACATGCAGAAGAATCTCAGCATCAACATTCTTCTAAGGCTCCTTATTTCAAATCCAAGCAATCTGTCAATCATTTGGACTTTAAATTTATGGAGCAATCCGACGGAAATAAAGACGTGCATGAAGATCTTGGGATTTTGGTGGTCGAGATACTTCCACCAACTTCTCCAATAACCATTAAGGGATTAGTGAAGCCAGTCAGGGATCAGAAAGCGACTATGGAGGTAGGGGTTATGTTTCGAACAAGCATCCTAAATTCCAAAGTTTCACTTTTGATCTCACAAAGTCATCAGAGATATTTCATGAGTTGGTGAAAAAGAGGTGCATGAGACTAGACTCTTCAAAAAAGATACCAAAGCCTGAAGAACTTAAAGGAAAGAAGTACTGTAGGCCTCATTATTCTTGGAACCACTCTACAGTCAATTGTGTGGCATTTAGAGATTGGATTCAAGAAATGATTAACAAAGGAAAGTTAGTGTTGGAGAAACCTTAGGTGGTTATGATGGTTGATACAGAACCATTCACAGAAGTCGCAGTCAATATGATAAACCTGAACTTGCCAAATAATGGCCAAAGAAAGGAAGTTCTAGACTTAGGAAGGAAGAGAGAAGACAATGATAGACAGAAGGATGTGGGAATCGAATCTCAACCCGATAGGCCTAAAGCATCTATTCAAGGTAGGGTGGTGCTATGCAGCAAGTGTAGGTGTGAATGTGAGCTTGAGATACCAGCTCTTAGGGCTACTATCGACCTAGAGCTGGTCAAAGGAAGAGAAAGACTAAGGTCTGAAACAATGAAGAGTCTGATCCAAAGCTATGGTCCTTACAGCCCAAGGAGTCCACCACCAAAGAGTAGTATATTCAACCAAATTGGGGGCATTAAGAAAAAATTTTGTGAAGAGAAACCCCAACTACCACTGAGACCACAGATAAAAGCAAAGCCAAGACAATGTATCCCTAAACCGTTGAAAGACAAACTAAAATACAAGGAAAAAGCCTTGAAAGTCAAAATTCCCAAAAATGCGATGAAAGCTCCTACTACAGACAAAGTTGAAAACTTGATAGAAGTAAATGAAAAATGGTATCGGGTTAGTAAGGATGAAAAGGCAGAGGAAGAATTGTCTAGAGCGGCCAAAAGGAAGATCCAGAGAAGGTATGGAGCATTCATGAGAGCAAAAGGAGAGGCAGACGAGCCATCCACAAGTGCAGCCACTAACGGTCTAGTAGTCAGTCGAGGTAAAACACAAGGTCAAACATCTGACCCAATTTAGGGACAAAGGGTAAATTCGATAAATAAAGAGCGACCAAAGGATTGTCAGATGAGTGACTCCACTTCCAAAGAAGGCAAATTGCTGGAAGCAGAAATGACCCTATAACTACTTATCCAAGGAAAAAAGGAGTACAGTATCCAATTCGGTTATGTGAATGAGTTAATAGATTTCCAAGGAATGGATGAGCTAATGGCTGAAAACAAGCAATTGGTTGACTACAATTCAGAATAAGAGGAGGTATTACCAATTCACAGTGACGATGAGGGCTCCATGGAGGCTATCGAAGATGAGGAGTCAGAATCTTGGCTAGAAAGGATGATAGCTGATACCAAATAAGGTTAGATTGACATAGAGAGGGAACTCGAACGTAAAATCAGTAATGACATGTCAAACTGCAACGTCAACATGGTTTACGTGTTATCTTCTTTCTTTGATGCAGAACCTGACCAATAAGGAACTCTAGAAGGAGATTATGTTTTTGGAGAACCTTTTGTATTTCTGATTACCATTTCTGAGAGCTAGCAAGAAGATGTGAGAACCGAATCTCAATCTAATGGACCTATAACCCAGTCCTGGAGTATATATGATGATAGGATGATATTTGCAAAGCCAAACCTCAACACGGTAGCACACATGAAACCTATATACATGACCGCTCTTCTCGAAGGAGTCCCTTTTCCTAGGAAAATTAAAATTAAATCTATTGCCTATCAAGATGCTAAGAAAATTAAATCTATCCCAAGCGGATTTAATTCCTACGGATAGTACGGTTTCAAACTTCTTTGAGGGCATCACCAAAACTTATGGTGTTAAACCTTTGGAGGTTGACTTGGGCTCCAAGAAAAACATGGTGGTATTCTTTGAAGTAGAGAGTACCTCGCTGTATAGTGCGTTACTAGAAAGGGATTGGATACATCAGTCATTGTGTATACCATTTATCCTCCACCGACAGATAGTTGTATACCACGAGGAGGCTTCAGTCAGATCAACAGGGTTTTGGGAGTTAGTATAGGTTGATTCACGACCAGTCTTCCTGACAGCCAACATTTCAGAAGCAAACTTCTACAATCCAGATGTAGGAGCATTCTGATGCACAAGAATTGACAAGGATGGCCACCCTACACAGGTGACAGTTTGAAAGCTACTAGCAGAAGGTACGTCCATGACTCAAGAGGAGTAGGACAGATCATTTTTGATCCCTAGGCTACAATCTTTATGTTAGGTACAACTGACAGAAAAAGGGATCAAGTGATAGCTGACACACCCCACCCTTGATACCCACGTGGATACCGAGTGCGAGCGTGCTGGCCGACACTCGTAAGTGACGAAGCCATTAAATGCATGACAACACTTGATGGAAACGAAATTAAGTTGTATTAAAGTTATAAAATCCAATGTCAATATGCATATGGTTCAGAGCGTACTAATGTTGAACAGCGGAAACAATAATGAAAAGAGTTCCTAGAATCTCTATCCATAACAGGGATGGATATTATTATAGAAACTGAAAATAAAAAATAGATCCCTACATGGTCGGGATCGATGTTCAGAGCTGCCACGTAATATCCTCGACTGCGCCGGATGCAATATCACTATGTCCTGAAGGGGGCGCAAAAACAAAAGTGTGAGTGGACAAAAATCAAAGTTTTCGCAAAACTTTTCTCTTTTCAACATATTAACCCCCTATTTGAAAATCCAGTATAATCGCAAAAACATACTATCATAGTATAGTTCAAAAGGTACTTTATGAGTAAACTGAAACATATCAAAAGGTGTAATAATCATAAATCGCCATTTCATAATTCCTATAATATAATATGGGAAAACCAACACAAGGTATATGCGCGATCACCCAAGTACGGGTTGAGGAATTCGCCTCTCAATCACCGTACAAGCTCAATACGTTATTCAATCATTTGTACTCCTAGTACCACACACATGTAAGCTTGCGCCGCAGCGCGTCACACCCAAGTCCTTACGTAGTGGGGCCTTTTCCCCATAAACAACAATAATCGTAAGACAAGCTTGCACTAAGGTATTTACCGGACAATACCCCTGGAGTACAGTGCGTGTGACCCAAACATGTGAGAACTGTCCTATGGCCATGAGAACGGTACTACAACGTAGTGAAAGCATACCTAGTGTGTTTGAAAACATACATACATACTCATGTGTTTAGAGATAAGGTACAATAACCATTTCATAATTTCCAAATATTTAAAATTGCATAAAATAATATTTCCCAACGGAAATCATATATCAAATACCAACATAAATGCATACTCGAAATCATAGTCCAAAACCATTTACTAAAGTAACCATAAATAACCAAACCTTATATAATCGAATATATTTATGCATAGAAGCCAATAATCAAATATCAATTTATCCATAGAAATATCATATCTCAAAATAGTTTCATAATATATATATATATACCCATATATATTATATAAGGTCACGCAATCAAAATCATGCTTCGAAAACCATTTAGAATCATATAAATATCCAAATTATAAATATTTCAAAGCATAGAAATCATTTATTTAAAACAAAAGTCCACTCACAGGTTTTCGGGAGTGAAATCTCCCCCGGTGTTGCCCTCCTCGGTGTGTGGGGTCGAAGAATTACCTATTTAATGTTAGGGAACAAATTAGAACTTCCCTAAAATAAATTAAAAATAGGCCCTAAAAAGAATCCCCCAAAAATATTAATATTTTAGCGAAAACGGGCTCGAAAAATGATTTCCGGGCCCCGAACACCCTACCGCCGCCGTTAGGAATATTCCGTTGCCGTTAACGGAATATTCCGTCTCCTTCTTCCTCACGCTGGTCGCCGGAGCCGCCGCCGGCGCCGCCGTCCTCCGCCGCCTGGTTTGCCGGAATTTCTGGAAAATTTCCGAATTAATTCCAAAATTTCAAAAATTCATAACTTCTTCGTTCTTTGGCCAAATTTAACGTGCCATATATCAAAATGAAGGTATTGAGGAGTAGAATATTTTTATACCTATTTGAGGCCGGAAAAGTGGCCGGAGATGGCCTGAAATTGGCCGGAAAGCCTCGGGAAACCCTAATTCCGTTCTCCTTCAAAACTGCACCAAATTGGACGTTCTTTATATCAAATCGAACCTACTCAATCCAATAAAACCAATGGTAATGGTCTCGAGGCTTACCTTGGTCGGGTTTGCACAGAAAATAGACGGACAGTTTGCCTAAACCGTTCCGACATCGGTTTGAACGATCGGGTTCGAGTTTGAAGAATCTGAAATCACAGCCTCGTCCAGAATGACGAGAGGATCACGTTGGTATGAATTTTGGGCGACGGTTTGGTGATTTTGTGATTCAACCAAGATTAGGGTTTATCGGTGTAGTTTTGGCCGAGAGAGAAAATGGGAGAGAAAGAGAGAGAGAGGGAAAGGAAAACGTGCAGAATGATTGGGGTGGGTTGGCTGCTGTGCAGTCAGCCAAAAACCCTAATTCCCACACACGGAGTGGAAAATTACCAAAATGCCCCTACACTTTAAAGCTTCGTAAAACGTTCGTTTTAACTCCGAATTGAGTTCCGTTTGCGTCCACGCGTTCGTATCGACGAGTACATCGAGAATATGTAAAGAAATAATTTTTCACAAGTTGTCACGAAAAGTCAACAAAAGTCAACCTTGACCCTAGGGGTATTTTGGTCATTTCACATAAATTTTGGGACGGGTTGTAACAATAGCAATCCAATCACTAATCAAAAGGCTAGGAGAATATGGTAAAGAGAGGAAGGTATTAAAAGAAGTTTTAGCCAGAGAAATGCCAGAAAATGAGGCTAGTACTTCAGGAACCAAGAAAGAACCTATTCAGACCTTTGATGCGGCAACAATAAATATGGCGGTGCAATTGACATAATATACATTTGATCTGGATTGGCTAGATGATGAGGAGCTAAGCTTTCATTTACCAGAGTTTGTTCCGAGTGAGCCAGATAGACCAACATCAGAAGTCCAAGATCCTTTGGGGACTATTGATCTAGGGACTGAAGGTGATCCAAGGCTAATGAGGATTAGTGGGCTGTTGTGTAGCGACTATCAGATGGAATTGATTGAGCTACTGACAAAGTTCAAAGATTGCTTTGCGTGGCATTAAACTGAAATGCCAGGATTGGATCCAGCCTTGGTAGAGCACAGAATCCTAGTCAAAGAGGGGTACATATCAGTTCAACAAACACCGAGAAGAATGTCAAAAGAGATTGAAGGGAAAGTCTAGGAAGAAATCAAGAAACTTTTAAAAGCATGGTTCATCAGGCCAACCAAGTATATAAAATGGCTTGCTAACATTGTACCTGTTTTAAAAGTATTGACAAAAGCAATTAGAGTGTGTATTGATTATAGAAATATTAATGATGCTACTCCTAAGGATTTCTACGCAATGCCTATGTCAGATATGTCCATTGATGCAACATCTAATCATAAAATTCTATCCTTCATGGATGAAAAGGCTGGTTACAACCATATAAGAATGGCTGAAGAAGATATATACAAGACAGCCTTTAGATGTCCTGGACATGTTGGAGCCTTTAAATATGTAGTTATGCCCTTTGGGTTGAAAAATGCTTGGGGCTACATATCAAAGAGCCATGAATGCCATCTTCCATGACCTCATTGGCCACAACCTAGAGGTCTACATTGATGATGTGGTGGTCAAATCCAAAACCGATGCGAATCACTTGATGGATCTGACGCAAGTGCTACAAAGAATGGGGTTGCATAAGCTAAGAATGAATCTGAAGAAATTTTCTTTTGGGGTGAGGGCATGCAACTTTTTGGGTTTCTGAGTGCACCAAATAGGCATTGAAGTGGACAAAAATAAAGCCAAAGCAATCATGGAAGCACCTTCACCGAAAAACAAAAAAGAATTGCAGATGCTGTTAGGGAAGATTAACTTCTTAAGAAGGTGCTTGTTAGTCCTAGGGGCAAACCTCATCATTTTTTCTCATCTAGACTTTGAAGGGACAACTAACAATCGAGCCGAGTATGAAGCACTCATCATCGGATTAGAATTGTTGATGGATTTGGGGGCACAAAGTTTAGACATATATGGAGATTCGGAGCTAGTCATTAATCAACTCACAGGGAAGTATAAATGCAAAAAATTGGTGATGGCTAGCTATATGTGTACTGTCGGATGCCTAGTAAAGACCTGGGAAGACTGTATCACTGCAGAACATATTTCCAGAGGTGAAAGTTTAGCTACCAATGATATGGCACAGATAGCATCCGGGGTACAAGTTCAGTTTGGTCAAGCTAATGAATGGGTTGAGGTCCAGACAAGCACTCTTCCCTTTGTGTTCGATAGGGAATTTGAGATGGATGTAATGCAAACAGAGTCGGAGGACGGAGACTGGAGGCTCTCACTCATGAAGTATCTCAATAACCCATCAGTGCAAATGGAGAGGAAATTAAGGACTCAGGCTTTGAATTATTCTTTATGGGATCGAGAATTAGTGAGGAAAACATCAGATGGTTTCCTGCTAAGATGTTTAGGAATTGAACAATCCAATCCAAGAGAATAATGGCTGAGGTGCATGAAGGTGTTGGTGGTGCTCATCTGCATGCTCCAGCCATCTTAATGAATCCCATAGTCAAGCCATGGCGTTTTAGGGGTTGGGCAATAGATTTCATTGGACAAATATATCCCCCCTCCTGCAAGGGGCATACTTTCATCATTGTAGCCACAAACTACTTCACCCAGTGGGTGGAGGCAGTTGTTGTAAAAAAAATCACTTCTGCAGAGGTCATCAAATTCATAGAAAGCAAGATCGTACACCATATGGATACCAGAAATTATCGTAACAGATAGGGGGTCATCCTTTATATCTAAAAAGACTCAGGACTTTGCAAAAAAATTCAAAATTAAAATGGTCCAGTCAAGTCCATATTATCCACAGTCCAATGGATAGGTTGAAGCCAGCAACAAGGTCTTGGTGAACATCATGAAGAAGATGACTGAACAACAAGGTCTTGTAATTGTAACTGGATAGGTTCTCCAACCACTTCTACTTAGCTTGGGTAGCCATGACATACCGCTAGGTGTCACCATGGTTTGTGGAAGCTCCAGGATTAGCAAACACTAATCTTCATAAAAGCGGAGAGTGGTTTCACCCACACCGATCGCGCAGTAACACCTCGCCTCACCTCCGCCTCTTAATTGGAACCTAATGGATCGCACACCGAGGCGATGAAAGTGAAGATATAAAGGAATGGATAAGCAATTAAATTGTTTGATTTGAGCAAGATTAATTAATTAGTTAATTAATTATACGAAAGGTTCGTATTGGGCTTTTAAGTTGGTTTTGGGTTTCGCCCAAAAGGGTTTTGTCCACAAGGCCCATTGAGTTTAGGTTGTAGCGACAACCAAAAACTAAATGGAAATTAACCCAAAAAACAATGTCAAACCGCCTTCTAGAGTGAGTGGAGGCAAGCTTGCTATTTTACAAGTTTGCCACTCATTATGTGATGAGGTATAAAGGGAACTTTATAGCCATTATCACTCAAGGGCTTTTCTGGAGAAAAGGAGTTGAAATTCTCTTCAATTTCTTTCAAGAGAGGCCGCCATTTAGAGAGCTATTAGCCATAAATCTTGGGTTCTAAATCATCCATTTCATCTTCACACCTCATCCTTGGTGTGAGACTTAGAGACACTAAATTTTTGGTGTTTAGGAGATCCTATCCTTACATCCTCAAGGAGCAAAGGAGGTGACTTGAAGGCCTCCACTTGGGTGAATCCCTTGCGCAAAACAAGGATGAGCCTAAGGGTAATGAATCTCCAAACTTCACTCTCTTTAATTTTGTTAAAGAGTTCATGGTTCACCATCCTCTAGGGCTTTGAAAGTCATGGGTTTATGAATTGTTTTTGAATGCATGCCTACTTTAATTGTTATTAGTTTGCATGTGTGTTCAAATGTTGTTCAATTGTTCTTAGCTAGGACAAATTTTTCCTTCAAGTGGTATCGTAGCTCAGGTCTAGAGTATGGTGAATCCTTTTGGTTTTGAGTTTTTCATGGTTTGTGATTTAAATGTTGTAAATGTTACAATGCTTTGTTCTTACTATTTATGAATATAAATTTTGCTTGAAAATTTAGCATCTCAAATGTTGTAGATGAAGTTCATCTAAGCATGAATATTGGAACTAAAATTTGGTGCCATGTGTGTGGGGAAATTCGGCCAAATCCAAAGGGTGGTTTTTGGGTTCATGTTTGTCTTGTTGGAAATGTTTTAAAGTGACTTTTGGAACTCCCTAAGTACCCTAGATGTTAACCCTCTTTGTGTAGTGAAAAATTTGGTTTTATTGAGTGAAAACATTCATGGAGCTATTATGAGTTTTCATGAGTGTTCTTCATATATGTTCTTGATGTTCTACCAAGAACAAAAAGGTTGGGTGTTTTGATCCAAAATGTTTGTTGTCTTACTTAAAGTTTTGGTTTGTTTTTTATTAAGTTGATGGATGATTGTTATTTAAAATAGCCACAATTCATACCTATTTTCTTATCCATACCAATCATCTTACAACCTTGGCCCAATCAACTCATAAACCATACCATTCACTATTCACAACCCTTACCTTGTCTCCACTAATTTTTTCAATCTAATTATCCCTCCAAACCGGCCACCCTAAAAGTAGGGTACTTGGGCCTTTGTGCAGTTACATAAAGTTTTGATACTTTGTGGTATTGCACTTTGACCCAAAAGTTTGCGTTTACGTAGCTCAAAATTACTAAAGGACAAATTGTTTTGCTCCTTTAATGAAGTTTTGCTTTTGTTTAGTGGCCTAATTGTTATGGTCATTGTTTTTCAGCCTGCACTATGAAGAGAACAAAATGGTTTTGTCTCTTAAATGAGAATTGATTTTCATTTCATTTAGTTCCATTTAAATCAATTCTATGAATCCAAAACCAATTGTTTAAATTGCTTTCTTAGTTAATGTGATTAATTAAGTCAAAGGATGATTATGAACCAAATGACACATCCCGATCCCGACGAGCCAAAGTCGAAGGCTGGCCGACACGCGTTGAAGTACCTAAAGCCAAAAGAAAATTTAAGAATGTGATAAATATTACAGAAAAGAATGAAAGGGAAGAAAACGTTAGAATACATAATAAGAGTAGAGTGAGGGATACAAAGATATACAAACGTATAAAAACCTTGCTATCGTTGCTACCACCGCGCCATCGACGTCGCAAGCTCCCACCCAACTAACTCCGGAGGGGCGCAAACATAAAAACGGCGAGTGGGTCAAAAAGCAAAGTTTGTTGAAAGCCGTTGTTTTCAAAACTAGCAACCCCTCGTTTGGAAAACAAGTATAATTGATAAAATGTCATGCCCGTACGCATGATCCTCAAAACACTACCATTTAAAACATTCGGGTACTCCCCGACATCATTTACCGTATTTGTCAGCCAGAGGTAAAACACACATGTCCACTAAGCAAATCCCACCATGAACAAGCAGGTATAAATAATTACGCTAAGTACTCCAATGACGCGAGTCTAGTGCTAACGATCGTGCACAAATGTGCCACACAAGTCCGAGCTGCTTAGTGCAACCTAAGACAAAGCTAGTACCTACATGGATCCAATGCCGCGTAGCAGCATCGATAGTGACAAAGCCCTAACGTCAAGGCTAGTCCTCGCCACGAGACTCGAGTACTATACCTGGGGTGTTATACAACTACCGAGGAGCAATAAGATAAAATCATGCATGACAAGCAGTACGAAAGTGTTCTACCTCCAACACACGTAATGAATATGCATCTACGCTAACAATTTAAGAAAGCGTTTAAAAAGTCATACATATATATATACTTTATCAAAGGAAAGACCCACTCACTACCCGAAGATAGCCTGAAGCCCAAGTGCACGTCCTCCGACGCCAAGGGTCGCCAAAACCTAAAGCTTCCCGGAGTAATTCCAACCCAACTGAGCTCAGAACTGAAGCATCCAAAAATTCAATCAATCAGTCCACAAGCAATTGGCCTCAAAATCCTACTAACAACTCCATCCACCTTCAAAGCTTACCAACACCATACTTAAACTCCGAGGCCTGCAATCTTGATGACCAAATTAAAACTCATATTAACTACTCAGCCCACAATTGCTTAACACACCCAAGGCCCAACACTTAAGCACCCAAACAACAAAAAAAAACAAACTTCCCTGGCCAAAACACTTCTGTGTCCTGGTATGAAGGTTGGCGGTGTGTGCCGCCGCCGAGTTAATCACCACCTCGCCCGAACATCCTCTCGTCGCGTCATCACTTAAGATTCTTGCAGTGGATCTCAACACCCACGGTGGAGTCCACAATTGGAAGAACAAGATTGCAAACATTGCACTACAAGAAAGTAGAGCAACAGAAACCGAAGGCCCTTGAGATTCGAGTGAATGGCCCGTCAGCAAATGTTTCTTCATTTTGTCCTTGGTCACTACTAGTAGCCGCTGGATGAAACTGGTTTGGTTTGTTTTACTGAGCCGCATCCCGCCTGGTCATGGGATCAAACTGCGTAGAGACAGAGATGAACCAACGCACTGGGTGGCACGGAAGATTGGAGGATGCCATGGGTTCGTGTGGGCAGCAATGCACATGAAGAAATTTCCGCCCTCGGGTTCAACTGGTCTGCATGCCCACTCCTGCTGGCTCAGGACTCGAGCAGGAAGGACAAAAGAATGGTTTGGGAGTAGGGAAAGCCGAGAGAAAACTCAAACCCAACCCACTGGTGGCTTGAGTACTTCAAGTTCGGGTTTTGTCCAATCTCCTCGATTACCCATGAGTGCAAAGAAAGTTTTAGGTGAGGAAGTACCAAAAATTTGGGTTTGTTTTGGTGAGGATTAGTGAATTTTTCAAAATGCCAAGATTGTCACGACTTACTTGAAGTTTGCGTAAAACAAAAGAAGAAGAGGAGAGTTTCATGTGCTTTTTTCTTCAAGCAGAAGAAAAGATGAAAGTACCTGCAAGGGAGACAAACTCTAAGAAAAAGGCAAATGGACAACTTCCAGATTTGTGGGACAAGCCCACATGGGCAACCGATATTTGGGCCCCAGCCCCAAATAACTCCAAATATCCCAAAGTTAAAAATACTAAACGTCGAAACTAACGCCCGTAAAATACTGCCTGGAGTCCGAACGACGTACGGCTCAAGGTCTTCACGCGTCGTAGCGACGAGCACGTCAAGAAAATACAGGTGGAATCGTCGTACGCAGTTACGACGCAAAAGTCAACCGAAAAGTCAACCAAGGGCAAAATCGCCATTTTGCACCCTGTGAATAAATAAAATAAAATTTTGAACGGATGTTGGTCTACTCCTTATAAAAAATTTCATCCCGAAATTTCCATAAGAAGCAATGAGGTAGATTGGGGCATAAACTCACAACGCCTCCCAAGAAGCTCCCTCGCGAAAGAGACGTAGGTGAAGAAAAAACAATTGTCTCGAGCCGAACGCGGCTACCACGCCCGACGCACCACGAGTCAAGGTGACACTAAGAGCCAAGTTTAATCAAAAAGAGAGATATGATTAGCCGGGAAGAGCACCGCCGTCCGGGCGGACTTCACAGTTTACTCCGTTACTACGTTTGCACGACTGTGAGGTGGTAATCGAGTAGTGCACCGTAGTCACCCATCGCCTACATCCTACTCCTTGACAAGAGATTGAGGTCTCCAGAAAATGAGACGCCTCTCGCCCTTTGGTGGTCATGAACGGCCAACACGCCTCAACAATGAGAAAATGTCGCACCGTGAGCAAAGATACCGGCAACAAGCTTCAATCACGTGGTATGATAACTGTCCATGCGGTTTCACGCCCGGCTGGCATGAGTGATTATCCATCCATGCCGTATTAGCACACGTACCAACCCGCCCCGTTGACGCATCACCGTAGAACACAAGGTACCGCTCACAAGTAGCAAGCACACAAGAATAGGAGTAAGACCAAACTTGAGCAATGGAGATTTGCCCGTGGTCGTCGCTCTACACGAAGGCTACACGTCTTCCCGGCAAGTTTCTTGAGAGGCGTGAGCAACAACATGAGAAATCCTTCACGTAACGTCGCAAACCGAGTGCCAAGAAAGTTCGAATCTTAACACTTCTCGCGTGCCGGCCCTGCATCTCCGCCACAAGAGAGCTGGTCCTGGGATCGACAAGAACAATCCGCAGAATCACATGTCCCAAGAAAGACACACATGATTTAGCTCGAATCGGCAAAGTTGAAAGTTCTAAACTTCAACGAATCATGCGCAAAACATTTGCATGATCGGCCCACTGGAATAAGCCAAAAGTCAACTAAGAAGACCGCCATGAACTTGTCGAGATACCAGCGAAGCACTCGAGTCACCAAGTTCATGAAAGTTACTGGGGCGATTGTCATCCCGAAAGGTATGACAAGGACAACTCGTAAGGTTCATAACGAGTCCAAAGTGGTCAAGTAACGACGGTTTGGATCTATAGCCGACAAGAATCGCATCTACGATCGATTTTAAAAGAAAACAAGTGCACTTTGAGTCGGGTTTATGAGATCACCGATTCTAGGCAGGGATAACGGTTTTAATCAAGGCTCCGACTCAACTGCCTATAATCGACGCAGCCTTAGCACCGTAACTTCAAACAACAAACAAGTACCAGAGCTCCACCGGCAGAAATGCAAGGCAGAAGAATTCCTTGGCAAAAGTGCCTCGAAATTGAAAATCTTCAACCCCACGCCACTCACGTGGAGCTGCAAGATAAAAGGTAAGAGAGAGAGGTAATGGTCAATACCCGAGAGATCGATGGTGAAAACCACTGATCAAAGCATAAAACCAACATAGATCGTTAGGAAAGATTCCAGAAATTTTGTTGACAAACCAGATCAACACACAAAGAGAAATCTAAACCCAACACCAACACCAACACGTGTGGTAAACCGTAACAACTAGAACACAAAAGGTCTGTTTCACTCGTAGCCGAAAGTCGCCCCTACAAGTCGATTTTTCTGCACTCTCGCCAAGAACGTCACAGAACTGCATGCCGTGGCGAGAAGGTGGTCAACCTCCACACAATCCACACCTGGCATAAAATTGGGGTAACAACCATTCCTGTGGATCACGCTCTAAAACCACCACATCCGTGAGGAACGAGATTGGCAAGTAATCTCTGATTAGCGATGATAACGGAGTATCACCGACAATTCCAAAGAACAAAAATGAAACTTGCCTTACTTCAAGATAGGGATTCCAAATCGTGATCTGTGAGGAGTACAATGTGGTCGAGTAATTTGAAATAAACAAAGTGAAATAGCCGAGTAGGTAATACTTTGATCCATTTGGATCTCTGCTAAAAGTCCAAAGAAAGTTTAACGCTTCCAAACAAGATCGGTTCCGTTAAGTGTATCCTACTGTCAAAAGCAAACTCGCCTAAGAGCCAACAAATGGGCTCTACAATCGGAATTGCCAGCACCACCAGGATACAGAGAAGCGGAACCAAAGTACTGAGAAAGGTTCCGAGTATGGGATGACATTGCCTCGACAACGTCCGTCTCCACCGAAGTAGATTGTTGAAAGAAAACCTGCTCGGGTCCAACTTACCGATCGAACAGCCAAAAGCAGGTTTCTTGGGTCGGTACTGCATTGGCCAGCCTGTGTCCCCAATCGTCCACAGCCCATGGCACACCGGAGTTTCCTGCGTACACTCACCAAAATGACAAGTGTCGCAACGATACGTAACTGGGCGAAAAATTGGGTGGAGTTACCTAAGAACGGAGTTCTAAAATCCACTCAGTGAATCACTCACCACGTTTAAGTGATGAAGTTGACCCACTACCGGATGATCTGCCGAACTTCCACGTCGGAAGATGCATTCTTTCGAGACCGAAAGAATGACTGCCCGATACCCAACTACCGGGCAAAACTCACATTTGCTTTGGTGTTTCTGCCAAACGCCACCTCGAGAAATGGCCGAGACAAGGTTCCCCGGGGCTTCCAGGAGTTAACTCCGGTGATTAGTTTAAGGTACTTAAGAGTTGGTTTCACTAAGAAATGGCCGAAGTTCGAAATCGAACCCTCACCGGGAAAATTTCCAAACTAGGTTTCAAAGGTTACCCGGGAACAAGTAGTCCAGGTCGCAAATTGAGATCGACAAAGATTGCGGTAAGGCTGTGCTGACCTCCCATAGCCAAAGGAATACTGCAGAGAGCGTTTAAGAAGTTCGGGTGCCTAGAGTAGATTTTGGTTAAAGTAAAACCAAAGAGAGACAAAGACAGGCACCCTGATTAACCAAGTGAACCACTACGGTGGAAAGTCCTCACGCCGTTCACGAAGATTCGATAAAAAGTCAAACTCGTACTCGATAAAGGGATACGCTCGGCAACAAGAATCAAAACCGAAGTTATTTTCAATCACCGTCACTGTGGATGGCGTAATCCATACCGTCGTCGGGCTTAATAGTCAAGATAGCCGCACCGCACAAGTGGGAAGATGATCTAATTGAATGACAAAAGTCATGAGTGGAAAGAAGATGTCGACTCCGTGAAGTACCTAAAGTTCTTCAACGCTCAAGAAAGTTGAGTCACGACAAACAAACAACAAGAGACTCCATACTATTGAACAAACACCACGAAAAATGGATATTGTCCAAAACTACCGAAAAGTAGTAGTCACCACTGTTCGAGAAAAGTCGACCGACAAGTTCAAGCTTACGATCATCGAAAAGGTCATTGCACAGCTTTACGTGCGGAAAGTAAAGTACAAGAACTTCACGGTGATACTTTTCCATTTCCGAATGAAATGGAAAGTGGTTGAAACAATAGAGAGTGAAAACTGCCTCCAAGCCTTCACCGCTAACAATTTGAACACGTACTTCGCCGGATGATCAAAACAACCACAAAGTAGAAACGCGTCCAACAAGCAACGCCAAAAGTTCACTTGTTACCCGAAGGTAGAAGTCGTTGATTTAAGTGTAAACACTAGTGAAGAAGTGTATGAATTTGTGAAACTAGGTCACACGACTTAGTCCACCGGAACTTGTTGAACACGAAAAACAGTCAACAAACGCCAACATCAACGCCTCAGCGTTGTCCCAAGGGAAAGTACTTGATGAAAATCATCCGCTAAAGTCAGCCGACACCACACTTCAAAATACGACACCGAACGGGCTTCATTCAAGGTGATTCCATCGGAAGTTACTAAAGAAAACGTCAAGTGTCACACGTAACACTCAAATTCCTCGTCAACCAAGCTCAAGGTCGCACGAGTCAAGTACGAAAATTTACGCGCACGAAAAATCACGACAAACCGGGTTTCAAAATCGGGAAAACCGCCCAAAGCCACGTAGAAAACCCGAAGTCGAGGTGGTATGACACTAAGAAGAACTTAGAATTAATCAGGAAAACAATACACCAAAAGTGTAAAGTTCGGAAATTCCGATTCCAAGAGTAAGAATCAAGAACAAGAAACGAAATTCAAGTCTCGATACCACGCATAAGTACGGAAAGAGACGCAAAAGAGCCTAGGTTACGAAAAACTATGCTCGATACCACCGACACATCCCATCCCACGAGCCAAAGTCGAGGCCGCCGACACGCGTTAGCGTGACGAAAGCCAAAAAGAAAATTTAAGAATAAAAGATAGAATATTGATAGAAAAGAACAGAGTGCGGAAGAAAACGTTAGAATACACAATAAGAGCAGAGTGAGGGATACAGATATACAAACGTATAAAAATCCTACATCGTCATACCACCGCGCCATCGACGTCGCAAGCTCCCACCAACTAACTCCGGAGGGGCGCAAACATAAAACGGTGAGTGGGTCAAAAGCAAAGTTTGCTAGAAAGCCGTTGTTTTCAAAAAAACTAGTAACCCCTCGTTTGAAAACAAGTATAATTGATAAAATAAGTCATGCCCGTACGCATGATCCTCAAAACACTTCATTTAAAACATTCGGGTACTCCCGACATCATTTGTTCAGATTTGCTCGCTTCGTATAAACACACATGTCCACGGGGCTAAATCCCACCATGAACAAGCTAGGTATAAATAATTACGCTAAGTACTCCAATGACGCGAGTCTAGTGCTAACCACTCGTGCACAATGCGCCACATGTCCGAGTTGCTCAGTGCAACCTAAGACAAAGCTAGTACCTACATGGATCCAATGCCGCGTAGCGGCACCGATAGTGACAAACTTCCTAACGCCAAGGCTAGTCCCGGCTACGAGACCGAGTACTATACTCCGGTGTTATACAAACTACCGAGGAGCAACAAGATAAAATCATGCATGATAAATATAGTACGAGTGTTCTACCTCCAACACACGTAATGAATATGCATCTACGCTAACAATTTAAGAAAGCGTTTAAAAAGTCATACATATATATATACTTTATCAAAGAAAGACCCACTCACTCACTCCGAAGATAAATAAAGCCCAAGTGCAGCCGTCCTCCGGACGCGCCAAGGGTCGCCAAAACCCAAAGCTTCCGAGCAATTCCAACTCCAACGGAGCTTTCCAAATTGAAGCATCCAAAAATTCAACCGAATTGAGTCCACAAGCAATTGGCCCCAAAATCTCTAATGGGCCAACCCATCCACCTTCAAAGCTTACCAACAATTGCTACTTAAACCCGAGGCCCAAAATCTTGGATGCACCAAATTTCAAAACTCATATTAACCACCACCCCAATAATTGCTTAACACACCCAAGGCCCAACACTTAGCGTGTACCTCAAACAACAAAAAACAAACTTCCGCCAAACACTTCGTGTCCTCGGTGAAGGTTGGCGTGCAGTGTCGCTCGCTTTGAGCACTGCCCACCTCGCCCCGAACATCCTCGGCCAAGCCACTACTTAAGATTCTTGGCAGGATTCGAACAATTCACGGTGAGTCCACAATTGGAAGAACAAGATTGCAGATTGCACTACAAGAAAGTAGCAATGTTTAAAAACCAAGGTCTTTGAGAGATTTGGAGTGAATGGCCCGCCGCAAATCGTTCTTCGATTTTGTCCTTGGTCACTACTAGTAGCCGCTGATGAAACTGGTTTGGTTTATGACATCAAAGATCCCACTGGTCATGGGATCAAAACTGGCAGTAGAGACAGTAGATGAACCAACGCACCGGGTGGCACTCTGAAGGTTGGGAGGATGCCATGGGTTCGTGTGGGCAGCAAGCCAATGCTGAAGAACAATACTGGGTTCAACTGTTCATGCCCACTCCAAAGGGCCTAGGACGAGCAGAAGGACAAAAGAATGGTTTGGGAGTAGGAAAGCCGAGAGAAAATCCCCTTGAACTAACTCCACTGGGTGGCTTGAGTAATTCTCCAAGCTCCGGGTTTTGTCCAATCTCTGACACCCATGAGTGCAAAGAAAGTTTCCGTGAGGCTAATAAAAAATTGGGTTTGTTTTGTGAGATTAGTGAAGCCAAAATGCCAAGATTGGCCACCGACTTACTTGAAGTTTGCGTAAAACAAGAAGAAGAGGAGAGCTCCGATGTGCTTTTTCTTCTCGCAGAAGAAAAGATGAGCACTTGCGGTGTGGAGACAAAACTCGGCAAAAGGCAGACAACTTCTGTGATTTGTGGGACAAGCCCAGCTGGCAATGACATTTGGGCCCCAAACAAATAACTCCAAAATATCCCAAAAGTTAAAATACTGGAAACGCGAAACTAACGCCCGTAAAATACTCGTTCGGGAGTCCGAACGACGTACGGCTCAAGGCTTCACGCGTCTCGTAGCTTAATGCAGCACGCCAAGAAAATACAGGTGGAATCGTCAGACGAAAGCACGTGACAGTGTCAACCGAAAAGTCAACCAAGGGCAAAATCGTCATTTTGCACTCCCGGAATAAAATAAAATAAAATTTTGAACGGGATGTTACACCAAAGGCTCCGATAATTGAGCTATGTGATTGGCCGCTTTACATTATGAATGTTTGGGTTAAGTAGAGAGATTTGAATGTAATTTGATTAGTTCAAATGTGTTGCAGTGCTGGGCATAAGCCCTTATCTTTATTTCATGTATTCCTTTGTTTATTTGTATGCAAATTGGAAATAGTTGGGTCCAACGCCCAATAGGAAATAACGGTTTAATTAGATTAAACGCGTAATTAAAATCAACAACTACTCACCTTAGATTCCAAGGACCAACACAAGGCTCGTGTTGGATTAAATAAACGGTTCATAATCATCCTAAGTCCTTTTAATAAGATTAAAATGAATTGGATGTAGCCCAATACTACTCCCTCAACAAAACGAATATTAAGTTGATAAGCGAGAGATGCTTTGAACATCTCTGCCGCAGGCCTTCCACCGTGATGGCTCCAATCGCTTGTGACTCATACACCGGCTTCACCCCTATCATGGGGAAGTTCAAAGTATGTGCTTACCTAAAGGAGGAGTCCATATAAACATACATGATGTGGTGAGGTAGGCAACAAGGATGGCCACATCATATCATTGTGAGGCTATTCTTGAAACCTCACACGAACCAGCATGGTGGGAATAACTTAACTAAGTAATGGTGCCAACATCATATCATCAGGAGGCATCATTCTCTAGAGGCCAAAATGGATGGGTAATTACAAAAGTTGTAAATGAATAAAGCGTTATTCTCTCATCATTTTTGCTAACCAACATCATATCATTGTGAGGTGGGCTTGGTAATGGGCGAAATCTCTGATGCCCTTACCAAGAGTTCAAAATAACTCTCGATTCCATTGAGGGATGTGGACTTTGCCAAAAATAGTGGGGGTACTATTTGATTTAAGACCCAATCAAGTAGTTTCTTAAAATCAACAATCTAATACGATTTCTCGTTATGTTACGTGAGTTAACGACATGGCTAAAATTACACTTACCATTGTACTTGACCAAAATGGCCTTAGCCAACGTTTCCTGCTTGGTATCGCCACATTGAGAATGGGCAAGCCCTGTGGGTGAATGACATATTGTATGTGCTCACAATCCCCTCCTCATGTACCTCCCCAGAAATTAGCTTCAAAATGAGGAGTGTCAAAATTATACTAGACACTATGAGGATGACTTACAAGCCAAATGCTTAATCCTCTACTCTACTTAGTGAGGAGCTTAAAGTTACATGAGCACATGGACACTTCTTTGTGCCATGGTTGAGAGCTTGCATAAGATGCATGACATTGAGACTAGTAACGCACATTCTCAAAAGTTTGTAGTTTATTGAATGCCAAATGGCAAAGGGGACATGTTGGAAATGTGCCCTAAAACCAATCATATGATGATACTTACGATATTTCAAATGTTAAACTAATTTAGTTTAATATAAAGGGCATAGATTATTGTTTATAGTAGTCTCATATAAATGTTATATGCTTAAACAATAAGTCCAAGAATATGTGCCAGAGGAATGTAATCTAAAATGCTAGGTTCATGAGACCATTCTCGATCATAGACATATCCTAAATCGCCTCGATGAATAGGATTGCTAATTGGGCATTGACAAATTGCTAAGATCGTACATGTTATGTCTTCTCGTGAGAGTGACTAGTCTCGAGTCATTGGTGTAATCGATACCAAGACAAGCATGTAGGTGCTCAATATGGACTGAGTCCATCGAACACGATCAATGATGAGTTTTCATGATCATGTCATTAAGAGAACTCATAGTTGGGATAATGCAAATTAGTCCTTTGACTCCGAGGCATCACAACTATGGTCTTGTGGTGAGGTCCCTTGATCTTTGATTATGTCAAAGTCAAATTTGATCCAGGTGTCCACGCGCATAGTTGGGGTTAAGCTACTTAGCCATGGAGGCAAGTGAATGCGCAACAAGGGACTTAACCTTCAAACCGTTTGAGGGAGAATACTCTATGATATGATTAAGAATCTCTAGTTGCAGTATGAATAAGATTTAGGAAGTCGTTCCAAATCATATTCAAGGTAATCATATAAAGGAATCACATTGGATAGTAGATAACAAACTATCATCTCAAACAATGTGGTCGAGAGGCCAGATTAGGAGAAGGACCGTATTGCACAAATCCTAACCGAATAGGTTCTCCACTTTCTCACAGCTTGTAGCTATGACATACCGCTAGGTGTCAACATGGTTTGTGGATGCCCTATAAGTGTATAATCACTTAAGGGAGAATTGAAAGTATGTTTCAATTCATAATTGATTTGAAAGAGTTCTAATCCTCCACGCCCGGCCAAAAGAACCTAATGGATCGTACAATCGAGTAAGGAGGAGTTTGATGAAACAATGAGATGAGTGAATACTAAAATGGTTTAATTATTTATGGCAAGGATTAATTAATATGTTAATTAATCAAACGAATAAGTTCGTTATAGACTCCGGGTTAGTTTTGGGCCTCAAGGCCCAATGGCCTCGAACGTCAAGCTCCATTGACTTAAGTTGTATGACAACTTAATGACTAATAATACATTAGGGCCCAAAGCCCAATGAACCCAAGATGGCGTCATTTGGTGTATGTGTAGCAAACTGCTTAATTGCAAGTTTGCCAATACATTGTGAGATGTTATAATGGAAACTTGATAACATTTCAACTTAGTGGTTTTCTTTTTGGGAGAATGGCTGAGCATGAAAATGCTCTCTCTCAAAGAGCTTCCGCCTCCCGTAGGAGAATAGCTAGCAATCTCTCTTCCCTTCAGTGGCACTCATTCTCATCAAGACTCTCCTTGGTGTGAGATCAGAGGTTCCCTACTTTGGGAACTTGAGAACTGACCATCCATCATCCAAGCAAGGAATGAAGGCCCTCTCCATAAGGGGATTAGCCTTGCTTATGCAAAGAGGAATCAACAAAGGTATTTGATTTCTCAACTCAAAATTTGTTTTGATTTGAGTTTTGGTCTACCATATCTACTAGGCTTTGAATTTTCTTGGGTAAAGTTTTGTTTTAAGTGCATAGAAGCATGTTTCCGCCTTTTAATTGTTAAATGCATGCTTAATGATGTTGCTTAATGAACTCCTGCTAATCCACATTTTTTCCTTCAGACATCTATCCAAAAGCATGGACAAAAAGATGGAAAGGATCTTTCTTCAAGATCTTGAAAGTTTAGAACTTCCATTGATGGGAAAATGGCCCAAGACTTTTCCTTGCATCTCTCTCTATGATTTCACTAAGTTTATAGTAAACTACAAAGTGAATGGGGATTCGATCATACTTTTTACCGAGATGATTGACATGTGCCGTAATTTGAACAAGGTTTCAAAAAGACAAGGAGTGAGAATGCAATCATTAGGAAAAGGTTGCTTAAGAAGAAGGCAAGAAAATCCAAAGGAACATGCTTTCATTGGGGAAAGGATGAATGCTGGAAGAAGAAATACGTGGTGCGCATTAAGTGAGCCTTATGACACGAACTTTGAAGGGACTATTTCGGGTCATAGAGAGTGCTTTACATGAGCTCCAATTCCCGGATATTTGATTCGTGCTAGTCAACATATCTCGCAATCTGCATGGACTAACAAAGAGCAAAACATCGCGCAATTTGGAGATAATTAGCTGTATTGGAATCAAGACTAAGATCTCTAAAAGCAATAGGCACTACATGCTTAAACTACCCTCTCCGGGGAAGTCTTAGAACTTAAAATTGTTTATATTTTTCCTTCATGTATAAAAGAATTTGATTTCCATCTCTATGCTTTACGAGATGGGCCTCGCCTTTGTTTGACAAATTGAGTTGCACCCTACTTTGAATGGTCGTATTATCTCCTCATGGTAATATGATGAGACTTTTTCACCTAGAGACAAGTAGTGGAATGCACCGTATTGAAAGCGGAATACCTCAAACCCAAAAAGGGCTGTGAGAAGAAGTTAACCAAGAAAAGATAGCATCTTAAACTTAAGTACAGAACCTTGATAAGATTCGCAAGATGTCGAAAAGACGGATATTTCCGCCATTAGGTAATAATTCAAATGGATACTAGGAATGTTGCTTGGAAAGGAAGATGACCACCCCATTCACTGAGAAGAGCGTGCCACCGAAATTTAGGTTAATCCACACCGACGTATGTGGACCTATGTCTATCACGCCGAGAGGAGGCTTCTCCTACTATATCACATTCACCGACGATCACTCGGTTTGGCTATGTGTATCTTATGAAGTACAAGCTCTAATCTTTGAAAAGTTCAAAGAATTCAAGAATGAAGTAGAGAAGCAACTTAATGGGGAGAGTATCTAAGCAATTCAGTTCCTAGATTACCTCAAAGAGTGGAATAATATCACAAGGACTCCACCGGAACCTACAACTTAATGGAGTTTCAAAGGAGAAACCAACCTTACGAACATGGTTCGTTCTATGATGAGTTTCGCAGATTTACTAAGAATATTCCTGGATACGCCTATATACAAAGAGTTTACTTGCTTAATAGAGCACTAAACGGCCACAAACGCCTATGAGATATGGCATGAAAGAAAGCCAAGTCTTTAACCACTAAGATTTGGGGTTGTGAAGCATATGTCAAGACGCTTGAAGCTACTAAGCTTGAAGCAAGACCGTTAAGTGCTATTTTGTGGGAGGTCCCAAAGAAACTATGGGATATGAGTTCTACCATCCTATCACCGCAGCTTTGTCGCGTAATCGCCAGGTTTCAGAGGACGATTTGTTCTCAAAGGAGCTACAAGTGAGAACGATGGAGATTAATGAGATTAATGATGAACCACAAACGAGCACTCAACAAGCCGATAACCCGGTTCCGGTGGGTCCTCATAGGCCCACGTAGATCCAACGGCCGCTAAGCCACCTAGAGGTATGGCTTGCATAATGACTTTGGGGAATTGTACTTACTAGGTGACAATGACACAAAGGAAGACCCTAAAGACTACACCTAAGCAATGTCATATTGATCAAAGAGATAGGCAGAGTCATGAACTCAAATGGATTCATGTATCAAATCAAACTGACTCTAGTAAACCTCCGTAAGGTATAGTACCTATTGAAACAAAATGGGTCTTCAAGAGGAAGATAGGCGCCCGATGGGAACGTGTGGGAGACTTATAAGGCTAGATTAGTAGCCAAAGGTTATAGGCAAAGAGAAGGGATTACTCATGAAGAGACCTTCCTCCCGTAGCCATGATTAAGTCCATTCGGATTTTGCTTAAGCAGGAATGCTGCACTATGATTATGGTGATATGGCAAAATGGATGTGAAGACGGCCTTCGAATGGCTACCTAGAGGAAGAGCTCTATATGACTCAACCTCGAAGGTTTCATGAGTCCAAGTCCTAAAAGACTTCAAGGTATAAGTCACAAAGGTCCATTTATGGACTTAAGCAAGCCTAGAAGCCGGAATATCCGCTTTGACACCGAAATCAAAACGCTTGGTTTTACTAAAACGAAGACGACAATTGTGTTTATCAAAACAGTAGAAGCAAATATATTCCTAGTGTTATATGTAGATGACACATTACTTTTCGGGAATGACACCGCAGCACTTTCTTCCGTAAAGTGTGGGTTGTCCAAAACCTTCCACATGAAAGATTTGGGATGCATCTTATGTACTTGGGATAAAGCTTCATCGTGGATAGATCAAGAAAATTAATTGGTTTATCCCAACTCATACATGGATACAGTTTGTGTTCCAGATAAAGAATTTGGCAGGTGTTTTTCCGTGAAGACATGGAATTCATCTTTCTAAGTCCATGGGACCTAAGATTCGAAGAAGTACTTCAAGAAATGAGTTTAGTTCCTTATGGTTCCGCCATAGGAAGTCTCATGTATGCCATGATATGTACAAGGCCGTATATTGCATACAAGCCGTAGCATTACTAGTCGATATCACCCAACTCCAGGATCGTAACACTGGGCACTGGCCAAGACTGGGCCCTTATACTTAAGAAGAACCAAGGACATGTTCCTCAAGCTTACGAGGAGCACAGAGTTGCGAGTGGAAGCCCATACAGCACGTTGGCATTTTCAATCCGACGTCGATGATAGAAGTTCCAACTCCTGATATGTATTCACTCGAATGGTGGGCCACACCTGAAAAGCAAGAAACAAGATGTAACCGCGATTCCACGACGAGGCTGAATATGTCGCCGCACCTCGGCTTCAAGAAGAAGCGTTGATGCGTGTGTTCATTACCGAACTTGGAGTGGTTCCAACCATTACATCACCAGTAACTTTGTACTCGTGATAATAGTGGCGATAGCCTGGCCAAGGAACCTGTACATCAAAAGAACAAGCATTTTGACGTAGCTTAATATCATTAAGATATGTCGGTGGAAAGTAAACATCCTCAGCTCAGTTGATAATATAGTAGATCCACTCGACAAGCTAATGTCCAAAACCAACTTGACCTCGCCATATGGAAAAGATGGGTATTGATACATGGGAAGATGGCTTTGAGTGCAAGTGGAGATTTTTGGAAGTATGCCCACAAAGCCACTCATTTGATGTAATAGCTTTGAATACTTATTGTATTAAAACTATTATTTGTTTAATGAAAGGGCAAAGCTTATTGTTAATCACTATTTATTGTATCATGTGTTTAAGAAATGAGAGAATCCACAGGAATGTATTTGATCTAAGAGAGAAGTGATCTAAGTTAGATTAACGAGACCTCTCTTATGCTCATTCCCAAAACGTTCCTACCATAGGATTGCCAATTGGGCATTGACAATCCGCTAAGGCTAGTATGTGTTATGTTAACTCAAGCTTGGGTATGACTAGTCTCAAGTCATTTAGTGTTAGACACCGAGACAAACACATAGGTGCTCAAAAGGTAATTGAGTACACCGAACAACGATCAAAAGAGAGTTCGTATATACATGTCATGTAAGAACTTTTAAGTTGTAATATGCAAAGTAGTCCTCGACCCGAGGCATCATATAGATGTCCAATGATTGGGTCCTTGATCTTTGATCGTCAAAGGCATTCCATTGCGAGTGTCCACGACATTGTTGGGGTCAAGCTATCTAGTCATGTAGGCATATGAATGCAACAACAAGGATCTCTAACCTTCCATGGTGAAGGAGAATACTCTAAGATATGATTCGAGAGCCTTTGGCCAGCATATGAGTATGACTTAAAGTTTGTTTCAAATCATATTCAATTGAATCATAGAAAATATCACATTGATAGTAGACATGAAAATAACTATCACCAAACAATGTGATTGTGGAGTATCAGACATGTGCATGACCGTATTGTATCAGAATTGTAATCGGATAGGTTCTCCAACCACTTCTACTAGCTTGCAGCCATGACATACCTGCTAGGTGTCACTCATATATGGTTTGTAGCTCCCGAGGATTAGCAAACACTAATCTTCATAAAAGGGAGAGTGCTCTGAATTCACACCGATCGTTAAGAGTAACAATCGCCCCACCGCCTCGCTCTGAACCTAATGGATCGTACACCGAGTAAGGATGAAAGTGAAGATATAAAGGAATGGATAAGCAATTAAATTGTTTAATTGAGCAAGATTAATTAATTAGTTAATTAATTATACGAAAGGTTCGCATTGGGCTTTTAAGTTGGTTTGGCTTTGGGCCCAAAAGGGTTTTTGGTCCACAAGGCCCATTGAGTTTAGGTTGTATGACAACTAAAAACTAAAATGGAAATTAACCCAAAAACAACAAACCGCCCCTAGAGCAGTGAGTGCAAGCTTGGGTTATTTACAAGTTTGCTAATTACATGTGATGAGGTATAAAAGGGAACTTTATAGCCATTATCACTCAAGGGGTTTTTCTTGGAGAAAAGGAGTTGAAAATTCTCTCCTCAATTTCTTCAAGAGGCCGCCATTTAGAGAGCTATTAGCTAGCAATCTTTGCTCCTAAATCATCCATTTCTATCTTCACACTCCATCTTGGTGGAGATCTTAGGAGACACTAAATTTTTGGTGTTTAGGAGATCCTATCCTTACATCCTCAAGGAGAGCAAAGGAGGTGACTTGAAGGCCCTCCACTTGGGTGAATCCCTTGTGCAAACAAGGATGAGCTTCAAGGGTAATGAATTCCAAACTTCACTCTCTTTTAATTTTGTTAAAGAGTCTATGGTTCACCATCCTCTGGCTTTGAAAGTCATGGGTTTATGAATTGTTTTTGGAATGCATGCCTACTTCTTAATTGTTATTAGTTTGCATGTGTGTTTCAAATGTTGTTCAATTGTTCTTAGCTAGGACAAATTTTTCCTTCACTTCCACCGAGGATCGAAATGAGGAAGAACTTCTAGAGTGCAACTTAATGAAGACTTGAGCTTCTTGAGTTTTAGGAGTTGCTTCCTTGAGATCCTAGTACACTTGATCAATAGTTGTCAAGTGAGAAAGATATGTCATGTGAATGGCCTGAGAAATAACTCTTGCCTTAGCCAAAAGGCTTACAGCGTCCAGTACCTTGTTGACGGATTCAGCCACTGGCTTCAGATCGAAACTCTGACGTACCCAGGCTTGCAATAGGTTCTTGGCATCTGCAATATCCTTCTGAGGGAACTTGAACTGTGGCGGGCTGCTCAGCTGTTAGAGTCTAGCAAGTTGAAGGAGGACTGAAGAGCTGGATCCAGGAGATGAAGCTTCTTGATGGACAGGAACTATTGGTTCCACCACCTCACTGGGTTGAGGCTCAGCAAAGAAGGTCAGCACTAATGCTGCCACTGTTGCAGTAGGAGAATGAACTCTGTCCTGGCAAAAAGAGTAAACATAAACAATGTCAGAATCATAGATAAGAGATGTCATCAACTCGAAAAATATAAATAGGGAGGGGTTTTTCACTTTACCTCTCCAGTCTTAGCCATCCCTTGAGAGGTACTATCGCCAATACCATCGGTAGTAGAAGTGATCAAAGCTTTGCCTGTCCCCTTAGAGATGGAGGGTTACACATCAGATTGCCCCACAAGACAATTAGAAGGCACAACCTGTTCACCTTCAAGTGAGTCCTCTGAACCCATAGAGTTATCATACTCCTCCTCCACAAAGATTGTTGGTCTCATTATAGGAGAGGAGTAGAGGATGTCATTGTCTGGGCTTGGAATTCATCGGCCCTGGAAACTTCTGCACCTTGTCCAGTCGTAGGCTCCTTCCCGACCTGAGGAAACAAAGAGAGACACATGTCAGTCAACACATGTTAGTCTGAGCTTCCTTCTGACTCTTCCTTTGATACTTCTTCTTGTGGGATCGGAAGCCAGCAACAAGAACCTTAGCCACTATGTTTTTAACCTTCTGGATTTTAATGAAGAGGCGCATTGCTTCACTTCGCCTCTCCGACGCCTGAATCACCTCTTACAAAATCTCAGACCCAGAAGGGGGTCGCCACACCGCCAAAGGAATGGGTGGCTCAACATCGAATTGGTCAGGTTGAGCTGCAAGAGGAGGTCTTACTGACTGAGTGGCAGTAGGCGGAACAAGGGGAGGAGCCATTGGAAGAGCTTGGGAAGCGTTGATATGTACCACAAGAAAGATTGTTAATGATGAATTCAATGTTTAAAATGATGATCGAATTCAACACTGTTATTATCAAATTGACTAACACACTCGCCCTCGATGCCCATGTGGATACCGAGTTCGGAACGTACTGGCCGACACTTGGAAGTGACGAAGCTATTTTACGCATGACAACACTTCAATTATACAATTTAAACTGTCAAAAAGTTTGCAGAATTTTATTACAAATATGCACAAGGTTCATAGTGTAACTAATGTAAGGCAACGGAAATAAAAGATAGAGTCAGCTCCTAAAATTTCTATCCATAACAGGGATGGATATTATTAAAGAATCTGAATGAAAGATAAACTCCCTATGTTATAGGGAGGAAATTAGAGCCGCCACGCTACGCCTCAACGTCAATGGAACACACTGCTACTAGGTTCTGAAGGTGGCGCAAAACAATAAGGTGTGAGTGGACAAAAAAGAAAGTTTTTCTAAAGCTCTTTTCTCTTTTTGAATGTAGTAACCCCCTGTTTGGAAACCAGTATATAAATAAAAATCGTACTACGTATACTTTGGTCAAGTAAAACCCATCGAGTAGAAACAAAAATACACGATACCTTCTCGTACGAGATAAAAACACAAAAATCCAGCTTATCACAATATAAACCATTTTTCCAAGATATCACGATATATATATATATATATATATATATATATATACAACAAAATATCACAAGGTATATAAGCAATCACCCATGTACATGCTGAGGGACCTCCCTCCAACCCTGTACAAGCTCTTTACATTATCACCTTTGTACTCCTAGTACCACACTCATGTAAGCTCTTGCGCGATCAGTGTGTCAAACCCACGTCTTTACGTTGAGGGACCTCCCCCAAATAACAAACGCAACTGTACAGACAAGCTTACACTAAGGTATTTACCGGCAACACCCCTGGAGTACAGTGCGTGTGACCCATACATATGAGACTTGTCGTACGGCTGTGAGACGGTACTAAAACGTAGTGAAAGCATACCAAGTGTGAAAATTTATATACATTTGTTGGTGTAAAATGCATAATCATGCCCAAGTAAGAAATTTGTATCTCAAATATCACATTTTCGTGAATATTCAAGTGTCGTATCAAAATACGTAATCAAGAAAAGTAAATCTCAAATATCTAGTCCTCCTGTAGGTCCTGATCTTGCAAATGCCTGGATGTACGGTCCCCTAAACATAATTTAAAGAATCGACTTAATAACTGTCCCAAGTAAATAACCCTTCGAGGTACAACTAATTAAATACCACGAGAAATATAGAGAAATGAGGCTCGAATTGGAATTTTCGATGTTTGAATTTTTTTTGTTTGGATAGAATACCCCATTAAGTATAACGGAATATTCTGTTAAATATAACAGAATATTCTGTCAGAATCGGAATATTCCGTTAGCTTCTGTTAGATGGAATATTCCGACCCGGATTTGAAAATGGATCGAGTCAACGGCTTGGGTCAACCCGGTCTGGGCTGTGACATGGCCGGTTTTGACAGATTTTGGTCGAAAAATGTATAGGGTCCATTTGGCTTCGTTACTCAACTAAATTTTGTGATCTTTATATCAAAACGAAGCTTATGAAGAGAGGAATAAGATTATACCTATTGAGATTCCAAAAACTATTCGGAGATTGCTTGAAATAGGTCCAAAACACACGGAACTCGTCGAATCTTTGCCGGAAACTGAGGAATGTTTCTTCTCTTCGATCTGCATAAAAACTCAACCGTGTAAGGCGTATAATATATGAAAATTCATCTACTCGATGAGACCTATCTAATGGTAGTGGTCTCGAGGCTTACCTTTGCTGGAAACAACAGGAAATTCGCCGAACAATGGGGTCTCATCGGAGTTCCTTAGTTTGAACGATTTCAGTTTCGACTTTCAAGAGATGAGGACCAGGGCTTCGTTCTGGGTGATCTAGATTCGATTAAATTCAATGAATTTTGGTTTGTGGGTGTGTGTGTCGCCGAGAAGAAGAAAGGAGAGTCGGAGAGAAAAATAGGGTTTGGGTTTTGAAACCCAAAATTATAATTTTCTTTAATTTAAATATTCTCCCAATTCCTTGAGGAAGGTCATCTTCTTCGGCCTCATCCTCCTTCCCAATGACCAAGTTTCTTTTTCTCTTCTTTGAGGTCCTTTCTGAAGAACATGAGGAACCAGTTAGTATATTCCAACCAAAAAGACCTTTGTTACAAGGAAAGCAAGTTAAGTAATATGTGGAAAACTTACTGGGAGGAGAAGCTGCCATGGCTGTGGCAGGATCATCCTCTCTTGCCTCTCGGGCGGGGGATTGCTCTTTTTTCTTTGAGGGGATGATGATGGCTGGAGATTTATCTTCCCGATGTTTGGTCCTCACCTTATACACCACTTTCTCCTTACCCTTCTTGGTCGGTCAGGTTGAGGAGGCTGCAGCCGTACTTGGTTGTTGGACCTCTTCATCACTATCATCCCCTCCAAAGAGTTCGCTCGTGTTGTTGTTGTTGTATGGCTTAACACCAGCTGTGGCACAAATGAAGGAATTAGTTAGAATCGTATGGTAGGATAGTGGAAATAGGGGAGTCATCCTGACAACAAGAAAAATGACTTACCAATCAAAACCTTCTTATTATTAGTCTTCATTTCCCGAATAAAGGCCTTACAGGTCTGGTCGTTCATACTGCCCCCGAAATCGAAGGTCTTGAAAAGCCTAATGTTGGCCTGAATGGGATCCTTGGGAAACTTGGCCAAGAACTGGTCCTCCCACCAGGCACTGAACTCTGGAGTGCACTAGACATTGAAGACATCGGGTTTGTTCCAGGCTTTTTGCACAACAAACAAACTCTTCCATGCGTCAACCATTCAGTGTCGAAAGGCTTCTTAACCAGATAAAAGGTCGCACCGTTCAGGCTCTAGTGTAAAGGCTCAAAGATGGCTTGCAAAAAGCCAAACTGCCTACACAAGAAGTTGGGGTGATATACTTTGACCCATTGAGTGTGTCAGGATGCTCTGCCCACCCCCGAGGACAAGTTTCTGGCAAAAACGCAACTAAAGAAGTGCTTTGCAAACTCTGAGTCACTCCCTAGAGGTTCAGAGAATGACCTTTTAGTGAACCAAGGGTAAGTTCTGGTCACAGAGACCCCCCACTATTCACTAGTCCTAGTCTTGCATTCTTTGAAATAATACATGTAGGCACCAGAGGGGAGGTTCATAGTTGCCGACGAATTTAGTTGGATGGCCGGGACAGTGATGTCGCTAAAGGTAATATTAGGCGCCCTGAGCCGAGGGAAGTACCACTGCAGCCAAATTTGCACCATCCAGGTAGGACTATTGTAATTAAGGAACAGTGGTTTGGGGCAGGTCATCCTGTGCATCATATGGTAGATGTGAGCCAAGACAAATGGCCCATAGCCAAATTGTTAAAAGAGTGGAGGGCTGATGCAAGAGGGTACTATTCCGCTTTGACGCATTTGGATGCATTGGGAATTAGAAACCTACTCAGGAAGTATACTAGAAAGTATATATGCTCACAAGTAGGGTCCTGAGCCAACTTTTGGCTGTAGTGTCCGATGAAGTGACCAAAGGCATTGTGATCACTAAAGTAGCCCTCGGGATCTACTTTGAAGAGCTGCGATCGAATTGCCTCTTTGTCTCGAGAGGGCTGGCTAAAAGAGTTACTTCAGCCACTAGTAACATCCACCACCCTTCCCGATGGCCTTAATCCAAACAATTGAGCCTTGTCCAAGACTGTGGGGGACAGGGGACCACACCTGAAGTCAAAGGTGTTGGTTGTGGTGTTCCAGAACATGGCCGCCGAGAAGACAAGGGCGAAATCAACCTCTTGTTCAATCTTGGAAATCTCGATGAGATGATAGATTCCATTGGCCCTCCACTGATCTCCATGCCGAGGCTCAAGGCGATCCATGCATTCGCCAGGTTCCTGGTTGTTTTCTCCAGAGAACGCATGTAAGGAGGAGGGCAGGTCCAGGGCTAAATATCAATCTGTTTTATCGTGGAATGGGTCTATGGCCTCAGCCAATAGGGACCGAGGGTGTATGCTCCATGAAGAGGTGCAAAGGCCGCTGCGGAATACACGTTGGGGCAGGTTTCAAGGGCCAGCTCCCACCTCCGCTTGTGTTGATCGAGTTTCTCGCTAGAAACGTATTGAGGTTTTCTTTTTGGTGCCATTTTTTTGGAATCAAAAGGAATTCAAGATGTGCAAAGTTAGCAGGAGAAGGGTTTGGTCTGAATTTCTAAGTAATTGAAGGTTGCTTTACTAAAATTGTAGTAAGGTGGTTTTTATTTGAACTGACGATTATAACGATTAAACGCGAGAGTTTCCACAAACTAATTTGGGTAGTTTTGTGTCCCCACAATCAAACCCCTAAAGCAATGATTAGTGGAACTGTTTATACTTGGGTAGATAAAATACGTCAGAACATGTGCATTTCTCTTGAATTTAGGATGATGGGGGGTATACCGAAGAGTTTAAACTTAATTATGGCCTGTTATAACGACTAATTTAAGTTTAAGGGGGCAATGTTTACATTGAAAATATTCACTGGGCCAGAATCATGGTATGGTGACTAAAATTAGGCCTTAAAGAAAAGGGCCCAACCCAATACAATAGTGGGAAAAGAGCCAAACCTACAGTTTCTCTCTCCACCACCAGCATTAAATGTAAAGTACTCAGCATTTTGGTGGGAAATATTCTGTACGTAAAAAGCTCTCTCAGTGGGAGAAGATCTAGGCTGATCAGAGATATTATCAATTACTTTCCAGACTAGGCCATACTTTGGAAAGTATTCAAGGCGGGCACGAACGCAACTTGACAGCTACTATGTAGGCTTTGAGAAGTCTATATAAACAAAAGAAGGGCTCAGGCATAAGGACACTCAAACAACTAAAAATCAGAACTCTTAAGTTCAAAAGACAACCTATATAGCTACCAAGGAATTCCTTCAACACTGCAGCCTACATATCATTTAGTTTTATTTCAAGGGATAAAACTCTATGTCTGTGATCATCTCATTCACATTGTTTGTGCAACTTGTGACTTTGAGATCAAGAATTATAAATCTAGGACGATACCTCCTAAAAGCTCTAAGAGATAGTGAAATAGCTCTACGACCAAGCCCCTTTCTTTTGGTAGTATCGATTTACCAACTCCAGGCTAGTGTGTCTTTGGTTGTCACGTTTTATAAGGAAGCAGCATTAAGACCATCCCGATAGAGTCATATCCAATTTGATGGAAGTCTTATCAATTATATCATACTCTTATATGTATGAATGTTATACTCTCTACTATATAAAGTATATTCAATATCATTCTTTATTTTCTGTCTTTACTTATTCGTATATTCAATTTCTGTCTTTACTTATTTGTATATTCAATATCAGTCTTTACTTTTCTTGTAGATGCCTAAAAGTGGAGTGTTTGTCTATAACCAGTTTATAACAAACCCCATCTTAGCAGTTTCTGGTATAACCATCAAGAGACAATTAAAAGTCCTTAACAAGCAAGGCAATTAAAAAGAAGCTAACCAAGAGGCTATCCGATAAGCCCCAATCCTTTATGGTGAAGTTATACTACTTGTGGCGCAAGTATCTAACACGTATATAACCTAATCTAATCGTAATTAGGTTAGAAGTGAAGGCTGCTAAATTCAACAAGAACCGAGACAGTGCCATCCTAAGGCTAGCCAACCAGTGTTCCTCACCCGCACACTTGCGCGCGAACAGGAATTGCTGGGATTGCGGAGAGATTGTGTTGCAGATTGTTAGAAATTGTAAGGGGTATTTTGGAGTTTGCATAAAAATATGAGGGTATTATTGAAACAAAAGTTGGATTCCTGATGGACACCATTTCCTAGAATCCAAATACCTCCTCTCACCCAAGAATCCAACTCCAGACATTTCAGTAATTGGATCCCTGATTTTACGTGGGTCCCACCATTTTTATAATTCTTGAAGTTTTGGTAAACACTTGAATGATTAAGAATATGTGCAATTCTGTTTCCCACCATTTCCTTCCTCTTTAGTTAACATGCTATAAATTATGAAGAAGAGTGAAATTGATGTAGTTATTAATCCCATGTCATTACAAATAGCAGGTATTCGAATATTACATCAAAGTGACAAAAATATTATCTTGATGCGCCAATGTCCTAAATGACGATCTCTTTGACCAGCTCCGTGGTGCTTAGGTTTTCTCTAAGATTGATTTGACGTCTAGTTATTATTAGCTGAAGATCAAAAGTGACGATGTTCATAAGACTGCATTCAGAACTCGGTATGGTCATTATGAGTTTCTTGTGATGCCATTCAGGTTGACGAAAGCTCCTGAAACTTTCATGGACCTAATGAATTGGGTATTTTGCCCGTACCTCGACAGGTTCGTGATAGTATTCATCGATGACATTCTTGTGTACTCCAAGAGCGAGGCCGAGCATGCCAAACACCTACGCTTGGTTTTGAGGAAGTTAAGGGAGAATTTGCTCTATGCTAACTTCAGTAAATGTCAATTCTAGTTAGATCAAGTGACTTTCTTGGGACATGTGATCTCAGCAGACGACATTCTTGTTAATCCTCAGAAAATTGCAACAGTGGAGAATTGGCAGTGTCCACAAAGTGTTACCAGATTCGAAGTTTTCTTGGCCTTGTCGGCTACTATCGACGCTTCGTGAAGGATTTTTCCTCCATAGTCTTACCTGTCACAGAGTTGACCAGGAAAAGAGTGAAGTTCGGGTGGGACGATGATTGTGAGCAGAGTTTCTAGCAGCTGAAGTATAGTCTCACTCATGCTCTAGTTTTAGCACTTCCTGACGATAGCTGCAATTTTGAAGTCTACAGTGATGCTTCACTAAATGGTTTTGGCTGCATACTGATGCAGCATGGAAAGGTATTGCTTATGCCTTCAGACAACTAAAGCCACATGAGAGAAACTATCCTACTCATGATTTGGAGCTAGCAACTATCATCTTTGCCTTGAAAATCTAGAGGCATTACCTTTATGAGGAAATGTGGTAGCTTATGCCCTCAGTTGGAAATCTTACGGTCGACTCAATACTCTTATTGCCTGTCATATTCCTCTTTTGACTGAGCTTAGAAATACAGAAGCCACCTTGGGATATGATGATGGTGGAGCACTCTAGCCAGTTTTCAGGTCAGACCAGCACTTTTGGATCTTATTCGTGATGCTCATCGAAATGATCCAGAATGCTTGGGACTCGTGCAGCGGTCATGAATGGCAGAAGAGGATATTTGAGGTTACAAAATTTGGATGGATTACTTTTGCAGGGTGACCGAATGTATGTACCAAACAATGAAGATTTAAAGAAGGAGATCCTTGATGACGCACACATTTTAGCTTATGCTATGCATCCAGGAAGCACGAAGATGTACAACATCATTCGACCATTTTACTTTTGGCCTGGAATGAAAAGGGAAATTGTGGAGTATGTGAGCAGATGCCTAACTTGTCAGTAGGTTAAGGCAAAGAGGAAGAAATCGTTTGGGTTGCATCAACCACACCTTATTCCCGAGTGAAAATGGGAGAATATCAGGATGGATTTTGTGTACAAGTTACCTTGCACACGTGGAGGTTATGACGGTATTTGAGTGATTGTCGGCCGACTCACCAAGTCAGTTCACTTCTTGGCAGTTCATAAGAACTACTCATTAGATCATTTGGCTCGACTCTTCATCATTGAAATTGTCAAACACCATGGTGTCCCGGTCAGCATCATCTCTGATTGTGATCCCAAGTTAACTTCCAAATTCTGGAGAGCGTTCCAAAACACCTTGGGTTCGCAGTTACTTTACAGCACTACTTACCATACTTAGGCAGACGGCCAATCCGAAAGAACCATTCAAACCCTTGAGGATATGTTGAGGTCCTCAATTCTTTAATATGGAGAAAAATGGCAGGAACACTTACCTCTCATGGAGTTTGCTTACAACAACAGCTATCACTTAAGCATTGGTATGCCACCATTCGAGGTGCTATATGGAAACCTTGTCGAACATCTTTGTGTTGGTCGAAAGATGGTGAGAGAGCTCTGGTTGGTCCAGAGATAGTGTACGAAACAAAGAAAAACATTTAATTGATCAAGGAGAATTTGAAGATTGCTCAGGACCGAGAGAAGAGCATAGTTGACAGACATTCTACCGACCGAGTCTACGCAGTGGGTGACTAGGTGTTCCTAAAGTTGTCACCATGGAAGGGTGTAGTTCTATTCGGGAAGTAGGGAAAGCTAAGTCCCCGTTACATCGAGCCTTATTAGATCATCGAGCGTGTAGGAGCAGTTGCCTACTGATTCGACTTGCCTTCAAAACTGTCAAAAGTTCATAATATTTTTCACGTGTCTATGTTACGTAGAGACGTTTCTGATCCTTCTTATATCATTCAGCTATAGCCTTTGGAGGTCAACGAGGATTTAACCTACGAGGAAAAACTAGTGATGATTCTAGACTAGAAAGAAAAGGTTCTTAGGAGCAAAATAATCAACCTTGTAAAGATCTTGTGGAGAAATTACTCAATTGAAGAAACGACTTGGAAAATGGAGGAACACATGCGAGCTCGATATCTTTATATGTTCTTTGGTGGGTTCTAATGATGTAGAAATTTCGGGGATTAAATTTTCATTAGGGGAGAAGACTATTATATCCCGTCTCTAACTTTATTGTATTTTATTTCCTGAAGTTGTAATTTTACGAAAATGCTCATGTTGGGCCAATCGGAACCCTACGTTGACTTTTGAATTCTCTTTGTAATTTTATGCTTTTCTTGTGACCTTTGTTTAATACTCTTCATTACGAACACGTGAGCGCAAACGAGACGTCATTCGAACTTATAATTAACAAGTTATGTGCTAGGGCAAAACGGTAATTTACCATTTTCTGTATTGGTTTCCTGCGGGTTGAGTTTCTATGTGCTTTCATGGGAACCCGAGTCTTCTGCACACTCTGAAAACTATGTTCAAATTTTGTTTTTGGACAAAACTGCATGCAATTCTTTATAATTTTCCTTCTCTTTAAAAGGAATTGTTTCTCGTTGTGGGATTACACAAACTCAAACCCAACATCTCTCCTCCTCTCTTCACTCTGCCTGTCACTCACTCTCTTTGTGTCTCCTTTTCCCGTGCTCTGCACACACACATACACACACACCCCATTTATTGCCAAGAACCACCACCACCACCGTCAAACCCCACTCGAAAGATTTCACATTGAACCTCCTCAACTCACCATCATGACCTTAGAACCGAGCCCTGCAAACCGCTCAAACCTTAAACCTTCGACTGTATAGTAACTCCGACAAGACTCCACGATGTTTCTGACGTGATTCTCGACAGTTTCAAGCCACTATACAAAATACAATGGCGTGGCCACAAAACAAAGTTTTTCCCAAGTTTTTTCGATGATTGTCTACAAGTTCTTGGTGTCGTTTTATACTAGATTTTCTGCAAGTTTCACTCCAAACGCCACACTTTAGTTCCATCGGCTTATACAGTTTTAATTGCAAAATAAAAAAAGTGGTAGGTATTCAATTCAATTTTCATTATTTGAACTTAAGTTTTTCCAATTTGGAAACTTAGGGTTTTGGGTGCGGTTGACTGTTTTGTACAGTTAATTTGAGGAAAATTAACAGATTAGGTTTTAGGGTTGTGTAATTCTATGTAATTTGAAGTGAATTTTGTTCAAGGTTTGTTCGATCTATATTGGGATTCTCTTCTATATTTAATGTTCATTTGTGCATACTGTGCACATATTGTGTGCATGTGCATATGGTGTAGATGTTGGATGCGCATTTGTGCAAATTGTGTACATATTTTGTGATGGAACTTAATAGATGAATACTTTGGTTATATGGTGCAGATGTTGGGCATACTTGCTTGAATTTGGTTCATGAATTGGTTGAATTTGATCCGTATGAAAGACTGCACATCCTGTGTAGATTGAGCATATAATGTGCATATACTATGCATATCCTGTGTGCATGTTTATGTTATTAATTTGATGTGAGTATAAAACCTTATGGTTCTGATTGTTGGATTGAAGGGCCATGTTCAAAATCTTGTAGGTAGAAAATAAAATCTTGTCCTCAGCCGGAAGTGGTGTGTCCACTTGACGAGGTCTTTTGTGCCACTGTGTCGTGTCTATCATACATGTTGGGTGTCTTTCTAATATAAGAGGCCAATTTTCAAAATGTCAACTAAAGAAATTTGAGGATTCTTGTTTCGGCCATCTTATTGACTTTGACAAGATCGATTGGTTTGGGCAGCTGAAACCACTACGCTATCCTCAGGGCTATTAAGGATAAAGTGACGGACGATTCCATATCCTTCCTATTTGGGGAAGATGTTGCGACTTTTGGGAGCCGCGAATTTTGTTTGATAATTGGACTCAAGTTTGTATAATTTTTGCCGAAAGAGAAGGAAAAGGAATGTCGTATAAGAGACACATTTTTCAGGAGAAAGAAGAAGATATCACTGAAACAATTGGAGGACCAATTCAACGGCTGCCAAAACGAAGAGGATCTGTACAAGCTGGGGCTACTCTACTTCGCCCACTTCGTCGTTTTTGGGATAGAGAAGGACTCATGCATCGACTACCATCTCCTGGACTTGGTAGACAATGAAGAAAAATAGGAGACTTATCCTTGAGGTTCAACGTCCTTCCAATTGTTGATGCCAACCATCACCACCGTTACTTTGACCCATTACACCATTTTGTAACAATAAAAGGTAGAGAAGGCAGAGAAGTTGGGAGCTATGATACGGGATTCGTACAACCTTAGGGTGTTTTCCTATGCATTTCAGGTCATTTCATTTTTTTTTTTGGTTATAAGTTTAATGTACTTTTTCATTCGTTTCCGCAACAACTTTTTTACATTATCACTTTCAATTTTTCTAGATTTGGTTGTTTGAAACCTTGTCGTACCTAAACAGCAAAAACAACTCGAGGGTGCGGCTTGAGAACCTAGAGTTAATGGCCTGGATTTACCGTTGGGACACCAATATAAATTCGTACCATTCGAAATTGAAGATAGTACTACTAGGGAAAATTCTTTTTGCGTCAGTGAATTGTCATCGCAAAATGTGATTTTGCCTTCGCAAGATGCATTTGCGACAGCAGGGTGACAGTTTTTGCTCGGACAAAATAGGTGGCGACGCTAAAGATAATACCGTCAGCAAATCGTCATCGACAATAATTTACTTTGATATGTAGCCGTGGCTAAGACCAGGCTTCGCTTTACAACACTTTGCGCTGCGGCGCTCTTGCGACCCTTAAGGCCATTGCAAAAGGTGAAAAAGTCAAATAGGTCAAAAATCTTTGTTGCAATGGCAGGTTTACCATCGCAAAATTATAGAAGCAATATTAGACTTCAAACATAAAACCATCCCTTATTATATAGCGAATGCAGACCAACATGGCTACCAAAGAGTACATGCTCTAAGTCTAACAATCTAGAACCACAAATCAAATACCATAAAACAGTAAATGTGCAAGTTCAATTTTTTTCTTAAAGAAAATAAAAAGGTCCATCATTGAGTAGGACGAGTTCCAAATGCGCTCTTCTCCTTATTATTCTTTGCCCCGACGACCTACAATGTTATATACAATAATGAGAACCCAATTACAATATGACTTGGAAAAGATTAGAAACAAAAAAGAAAAAAAAAAGTATTCTCATTCATTAACTAGGCCGAAGAAAACGCCAAAGCAAGATTACAACATGAATGCTGAGGAAAAGAGCAAAAACAACCGAAAACATGTAATAGAAAAAAACAATATTCCATAGCAGCAACTAAGTCCTTGGTATATATAATAGTAGTTTGAAAGCTCAAAGAAACATATGCAGATCAAGATAGAATTTTACTATAAGAAAAATATTCAAACAAAATTTGACATACAACTTGTTATAAATAAGAAATCATACAACTTGGTCTAAGCAAGCAATACCATTGTCCATTAAAGAGATTTATCCAAATAAAGTAATCTTATTGAAGACCAATGTTCAAATATATCATCAGAGTTCAATTTCACTTTTCTAATAGCATCGAACAGAGCAACAAGTTATCATATTATAATACCATTGAATTTTAATAAGAAACAAATGAACCAAATCAACAACTAAAATAACAAGGAGTCACATAGCACTGAATTCAGATGATACATGCTCAGAATTACATCTCGGAGAAGGGGAGGTTACAGGAGAAATATGAGCCATATGTTGTTCTTCATCTCCTATGGAGTCTCTCAATGTTTCTTGTCCATTGATTGCATCTGCAACCTAGGGAATTATGATACATGTAAATATTTTGCTATATGCAGTATTACATATTAAAATATCTCAAGATATGGATATATATATATATATCAATTTTTTATTAAACCTGTGTAGATGGTTCTCTAGTCTTCTCTCGAGACTCAAAAAAATCAATCCATCACGCATTTCTTGAAGCTGAGCTGCAAACGACTCCTGAACTTGCGCTGTTATTTGTTGTATGAGATCATTAGTGTTTTGAGAGGGGATTTGTTGTTGCTGATACACCACACTTCGAGGCACTCCTTAACCGTAGGTACGACAATATCCATGACCATGTTCTCCAACCAAAGTGTGGAATATTCTGTCCTTAACAACTGTAAGGTTCCGCTGAGACTCAGGCTCAACGTTAAGTTGCTCATCATATGCTGCCTGCATTACAAGTATACAATAAACAACTTGACATTACTTCATAAAATATAAATGAAGTCTAAAAATGAAAAGATGAACACAAGAATACAATGAGGTCAGCCACGTCTGGATCAGATATATCGAGTGTTTTCTTCCACACACGCATCTTGTCTGTTTCTTCTCCATTCAATGCCATTTGCCACTCAAAATGAATTTTGTATTAGGAAATGTGTTTTCATTTCACTTTATAATAAATAAGATTACATCCTGAGTATATATATACAACTTGTGTAAGCTAACAAAATCATTAACAACTAACAATATTCCTTAACCTCTAAGTATTATCCCTTGATAATACATTTACAATATTGCCCTTAATATTCCCCCTCAAACGAGACTGAGGGGAGATGTAGTGAAGGGAGATTTTCTTGGCAACCACTTTTTCACGGATGTAATGATAATCAATTTCGACATGCTTTGTCCGAGCATGGAAAACAGGATTCTTGGCAAGGGATATAGCAGAAACATTGTCACACCAAAGTTGAGGAGAACAAGGCAGACAATAACCAATGTCTGCAAGTAATTGACAGATCCAAGTAATCTCAGAGGCTGTGTTGGCAAGGGATCGATACTCTGCCTTGGTAGAAGAACGAGCAACAGTGGGTTGCTTTTTAGCGCTCCAACTAATGATGGAGTTACCCAGAAAAATGCAATAACCTCCAGTGGATCGGCGATCTAACGCACAACCAGCCCAGTCAGCATCTGAAAAGGCCTTGATAGATGGAAAAGATGAGCATTTGGAGAACCAGAGACCGTGATCAATAGTGCCCTTAAGATATCTGAGGATGCGCTTGACAGCTTGGAAATGGGAGACTTTGGGAGTGTGCATGAACTGACAGACAAGATTGACAGCAAAACTAAGATCCGGCCGTGTCCATGTGAGGTATTGAAGAGCACCCACCAAGGAACGATACTCAGAAGCATGTTCAAAGAGAGAAGATTCATGATCAATCTTGGAAGTGCTCAGTGGGGTGTTGCAGGGTTTGGCACCAACCATATTTGCTTTATTAAGCAAATCCAGAATGTATCTAAACTTGTGATAGAAAAATACCAGTAGAAGATCGCTTAACCTCGAGACCGAGAAAATAGTGTAAAGGGCCAAGATCCTTAATAGGAAATAGGTTGCTAAGCTGGGTGATCACAGTTTGACAATCAACAGATGAAGGCCCAGTTACTAGAATGTCGTCCACATACACTAGAACAAAGACCAAGGATTTGTCCTTTTTGACAAAGAGAGAGTGGTCACTGGGAGAACCAACAAATCCAAGAGAAGCAAGTGCAGCATGTAACTTATCATACCAGGCTCGGGGAGCCTGTTTCAGGCCGTACAAGGATTTGTGAAGCTGACACACATGATGAGGATTGAGAGAATCTTCAAAGCCGGGTGGTTGTTGCATAAACACAGATTCAGAGAGAGTGCCATGCAAGAATGCATTACTAACATCAAGTTGGTTCAAGAACCAATCAAATTGAGCTGCCATGGTGAGTAAGATTCTAATAGTCACAAGTTTAGCCACAGGGCTAAACGTTTCAGTGTAATCAAGACCTTCCTGTTGATGGAAGCCCTTGGCAACCAACCGAGCCTTGTAGCGATCTATGGAGCCATCGGGTTTTCGTTTGATGCGAAAAACCCATTTGCAGCCTACCACATTCTGAGAAGAATGATGTGGAACAAGGGACCATGATTGAGTATGAATAAGAGCATTGAATTCCTCTTGCATGGCTTGGCGCCAATGGGGATGTTTAGATGCTTGGAGATAGGTGGTAGGGATATAATCCAGAGACAAATGAGAGGGAAGAGGATGTTTGGTGGCAGTAAGAGCTTTTGGCTTGTAGATACCTGACTTAGATCGGGTTTGCATAGGGTGATGGTTTGGTGGTGATGGTGGTGGTGGGGGTGGTGGGGGTGGTGGTGGGGGTTCTGTGAATAAAGGATGCGAGGATGCTCCAAAAGGTGGAGATGGTGGTGTTGGATGAAGTGATGTAAAGGTTAGTGTAGATGGAATAGCAGAGGATGTGTTTGGAGGTGAAAATGTGGAAGGAGCAGGGGAAGGAGAAAGTGTAGAGTATGGAAAAGTGCTTTCATCAAAGAGAACATGCCGAGAGATGTAGATTCTTCCTGTGACTGGATCAAGGCATTTGTACCCCTTATGATTGAGACTGTAGCCCAAGAAAACACAAGGCTTGCTCTTAGCATCCAACTTAGATGAGACATAAGGCTTTAACCACGGAAAGCAGAGGCAACCAAAAACTCTCAGTGTGCTATAACAAGGTATGTTCTTGAAAAGAGACTCCCAAGGTGATGGCCGAGAGAGAGTAGGTAGCCTGTTAATGAGATAGATTGCAGCTGCAAATACATCAGCCCAATATAAGAAAGGAACTTTAGATGCTGCAAAGAGTGTCCGAGCAGTTTCCACAATATGCCTGTGTTTGCGTTCGGCACACCCATTTTGTTCTGGGGTGTGAGGACAGGATAGTTGATGTTGGATGCCATGCTGTGCCAGAAAGGTAGAGAACAAAGTACTCATGTATTCACCACCAGAGTCAGATCTGAAAGTAATAATTTTGGTGCACAGAACATTTTCAACCACAGATTTGTATTTCATGAAGACTGATAGTACATCAGATTTATGTCTCAGAGGGTAAAACCAACAGTATCGAGTAAAATCATCCACAAATATGACATAATACCTGAAACCATCCTGAGATGCTATAGGTGAGGGTCCCCAAACATCTGTATGAATGAGTTCTAATGGTTTCATGGTAGTACAAGTAGTGGATACAAATGGCAATCTAGAACACTTTCCTAATGCACAGGCTGAGCAGATAGAAGTGGTCTTATTGTGTAACACAGAGATACAAGAAAGAGAAGCTAGCTTATTTAGAATCTTGACTGAAGGGTGGCCCAACCGTCCATGCCACAGAGTCCTGGAAGCTTTTGTAGTAGCAGTAAGAGCTTTATGTTTGGCACCAGTGAGAGAAGATTGATAAATGGATAGAAACCATGCTGAACTAGACCTTTAAAACGCATCTTCCCCGAAGAAAGATCCTTCACAGTAAAGTAAGAGGGATAAAGATGCATGGAGCATTGATTGTCAATAAGAAATTGATTGGCAGAAAGGAGATTGTGCTTCAGATCAGGCACAAATAAGACATTGTTTAGTGCAAAATTACTGTGTGAAGTTGTAATAGAAGAAGAGCCAAAGTGAGTGATAGGCAAACCTTTGCCATCACCAATATACACTTGTTCAGGGCCTGTGTAAGCTTCAGGATTCTGGAGAGTGGCATAGTTGTTGGTCATGTGAGAAGTGGCGCCAGAGTCTACGATCCATGAAGAAGAAGAATTGGAGGTGTTGGCAACCAACGCAGTTTGAGAGAACTTTCCATTATAGTGTGGATCCATGCGATGAGGACAGTCACAGGCTTCATGGTCAAATTGACGACAAATTTGACAAGAAAGTTTCATGTTCGATGAAAAATTGGACCGAGCTCCTCGATTTGAACGCTGATTATTGCCTCGATTGAAATTATTGAACCTCTGATTGTTGTTTTGCCGGAAATTGCCACGATTATTGTGATTGCTCCGAGTAAAATTGCGGTCCATTCCACGATTGTGAGTGGAAGAAGAGAACGAATTCTGAGCAACATATCCCTGAGAGAGAGAAGGACCAGGCAGAGGAAGAAGTCCAGTAGAGGTGTTGTAGGCCTGAAACGAAGACACCGGTGTACCGTGCTTGCGATTGTTCAGCTGGATCTCTTTGCTAAGAAGCAAACCATGTAGCTCATCGATAGAAGTTGAACCGAGACGAAACTGAATGGCATCCACGAAAGAGTCAAATTCAGGAGGTAAGCCATGGAGAATAACAGAGATCAATTCTGAATCTTCAACTGGAGCACCAGCACTGGCAAGAGCATCAGCAATCTCCTCAGTGCGTTGAAGATATTGAGCAGCTGTGAGATCTCCTTTGGTGAGACTACGAAGTTGAGATCTGAGTTCATGGATGTGAGAATGTGAGGCCGCAGCGAGGCGAGACTCCAATTTTGCCCAGAGTTCTCGAGCCAAGGAGACTCCAACAGTGTAGGGAATTAGGGATTCCGAGAGGGTTGAATTGATCCAGATGAGAATGTTTTGATCATTCTCAAACCAAGCAACATACGCCGGATTAAGACTGCGATTGCCGGAGGAATCAGTAAGAAATTGAGGCGGCGCCGGCGAAGAACCATCAATCAGACCTGTGAGATTATATCGACGAAAAATTGGAGCAAAGAGAGCACTCCATGTCAGGTAATTGGTAGTCGTAAGCTTAATCGGTACCATAGATCCAATGTTCTGTATGGTAATTGAGGCAAAATTCGAAGAATTAGGGTTTGAAGATTCATGCGGTGGAAGAATTGGAGAATCCGATGCCGAAGAGGGAGAGGCGGCAGGAGCCATGATCAGAGATGAAGATCAAGAGCAAAGATCAAGATCAAGATCAGAGATGAAGATCAAGATCGAAGATCAAGATCAAGAGTAGCAGAGAAGCGGGAAGATTGAGGATCGAAGAAAGAAGTCGGTGGACTAGGGCCTTTGATACCATATTAGGAAATGTGTTTTCATTTCACTTTATAATAAATAAGATTACATCCTGAGTATATATATACAACTTGTGTAAGCTAACAAAATCATTAACAACTAACAATATTCCTTAACCTCCAAGTATTATCCCTTGATAATACATTTACAATATTGTCCTTAATATTTTGTAGGATGACACCAAGTTAGCAGACTAATCATACAAAAAAACCTAAGCCTTTTATTTTGAATTAGTCCCAAAAATGAAAGTCTTCCCGAATCATTATGTTGGATTATCCATCAAATTTAGAAGTATTCGACAAAAATTTCCCTTTTCAGGCCATGAATTTAGTAAAAGAATTCTCAAAGTAACAAGTTGGAAAAGAAAATAAACAATTAAGTGTGCATATGCATGGATTCATTTCCACATTTAATATAAGTTTTACATTTCCACTCGAATATTATCAGTTTGATATATAATTAGATATGTAGGTACCTGTTATCGTATCTGGGAAAAATGTGTTCGTCCAGTCTTATGACACGGGCCACGTAACTCCTGATTACTAGAATTTTGTTTTTGCTATTAGCTGCAATTGTGATATCCAAATTGAAAGAGTTACTAATATTAGTTAATTAGAATTTTGATAAATACATTGATATATTATACTTGTACCTGTGCATCGTCAATAGTCTAATATTTTACGAGCACAGCCCACTGTTCTGGCACAATATTTGGAGGAACTCTTTCAGTGATAGCTGCCTCCTTCATAAAAGGTATTGCGAGGTTTGGCTTTTGTTTTGCTCTTATGATCCTTCCACAACTTATTGCAAGATTCCAAGCATACTTCTCTATACTCAGCTGAAGGATCTGCTTCGTTATCCTGCAAGCAATGATATACAAGAATAAATTAAGAAATAACATTTTATCTATTTTTGTTAGGTCACATATCATCCTAGAAAATAACTTAAGGAATAACATGATTCATACCGTAATCTCTTCCCATATGTCATCTTTCACTTCGTCAACTTTATTCCAATCACGAAATGTGAGTGGAACCCTACGCCCATTGCGTACTATATGCCCCAACTGTAACTTTAATTGAGAGGTTCTATCCCCTACTGGATGGAATTTGGAATCGAATTGAATATGCACTTTGAATCCAGTACCCCACTCTTTAATACCTTTACCTTGGCTCGCTGACCTTTAATTCCACAAGTTGTTTGTGAAGGACCTATTAAATATTTGGAGGAAGTTATTAACTAATGAACATAAAAAAAATAAAAAAACAGATGATCAAGTACATATAATGTAACAAAAATTATAAAAACAATCCCTATTTATGCACCTGATGATCTTGCCTCTAAATTGCAGGAGGTCGAGTGTGATGAATGCGTATGTGATGTTGACGATGGAGGAGCCATATGTGATGGAGCCTGTGATGAGGAGCCTTGAGTGTGTGAAGAATTGGATGATGTCACACGTGATACCTCAAACATGGTGCGTAGACAGCCAACTTTTCTCTCCATGGTTTCTCTATGCCAAAACAAAATACCATTAGTACTTGGATAATGGTTAAACATTTGGACAAAAGATAAATATTAAAAAAAAAACATATGAAAAAAGGGGAAGGATCTATGGCACCATATTTTAGACACAAGTTTGAACACAACTTTTAGTCCATTAGATTAACCCACAATCAATGGTTAAGATTTAGTTTGAAACCTAATTAATTATTACTAATTTCTTAAATTATTTTTATCAAAAAATTAATATTATTATTCACAAATTAATAATTAAATGCACACTGACCAATCTAAGCCAGCATTAAGGTTTAAAACTTAAAACAAGGACAATACTTAAATACTCACTAGTGAATACAGTGACATCCTGTCATTTTCTTTTATTGTAATTTAATCCCCGGAGGATAATTTGAACATGTGCGTGTTATTTTGTACACGGGACCGTGTAATTTTCACTGTTTTGGTGGGTGCATAGTGTCCCCAAAACCAAAACACTCTCCCTTTCTCTCCATCACCGAATTGTGCACATTGCACATTGTTGAAAACCTGACGAACCGAGGAAATCCGAAGTCACCACCTTGTGCGTCTTGACACCCCAGACACAACGGTGCTAACTGTTTGTCCAAACCCCCAGCCGTTAGACAAAAATCACACACGGAAGAATCGAACCTTCCCGACGATATTCTCGCCAATCTATACCTAGGTAAGGTTTCTAACTACTACCATTGGATTCCTCTCGTTCAGTAGATGAATTCTCATATGTAATTTGCTTGATTTGGTGGAGTTTTGACATAGATCGAAGAGCTACAATAGCAGCAATCTTTCGAGGGAAATACAAGCCATTTCTCGATCTTTTTCGGCCAAGACAAAGGTATACCGCCATTCTACTCATCTCTAGTTTTATTTTGACATAAAGAAAGTGAAATTTGGCTAAGAAAAGAAGAAGATATGAACGTTTGAAGTTTTTCCAGAAACCAGCCAAAGTCTGACGAATTGCAGACGGCGGCAGATAGCGGCTGAGCTCTTGCGAGAAAGCCAAGAGCTCCATCGAGATTCATCTCACAAAGTCAGTGCGGTCTCACATCACCGAGAGGATGACTGCCCAGGAAGCATGGGAAAAGTTGGAGAATGTTTATATGGGCAAAACCGTGTCCAATAAACTTTTTCTAAAGGATGAACTATTCGGGCTTCGACTAGAAAAGGGAGGTGATATTGAAGATCACGTATGCAGATTCCAGAATTGCATAACTAATCTTCAGAAAGTCGAAGAAACTTACAAAGATGATGATATGGCTATCATCTTGCTGTGATCTCTACCTTCATCTTTCAAGCACTTCCGAACAACTCTAATGTTTGGAAAAGAGTCTCTAAAGCTTGAAGATCTAATTCAAGCTCTTCAGTCATATGCTAAACTGGATGATATAAATGAAAGCTCTCAAGGCCTTTATGCCAAAGGCAAGGAGAGGGGACGGGAAAAGACAAAGTAAGAGAAAAACGGCAATAGAGGTAGGTCAAAATCCAGGAAGAAAAAGGAAAAGAAGGAAGGTTGCTTCGAATGTGGTTCAGCCGATCATTGGAAGAGGAACTGCAAAATTTGGAAAGAGAAGAAAGCTAAGATGGAGGGAAGCTCAGGTTCAGCTAGTGCAGTCACCAAGCATGAGAGCGACGAGGAACTTCTTTTAGTAACATCGGGCTCCAAGGCTTTCACAAATTGGATTTTGGATACCGGTTGCACATTTCACATGTGTGCAGTAAGAGAATGGTTTGATACATGCAAGGAAGTCAGCAGCGGAGAAGTTTTAATGGGGGATGATTCTCCATGTCCTATAGTTTGGCTTTATTTGATGAAGCAGAAATCAGAGGTTTTTGCAAAGTTCAAGGAATGGAAGACAGGAATCGAGAAGCAAACTGAAAGAAAGATCAAGTATTTGAGAAGTGACAATGGAGGTGAATATATATGTAAGGAGTTCACTGATTAATGCAACTAGGAAGGCTAATCTTATGAATAGAAAGCTAGCTGAGTTGAATATAAAAACCGCATTAGACATATTGAGGAATTGTTACTTCAAAGACAAAGCAGTTCAAGAAGTGTGTGACCTTCAAGTTTTATTAATGGATTTTATTAAGCGGGTGCAGCAAGCTAGGTATGAAGACATCGTAATAACTCTTTCGACTGCATACTCGGGTTATAAATTTTATCTACCTGCATTCGTGGACTTCCGTGGTAGAATCTACCGTGCGGGTGTATTGCATTTTCATGAACGTGACTTGTCAAAAAGTTTAATTGTATTTTCGAGTGATGCAAAATCACCTGAAAATAAACTAAGCGAAAAGGAACAATATACTCTAAGAATGAATTTAGCAACGGCTGCTGCATTTAAGTATAAAAAATTCAATTCGGAAGGGGCAGCTCTTGATTGGTATCTAAAGAACTATGAAAAAATGAGTGAATCGGACGAGTGTTTAATTAACTCTGCACTATAAGCTAGTGATCCTTTTCAGTTCATAGCTAAGTTGCTTTGTAACGAAAGAGTTTGTTATACCGAAAGAATTAAAGGATTAAATATAAGTTCATCAAATCATAAGATGGGAATGGCTTTACTAAAGATGCTGCTGCTAGTGCTTATCAAATCATAAGTTTCTTATTACTTAACAAAGAAATAGCTATTCTAACAAATCTTCTTCCTTCTTCTCAAAATGAAGAATCTCTTAAAATACAAGATTTGTATTTGAATTTGAAAGATGAACTTCAGGAGTTATTGCGTTCAAGATAGGAACATAATAAGTATACCATCATAGAATCTCTGTTAACGAGAAAGCTCGTCAAAGCGCTATTCATGCCGTTAATATATGGTAAGACTATTAGAACAATGATTCATGATATTCGTGAGGTTTATGTTTCATTGCTAAGTTATCAGGATTCCGAGCAAATGGGTAAGCCTTGCTTAGAATTTTGGAAAAATAAATATCCTGACATAGTAAATTTAATGAATATGATTAACCTAATTGGCTGGTTTTGTTCAGTATTGGATAAACCAGTGCTCTATAGCATACCGTTCTTCACTACAATGCAGGATTATATGCGTAGCGATACTGCAGAGATCTGGGTGTATGATAGTATTACCCGTAAGAGGAGACGCAGGGTTACTCTCCGTGTACCTACCTCGAATAGGGATACGCGCAAGACAGAAGTGTCTACCTGCGTCAACTTTATTCATCAGAGGCATGCCTATATAGCTATGAAAGTGGTGGAGATATTTACTAAAAAGACTCGAGGTCCTATTTACACAGTACACGATAATTTCATAACAACATCTATTTACGCAAATGAGATACCTCATATATATACTAAAGTTTATTTGGAAATGGGTGATCCTCTTATAATAATAAATGAATTTATTTTTCAAAATCTTTATTTCGAGGGTTGTGATAATCCATGGAAGACTCTGGAGAGTAATAAAGCCATTCCCATTCCATGCAAGACTCTTAGAGAAATTATGAATTCTCAGAAGTTTGATAAGATAAAAGATAAGAATAAATTGGTTAAAAAAATAGAGGAAATAGTTAGTTGTTATGATAATTATGTCAATACTGTGAAAGGTAGGTTTGATGATTTTGAAAAAGAGGAACTGCTTCCTCGCTTTGTAAAGCCCCGGAGTTTTGATATATATGTATTCAGGTTGATGTGCTGATTTGAAATGAATGCTTGCTATAGTTTGTGCAGAAGTGGAATGACGAAATTTACAACTTTCTACATGTTTTATAAGTATTTTTGAAACCCGCAGCATCGCGGGCATTTTTGTAGTCAATATTTATCTTGGAACATAAATCGTCACCCATTTGACCTTAAAAACAAAAATGAAAATAACTCAACCTAAAATCCGAACAAAAATTATATTCCCAAGGAGCTAAAAACCATAGATAGACATTTTAAGGAGCAAAAGAAGCTAAAAATGAAAGGAGTGAAACAGAAATTGACATACTTATTAGGAATTGCAGAAAAATGGCCATTAGCTATCCGGAAGCTCCATAACGCTACAAGGAAAATTTTGGGGAAAAAAAAATAGTCAAAACAAGAGATGAAAAAAATATGAATGTATTGAATAACAATTGAAGAAAAATTTAACAGAAATCCACCTTTGATTTATAACGATTTCCCAGTTTAATCTCGTCAAATTTTTCATTCAGAACCAACCTGCCGAAATGATGTTTTATTTTTTTGGGTGGAATTTATGTAAGCTAGGCATGAATTGAAAAAGCAAGAGAGACTAAGAGAAGATAGTCGGAAGGGAAAAGAAATTCGTCAGCCGCATCATATTCTTCAGCGAGCATTTCATCCATGGCATCCCAGAAGACGGTTGCAATAATTTTTTTTCCTTCTAAAATGCCGCTTTGATTTGGTATGGGTCGAAATGGCAAGAGCCAGAGAGGAGAGAGATTGAAAGTAAAACTGCAAAATCATATTAGGGTTTAGGGTCGAAATGGCAAGACCCAGAGAGGAGAGAGATTTAAAATTATGCCGGTAAGTAGAGTCGGAAGGGTATTTCTATCTATTCATTTGCAGGAGTAATGAATATCATCTGGGTTAAAATTGATGATTATCGGCAACGGAAAAACTAAAGAGGTAAAATTCAAAGCCCTATTGTCCAAAAATTGGAAGAAAAATCACATAAACTAGGGAGAAATTAAAAGGGCAATTGAAACGAACTTACCAAAATGAAAAGGGCGAACTTTGTCGCCGTCTTTCACTGCCGAAACCCATCAATATTCATAATTTCCAATCGAACAGCGCAGGGAGAGAGAGAAAGATGAGAAGTTACTGTGTCGCGTCGAGAAGGGTTTTGGCGTGGAGAAGCAGAAGAGTGAAAAAAGAAGAATTATCAGAGGCCGAGGCAGTTTTACAATAATACCCTCGAAAATCTCATGAGCTGGTTTGTTTGCTGAGGGTATTTCTGTCCAATCATTGTTCCGCCTTCACTGATCGCTGATTGAGCACTTGACGCAAGGGGGTTTGTGTTGGTTGTCAAAACTTTGAAGGGCCATAACTTTGCGCTCGGGTGTCCGATTTGAGTGATTTTTTTTTTGAATCCGCATAACTTTTGGAGACGAAGCAGGTGATGGGGTTCCGTAGGAGCCCCACCCCCCTAAAAATCCAAAAAAAAGGCTTTTTTCTGCTTCAAAATCGACTTTTAAATTGGCTGAGCACATCCATCAGCAATTTTGTGGACGGTTTCGGGACATTTATTTCCTCATACGGCATCGGATTGGCGCACCGTCAGTTGCTTTGGACTCCTATCGACCTCCCGGACGCTCCGAGACTTTTAGATTTTTCAAATTCATAGCGGATCGGTACAATTTTACCAAAATACCGATAATACCCTTCCAACTCTACTTACCGGAATAATTTTAGAAATACGTGAAGGAGAGAGGATCTGAGAGGTCTATACGAATCTAGGTCAACAAACAGATCACCTATGAAAGGCTGTTTGAACTTGTTACGAATGGCAAGTGTATGACATTCTTAGGCTTTGCCATGAAATTTTGTTGGGCAAGAAGTGAATCTTAATATATTATACCTTATCCGAACTCAATGAACATACCAAAACCGTTCATGACGCGACTCTCGCCATAACTTTCACTTTGTTTTAAAATGTAATCCACGAATCCAAAATGAAAAACTTCTCATTTAGAAGTGATTCGCTACAATGTAGTACTAGTGGGTCATTACACAATCAAAAAAGAGGGGAATAGTGACACCTTAGTAACTAAAGCTTTAGTTGTAATATGGAGTTATTAACACGTAGGATGGCGATTATTGTTGTTTGTACCCAATAAAAGTGAGAGAGTACACAATACTTGTATACTCACTAATAGGGGTGGGTTTAAAAAACCGAAAACCAAAAAAAACGAGCCGAAAACCGAACCGAACTAGAAAAACC